>OV656700.1:2500000-3750000 GCA_927399405.1 Agonopterix arenella | reverse complement strand
AATATTTTTGTCTACTTAGAAGGTTTTGAAAAATACATTCGTATATTCTAATGAAAGGTCTGAAGATATAAAATATCTCTGACTACCCTCTCGGGAATATAGTCGTGCATGTATGCATGCCTTAAATTTTTTATTTTTTTAGTTTAATTCTTATCTGTAGTTACCTACTAAATAAATAAAAATAAATAAATAATCTAAATAATAAAATAAAAAAATAATAAAAAATAAATAAAAAAATATATATAAAAATAAAATATTGTAATAAATATCTAATTTTTTAAATTTTAATGCCTATTTTACTGTTCAAAAATAATGTATATTGTTAAATCTAATTCAAATCAGTGCATTAGTATTAATATTATTATTATAAAAGCCTTCTGGGATACACAATTTTGATTTTTATGTTGCGTAGCGAATTTTTTTAAATATATTTTTAGATAGTCTTTTTGTCACTAAATGGTGCCGGTTACAGTTTAAAAGTCCAATTAATAATTCCTCCCTACCCCTCCTAACAAAACTCCGTAAAATGAGTTACGCCGCAACCATTTAAGTAACAGTAAACAAGTTAGTCCACGGTGTGGCGAGAGAACCCACGACAAAGCGTTTAAACGAGAAAAACGTCATGCGCGCTCTTTCTGGCCTACGTAAAATAATAAAGATGGAGGCACATCTCGATTTTTGTCGTTTTCTCGGGGGTGGCATGCTAGCTAGGCAGGAGTGGACAAGACGTCGACTGAGTCGACTTTCATGGTCGCAAAAACATCAACAAATTGAAAAGAAAAAAATCATAGGCCGTCTTTTTCCAATTTCAATTCCAAAAATTCCAAAGATTCAGTGAACTGTTGAGTGATCACATGTGGAATTTGAAAGAGGGTTTGGTAACTGGAAGCAGTCATCATCTAGTTTTCTCCTTTAGCGAAGCGAAGTCATCGGTGTCTATTAAACCTAATAACTTATTTTATACAAAATACGCATTAACATTATAGCAGTGAATCTATACAGGGTGTTAAATTAAACGCGTTAGATACTTTACGGGGTGCTTCAGACCAAATAACTAAGCAACTTTTACTATGGGATCAATATTGGAATCCGCCATTGGCGTTTTCTATGGACCAGCTGATCTTGTATACCTACCTACTGAAGAGTAAAGTTATGATATGAAAGGGTCAGACGCGAGTACTTACTCCATGTTCACACTCAAATCCGTTGTATTCCAGGATTCGTATAGTTTCAGGACAAGCAACACAGTACACTTTCTTCTTCAGGTTAATATATTTTAGGAACTCGGCAATCGCTGTTGAGGGTATTATGAGGTTTTCCTGAAATGAAAAAAGGTTTCTTAAATTGGTGGTTGGAATTTCACACATCGAGAGTTCAATAACTAGATGGAAATCTGAATAAAGGTTACACAGATACCTGAAAATATATTTGATATAATGATTGTGTAAATTTAGTAAATTATTTAGTAATTAGGCTTTTTAGTAAACAGATAAATGTTGTCTTTATTCTACCTCAAATGTCGTCTTATGTTAATAAATTGTTTGTCTATCTATCCATCTACTTATATCTAACGTAACATATCTTTAACCATCAACATCTCGTTTATCAGAAATATGACAAGACGAATACCAAAGTTTATACTGAACAACAGCAGGACCTTTGCTCGTGTCATCGTCGTAGTCCTCGCCGGGCTACGGGCTACTACTAAATATCTGGGGATCGATGTGTTGCTGGCTTGCCAACCCCCATAATGATGATCTGGGTGTTACCAATAATTTTGCTATATAAAATGGAGTACAAATTAATATATTATTATGATATACTAAGTTTGTACTAAGGAAAGAGACAAGAAAAAACCGCAACCTAAAAGAGTCATAAAAAAATATAATAAAAAATAATAATTATTATTATTATCTGTCATGTGTGCTATTATAAGTTTATTTAAGAAACAGAGTATACATTTTTCAATGTACCGAGCTTTAATTTTGTATAAAATAAGAAATAGGGTAAGAAAAATTTTATCTAAAGATAATGATCCTCGCTTTTCAAAATTGAATTTTCATAAGAAATTATGATAATATGAATTAATATGAAAAAAATTCTTTTGAATAAAAACATTCTCCGAGCAATTTTGTCGGAGACAAAGAGGAATGACAAACTGAGGTTTTTGGCCGGTAGGAGTCCGGCACTATCTGGGTCTCCCTTCCCAGATGTTCATGATGGATTTTCCTCTTTTTGTCATCATTTAAAAAAAAAACCATAATGATGGCCCATTATCATAACATTTATACATTATACAATGTACGGTACCATAGAGGAATTAAAAATCAAGACAGTCTTAAACCGAAATAATCAATTTCATCTTTGTATGAATTCTCTCGTGTAGAAGATTTATAAATATTTTGTTTCTCTATGCCATTTGTATCGATTTTTTCAGATTTGTGTGGTGGCCGCAAAATCACGAAATCTTTACTCATTTACTTTCAATTGTCTGTCTGTTTGTTTGTTCGAGCATCATGCAAAAACTAATAAACCGATTTTGATGAAACTTTCTATAGCTTATAACTTATTGACTAGACTTAAAATCTGGTACATAATTTATGCGGACAAAATCGCGGGTACACTCTAGTAAATTTATAAAACGGATATGATTCTCTATGACGGTTAAATCCGTCATAGGCATGGATTAGACAATTCCTTTGCCACCTTCCTGGTCATAGGTCGAAGCTCCAAGGTGTCCAAAAAGTAAATGGCAAAAACATCGATAAATGGTATTTTCTGCGCTCCGATCGCAGCGATGACCAATCATTTATTTTACGTAAAGAAATGAAAATATACTTACAAAACCATTTTTAATATGACAAGAAGCAAAATTAGCATCATAGTTCTTTTTGGTTCTCATACTGTTATTTGACACGTAGTGTACGGTCTTTCCACACTTCTTAACTAGTTCAAAAAACTTTCCTGATCCAGGCAAAGGTACTGCCCCTGACCATATAACACCTGAAATAAGATTATTAATTTAAATCGACGAACAAAATTCTTATCTTGCCAATAATACGTTTCAGAAAATAAACGAAAATTACAAATGGGTGATTTTTAAACACTTTCCGAATTTTCAGGGGTGGTTCAGATCGTAAACATTTATGATAAGTCGATAAGTCAATGCATATTTTGATTGTCAGAAGGATTGATGGATAAAGCTGGTTTCAGTCCATACAAAAGTTTGACGCACAATACGCGTAGACGGAATTCATAAAAGTTATATTTATATATGTAAAAATAGTTTAGAAAATCTAGTTGCCACGTCACAAATAACATTTTCAATTTATAATATAATTACGAAGATATAAAGCTTTTAAAATTTTGTATGAAAAATTTCAAAGTTTTATATCTTCGTAATTGTTTCATAAATTGCAAATGTTATTTATGGCGCGGCATCTTGATTTTCTAAACTATTTTTCCATATATACAAAGTTACTTATATTAATACCGTCTACGCGTATTGTGCGTCAAAGTTTTGTATAAAATTGACCCCTCTGCAACCACCTTAAGGTACAAATTCGTAGCCGAACGCATGCAACAGCAGCAGATGACAACAAATATAAACACAAACATAAACGCACACACATTTACTGACGTAAATTACGAGTTTAAAGATTTGACCTGTGGATATTGTATTTGTGTCATTAATATGGAAATAAATAATAATATACATTATTCACTTATTAACCTCATAGAAAATAATCAGCATTGACTTATTTCACTAATGACATAAATAACAAAGTTTATTGGCAAGAACATCGATTCAAAACATACAAAGAAACTGGTATGTACATATAACTCCTATAACCAAACACAAAAAAAAACTATACAATACCGTCACAATCAGAAAACACATGGTCGAATGAACTTAAAAACTTCTTAAAACCATCAGGATTCAATTCATTTACATTCACTGGTTCCATTTTAACAAATATTGAGATACAGAGCGTTGAATTAAATGCAATTTGATAATAATTTTCAGATACGTGCGCTCTTAATCTACTTCTGGTAGCAACTGCCACAGATGAAGGAGTATTTACGAAGCATCTAGCACCGATAATTGATGTACTTACCTATGTAGGTACATCAATTCTCGGGGTCAATCAGTAGATGTTATTTCGCAGTACAGCATTTGAACATTGAACGCGGACATCACGCGACCTCAATAAAAGTGCATCGCATATAGGGCGCTAACATAACATTAGGTACCTACCTATACTTTATGACAACAAATATACTATTAGCAGTGTTCGAATATACTCGTAAGTGGCAGTTACCTCGCCTAAGAAAAACCGGTATATTATTTTACAATTTAAGTTACATTAAAATGAGCTGCCAAAATCATAATACATAGACCAATAATATAGATCAAATAATATGCGCATCCGGCACTGTGCTCTTTTTTAACAATCGATGCAAAATCTAGGAGGGAACTCTGATTGCGAAGATTTATAGAAACTGACACGTTTACATGGAAACAAACCTACGAAACGGTAGTAAGTACACAAAAAATGGTTTCAAAAGGTTAATGGTACAATAACTATCAGGTACCACTTTGAATAAACAAATGATTTCTCGCTTGGGTTCTGAATCGAAGCGTGCTCGCAATTTTTAAGGAGATTTTTATAGAGAGTAATATCGAGCACGTAATTTCAGTTTCTACAAATTTTGACATACTTATCTACAGGGTCAAACTTAATATGCTGACAGTTAATTAAGAGGATGATCAGACCGTCAAACTGGACAACTTTCTCTATAGACCAACATCGAAAATCGCGAAAAAAAAATCAGCTGTCCCATACATTTCGCTCTACTTGAGCTTTGAGGTTTTCTGTTTTGTTTAGAACAGCTGTTTTTTTTTCGCGATGTCGATGTTGGTACCATAAAAAAAGTTGTTCAGTTTGACGGTATGATCATCCTCTTAAAAAAACTGTCAGCATATTAAGAAATAATCATGCCTTGCCATTGTCTTTTATGCACACATCGAAGTGACTGGTCTGTCCATAATTAAATTTAACATTTTGATGTAAGCCTTAGCTTATTAAGTCGCAAAGCATAACATCAATGTAACTACCATCTGTAAAACTAAACAAAATAGACTTATAACACAATTTTTCCTCTCTTCAACTTTTCTCGTAATATTTCCTTCGGTGTTGAAGAGTTTTAATGGACCCCGACAGATAAAATTGACATGGATTCTTTTGTTGATGCCGTTGGTACGCTTTCGAGTAAATAAATTGAACAAAGCATTCTGCCCTTTTTAATTTAGGTCTATGGAATGAAACTTTTCGCAGACTCGTTACTTTATAAAAGTGCTTACAGTTTTCAAATATTTTTTCTCCTTTCAGAGAATGAAATGAGTACTCCAGATCCAAACTATAAATACATATAGTCGGGAGAAAATATTATTTTTATTTAATATTTTTATTGGTATTTAGCAGTAATGAAATACAATTTCAATGTAGTTTTGACACACACTTTGTACAAAGAAGGAAAACTCTACGAAATACAATATCACAAGTGGGAGTATAACTACTGTAGTACCTATACTATAATCATCTATACTATTATAAAACTGTAACAGGAAGTTTGTCTGTACATTGAAGATATTAACAAAAAAAAAGTTACGATATAGTTTTTAGGTGTCCCTGACTCCATTTCACCAATTTTTTGATTTTTTGTCTGTCTGTTTGTTTGTGTGTTTGTTTGTTTGTTTGTTTGTTTGAACGAGTATCACGCAAAAACTACTGAACCGATTTTGATGAAACTTTTTTTTGTTTGGTAGCTTATGATCTGACTTAATATCTGGTATATAATTTGTGCGGACGAAGTCGCGGGTTAACGCTCGTTATAGTATAAAGGTGTTAACTCAAAGATTTTACCAATATGTGGTAGAATACCAGTACGAATAAGAATGAATCAAAATTCTTTGCTTAAAAACCAATGAATGCAATAGAATATAGAAAACATAGCACGTTATAGAAAATTTTCTTTGACATTGTTGGTCCGATGACATTGTGAAGGTGATGAGATAGGACGCATTGGATAAGAATAGCATAGGACCGAAGGAAAGGTGCAATAAAAGTGAGGTCTATTCACAGCAGTGGGTTAATGTGGGCTGATTTGAATATACAATGTAGATAGGTATTGGTACAAATAACCTTTTCATTAAGTATAGCTCAGAAGTTACTTTTTCCATACAATTATAAGGTACAAGAAAAAAATTAAAAGGAAAAGGGACGAATTTTTTTATTTGTAAAAGTACCACCTACGCGTACCCGAAAGCGCAGCGTGGGTAGGTCCCCACCCGGTGAATCGACGACGACCTGGTGAAGGTGGCGGGAACCCGTTGGATGAGGGCAGCGCAGGACCGCTCGTTATGGCGATCCTTGGGAGAGGCCTATGTCCAGCAGTGAACGTCCATCGGCTGAGATGATGATGATGATAAATGTATGAATTCATAAAGGTATAACATACATTTTTATACAATGCTGTGGTTAAAAGCCGCAGGCGACGGGCTCCAAACAATACCAAGCTTACTAATTACGCAAAATCTACTTTTTTCATCAGCTTTAAATAAATTACAGACCTAATTTGAAAAGCGTATTATATTTTATTAATTTAATAAAATACAGTTTTAAAATATTGATTACGAGCTTTTACCCGCGACTTCGTCCGCATAAATTATTAAGCTTTGAAAGAAAAAGTTTAATCATAATCGGTTCAGTAGTTTTTGCGTGATGCTCAAACAAACAAACAAACAGACAGACAGACAAAAAATTTCAATTGTTTGATTTAAATAAACAAATATATAACGCTCGCAGGCACATACATTGTAATGATTCTAAGCAAGCACTATAGGCTGTTTATTATGGAAACCATAAAACAACGGCACAAACATATAAACGTCCATGAGCGAACCGGGATTCGAACCCAGGACCCTGGTTTGACAGTCCGGCGTGGTAACCATTACACCAACCGGGTCGTCGAGATTTGGAGTCAAGGACACCAAAAAACCATAATTATACCTACCTACCGGAATCTAGCCCGTATTTATATAAGGTCTAACAAAATTAGGTGAAACTATTTTAAGGGGATGATCAGACCATCAAACTGAACAATTTTCTCTATAGGACCAATATCGAAATAGCGAAAAAAAATCAGCTGTCCCATACATTTAGGTCGAGTAGGTTTGTATGGAACAGCTGATTTTTTTCGCGATTTCGCTATTGGTCCAATAGAGAAAGTTGTTCAGTTTGATGGTCTGATCATCCCCTTAAAATAGTTTCACCTAATTTTGTTAGACCTTATATAGTAATCTTTTTCTTGTGAATATTATATATTCAATACACAGACACACTTCTTTAAAATTTTATAATAGTTTAGATACCTACATACCTATTTTGAAAAGCGTATTACATTTTCTGAGTTGCATAGAATACAGTTTAATTATAATATTGATTATTTGTTTAGTCTGAAAAACAAAATAACATGAGAGAATCAATCGTAAACATTTACATTTCTGATGTAAATATAATACCTTTATTGATCCCTGTTCCGGGTCATTTCTGGTGCAAAGGTTAGCAATTAAATAGCAGTACAAAGCTAATAAGCTGTTGTGTTTTTGTTTCTCTTAATTAGTGGTTTTGTTTATTATACACCACTACACTAGTTTTTAGGGTTCCGAAGTCAACAAGGATTATGGGTTTGGGAAAAACATTTTTCGATAAAGGGATCCGTTAGCGAAATACTAAGCTTTAAGGCGGTTGCAGAGGGGTCAATTTTATACAAAACTGACGCACAATACGCGTAGACGGTATTAATACAAGTAACTTTGTTTATATAGGGTATAACAATGACATAGTGACAATGAAACTACATAACTTTCCCTAGGGAACATACCTAGATCGATAAACGAGAATTTTTTTGGGACCTCCAATATAAAAGTGCGGATCCGCCGATCGATTTTCTATGGAAAGCAAAATAAAATCGTTTTTCGACCCATGTTCCATGGGGAAAATTGTTTAGTGTCACTGTCTGAATATACCCTTAAAATTTTGTTACTAATTAAAAACTTGTGGTTTTAAATCACTACAAAGTAACACTAAGGCCGGATTCAACCAAACTTTGATTTATAGAAGAGTGACTATACAAGGATCAATTTTACTCTTCATGTTTACTTCAAAATAATTTCACTTTTCTTCTACCACACTAAACCCATACTAAAAGAACGAAAGTATAATCCACCTAAAGAAAGAGGTCTTTGTAACTGTACTTATTGCAATGTGAGGTTATAGAGTTTTAATTTGTCAGGTTTCTTTTTATTAAATTTTTTTTAATTTGTGACATTGACATTTCGAATCAAGTTAAAGATTGAAAAATTTGTCTCGGGCGGGACTTGAACCCGCACTTTTCCAAACCGGGGAACTGCGTTGCATATTTAAAAATAAAAAATTTTTGAAATTGACATTTCATTAGTCTCTGAATAAGCTTTACATCGTCAAAATTGGCCGTGTAAGATTTACTCTCAAATTATTTATAGATGAGGGTAGGTAAAACGCAAAATCAGTTTACTCTAGAGTAACCGGAACCTAAGAATAAAATTTACTCGCGTTTGGTCGAATCGGGCCTAAATAGTATAAAAGAAAGTTGCTTCCCGCTGACTGTCCCTATGTATGCTTAGATCTTTGAAACAACGCAACGGATTTTGATGTGGTTTTTTTTAGTAGATTCAAAAGGAAGGTTTATATGTATATAATACATCAGCATTGCACCCGTGCCAAGCCGAGGCGGGTCGCTAGTAATTACTAAATTATTGTTCTTTATTAATTATGAAATGAAACAAAGGAATTATTGACAACTTATACAACGTGTTAATCAATAAGCGCATAACATCTTACAACCCTACAGATTTATAACGAAACGAGCGCTAACCCGCGACTTTGTCCGCACAAATTATATACCAGATTTTAAGTCAGATCATAAGCTATCAAACAAAAAAAGTTTAATCAAAATCAGTTCAGTAGTATTTGCGTGATACTCGTTCAAACAAACAAACAAACAAACAGCAGATTTTTTTTTTGCTCCCATCTGTTTGGTGCCATAGTAAAAGTTGTTCAGTTCGATGGGTAGACTCTTAGTTTAAAAGGATGCAAATGATATAAATTTCACTCTGAATATTTATAAAAATGTATTCGTAATTTCGTATATCGTTGTCTTTTTATACAACGTGTTAATGAATTAACGCAAAACTAGAAAGTAGTTTGTTTAGAATCGATAGCAGAATCGAATTAACATGGTTTCAACATAGGTAATTTTTTTCAAAATATTAAATATTTTTTTTGCACAGTTTAAAATTTACTGAACCCGCTGTCAACTCACCGCACGGCACTCTCACCCTACTTACTACCAAAACAAGCTTCTTAAAATGTATCCATGAGTACGTTAGTGCTTTCATTCATTGCTGAAATGATAACAAATCAGTTTTCCCTCGAAACTAAAAATGCGAATAACTTTAAATTTTGTTATAAATCAGTTGGGGTGTATGAGGTTTTGCGTTAATTCATTAACACGTTGTATAACTAACTCATTGTTTTCTATAATCATAATATAAATACGGGCTAGGTACTTTAAATGAGACTAGATAATCTGTGAGGCAATGTCCACGATATTTATTTATAGATACGTCTATTTTAGTTCTAGAATGAATACTAAGATGCCTATGTGTGAGTTACATAATATAACAAATCTATACATTAATTAGAAGTAGGTTAAAATTGACTTCCTAGATTTTCTTACATACTTACTTAGTTAGTTAGTTACATACAGGTGAAGCTAATATAAGCGTGTTAAAAAGCGAGTGCGTCCACGTCACATTCGCACAGATCTAGTTATCTGGACTTAGCAACAGTAAACAAGCACGTACCCAGACTTTGGTTTGGGGGGGGGGGGGGGGGCATTGAAAAAATTATAGCTGAAATCACTGTTCCATACAAATATTCGGATTTTGGGGGGAGGGGGGGGGGGGGGATAAATATCAACTTCCCCCCTCCTCCTGGATACGTGCTTGACAGTATATATTGAAGAGGCCATTTGAGCCAGAAATGGACCAAAATTCCAGCAGCAACAGTTCCAATTTTAAAATTTAGCTATTATCTCGTTCTAAAAGACTGAAAATTTTTTTTTGCATATATTTAGGGCTTTACCATCATACATACTTCAAACACGATGTAAATATTATTGTCTACTTAGAAGGTTTTAAAAGCCTTCTGGGCACATAATTTTGATTTCTATGTTGCGTAGCGATTTTTTTTTAATATGTTTGATAGTCCATTTGTCACTAAATGGTGCCGGTTACAGTTTAAAAGTCCAATTAATAATTACTCCCTACCTCGCCTAACAAAACTCCGTAAAATGACAGGACTAAAGTGCAAAAATGGCTTGATTTGCGGGACTTAGCTATTTGAATGAAGTAGCTTATAGTATATGAATAACTGACATATGTTGCTCTTCCTTTCAGATATAACCCTTCCGGGATGGGAGTCAGCAGTTTTTCATCGCAACTAAGTACCCTTTGCCGATATCCCTGTGATTTATTATTAATGTTAGCCTTCCGACCCTTTGGCTAGGTTACCTTATACAAGCCTTATACATATTCTGTACGTTAGGTAACTCATTTATTACATCTTTTTCATAAGTTTTTTTTACCGTGAAACTATTTTTTACATCTTATTTTTGGCGAATATTTACAACAACAAAAAATTCGGCTCTCCCAAACAAAATTGCAATCATAACCCGACTGAAATTATGGGACAGCAGATTTTTTTTCGCGATTTCGATATTGGTCTCATAGAGAAAGTTGTTCAGTTTGATGGTCTGAAGCAACCCTTTAATTAACTGTCCCATTTTATTTTACACCCTGTATAATTGCAGTGGAAATGGAAATAAAAACGCAAAGCAAAATGGAAATGGAAAGAGAAGTAGACCACAAAGACACCTTCTTTGTGGTCTACTTCTTTTTCTCTTTCCAATCCGACGACGTCAGACAAATCGCGGGAACAACATGGGGTAGAGTGGCCATAGAAAGGCCAGAATGGAGAAGATTGGAGGAGGCCTTTGCCACCTGGCAAACGGACACACAGAAATGGAACAAAAGTACACTATACGCGTAAAAAAGAAAATAGTCATGTCCGACTGAAGGCTATAATAATAATAATTGCAGTAGCATTGCACCAGTGCGAAGCCGGGGCGGGTCGCTAGTTCAATATAAAATATCAAATCAAATTAAATCAAATAAATAATAATTTATTTGTTGAAAGTAGGTACAATGCATATAGATCTTATAATATAACATAATAATTATAGTTCTTGCTATTCTTAGCCAACAGTGGCATACAAATATTTAAAAAATTAAATGAAATTATATGATACGATCGTTAACCCGCGACTTTGTCCGCACAAATTATATACCAGATTTTAAGTCAGATAATAAGATATCAAAAAAAAAATTTAATCAAAATCGGTTCTGTAGTTTTTGCGTGATGCTCGTTCAAACAATCAAACAAACACACAAACAATCAAACAGACAGACAAAAATGCAAAAATTGTCGATATGGAATCAGAGATACCTAAAAACAATATCGTAACTTTTTTTGGTAATATCTTCAATGTACAGACAAACTTCCTGTTACAGTTTTATAATAGTTTAGATTATAGAAATGTCAATAGGTAAAAAAAATATATATTTATACGGTCCAATTGAGAAACCTCCTTCTTTTTTGAAGTCGGTTAATAAAATCAAACTTGAGATCTGTTATCAACAATAATTTCATCAGATTTGAGAAAAAAAATTGTTTTCCAGGAAAATAACGATAATTTATTGCAATTCAGTTCGGAAGTAAGGCGGAAAGTTTTGTTTTACAACTTTGACATTGCTATTTATTTAGGTAAGGCGCTTGGAATTCAATTCCAGAGATTGTTGCGTATTGCGTACCTTTTATTATTTTATTTTGCGTGAATTTGCATTTTTGTTGGATATCTTTCTGAAATTCAAGTACAAAGAGCCAACATCGAATCCCTTGAGGTGAATGAACTCTTGTAACTAAGGCATTGAAATTATGAAATAATTTACGTCTTTTGTAGTACTTTATCTAATATATCTCGTAAGAGACTTAATTTCACTTCAAGAATTTTCTAGTTTCACGCACGTTGTACTTTTTATTAACCGACTTCAAAAAAGGAGGAGGTTTCTCAATTCGACCGTATATATTTTTTTTATTATAATTTATAGTATTATACTCTGTAAGTACTCTACTCTGTGACCATACATAGAAACTTGTAAAAACATTTCTGACTAAGTTAAAAGGCTATTTGTTCATAATTAATGAACTCTTGCTTGTGCGTTAGCACTGCATTTCCACAAGTGTCAAGTAGTTAATGGGAAAATATATCCCATCTCAGGGATTGTTTTTGTCAAGAACAAGAAGTGATTGAGGATTGCGGAGCCTCGTGGCAGGCAAAAACGCGACGCGCGAAAATCATGCGAGACAAGTGCACGGGTCAGAACCTGCAACGTGACTCCCTATTTGGTCTTCAGTAGACTTATCACGTGTTCACGAGGTTACACTGTAGCACACCGCAGTAAGTACTACTACAGTTTTTAAGCGTATTTTGTATTGTCAAAATAAGTTCACTTAACAGTCAAATACACTGTAGGGGCGAAATTCAATAACGAGCCATTAGGATGTTAAATTTAGTTTTAATGCAGTTTCCTGAAGCTGATGTTTTTAACAATAGTCCTCATTTGTTTTATAGTTATGCAATATCTGTTATCAATAATTTGTAAGTTAACTATTTGGTTCTCATCTCATTTAAATAAGTATTATCATTAGTAATTAGTTACCTTATGTATTTTTAGCATGTAAGTATTTTGGAAATTGCTCTGTCAATTTACATGTAATTTTTATAATAAATATATAAATAGAGTAAGCTCTATTAATATGCATTTGTGTTTTTGGAAATACATTTTTTGGAGATAAATATTTAATTGCAGTGGTACCTGTATAACTCCTGCGAAGACACACCAGTGTACACATCTGTGTAGCGTCACGTAGACATGAAACTACGGTGAAATTAAGAATACAAAACAAATATGAAAGTAACCATTCTGCTTTGAATTAATTTTCACCATCGACATTTTGAATTCTTTGACTTGACATTTTATTTTCAAAATTACTTCAGATTACACCCGAAAATCTTAAGTTAAAAGTAAAAAAGTTTATAATAAGGAACGTGTTTCTTATTACAGAGTTTGCTACGTCATGTCAGCCATCAAACTTGGACGAGACTGGAACTTGTAATTCGTGACTTGAGTATTCAACGCAGGTACGCTAACAAAATGTTGCCATTACGGATAAATTTTAATATTTTCAACTAGTTTGGTGCGTGGGTTTGCTTGCAGATTTTAGTCAACGGCCAGAAAGAAAACCATTGCTGATCTCAAGCCACAATTATGAGGGGAATTGATGTGGACACTTGTATAAGCAGGTGGACTGGCGATTACAATTTGTGAAATGGAATGCTGCTTTTTCCTCCTCGGGTTTTTTTATACTGGGAGCTTTATTAAAAATGTAAGGTTATAATTTTGAATTTTTATATGATACCATTTCGGAGTTTTTAGTTACTCCTATCGTTATCACTAATGATGCAAGTGTAAGGTGTTCAAGTAATCAATAATAGAAGATCAATAATGCAAGGGCAGGTTATTAAAAGCCTCCCTGACTGATGAAACCTGAGTTCGCCTGGTTCGCAATGCAATTATCTAGGCGCAAACATCGTCACAACCTTAAATTCGTCGTTGAAACATCGCCGAGCTGTCAATTCGGTATTCACTAAGGTTATATCATGTGTCAAACTCATATAAAAATATCGGCGATCTGAAGGATGCAAGAAAGACTTTATAAGCTCATCGATGTTTTTGACAGCGATCTTCTTCTTCTATCGAGTCGATGGCGTGTCATTTTATATTTTTCCAGTCCAGTATTTTGCCACGAGGATAGCACTACCAGCAGCGTCCATAAGCTCCATTCGCGTGCAAGTTTGCGGGCAGGAAGGGCAAGATATGAGATGGGCCATAGTCTGAGGGGCACCACCACATACTACTCATATACTTGACAGCGACATGATGCATATAGAATTGCACTCCTGGGCAGTCAGCCTTGATGCGAACTTTGCTGTCTGGTTATTCTTTCCGCTACAGCATGAGTGAGTGTAATGCGATATATTATTATTGTTGACGGCAAGCAAGGATCGTTATATGAAACATTGTGACCATTGCTGGTCTATTGTGTTCGCACCAAGCTAACCCATATTTTACATATACATCCAAACTTCTCGGGTATGTAGGTTTCCTCACAATGTTTTCTTTCACCGCATAGCTAGGCATAGTGATAAATACAACCATACATAAATTCTGTAGAACTTAGTGATACATGCCAACAATCAAACTGCCGCCTCGTGATTAAGTTGCTAGCCTCTCTTCCGTGTGGGCTATCACCGCTTTAAACTTATGCATCGCCTGCGATATAGCTTATGCTGACACAAAAGAAAAGACTAATGATAACATGGAGAGCTACTGTGAAATTGTAAATGAATAACCACTATCTTTTTTACCTAATTTAGCAAGATTTTACCTTTTTTTTCATTTTCACAGTTACTTTAAAAAAAAAAACTGTAGGTACCAGAATAGGAATTCCTACTTGGAGGGAAATCTACATTCTTCGATTTCGAGTTGTGTATAATATTTGTGTACGCACGGCGACACATCAAGCTATACAAAACCAACATAAGCTGGCCGCGCGACGTTATACGTTACTCGACCAAGGCGCGGCCAGCTTATTTTGGTTTTGTATAGCTTGATGTGTCGCCGTGCGTACACTGTCCTGAAAGCAGAGACAGTAGGTTCTCTATTGGTCACTGTTAATGTGGGTGTTCTAAATAGGATATTAGTTCGCCTGCTTTAAGTAAGAGTATCACGCGAAAACGATTGTACCGATTTTCTTTGCAGCTCTCACTGTTTGAAAGCCTAGCTTAAAAACTTCTTTTTCCTAATTCTTCCAGTATCTACATGGAACACGAATATCGAAGTGAAAGTGTTAGAAGTTCTAGAATAGAGAAGCAAATTGTACTTAATTTTTATTATTGTGAAGTCCGATAAGTAAAGAATAGGTTCAAGTCTTGAATTCGTTTGGTCTCGTATTTCAGAGTAAAAGCAATGCTTTCGAAATTCAAGTAGATACCTATGGGAAGCTCAATTTATACGGAAAACCTTTGTTACACAGAATTCACATCCGTTTTGTGCGAGTCTATAGCGTCTCATGAACATCATTCACATGTGATATTGATTTATTACAGAACTTATGTTATAGTTTAAAGGGTTTTGCCCCAAATCGTATTTTTTTAAATTTCTTTACTATTAGTACAACATTTCGAAAAAACAAGAATAAAATGTTAATGTGTAAAAAAAATACGGGCTATTATGTTTATAGAATTAAAAAAAACAAATCCGTAATGTCTGTATTTTTTTTGTAACTTTATATTTGACGACGCTTTTGCAAAAAAAAAAAATTATAACAAATGAAACTTCTATTATTGGGAATGATAATTTTATTTTCATTAATTATGTCATTAAATAGAGTGTGATTGTGATTTTGATTTAAATGGTTAATGTTTTTTTGATTCTATTTAAATTGTTTTTTAATCCGTAATGTTCCGACCCCATTAACACGTTCCGGGGCGGTGAACGAGACACAATAGAACTTTTATTGTTATCACTGCTATAGCCGGTCACTGTCCCGGAACGTGTTAAGGTTTTAAAATCAATTTTCATTTTGGAACTAGCATAAATCATAAACATTAGAAAGGGAAAAAAGAGGATTTTTCTCGTAGACCTTGTAGACTATCGGTCATATTAAATAAGGTAGGTACGTTTAGATGGTTAGTTCGTAAATGTCTAACAAATGACTATCTTTTTTAAGAGGATAGACGGCTCTCGAAGAAATTTTGAAAATAGGTCACTTTTCTGACTTTATATGTGTATTTGTCCGATCAGCCCCTTCCACACACCCCGCCGACTAAAGTGCGAAAGAGACAACTGCAGCTCGGACTGATTTTAACTACATATAATGGACGAAATCAGCATTTCGTATTCCCCTGTTTCCTCCGCCAAAACTTAACCGATTTTAATAATTCTTTTAAGAATACTATAGGAAAGACTTTGGCTATGTCTGTATCTTTTTCTTTTTTTTGATTATATTCGTCAAATTTGTTTGCTGGACAACCGGGTGATAAAATTTATCGTTTTTGAAAGTCCCTATTTTTGCAAAAAAAACAAAATTTAGGGACAAAGCAGAGGTAACATTGTAAATTAAAAAAATGTTGCTCTTTATCTAGAAGAAAATATCTAGAGGTCTTTTGTAAAGGGTAGGTACGTAAATAATAGGTCATCCAATATACCTAACATTTTCTTGTAAAGGAACAGTGTGATAGCAGGAAAAATTCACTCTGAAAAGGAAATTGCCTTCGGTGAGTGGTTTCATTCGAATATTTTGTGAGAAATGTCAAATGGCTTTTAGATCTTTTTGTGGGAGGTAAAACGTGGGTAAGGGACTATTTATTACGCAGTGACTAAGTTACGGTCAATTTATTATATATTCCATCAAAGGCAACTGGAAATTGAAAGGGTCTTATGATAATAAGAATAAGGTATAATATAATATAGCAAAGGTAAGGCCTTTTTCCACAATGATGGTTCTGTGATGTAGCACTTTAGATTGCTTCACTGTGCTTACTGGACAATCCTTATCATTACTTAAATCCTGAACGTGTTTTTTTGTTGCGACTTCCCGAACGAATTTCATTGACAGTTGACCTGTCTGAGGTAGCACGTTGTATGAAAAAGGACTTTAGCAGAGAGGTAGCATCTAAACTATTATAAAACTGTAACAGAAAGTGTGTCTGTACATTGAAGATATTAACAAAAAAATAGTTACGATATGGTTTTTAGGTGTCCCTGATTCCATATCACCAATTTTTGGATTTTCTGTCTGTCTGAAGTTTGTTTTTTTGATCGAGCATCACGCAAAAACTACTAAACTGATTTTGATGAAACTTTTTTTATAATTTTTTATAATCTGGTATATAAGGTCTAACAAAATTAGCTGAAACTATTTTAAGGGTATGCTCAGACCATCAAACAGAACAACTTTCTCTATGGGACCAATACCGAAATCGAGAAAAAAAAATTAATGTCACATACAAAACTGCAAACACAACTTTACTTGACTCAAATGTGTGGGGCAGAAGATTTTTTTTTTGAGATTTCGATATTGGTCTTGTAGAGAAAGTTGTTCAGTTTGATGGTCTGAGCATATCCTTAAAATAGTTTCAGCTAATTTTGTTAGACCTTATATAATTTGTGCAGACGAATTCGCGGGCTAACTCTAGTATATGATAAAAAGGTCTCAGGCTTCTCTCTGCCTTGACGTGCAGCTATTCGCCGTGTGACGTTTCCCATAGCTTTCTCTTGCTCGCAATAGAGGATCGGGTACTCGTTTTTCCCACTCCTACTCTCTTGATCAAGTTCGTCTTTCATTCCAAAACAGATTAAGGAAATTTCGTAGGTTTCCTAGACTTCTATGTCTAGTGTTGTGAATCGTCTTCACTGTAATAGTAATTGGTGGTATGCCTAAACCCGTTGCTAATGGGACGAGACGATGAGATTACTATTAAGGCGGTTGCAGAGGGGTCCATTTTATACAAAACGTTGACGCATAATACGCGTAGACGGTAGTAATATATATAACTTTGTATATATTGAAAAAATAGTTTGGAATATCTAGATGCCGCGTAACGAATCATCATCATCATCATATCAGCCGATAGACGTCCACTGCTGGACATAAGCCTCCCCCAAAATGGGGGGATTTGCCATAATCGCCACGCTTGGCAGGCGGGTTGGCGATCGCAGTTGGATTGAATGTGTGTACTCAGAGGATGCTGCTGCCCATCCTCCGGTAGATCCCTTAGTCGCCTTTTACGACACCCACAGGAGGAAATGGGGTGGTGCTATTCTTAGCCGACACCACACGGGCAATTTATACAATAATTACGAAGAAATAAAGCTTTGAAGTTTTTCATACAAAATTTTAAAAGCTTTATATCTTCGTAATTATATTATAAATTGCAAATGTTATTCGTTACGCGGCATCTAGATTTTCTAAACTATTTTTCCACATATAAAATATTACTTTTATTAATTCCTTCTACGCGTATTGTGCGTCAAACGTTTGTATGGACTGAAACCACCTTAAAGGAGAAAGAGTGGAATAAGTGAATCATTAATTTGATCAATATTTGCCCTGAGAAAACATAACATGATCAAATTAATTATCTTTTCTAAAAAGGACAAATGCGTATAACACCTTCAATCGACGGAATCGTATTGAAAGATGTATGAATGTAAATGAGGCTAAAGAGGTGTGTCGTGTGACGGTCCGTAGTCTCTGCTTACCCTGGGACAATGGCGTGAGTTTATGTATGTGTGTATGTAATAATAATCTACCTAAAGCTGCGGACAATAGTAGCGTATATCCTTTGGGAGTAGATATCATGAATCAGAGCCGCTTGTATACATGGTGAAATTGATATCATTAGCATCCTTTTAGACTCTTAAGTCTACCCATCAACCTGAACAACTTTAACTATGGGAGCAAACCAATCGGAGCAAATAAAAAATCTACTGTTCCATACTAAACTGTAAGGTCGACGCGCGAGTTCGCGACTCAAATGTATGCAACAGCAGATTTTTTTTTGCTCGCTTTGCCGCCATAGTAAAAGTTGTTCAGTTTGATTGGTAGACTCTTAGTTTAAAAGGATGTTAATGATATCAATTTTACCCTGTATAAAAAATATATTCACGACAATATTCCCTTTCGGATTAGTTAGAAACTTTGTTATTAAGGGTGTATTGTAGCAAGGTTCACTTTAAACATATTGGAGCTCAAAAAGATCGCCTGTTATAAATAAAATATGAAGACAATGTTTAACGACCATGCGGCCGGCCGCTCTGAGGCAAAACATGGTAAGTACATTTATTAAAAACGTGTTTTCTGTAAATTTGGTCAAACCAAAAAAGTAAGTTGTTAAAAATGTTAGTTTTTTTTAGTGGACTAAATAACTTATTATTTTTAAGATTATTTAGGTAAGTGTACAAATTCTTTACTATTTATTAATATGTTGAAAAAGGCCTATTTTCCCCAAGTACCTTGTTTTGGTAGGTACCGTTGTCGATTACTTTGTTTTGTAAGAGGACATCAGGATTTTGCTTCAAAAAAAAAATAGTAAAGGAATAAAAAATGTCAATGCAGTACTAATCAAGTACTGTTTAAGTGACTTATTTGGCAAGAACACTTTATTTTGATCCGCGTGCTGTGTTTTTTTAAATCTGTGAGTTTCAATAGCTGTGAGCATAATTATATGCTTATGGCTACAATAAAAAAGTCGATCTGCAATAACAGTCATAATTATATAATAAATCAACTTACTATGTAATGCCATGGGGCCGCTGCATGGTTTATAAATTTTATAATGCACTGTACGAACCGCACAGTCTTTTGAATTATGTAAAGAGCTAACCATAAAACTGAAAAATGTGAGTTGAAAACTTTCTTACTCACGTTTATTTACTAGAGCTCTTTCTTTATTATAATGCAATTACTTACTGAACAGTTAAAAAATTATTGAATTTTGACCAAAGACATGAGATTGTAAGAGCTTTCAATTTAATTTTATGGATTTGTTTCATGATGATTACAACTTCTAGCTTTGTTTATAAAAAAAGTGTGTGGAACTGTTGTTACCATCGGCCATTCGCTTTTTTTGTGTCTAATAATTGGTAATAACTCTGAACAATATTTGCTATGCCGAAGATATGTTGCTGCTCAACCCGACAGAGACCGACAGAGAGATTCGACACATCCTCGAGGAGTATGTGGTGACTCATGATGTCAAATACAATGGAAGGAAGAGTGTACTAGTAGGTACAGCAATGCAATTCACTTAGAGCAAACATCGTCACAACCTTATATTCGTCGTTGAAACGTCGGCGAGCTTTCAATTTCATGTGTCAAACTCATATAAAATTCCGACGATCTGAAGGATGCGAGCTTGCCGATGTTTTTGACAGCGTTGTGATGCTTAGTGAATTGCACTCCTGCTTGCATTCAAGAAGCCAATGCTATGACATTCCTGGGGTCACTCTCACAGGCTCGCCACTTGTAAAGGTGAACGAGTTCAAATATTTGGGACACTTGGTCACCATTGACCTCAAGGACAACACTGATAATGGACCGGGATCGCAGGGCAACATATTATTGCGCTGTACACGTGTACAACGTATACGCAGATGATTTGAATATTTTATCCTTTAAAATATTTAAATCTTTACAATGACCTTAGCTCCGAACATATAGAACTCGACATTTCTGACAAAAGTCTTGCAAGATTTAAAAGACGCTTCATTGCTGTTCTTAACCCACTACAAGTTATCAGTCAAGATACTAACTATTTATAAATTATAATACTAACAACATTGTTCAATAATTTTTTGTAATTCAAATTAATTTAAATCATCATCATCTCAGCCGATGGACATCCACTGCTGGACATAGGCCTCCCCCAAGGATCGCCATAACGACCGGTCCTGCGCTGCCCTCATCCAACGGGATCCCGCCGCCTTCACAAGGTCGTCGGTCCACCGTGTGCGGGGCCTACCCACGCTACGCTTTCCGGTACGTCCGTATTTTAATAATTACCTAATTTGGTTTAATACTGTTTTGTTGTTGTAAAATGCTAGTTAGGTAATTGAATTTTGATGCTTATTGAAATTTGGGTGCCTTGCCTATGTATACTTAAATCTATTTGTTTCGTTTCGCTTCGATGTTTTAGGAATTAATTAGGATTTAAATTTATGTAACAAACTCACTCCGCCATGTTTTAAAAATAGTGATGCTGTGTACATGCATGTGTAATTGGATTACAATCTAGTTCTACATAATTATCTTATTGTACTGTAAATGGTTTCATCTTGACTGTTATCTGTACGTGTACCTATAAGTACAATAAAAATAAAACATACATGGTAAGATGGCGTTCATAAAAATTGTGTTATTATACTAGTTTTTCATTTACTTAATAATTATAATTATATTCGATTTCAGGATAAAAACGGTCGTTTTATTAATATTCTTATACATCACGACACACACTCATACTCTATCCTTAACACGTTCCGGGACAGTGACCGCCTAAAGCCGTGATAACAATAAAAGTTCTATTGTGTCTCGTTCACTGTCCCGGAACGTGTTAAACTATGATTTAGACGTGAAGAAAGATGTAACCGACGCGACGACAGACAGACTGACAACACATTTGTCTTTGTATTAGAACACCGAACTTAGCTCGAAATGGTTCGAATCCTTGTTGTCTCAAATCAAAGCCTGTTATATTGACCAACTAGTAGCCCCTCTGCATTTGAAGCGTCATCCGCTCGTTTGTGATTTGGTTCGACATTTGGTTGAACATCGACAATACTGTCCTGTTTCGATTGAAATAAGCATACAATGATACTTCGTTGTTAATTGGAATTGGTCTGGTTATTATCAAGATGTACCTACAGGACGTGATTATATTTGCAAAATACTTGCAAAATTGAGCTCTTTTGTCAACTAGCTAACAGTAAGCTTACCAAATACCTACAACCATAGAGATCTAGAGAGATGCCAACTAACGCGCTGAGTACGTAACCTAGTGTCGCATCACCACCAGTACCACGCGATAGAAAGTATTTTGTTAGCTTGAATGTGCTCATTATCCATTGCGGTATCAGAACTCAACGTTCGAATAATCTTTAGTACTACGCAATGACGACCCGGTTGGTGTAATGGTTACCACGCCGGACTGCCAAACCAGGGTCCTGGGTTCGAATCCCGGTTCGGTCTTGGATGTTTATATGTTTGTGCCGTTGTTGTATGGTTTCCATAATAAACAGCCTATTAGTGCTTGCTTGGGATCATTACAATGTATGTGCCAGTGAGCGTTATAAAAAAATCATTGTAAACTATTTACACATAATATTTAAACTGGCTTTCAGCCTCATAATATATTGTATCATTACTGTCGCGAGCGATGTATTCCGTTTTTGCGCATATTGCTGCGACACTGGCCCCGCCCCCTTTTCACATCCTACAACTAAGTTATTAATCAAATACAACGTATTAGTGCCAACCAACAGCATGCATACAAAATTTTGCTTAGATTTTTTGCTTCAAATACTTTGTAAAAACGTTTAGTCCAGTCAACAATTTCCGGCTAAACTTTTCTATCGTCAGTCCAAAATCGATCTAAAACTGAGTAAAATTGAATCAATGTGCGAGGCTCGTTCGGCGCTAACAAGTGAAAAGTAAATGTTTGCTCTAATCAGTCACAAAAAGTTGTCGAAAACTCCGTTACGTGCTACAAATACGACCACATTTTGATAAATTGTACAAACCTGAAAGTTCCTCTAAACCCACATTGGTTAAAACAACCTAAAGTCACTTAAATTACGAAAATACTGCTTCGATTTAAATAGTTTTTCATTAATAGCAAAAAAATATATAAATAGAAACCGAAAATGCATGAATAAAGATGAAAAACAAATGACAAGTGACCGTAACAACTAAGACCAAAGTAAATAAAAAGCCTACAGTGAGGAAATTCGTCGCAAACGAAGAGAGTGTAAACACGAACGACGGAAAATATTTTAAACGCGGCCCCATGAAAACATCCACCTAAAAATGTCGGCATATTATAAAACTTTTATTTCTTCATAATCCGGAGCAGGGTTGTCAACCCTATTAAATAGTAGCATCCTTTTTTATATTGGGCAAACGCCTGCACTCACAATTAAACCTAAATATAAATTTAGCACCCTAAGGCCCACTAAGGAAAGTGGAAGTGGATCGGGCATACGCTTCGGAGAGAAGAGGACAACTCCGCCAGAGTCGCCTTCACGTGGGAGCCTGGCGGGAGCAGGCGGCGGGGGCGACCCGCACAAACGTGGCGGCGCACCGTCGACGCCGAGCTACGAGCAGCCGGGTTGAGTTGGCGCGACATAGAACACCAGGCGCAGGACAGGGAGAGGTGGCGGCGTCTCACGAGGGCCCTCTGTACCATCGGGGTACCATAGGACAACAACAACAACAACAACAAGGCCCACTTGCGCCAAATGCTGGGATAAATTGCGTCACCCCGTCTTTAGTAGCACCGATCTAAAGGTTGAACGAGTGTTATCGAAGATAGTCTTGCGCCAATGAAAACTAGTTCATAGTTAACTATCCTGACAATTCTCTGTTTTTCGCTGGCAACATCCTAAATGACCATAGAGTGTATGTAATCCGACAAAATATGAAAAGTGAATAATGAATGAACATAATATATGCACGTCTTTTTCACACTGCATCCCTTTGTATTTGTCTGTCTCATTTGTTTTATTTTGGCAATGACATTTCGTTTTCATCGTTCATTCATGTTATCAAAGAGCATGTAACACACTACGTTATGAGTCGGGACTTCCATACTAAAAACTGGTCGTGACCGATTATCCAGAATGTATGAAACGTGTGCAACCGTTCAAAGGAATTAAATGGCGCGGTGCACGTTTCATATAATTTTTTTTTTGTTAGAGAGTTGCGCGAGCCTACAACAAAACTGTAAAAACAGCTGTTGCCTCAATTTTGACATTTACACACTACAGCACGTAGTTTAGTGACTTAAACCTACCACATCGGCGGTTTTAATATAACACAAGTTTAGCCCCTAAAACAGGATGGTGCAAGACATAATTATAATTTAATTCCAAATTAGCGTCTAGTTCCGAGTTAATAACGATACAAATGGTTACGTTTATTGATGGTATTATAAAAACATAATTTAATTTACTTTAGTAATCGGACGAAAGATTAGGTAAAAATGCAAACGGAATTATGAAATAAATATAAAAAATGCACGTTTTGACTTTTTATGCTATGATTCTTTTTTCCTATTAAAACGGCACATGTAAAGCAATGCTTATATAGAAACATCTAAGATGTTAACACGAAAATAAAAATAAAAAACAAACATATTTTACCGAGACAAACCTCATCTAAACGGCTAATATTACCACTATAATCTAGAGATTATGAGAAACAAATCGACATGAGTTCTATAACTATACGCCAACTATATGCTAACATTTGTATGTATTTTCCCATACTAAGATTGAGGATCTCGTTTCGCTATTAGCAAATACTGATAAATATCGGCAATATCATTAAAAATTAAATAAAAAGTCAGAGATCGTTGGAATACAATTTAACGCAAAAGCGAACTGTATTAGACCAGTCTGTACATTACACCCTTGAACTTGAAGTAAATTAAAATTTTTGATTTTCACAATCACAATTAGCTATGTCAATAAGAAGATTATTATGCTAATTTCGGAATGGAATTGGTAAACGATTCAGTGGTCTCTGCGAACGTAGTCACGGATACAAAATATAACGTCTAAAAATATGAAACATCCACACATTTTTAGTTTTCCTCAATATACTATATTTTTATGATCGTTTTAAAGCTACTAGGTAGTGAATTTTAGTCTTGGTCTTATAAAGTTGGCAACCCTAATGCCGAGGAGCTGTGAAACTCGTTGTTCGGAAGTACCAAGCACGTTTTATGGTAATGGACATTGCATACTTTCACCTTCATACATTTTTAGGTGGAAATTTAAGAATATTTTTCCTTACACGTGAGTCGTTATGTCATAAACTTTGATAATTATATAACAACGTAAAGAGAATTTCCAATCTAAAATAAACATTTTAACTGGTTCTTACTGCGTTTTGGTATATTTGAGTTTCAGAATTTCCAATGTTTTTTCGATGCTAAAATTGTACCTCATTTTTTTCCTTCGAAGTATCTGATCTCGATATAGATCTTAGAATTCCTGGAGGATTGGCCCGCGATTTCATTAAGTATGATTGAAAGAGGAGAGGAGAGGCATTTAACAAGAAGTGGGACATTAAGCACTAAACTATTCTGTGCATCGTCTAATGACGATACACAGTATGTACATAAGCTGATAATTCAGCTTATGTACATACTGCAGAGTCCAGCCCTCAAGGAAGGTGTATCGGCATTGTCATTAGTCCACTAGACTACATAATGCCCACATACTCATCAGAATTTCTTCTTCAGCGTATGCTACCTGCATACTTACCATGTTTTCCTTCACCGTTTGAGAGCAATCCTCATAATTGAGTGTCCATGACTCTCTCCAACGAGCCACTAACGCTCTCCGCGCATAGGTTAAATAAAATTGCAGAAATCGTTTATTATTATGCTATTTTAATGAAGATTAAAACTTCTAAAATAAAGCACAGAAAGTCTCGGTACTTCTAGGAAAGTGATGTTTTTCCACAACTGTGTTCAAAGCGGAATTCCAATCAATCAGCTAACAAAAATCGTTAAAAAAACTGTCTCAATTTTACAACTTCCCTGCAAATTCGGGAAACTCATTCGAGCCAATCGTAAAACCCGAAACTAAAAATTTTCGTGTGATCCGTCCGAATGAAACTAAGCGAAGGATGACGGAATACATCATCGTAAACGAGAAAAGTTTGATTGGAGGAAAGCTTCAGAAATTCATTAGCACGCGCAGACGTTGAGAACGAAATTACCTCGACGCGGGGCGTTAATAAAAAGTTTTGCAGAACTTTGGAGCTCGGCCAAAGTACGGAACATACGGGGAACTAGACCAAAAGTGACTTAAAGTGTACCTACTTCCTTAATTAAATTCGTGGCGGCCTTCGATTTTGAGAACGTTTAGTTTGGCGATAAATTAGATTATGAGTTTTCATTGATGATCGTATCGATATCAGCTTCATCGATAAGCCAGAAATCCTATCAGACAAACCTATCAGACGTTTGTAGACAAAGTATTTTGTGAGAAACTTTGTTAAGTTTGATTGCCATATGTAGAAAACTTTTAGGCGTTTTGTTACAATTTTAGTTTAAAAGAACAGAAGTGAGTAAAATTTTTTTAAAATTTACTTTAGCAACGAATTCTAGCAATCTCTACAAAAATAATAGTTGTCCCAAATCTTACCTAAGTACAAGTGAATTGATTTTTCTGAGCACTTACTAATACTAGCGGTGTCATAATTATGCTTGAAGAAAACAAACAAAAAAAAACTTTAAAAAAATTTACCCAAATCGTAACATTCATCAGCTTTATACGTTCCAATCCAAGAATTCTTACGATTTTTTTCCGCTCATGTCGATCATCATGTCATATTGTATAGAATGTAGATAAAATACAACCAGTGAACTCATGCTTTCACTGCTACCTACTACTGTTCACTGAAGTTCAATCTTAGGTATACCGTTCATATTTTCTAAATTCTTGACTTTTATGTTTTCATTTAAGCGGCAAAATGGTTAAGAGCATTGGCTCTCGACACGGAGGTCGTGGGTTCGATACCCATGGGGGACACCTAGTGAAATGTCACTTTGTGCGTTTTTCCCTAGTTGGTTAGGACATTGCAGGGTGAATCACCTGATTGTCTGAAAAGAAAAATGATTCCATGCTTCGGATGGCACGTTAAGCCGTTGGTCCCGGCTACTATCTCTGGTGGTGGTAGTCGTTACATAAAGACCACGTCGGAGGCCGTAAGGCGGTCTGAAAAAACTCTGACACCAGGGCTTGCTGCCCACACGGTAAGAAGATTTAAGCGGCAAAGCAGGCATACTTACGAAAAAAAATATTTTCCGAATTTGTCCAAAAACAACAAAACCCGTCCATTTTGAAGCTTGAAAAGGATAATGCTCGTAAAGGAATGTTATACATGCTTTCACTGCTCATTTTGATAGCTCACAAAAGAACGCTTCCAGCAAGAAGCAGCCTTAACAAAAACGTCCTATTCAGTTTCAATTTTACGTCTGAATTGAAACTCAAGAAGTACCAAAGCAACCTGGCAACATCAATTTAGCAACTCCACAACCGTGGATACTTCAACTTTGTCACTCAACCAACACAATTTGCTGTTGCTTAAGAACAAAACTCGTATGGAAGTAAGTTTAGAGACCGCAAAAGTAATTTGGTGTTCGTTCACGGTTCTTACTTCTCTGTGAGAAATGCTAAGAATTTGCGCCGACATGTGAACAACTGCTGGAAATATGGGGCTAGGAACGTTTTTGTTTTTGGAATAGGTATACGTTTTGCATATGTTTTGCAGGGTAATAAATTATCGTGGTATGGGTATTTAATGCAGAGAGACAAGTGTCAATGTTACTAGACGTTGAGATACGTGGATGGCTGTGGTACGAGAGGAAAGCCGAAGAAAAGATGGATAGATTGTGTGAAGGATTATATGAGTAAATGATTAAGTTCTGAAATGACGGCTAAGAGAGATGAATGGAACATACATACATATAAAAAAAATGTGTGTAAAATACTTAAGTAGGTACTTAAAATCTTTTTGTCAAGAATTCGTCAACAGAATAGAATCATTATCCAATAAAACGTGACCAAAGACTGACAGGACCTGACGTTGCGTAACTATGGTGATCGTTTCCAGTACCTACCAAAACTCTGCTATATCAACGATTAACTGCTTTGAAATTCGTTTCCCTTTCGCCGTAGCTAGTTAAAAATGAAAAAGGTCCCTCCCATTATGTCGTTTATCATCCAACATCTAAGAAATAGGAAAGTACATCAGGTTTCCATGCCGCGGGCTCGTTAAAGGGAAGAACTTCATAATATGTTTGATGATATGCTGTATTTACTAATTAGAGTAATGTCGTATGTTTACAATATTGTCTGCTACATCATGCTGAAAAAATTTAATGGTTTAGTAAGAAATGAACGAGATCGTTTATCTATTTGGACTCTAGACTCTCTTTTTGATAAAACCTATAGGTACTACGAATCCACCAATATGGAACCTCCCCGTTCCAAACGCTGGAAAATATTATGTAAAAACTTTCCATGTTTCTATTTTGGAAATAATACCGACTTTTCCTACGAACCTAATTGACCTAAGTTAAATGGAATGGTAAATAAAATAAATAACGCCCACATGCACATACACTGTAATAATCTCAAATTAAGCCTTAGGCTTTTTGTTATGGGAACAATATACAACAACGGTACACACATATAAGATGACCGAACAGGGATTCGAACCCAGGACCCTGGCTTGGCAGTCCGGCGTAGTAACCATTAAACCTACCGGGTCGTCAATTGATTTTTAGGTTTACACTGTCGGACCAGAGACAATTCAATGCCTCATATGAACCAAAATGCATGCTAATTTTAGATGTAGATCTCAAAACTGTAAGGCGTGATTATAAAATGACTCGCACTTGACCGATCACTGATGCAAACGACACCACAATACAAAGAAAAGCTATTTTATTTAAAATGTAGAAAATGTAAATGTCATTTAAAAAACTACGAACATACCTACGTTCAATTTTTACAGTGAATTCAATTTGTATTCACAGCCACTTGAATATGGAGTGGAACGTTGCATTTTTGACATTCAAAAGAGCATTAAACGTCGATCGTGAAATACTTGAGTATTTTTACATTAAATTCTATGTTTGACTGTTTGAAATTGTAATAATGAAACAGTATAAGGGAATTTGCAGAGATTTTCGAATAGTCCAGTTTATCTTATTTTGTTTTAGCACGAGCTACATAACAATCTCTCATACTTTAGTGGAAAGATTAACCAGTCAGCAATTATAGTCATACCAAGGCTGACTGCCCAGGTTAAGCTAGATGAACTCAGGTTTCGTCACTCATCGTCTCAATAATCTAGTTGAAAGCAGTTACTGTTAGCAAATTAACATAAAACCTGGCAACTATTTGTACAAATATTTCTAACGATAACTTTCTGGGTGATATGCAGACATCATTCAAAGATATGCAAAATCAAAGTCGGTGCAGTAGTTTCGGTAATTAGTAGCTGTAGCAACTTGCATGCTTACGATAGTCGCAGTTTAGAGCTACGACAACTGTGTTCAGCGCGTAAACAATTCAACACTTAAATATACCCCGCAGTGTAGGTACCAGACTTGTATTTGAAAATATGCTACAGCATATAGGTAGGTATAGTTTCCGATCAACCTAAAACGAGGCCGTTTAAGAATACGTAACAAGAGCTATTGTCAATGCTATCGCCACTACATGTTTTCTCTCCAAACTGCCACGCTCTGTTTTTTACACAATTGATGATGAGCAAACGAACTGCATGGTTGTTACGCCTGCCTGTAAGATTATAGTTTGTTCCAGGATGTCCTACCAATCAAACTATCTTCAATCTTATGACGTAGTCACAAGAACCCAGTCAAGAGACCTATAGACGCTTCAAAATGTTGCACGTTCGTCAGATCATGGGCTTTGCATATTCATCGGGTTCCGGTATCGGGCAGGGACCGGGGTGATACGTTGCAAAGGAATCATGTTAAGCTGTTTATGGATTTATCGTCAATTCAGAATACTTTGGAATAACTGCAACAGTTATAGCATCGAATATTATAAGAGGGGCTAGAAATGCAATGTAGCGCTTTTGCTTCAGAGACGACTGTCGCCACTTGTCTTCCCGCTCACGCTGCTACAATTACTCATGCTCTCTCGCTCGCACCACGCCGCGCGCCTTATGGTGTTATGCAAATCATTGCATAACCTGTGGCGACACGTTCCACGCCTATTTGGGACTTCTAACCCCTCTTATAATGTTCTGTTAGCTATAGTATGACAAAGTTGTACGGAAGGAAGACTATTGCATACATTAAATTTTTAAAAGGGGAGTTTGAAGAATTACTAGAAGATATGTATGGATGGGCAGGCAGGGGAGGTATGTAGGGATCGTAGTAATTGGCGCGCCCTACTCCGCTAAAAAAGATGCGTGCCGATATAGACAAAACTTCACCATCTTCGCCTTGCAATATTTCGAGTTCATAATAAACAGTCATTTTTGCTACACTTTTTATCCTCGATATGTTGTCTCCAGACATACTTATCTTGTTACAGGTTGAAATATCACTCTGCAAGATAAGAAGCCGCCTTTAATCGGCATTGCAGTCAGCTCAGGCGATCCTTTCAAAACATCGAAGATTAGCTCAGACTCCGCTGTTTGTAGGAAGGGACACACACAATAGTATTTTTACAGAGATCAAATGCTGTTGCTTTTCTTTTATTAATTTCACGGTCATAATTATTTGTCATGGAATATGGTATACATATAATGAAACTTAATTTGGGACATCTAGTGTCTCAAATCTGGTATCCCAAGAATGTCGGTAGTCTATTCAGACGCGTGGGTTACCCCGTCACTATACCTAACCAGTGTTGGTGATAAATATGGAAAGCAGGGCTTGCGACATTTGATCAAGGACGACGGTTTTTTTTTCCTAGCCTATTTCATCCCACTGCTGAGCAAAGGCCTCCCCTTAAATCTTCCAACCATCTCTATCCTGGGCAAGCTCTGGCCACTTGTCGTCAAATAAATCCAGATCATCCCGCCACCTCTTCCTAGGACGACCCGGGCGCCGATGACCGTTTTCTGGGATCCAGGGCGTAACAATTTTTGCCCACCTCTCCTTGGCGCAAAAATTTAAAAGTTATCGAATTTATAAGTTGGACATTAGCAGTTCCGTGTTGAAAGATGCAGTTATGCTCATTTGTCTTGAAAGAGGAATAAAAAGTAAAAGTATGTTAACAAATACGATACGACGTCGATAGGTTAGAAGACTAGAGCTACTCGCTATTTCAAAATATTTCAGCAGATTTCTGTGGATCTTATGAGACGATGTTTTAGAAGAACTTTTCATTTTCCTGTGTTCGTTGTTCTGTATAAAATTCGGAACATTTCAGAAATTGACATTCTGTGAAGCAGGTTTTTTTGTACGGCCTTCCGAATGATCTCCCAAAGATAACTCTAGCAAATATAGAATTATACCTACAGCAAATGGTATATAATTTCATTGCCTACAGCCTTTTAAATTATTACAAATTAAATTATATAACACTTGCGACCCGCCCCGGTTTCACACGGGTGCAGTGCCATAACATATAAACCTTCCTTTTGAATCACTCTATCTATTAAAAAAAAACTGCATCAAAATCCGTTGCGTAGTTTTAAAGATCGAAGCATACATAGGGACAGACAGCGGAAATCGACTTTGTTTTATACTATGTAGTGATGATGATGATTACCTACCCACACTCAACAGATACATAATAAGATTATCCCAAACTGCAGGACAGTTCGTAAACCGACATTATCTATAATTACAATAAAAATTGAATGCTGTTCGTGGTAAGCGCATCACATGAGAACGTCTAGACAGAATTTGTTTTTTTTTCCTAAGAGTCCGAATAACGTTTTTATGAAAAGAAAAATTGGAACGCCCGGAAAATTCAGGAAAAACAGACAGTTTTTCTTCTATGGGATTTTTGTTACTACGCGCGCAATTGTTTTATGATTGGACAGGACGTCTGTCTGGTATAGTACCTACTTACTTACAAAAACTTTAACTATTTTCTCGTATTGTAAGTAGATCACGTGGAACAGTTTTTGTATTTTTGATATTAAAACTATTGTTATTCATGGCTTCCATGAAAATCCCATCGGATTTAACCCGTTATCATTGCCCCATTTTAATATCAACGTAATGTTAACATTATAAAAGTAAAATAAAGCCAAAACAAAATATTCAGGCATACCTTACCGTAATAGCATTAATGTAATGACGTCATTACTAGGGGCGAGGCGCACCGGTGCAATGAAAAGGCCCGTTGCAATTAAATTTAATGCGATACTCCATTTTCGCTGCATTTAGAGGAGGCTTAACGCTCTGTGCGTTTCGAATATTGCCGTTCGGCTTGGCGACATGAAACAAAATTCATAGAAACGTAAAACCATTTTGTGTTGAGTTTAGTAAATTATTCATACATAAAGTCGTGATTCACGACCATAATTCCTTCTTGGGGTGGTCAGGGACCTTACTAGAATAGAATATTTGCTTGCATGGAATTTATTATCTTCGTATGTTTATCTTCTCATTTTTTATTTAACACTTTATTGTACACATAACAATACAGAAAAAACAATTAAAGTAGACATGTACAAAGGGCGAGCTTATCTCTAAAGAGATCTCTTCCAGCAAACCCGCAACAGAGACAGTTCTGAAGTGTGAGGCAGACAAAATGTGTACAGCACAAATGATAAAAACTAGATACTTGTTAAATGGAAGTTAATTATATATATAATATAAATAAACATAATTATAAATAAACAAATAGATATAATAAACATACATAAACTATGGCTTATTTTAGAGAGTGATAGTGTTCATTCACTTGCTTTTTGAAGGACGCAAATGTTTGACAATCACGAATATCGGCGGGGAGTGAGTTCCACAACCGGGCAGCATGGATAGTGAAAGAGTAGGAGTAGAAGTCGGTGGAGTGGGTCTGGATTCTAAGTTGGGTACGGATAAACGGGTATATATACGGGTAAGGAGAAACGATCACGGAGATAGCTCATTAACAAAAACTGACCAAGTGCGAGTCGGACTCGCTTTTTATTATTGTTTTTTGTTTTGCTTTAAAGTATGCTCTATATCAGTTGACGCTTGAATGTATTGCCGTTTTTTACGATAGAGTTTACACCCTGTATAACCGGACCGGACCATAATAAACATGTCCGGTTAAGGCCAGACGCCTGGCAATCCTAGATACAAACAATATTTGGCCATGCGTCGTGTCGAGCAGTGCAGTGTTGACCTAGCGTGGTTGACTGCCTTTGACTACTTATATGAGGACTAGTTACGCGTGTAATTCTACTAACAACCATTTCTGCCACTTTTTGGGGGGGGCGAGGTAATATGAAATCCGCAACTTTGGATTTTATTCCCCATAACTTTAGATTCTAATTTTGAATGTTAAAAATCATGAAAAGTAGTCTCGAGTGAACCCCAAACGTTCTAAGTTCGAAGTTATTGTTTCGCAATTATAGGCTGTCTCGTTTTGTGATAAGGTATAAAATTGAATGTACATGATCAATTGTTCTTATACCGTGGCAGAGTTGAAATTCTACCGCAATGCTAGTCCTTATAATAAATAGTCAAAGTTGGCTGCTGGTCTGTTGTGGGTGGGTGTAAAAGCCTAGGACCATAATGGTTGACGCGCTCTCATTTAGTTATAGCACCTTTTTTAAAATTGCGTAGTAATATTGTAGATTATCGTAGTATGGGCATGTTATGCGGAGAGACGAGTGTTATGTGACGAGACGAGTGTTATGTGACGAGACGAGTGTTATGTGACGAGACGAGTTTTATGTGACGAGACGAGTGGTTATTACGAATGTGGATGGCTGTGGTAGGAGAGGAAGGCCAAGGAAAGGTAGATGGATTGTGTGAAGGATGGCAATATCATCCTCTTGGCCGTGAATGACGAAAAATGAATGACGTAAGATGAAAAATTACGGCCAAAAGATATGAATGGGAGATGAAATATTGTGCCGTGGAAAATGAGCAAGAGAGTAATGAATTATAATTTAACTTTTGGTTGCTTGTGTAAAAAAATGTGAATCATATTTACCATTTTTCATAGAATCCTACACCAAGACGGACCTGCTACCCAGAAGAATCGGAAAATCTAATTCAACATTTTACACACCAAGATAACTCCAAAAAAATCTTTCTTTTCTTAAAAACTGTTCCCAAAAAGCGAACCAAGCTAACCTTCCTTGAAGCGAGAATTGAGACCGACAGATCTACAGCCAAACGAGATCATTAAGATACGCAAAAAAGGCGCAGTGTTTCACTCTCTGCGATTAGGATCTTCAAATCGTCTGTGTTCATCCATCAACCTGTCAGTTTGGTTCAAACAACCCTTCCTGCTTTGTCGGGCTTAGAGCTGTTTTGCATCGATAGTAGCGAGCTACCAGTATCGATAGAAAATATTCTTACTTTTATTATAATTGGTTATGTTAAAGATTAGACATAGACATAATTTATTGGTTTATTTACAAACACTATTATTATACTTAAGTATAACATCGTTTGTCATTATTTTATACATCAGTTCGTATATTAAATTACAAATTTATTACATGTCTTAGATTATTACAATATGTCATTAAATTAAATAGAGATACATTCAATTAACAAAATTTGATATTATCTATTACATTATTGTTCATCATAGGTATCTATATATTCTTCAACCGTGTAGAACGCCTGCTCCACCAACCATTTTTTGAGTTTGTACTTGAATGTGGAAGTCGTGAGGGCGCCTGCAACATCTGCCGGTAGTTTGTTATAAACGGCGACCGCGGTGATATGAGATAATTTATTGGATTTCTCCAGTCGACGGGTTATAGCTACTAATTTATTAGCTCCACGCGTATTGTACTCGTAATGAGTTCAAGTTCTCTCTAGCGTACATTGCTATCGAGTATATCACAAGACATGGTAGTGTCATGATTCTATGTTTCCTGAAGTGAGGCTGTGCGGACTGGTTACTCGCCACTCGTGCAATTATCCTTACAGCACGCTTCTGCATGACAAAGGCGCGTCGCCAGTCAGCAGCGCGTCCCCACAGCTCCACTCCGTACTGTACAGTGAATGAACCGTGGCAAAGTAACAAGTCCGCACCGCCTCACTCGGTAGTACCGATGAAATTCAGCCTAGAGCAAAACAGGCTTGTCCCAACCTACTGCATAACTTGTCTATGTGTGTACACCAAGTAAGAACGCTATCCAGTTGGAATCTTAGGAATGGAGTGACTCTTACTTGCTGAATGTGCACACCCTCCACGCTAATTCTTAAATTTTTCCAATATAATATAATGAATGATTATATAACTATAGTTATTTAATGAGTATTCCTAAAACGAATTGCATTTAACGGAGCCGAGGGCGAATTTTAAGCTTCCGGTACATTTCGACCTAATCCCAAATTGCCCGAAACGTCAACACCCTTACACCTAACCTACACCTACCCTACACCTACCTATAAACGTTCCTCGGGAATCAATCTATCATTCACCAAAGTTTCATTGTAATTGGTCCAGCCATTCACGCGTGATGCCGTGACCAAGGGAAATAGGGATTCATATTTTATAATATATTGTATACTACCTGACCCGGCGAACTTTGTACCGCCTCAGAACTTTTTCCCGCCACACACTTGGACGTTTTTTATTAATTTATAAACCTTCCAAGGCATATATATATATATTATAATATAATATAATATATAATAGATAACGTATTAAACTGAAAATTCAACTCATATAGGTAGAGGTAATTTTTTAGTCAATTGCTAAAATAGCTATATCGATATTATCAAAGTACCTCGCACGCAATGTTTAATCCACCCTAGTCGGGATCCGTAAACTTCTGCATGCAAGATGCTTAACTTGCTTGATGTATGAGTATTAGTTTGAGTAAGAAAGTTAGTAAGATTATTGACTGATTGACGATGTTTGGGGTCATAAAAGCGAAATCTGATACTCTAGCAGCCGCATAATGATAACATTTGATTAAAAAATCACGAGCTGTACCCGAAATGTTTTGCAAAGCGGGTCCTTTTTGAAAAAAAAATGTCAGGTATCTAATCGTGCATGCTCATTATAACCCACCAAAGTTTCATCGTCAACGAAAGCAAGATATAGAAGCGCATTAGCTTCCGACGCGGTGGTAGAGTCAAAAATGACCATGAGCTCCATTTGATATTATTTTGAACAAGCGTTAACTCGAGACTTCGTCCGCACAAATTATATACCAGATTTTAAGTCAGATCTTAAGCTATAAAAAAAAGGTTTCATCAAAATCGGTTCAGTAGTTTTCACGTGATGCTCGATCAAAGAAACAAACTTCTTTTTTTAAACTTACAGTTTTATAATAGTATAGATTAAACATTTTGATTTGATAAAGGACAAACAAACCAACAATCATAGATTTTTATGTTAATGGACACGAGACTTCGTCTACACCGGTAGCTTCTGTCAGCGTAGCGAGTTTTAAATATGAACCAGGTTTTGAGTCAATCATAAGCTATTAAACACAAAACAGTTTCATTAAAATCGGTGTAGTAAATTTCGCTTAATGCTCGAACAAACAAACAGACCAAATAACATAATTATAAATCTGTGATTTTTAGGTAGGGACATCTATATATCATATCGTAAGATTTTTTTGGAAAATAACTTCTAGGTACATACATAAACTGAAATGAAGAGATCCACAGAAGAACCAGAGTAACTGACATAGCCCAAAAAATTGCTAAATTAAAGTGGCAGTGGGCGGGGCAATTGCTCACAGAACCGAATGCCAATGGGGCCGAAAAGTTCTCGAGTGGTGACCGCGTACCGGAAAGCGCAGCGTGGGTAGGCCCCGCACACGGTGGACCGACGACCTTGTGAAGGCGGCGGGAACCCGTTGGATGAGGGCAGCGCAGGACCGGTCGTTATGGCAATCCTTGGGGGAGGCCTATGTCCAGCAGTGGACGTCCATCGGCTGAGATGATGATGATGATGATGACATACATAAACACTTCTGTTACAGTTTTATAGTCGTGTAGATTAAAGGTCCTTGGTGATTCCTTAAAAAGTTTGCAAGGTCCTGCGGCTTTGATTCTGCCATGTCACCATTGGTGTAAATTAGTTCTCAATTTGAGACTGTGTTAAGGTGGTTTCAGTCCATACAAAAGTTTGACGCACAATACGCGTAGACGGAATTAATAAAAGTAATATTTTATATATGGAAAAATAGTTTAGAAAATCTAGTTGCCGCGTAACAAATAACATTTGCATTTGCAAAGTTACTTATATTAATACCGGCTACGCGTATTGTGCGTCAAAGTTTTGTATAAAATTGACCCCTCTGCAACCGCCTTAAAGACAATGAGGTTAGACGAAGCGCCGATCTGCTATTGACAGCTGGCAGCAAATGGATTCGTACTGGAGCTGAAGATCGGGTTCAAAGGTGTGCTTTGGAAGAAGACAGTCTACTATTGCGCTGTTGATTATATTCACTAGTTATTAAGTAGATTCCTGTCATATAGGAAGGGAGTTTGGGCAAGCTAGTGAAATGTGGATGTTCTTAATACGCTATGAATTAATGAGACCTCTTCATAAACAAAAATGTTTTCGTGATACTGGAAGGATGGCGTTACAATTGTAAGGGAATATAATTCGGAGCGAGCTCCATACAAACGAAGTCTGGTGATATTTTCAATACTAACCAATGAAAATTTTCAGAAGCAATCTAGAAACTAATCTCTTTGTTTGTATGAAGTCAGATTTTCGTTTTAAATGTGCCTCAAAGGTTTCCACACAAATCTTAAATTAATCTTATTTTAAAGAAAATCTGACTTCATACAAACATAGAGGTTAGTTTCTAGATTGTTTCCGAAAAATTTCATTGTCTTCAATTGGATAGTATTGAAAATATCACCAGACTTTGTTTTTATGCAGCGCGCATTTGCGCTCTAGGAATAAACTTCTCTTAAAAAGCTGTCAGAGTGTTCAAGCAAGCAAAAATTTTAAAAGTACCTAAACAATTCTTAATCAAATCTGTGATCCTGTACACGACAGGCAGTTGATGTTGATAAATGGTCATTTAAATTACAAAATTGGCCTTTAACATAATTATACAAAGGATTCCGTTAAATATGCGTAACATCCTCATTCAAAGTTATCAAGATTTACCAAAATGTTGCCTTGGGTATCTTCCATCGCTTCCAGAATATGAATTTTGTATCTCTATATTCATATCACCCTCATGTTTACAGTAAAGTCAAGTTTGTTGTTTTACAAGAGTTTCAGATAATATTTACCTTTAAGTTTTTATCAAAGGATGGTACAAAGCGTTTATGCATAAAATTAAATTTTCTGTAAAAATGTTTCACAAATATAACTTTTTGAAATTGAAAATGTTTTTAAATTTATAGTTCAGTGGATGTTTCAATAAAGTTTATTCAGCGATTCTGTTCAAATGTTTTTTTTTTAATTTTGCGTTCATTAGATACGCCTTGAAACTTTAGAACTATTTGAGTTTTGTAGATTTTTGTAAATTTCTACAAAATCTGCTAAATGAAAATGAAATGAAAATGAGTAAATTCCTTACAGAGACAAAGCTTCATAGAATAGCGCCACGATAGGTACACATCATATGTCAGTAAAAATCTATAATAAATTACCTCCAAACATAAGAAATATTGAAAAACAATCAGGTTTCCATCAAAAACTGTCTCTGTTGCGGGTTTGCTGGAAGAGATCTCTTTAGAGATAAGCTCGCCCTTTGTACATGTCTACTTTAATTGTTTTTTCTGTATTGTTATGTGTACAATAAAGTGTTAAATAAATAATAAATAAATAAAACTAAAAGAATTCCTTATAACGAGATGCTTTTATTCCCTGCAAGAGTTTTTCGATTGCGTACAGTAAGTAAAATAAATATGTCAATAATGAATAAGATAAATTGTAATTGTAATAAGTTAATAATTAATAAATTATAACTACATTTAGTTTGCAGTGCCCTTACAGGGTTCATGTGCGCCCTATTTTATAAATGTGTCCACCTTATATAACCACATGAAGCAATAAACTATTATGTGTTTCCGCCAGTGGAAAACCCGAATTGGCCAGTGGACAATCAAAGGGCGAGCGTGTCATATGATTAGTTGTTGCGCTCCTTAAAAACTTTGTCTTTGCGGGGTATTTACTCATGTGGTAGCACCTTGTAATTCGTTCCTATCAAGATATTATGTACGTCTATACAAACAAATACACTCCTCTTTCCTACGGGTGTTTATGTGTTAAAAACACAATATTTCATATGAATTCAATAAAAACCATAAAGTGTCGGTTGACTTCAAAATTTATTTGTATTCGAGGTTTGTAACTGCCCAAGTTCGCCGTTATACACACAGTTTGTATATTTATAGCTATTTTTAACAATATTTTTTTCAATTCCTTGTTCACATTTCCTTTCCGTAAATTTATATTCGGAGTAAAAGTTGTGTTAGTATAGGAAATTTATTTGTTATTTTCCAATGCATTGAGCTTGTAACGTCGCAAACCCTATTAAATGGTATTTTTTGCGCTTAACAATATAGTTAAATAAAGTAATGGCCTTAATTATGATCGTCTAAACTTAAAATGGTAGGATGCCCTTAATTGTGATAATTTGTAGTAACTCAAGAACTTTGTAGAGGTTGTGAGATATGTGAAGCAACAAACACTAATGTAATAAATATTTAAATAATTAAGATGTAGCCCAATAATAATAAAACTATACTGTAAGAGAAAAGTACAAATGGAGTAGAGTGACCATAAGGAAGGTTAGGATAAATAGGAGAAAGGTAGATTAACCAGCACTTAAACTAGTATGTACATTGGGAGCCAAAATAGGCGAATGGGAAGAGGAATGGGCCCCCCATGACAGAGGGGAATCAGAGGGAGCCCCAACCTTCGCTCCCTCAACTGTGGGGGTCAACCAGAAGCAACCCCCTCCAGGAAGAAGGGTTACTAAAAGAGAACTTTAATGAAATAGAATATTGAAATTGAATGACTTGGGACACTTAATTGAACTATTCGGAATAATTAATTGAAAGACTTTTGAATTGAATGAAATACTGATTTGATTATCTCTTTGGAAGAAGCCGGAATTGTATAAAGTCAAAGCTATGCAAAGTCTATTTCGTGTGTGGCGATCCATATTATTAAATTCAATATGTCCGATCAATATCGATATTAATGTAATTTATGTGGTGAGTTGTATGTTAGTGTGAACAGCCATCGTGCACTGTGCTTTAATTAAATTAATTATTAACTCAAAATAAGATGGGCTCTATGAGTGAACGTATCTCTGCAATACCCACCGATTTACGTCGAGGATCCCGGTTTCGACAGATTAAGCGCTTGGCCACTGGTCCCTAGGGATGGTCAAATCAGCCACGCACCATTATGTCCCTACTGAAACCTCGAGAAACCAAATGAGCGTAAACAGCGACATCTCACAAACAGATATTAATGTAAAATGGATTTCTACTGTAGTATGAACAGTTTTGTGCATTCCGACTCAAGAATAGAGTAATTGTCATGATCCTAGCTTCTTGAAGAGTAATATTGAGCTTGTGGTGTACATATCCCATATTGACTGGCTAAAGATCTCTCACAAAATAGACTACAAAATTTACCAAAACTCCAAACTTCATCCTTGAGATACTATAAAAACTTGTGTTAGAGACACTCAAAAGTAGAATTTATTATTAAATGATTGGGCAAATAACATATTTTAAAGGTAACTTAATTTCCATTCTAGAAAAGAAACTGTTAAATTAATTATGAATAAATCAAAATAATAGTGATGAAACACTATGGGAAATAAAATGTAATGGTATTAGGGACTCAGTCATGAAATAAAATGTGAAATGAAGATGAAAGAATTCCAATGAGGAATGACAATTGGGACAATAATTTTACTGATATTACTTTATTGACTCTACATTTAATATCCGTTTCGCAATGTGCCATCATAGGGAAGAAACGGCAAGAAACCCCATGAGAAACAACCATATAAGACGAAAGTTTGAATAAAACAAGATTTGGGGTAAGATTTTAGGTTTAGGGTACACATGATTACATCAGGTTAAGGTTTTAGGTCTAGGACTAGGCATAGGTAAAGGTTGGTTGACATTATTAGTGATATTCTATACAATTGTGTTGTATTTATTTTATAAGTTCACACTGCATAGTAGATTTTAAACTTCCACCCCTCATTTACCAAATTTCAATTTCTACCTCGTATTAGAACAAATTTAAACAATATTATTCTTTTATAAAATTTCCCCATTGATATAACACCCTGTATAACTAAATTATAAACTTTCACCCTATATCAATATAAAGCATGAAAATTCTTTAGTAAAATTTCCCCAACCATTGTACACCCTGTATAACAAAATCCTAAACCTTCACCCTGTATTAATATAAAACATGAATATTCTTTAATAAAATTTCCCCATTAATTTACAACCCGTATAATAAAATCTTAAATATACACCCTGTATTAAGTTTAAGCACGAAAATTCCTTTTATAAAATTTCCCCATTAATTTACACCCCGTATAATAAAATCTTAAATTTACACCCTGTATTAAGATAAAGCATGAAAATTCTTTTATAAAGTTTCCCCATTAATTTACACCCCGTATAATAAGCTTTGAGGTTCCACCCCTTATTAAGACTAAATAATGACTGTACACACCCAGCACATCAGATTCTGAAATTTACACACTGTATAGAACTAATAATAAAATACTCCCTGTAGGTATAAGACTGAATCTTGACTACTTATTGTATGAAACCCATGTCACGTTGCGGTTTTTAAACAGTTACCTAATACCTACTATTTAATAAGATAAACCGAGAGTTTAGTATAGATAACTACTAATATTCATTAGACAATAAATAACTAAATCTACTCACCTAAACGTCTAACTATACCTACTTACTTACTGATAATTTGACCTCTAGTTTGTAATCTTTGTAAGGTCCAGTGAGTAGAACACAAGAATACCTAATACGTAAGTCGTACTAGTCTTAATACCTACTTTAGGAGAACTCGAAACAAACCTATCGCGTAGATGTAAGGGATGATACTATTTTGTCTACATACCTAACTAGTCGTATAAAACCGAAGACTAAATAGAAAATATAAAAATTCGACCTTATCACCATGTGAATAAAGATCATTAATTCTACAATTGAACTATTATTGATGTTGTGTAAATACTTGGCAAGTTACTACACTAGATGTCGTGTTTCGCGTAGTGCCCACGCAGTGTCGCGACATCGGAACCCGGCGAGGCGAGATTCGATTCTTTCGTAGGTATTTTGTAAACCTTGAGTTTTTAAGCTAAAACAATCCTTAATATAGAAAATAATGATAAGAATGAATGGAACTTGCTCGCGATACCATATTGTAAGTTTTGTTTGTATGGAATCGTAATTTTAAACTAATGATAAAGACCAACTTCCAATAATCTATAGATATAGTTAGGAATAGGTATTTTCAATAAACATCTTCATTCTAGTAGTTAAGTACGGATAAACTAAGATAAGCTTTATACCTACTGTTTCAGATAGAAATTAATAAGTCTAGGATAGGTTTTCCAGACATGTAGTTTTGACTCTCTGTTAGCACTTTAACCCCAGATTTGACATAGTAAATATTAACGTATAGTAGTGAAACCTTTATAAATAGCAAAGGAATATTCAGTAGGACTACATAGGACATTCAGAAAATGAATAATGCTCCTAAGTCAAACAGAGAACACTATTAATAGTTTGACACCATATTGAAATTTGATAGATTTGTTTGTTTTAAATGGATAAAGGTAGCTGGAATTTCTTGATATCTCTATGATTTATATTATGTCAAGATGTACCGATTTACATGTAGCTTTATGATCATCAGTCTGCTACCAACCAAATAAGATATTTTACAAATGATAAGCCAATAACAGACTAATTTGTAATGAAAAATTGAATAGCGGCAACTGTCTCTTCAAATAATATAATCATATTCAATTCCTACGGTCTCTTTTATAAAGTATGGGGTTAACTAGAACGTAGCTACAACGAGATAAATCTCTGAGAATTAAATCTACACTATATCCAATTACCAAGTATAATATTTTTACCAAAATTTATCTAGTTGCACGTACGTATCTACCTGTAGTTACAAATACCTACTTTGATCAGAATACACCTAATTATTTTCCTGCAGCTCCTTTTTCGATTAGATACTTACCTACCTAATTTGTGCACTTATTATGTAACGAACTAAGATAGTAGAAACTAAGTAAGTTTTCCCGACGGTATAAAATTGCGCATTACATTTAACAACACAGTATAAAATAAATTAAAATAACTACTTACGTGTGAACACTGAAAATAAATCATGGTTAATACATCCTAAAATTATGAAAATCACACATTAGGTACATTTTATGCCGTAGACCTTTCTTCTGTGATGATGGGTTAAAATATGACATATTTCTACATGTTAGCGCGAAAAAAAAATCAAGAAAGAAACGTTCGTTTATGAATCCTACATATATACCTAACCCTAAATTTCTATAACACATATACTGTAAGTAAAGTTTCACTGACCTGAAAGTTCCTGGTTCCAACAGCTGCTTCGACCTACCTTTTCCTCAAGCACACCACCAGCAACATCACCTGACAACACCTCGCGCACGCGCCTCTACACACATGCAGCACACAGCTCTCTCATGAATTCAATAATTTTCAATTCACCAACCACAAACACTATTGAAAGCTAATGAAAATCCTATAACACACTCGCGGACTTCATCTAAACTCTTACTAGACAGCAAGACAGGTTTTCTGTCACCTAATCGAAATAATAAGCACTAAAATACTTTCCTAGCAGCGCAGACACACGAACACGTATATTTCACGAACTGTTAATGGCCGGTAGCACGCTTTAACAGGAATTACATCCGAGGAGAAATTCACCATAATTTCTCCAGGAGACCCAACATGTCGAACCCGATGCCAGATCCCGCAGATTTCCGTAACTTGATGTTTCCAAACTAAAACTGCCCCACATGCGTCCGCGCACGTTTTATATGATGTCTCGCACCCCACCGTTCCTCCTTCTCGAACCTTTTACTTCTCGGAATTCAAATTGCCTTCCACCCCTTCATATTCTAAAACCAACCAATGAGAACAATCATGTCCTTATTAGATAACGAAATCAGCCAATCAACGGCCGCGATTTTGTACATTACCAAATTTGGTAACGCGTTCCGTTCGTCCCTGCAATTTAAGGATACCAGATAACACAATCATTTTGCCCAATTATACCATTCAACCCGAAATTCTGAAGTACTTTTTTTTTATAATAAGCAGCAACAACCGTTCTTATAATAAACTCTATCTATTTCTCTATCTATTTCTAATAAAACATACATTTTTTATTACACAAGACTAATTTTGAAATATTAATATTTTTCCTCGATTTTGTGCAAACAATTTTTCAATAATCTGACAACCCCCCCTCTGTGATTGATTATCAACTTTATAAGCTAATAGAATTGTCTAGTGAGCTGACATTGTTCGAAACAATTCTAGATAATACGATTTAATTCCAGAAGATTTATTTATTCAAGGCAATCTAAACATTTCCAGAACGTAAGTAAAGTTTAATTATTATCGAAATTATCCTGAAACTAAACAATATTGGGTTTTCGAAAATCCCGCGAATGTGACATATGACAGCTCGTTTCGTGGATTGAATTTTCAAACGTTTATTTACCTTTAACATCAAAATTTCAGATTAGGCCGTGAAATGGCGCTGGACAAAGGACCTGGAAGTCTTCTACGCTCCCTGGAATCCAACTAATCATGATACAAACCCCGGCCAAATGCAACGTTTCAATATGCCCGTTATGACTTGATTCCCTGGAAATTTGTATCAAAATGACCAATTCAGTGCTCTAAGGTATGTTTTTCAATGTTAACACCACACTATCTCTCATTTATAATCATAAATCAAATCAACAAAGCTCCATTCACCAAGAATTCCGCTCTCCAATTCCCCCTTTTTTTTAATAATAATAAGATTTCTATGAATGTGAAAATTCATAATAAAACGACTGCCCTTTCACCATTTTATGTAAATATCTACAAACACAAACCTAAACAACCATTTTTCATCCAGGCACATTTCAAGCGTACAGCCACACAACCACCGGAGCACTCCCCGTACTATTCTCCTAAAAGCTCCTCTGCAACCCGGGATCATCCTGAAACGAAAAACCCGAAAAAACCAAGAAGCCTGTCTCACTTGAATAATGCAGTGCAACTGGAATGGACTAACTAAAGAGTGTGGTGTGAATAATTATAGTGCGACCAATCTTTGTAGCAATTATGTGAATATAGTGTATCTAACCCAACCTTGCAGTTAACTAGTGTAAGTGAGGCTTTATAATTATAGTGTACACAAAGGAGATCAAGGTAAATGTCCTATGCTATGACAACAAATCTCAAATTCCCATAAATTAATCAACGGCTCGCTTCCCTCAAATACCTATCTACCTGCCCTATGATATCATGCAGTTTTGTACCTAAACTTTGATACATTGAGGTATTTTAATATTTCCCATGGCAGAATAATATAGAGGTATCAATTTAATTTGATACACAACCCAAAGTCTTGTAATACCATAATAATTCAAAATTTAATTTATTAAATTTGACCGCTGACCGATGACAGTTTTTATTTCTTTTAAATTTTTAATTCTAGCTTTAAATCTTTTAAAACAATCAAATAGAGCCTAGATTATGTCATATAACAATGTTCCAGTTCAATCTGAATTTAACTCCTTTCTTAGTTTACCGATAACAATTTTTATAAAATTTAAGAAAATGAATTCTTAATGCTTTACTGAATTTGTTTGATTCTTTTAACGCTGATTAAATAGTAATCAGAACATTGTCATAGATATAGTTTTAACTTGGAATCTGTGTCACAACATTGCACTATCAAGAATTTTATTTGTATTTTTCTTTCCTGTAAATGAATACCTTTAGCATCAAATTAATGTATGAATTTAATTAAAAATATAACCGAATTTTGCAGAATTGTGCATGTTGTTATTTATTTTATTTTATCCCCCCTTGGCACAATATTCTAAAATCTGGCAACTCCCAACGCCCTCTATGATCGAATAATAAAACCTCAATCATTGATTAATATTAGAAACTCGTCCATTCATAAACAGATGGCGCTGTATTGACTCACAATAAATATCATGATCATCACTTCTAGCTTTCACAAAACTAAACTAGATGGCATTGTTAGACAGAAACAAAACGTATGTTGAACACATTACTTTACGACAGTAAAATCTCCAAGATCTCCATCAAAACAAGACAAAATTTAAAAAAATTTGATAAATATTTTATCTTTCTTATTTTTTCTCTAGTTTAGTTTTGATAGGTTGTTGGTTCTGTTACAAGCTAGGAGTTTATAGTTAGTTTTATGTTCTTTTTAAACTTTTTCTATTTATGTTGACATTGCAATTAATGAAATTCTTGGGTTATTTGGTTGGCAGCCAACCCTACTGTAGAAGTTCTCTTTTATTCGAAATCTGAGTTATATTATGATTTTATTGAGTAGAAAATTTTATCGTCCATATTATGTAAATAATATTGTTTTTATAAGTACTTTTACTTGCTTTACGAGAGTCAATATACTCAAATTCAAACAAGAACACTGTTGAAACACTACTAAACTAAATTTTAAGGTATGTTACTTGCTAGGTACTAAGAATGTAGCTATTATACTAAGTTTGAAGAACAAGTTTGCTGAAACAAAGTTCACTTCGTCAATATCTGCTTTTGACCACTATTGAAAAACGTATGTATGCAACGTTAAATGTATGTCATTAGAAAACATTTTGTTTCCTGATTATTTTCTTTTTCCTTTTTATACAGTAGCAATAATGTTGTGTTTTCCTGACCCGGCTCGGTTGCTAGAGAATTTGCTCGGTTGCAACGTTTCAGTTAAAAAAAAACATACGGTTTTTTGTGAAATGAGATGAAATATTTGGTTTATAAAATCTATTAATGTAGCTGAAAATAATATGTGGAGGCATTTTAAAACTAGGTCAGGTTTTTGAGTATGAAATGAATATTGTAACTGATAGACTATGCTATAAATTTTTTTATTTTAGGTAACAGTCTGTCTTAATATTTTTTATTTTAAAAGAAATTTTGAGTCAGTGAGCCTATAAAAGATATTCTGTGTAGCAGTTAATTAATACGACTTGGAACTTAAAAGAATAACAACATTTCCAGGAGTAGGTACAAAATACATCCTACTTTCTTCATACCAATCTAGACCAGGCAGGCACAGAGTAGCTTGGCGACTTGGGGTCAAAGTAGTTTGAATTTACGCCTAACAAGCTTCTGATTTGGGCTGAAGGACGTCCCATACTATGGCTGCCAGTTCATGGTATTGGCAGTTCTTCTGTAGATATGGCTAGTCCATAGCTACTTCAGCTTGTAAGTTCTCTGAGCTAGGTTTTAGTCTGCTGACGTATCAATCACCTCATTCCTGATCTGATCTCTTAGCGAACCACCCAGCATTTTCTAAGTTTACTTTCTTTTGTCACCATCCAATCTGTCAGTTCATTTAACACCGAGCTCGAAATTAAAGATAGAATCGCAAATGTTTTTGCGTTCCATTACTCGAAATAGTATTCTTTTGTCGTAAGGAACCTATGTCACAATTTACGTTTTCTTCGCAACTCTAAACCATTGAAACTCGATCTTTAAGGAGTTCTGGAGACGAGAAGTAGACTAACGATTTGAGACTATAACATTTATGTCCAATTATGTTCAAGAACAAGACTGAAACAGAGGCTCCTTGCTTACAACATGAGTTTTAAAGATCGTTATACTGGAAGTAGGCATTTTTCTTCTCACGCCATCTACAACAATCCTGCGCAATCCATTTCTACCATGACAATTATGACACTCATAAATTGTATCAAAAATAATCTTGTTTAATGTCTTTTCTAGTTCGCAAAGGAGTCGTATGCCCTTTCAGAGTCTACACAGAGAAGTAAAAAGGGCTCAGATACATCAATGAAATGAAATGAAATTGTATTTATTTTAGGTCACAAAAAATTTATAAAAATGGGCATTATATTACATTGAATTAGAGTAATCTCAACAAAAACATGTCGTCTTTAAGGCAAAACCCTACACAAGTTAAAGACCCAAAAAATATCTGTTTAAGATAATTTTTTGGGTCTTTAACTCGTGTAGGCTTTCTAACCTCTGGTGGAATTGACGTCAAGCGCAAGCCGTAGAAAAAACCTGCTAGTTTAAAAGTAGCCTTTCTAAATCCGCCACGATTCATTCATGAACTCGAGGTATCAGTATTAAATGGTTTCTCCTACGTCGTTGCCAGTGTATTGTATTCCAGACGCAGACTCGGATAAGGGTCCTGGAAATTGTTTTACGTGACACATTATAACGAACGAGAGTTCTCGCGAGCGTGCTTTGAATCACTGACGTTATATTATACAGTTGACTTTGAGCTTGGGCGTTATAATTTAATGAATTTTTTGCTAAACGGTTTTTTTTAAAATTACGTATGGGTTTGCTCTTATCATCAATCCAGTCCACAGGACTAAGATGGGGTCGAAGATGTAGCGAGCTGTAGCGGTTTTAATGTGTTAACGATTTGGTAAAACTTTTAGCCCAGTCATTTTACAGAGTTTTGTTAGGCGGGGTAGGTAATTATTAATTGGAATTTAAAACTGTAATCGGCACCATTTAGTGACAAAACGACTATCTTAAAACATATTTAAAAAAAATTGCTACGCAACATAGAAATCAAAATTGTGTGTCCCAGAAGGCTATTAAATTAATAATATTAATATCAATGCACTTCATTTGACTTAGATTTAAAAATATAAATTATTTTTGAGCAATAAAATAGGCATTGAAATTTAAAAAATGAGGTCTATATTAGAAAACTCTAATGTATTTTTCAAAACCTTCTAAGTAGACAATAATATTGACTCCATGTTTCAAGTATGTATAATGGTAAAGCCTTAAATATGTGCACCATTAGGTTTTTTAAAAGCTAAATAGCTAAATTTTAAAATCGGAACTGTTGCTGACGTGATTTTTTTTATTTTGGTACATTTCAAGCCTCGAATTGGCTCTTCAATATTATACCGAAAAAAATATCAATTATTAATTAGTCCCGGCTCAAACCATTAAAATGACTGGGCTATTTTAGGTATCAAATTAAAGATTGAAATTTTTTCCAAACCGGGGGAACTGCGTTATCGTCTGCGTGCGTTATTTTAGGTATATTGAAAACAAAACAAGTACCTAGTTAAAAAAATGGATGATGTCTTTTAGCCGATTCGTAAATCAATCACTTAAGCTATTTGTTACATATTTTTAGCATAAAGCCATAACTAAAACGCTTCACATTTTAATTTTATTACCATCGGTTTTGCGGTCCAATGATTGGGAATTGCACGCCCAATCGACCGTTTAACTGCGGACGCTGATTGGCTGCATTGCGTTCTTTATTCCATGATTCAGAATGGAGGATTTTAAAAAATTCGGTCCAACGATGAAGTAAATTATACTAGTGCATTTTTTATAAATCGCCATTCATTTATTGGTCAAAGAGTACACTTAGCTGACCTGTAATAGGATTATTGTCATATAATGGGTGCAGAGAAAGCAATATCAAAACGATGTGATTTTTACTACTTCTTCTTTATTAACCGATGTAAATTAGTGAATAAAACTTAAATAAAATGAAAATTTAAGTCGTTTCTCGTCTGTGATAACGAATAATTACCAAAAAACGTTTTTTCTGTCCACCGAAAAGGTACATTTGACCACAAAAAATACCTTAAGGTGGTTTCAGTCCATACAAATGTTTGATGCACAATACGCGTAGACGTAATAAATAAAAGTAATATTTTATATATGGAAAAATAGTTTAGAAAATCTAGTTGCCGCGTCACAAATAACATTGCAATTTATAATATAATAGCGAAGATATAAAGCTTTTAAAATATTGTATGAAAAATTTCAAAGCTTTATATCATCGTAATTATTTTATAAATGGCAAATGTTATTTCTGACGCGGCATCTAGATTTTCTAAACTATTTTTCCATATATACAAAGTTACTTATATTAATACCGTCTACGCGTATTGTGCATCAAAGTTTTGTATAAAATTGACCCCTCTGCAACCGCCTTAACCGCCTTGCGTTTTATTAACAAAACAAAACGCAGATATAGGAAATTGCCAATTAATTTGTACTATTAAAATATAATAAAATATGGACCACCAAAAGACGTATTTTCGGTTTTCGCTTTTGACAATTGGAATATCTTCTGTGCTTTCAGTTACCTTTTTAGGGTTCCGTACCCAAGGCATAAAAACGGGAGCCTATTACTAAGCCTACTTTGTCCGTCCTTCCGTCCGTCCGTCTGTCCTACCTATTTAGGGCTGTAACATTTAAACCGTAAGAGCTAGATTGTAGAAATTTTCACAGAATGTGCGTTATTAACGGAGGATTTGATAACAAATATTAAAAAAAAATCTTCTCGCTCTATGGTAAAAACGGTAATACATACAAGCGTCAAACGTAATGAAATAGATAACAGAACGAAGTCTACAGTATAATAAAACATAAGAAAAACCGGCCAAGTGTGAGTCGGTCTCGTGCTAAAGGCCCTAGAGAACATTTTTTTTGTACTTTAATTTGTTGTGTGTTGGTGTGGTACGGAACCCTCGGTGCGCGAATAAACCGACTCGCACTTGACCGATTTAATTTGATAGCTTTCATCTGATTTACTAATCCTTCATTCACTTTTAGAGTTAAGCTCGCCTTTGTACATCACGACTTATTGTAATTTTTTTCATAATTATGTTTTTGTGTACAATAAAGAATCTAAGAATCTATCTATAAATCTCTTTGATTCTATTTTACTTAATTTTGATACTTACACCTTTAATAATAAATACACCTTTCTGTTTTCAAAATCCCTATAGAAGCTCATAAAGTAAGTCATAAAGGAAAAGAATTAGTGGAAGACTATGCCTATCATCCATTATTATCGTCAGAGAAACAGACACACACTTCATACATGTAACACCCCTCTTTTTGCGTCGGGGGTTAAAAACACCAAACAAACGCGCCTATCGTATCGTATCATACTTCAATTTCAAACTATGTTCTGTGCCCACTAGGTATCTATGAAAAATGGGGTGGTGAATAGTGGAAAATGTTAACATTCTGAATATTTAGAATATCACTGATTATCACTGATTTACTGCCTCCGTGGTCAAATGGTAAAGAGCATTAGCTCTCGACACGGAGGTCGTGGGTTCGATTCCCACGGGGGATACCTAGTGAAATGTCACTTTGTGCGTTTCTCCCCGGTTGGTTAGGACATTGCAGGCTGAATCGCCTGATTGTCTGAAAAGAGAAATGATTCCGTATTTCGGATGGTACGTTAAGCAGTTGGTCCCGGATACTATCTCTGGTGGTAGTAGTCCTTACATAAAAACCACGTCAGAGGCCGTAAGGCGGTCTGACAAAACTCTGACACCAGGGCTCTGCCCACACGATAAGAAGAAGAAGAACTGGGCCTCTAGCCGCACATTCGAACTCCGCAATTGCATGAACGTTTTCGAAAAGTGCGAACCTAAATAGTGCCGATAAATCGAACATCGAAAGTCCGGGTACAAGGCATGCATTATGAATTTATAATCGCGAGCATGATTATGCTTGTACAATTGTTTTAACTTATATGCACCTAGTTAGTAATACTATCTACGCCTTAATTAAACAGACATATACCTAGATAGAATAGATCTTTACTTAATTAGTGTTTCGGGGCTCAGGTGTGAGAATCCACGACCGAGCTTGGCGGCAAATTTCCACGGCTGTCCCACCTGTGGTCACTTGTTAATCTTCTCACCATGGACCCTGTGGTTACAGTAGGGAATATATCTCTAAATAATGTAGACATCTATTGTCTCCGAAGTTGTTTGTTTTTGTAAAGGGACATTTTCGTTAAATATCTTTATGGACGGAGAGCTGGCTACGTAATTTCAAAATGATAAGGTGTAGTAAAATTTTTTTATGTAGGAACCTTCCGTACTGGCTAAAAATTACATTGCACTGACTGCCAGAAGTCTACCCCGGGGAGGGGAGCGTGGGCGGGTGGTCAAACACGTCAATTTTTAATCAAAATAAAATCATTCGGTGTAGTTCTGAAAATGTGTCGTAGTTATAGTTTTTATCAGTAGAAATAGTGTAAAATTATTGCCAGAAGTCTAGGTCGGGGATTAAACGTTGCCATAAGTCGATAAAGTTAATGAAAAATATTGAAAATAAAATGACGAGGTGCAGTTCTGGCAATTTAGTTTTTATATAATTTATGGCTTCAAACAGCTGTAAATAAATTGCCAGAAGGCAACACACCTACCAAACAAAACTCCATAAAATCACTGGGCTAAACTATGTATGGGACAGCGGATTTTTTTTCGCGATTTGTGTGTTGGTCCCATAGTAGAAGTTGTTCAGTTTGATAGTCTAAAGCACCCCTTTAAGTGACTGTCCCATTTTATATTACACCATGTATACAGGGTCCTTCTTAATATGCTGACACTTTTTTAAGGGGATGATCAGACCGTCAAACTGAACCACTTTCTCTATTGCACCAACACCGAAATCGTGAGCAGCAAGTCTTCGAGTCGGTCTAGGTATACGTCACAGCTGCCGGTGTCAGGTCGTTGGAGTCCTCCATGGTGGTGCTACGGTATAAGTAAAAAACAACAAGGGGCATGAGGATACTATACGTTTCACGGTCTGCTGGGTTTGCTCTTTCCCAACTTGTGCCTCATATAGCCGCATTTAGCATGGTCAGTTAGAAGCCTACTCAGGCGGCACCAGACTTTGTGACGATGTCAAACCCCGCTGCTGGCTTTTGGGGGCTGAACGTGAAGATGTCAGAGTCTTGTTATATTCCGTCCAGTCAGCTTTTCACTGCTCTGATATGTCCCACGCTGTGTTGCAGTGATGAGCATCTAGTGGGAATCATTTTGGGTGATTTAAGACAGTATGGAAAGTCAAAGTGCCGCATTCCCAACGCATCGCTAAAATTGCAACACTATCTCATTTTTCACAGCAACAGTCAATATCTTTTGTTACTTTCGATAAAATGATGATACGCTAGACTCAAGCTGACTGTATTATCTTTTAGCAAAAAATCACGTAGCTGTGATAGCATCTAATCAATGGCAATACAAAACGAATTAAAAACCGAACAGGTGCTTATCGGCCATCCTACGTAGATAAACTCACGCATATTTTTAAAAGGTGCAGTATTACCTAACCAAGGGATACATAATTTAAATTAAATTAATTAATTATAGTTAGTTAGTTATTATTTTATTAATAATTTTTTTAATTATTTATTAATTAATTATTATTATTATTTTAATAAATTTTACTTATTTGATTATTATATTTTTAGTTATAATTTAGGTTTCAACATAAAATTAAAGCGCAATTTCTTAAAGGACTAATTTTACCTACAAAAATTATTTATTAACAGTATTATTATCAATTACACCATAGTGACTACATTAAAGAAGAATGGCGAAATGCCTGTTTTTTGGCCCCGTCTTAGACGAGACGAGAACGTCCATCCGTTTCGCTTGGCTAGAAATAGACAGGGATATGCAGAGCTGACTGCCAACCTCCAGTAATGGAGAGGAACCCAAAGAAGAAGAATACGTGTAGAGAGAAAAAAAACTAACAAAAAAGTGTAAGCTAATTGGTTGTAACCCGTAAAAGTTAGAGGAAAAGTGTTTTTCTTTGTGATATCCTTTGAATCAAATATGTGAACCTCATAATCTCTCTCATTAGATAGTCCACTCAATCTTCAATGCATTCATGGTTTTCATTTTAATGAAAGTTTATGATAATGAAATCACTCACTATCAGGATTGCGATTTTTGAATCTCATTTGCTGAGCTCAGCACTAGAAAATGTCAAAATTATTATGGAGATATGCAACTTTTTACTGCTGATTTGACTTTCAAAAATCATACTCCAGGAATGCGATTTTTGAATGTCAAATCAGCAATAGAAAGATGCGTATCTCCATAGTAGTTTTGACATTTTCAACTGCTGAGCTCAGCGAATGAGATTCAAAAATCGCACTCCTATTCAATCAAACCAGAGACCGTAATATCAAAAAATTACCTCAGTAAACATATTCGATGTAAATAGCTGTCATGCGTTTTGCTACCACTTTTTGGATGATTTTTCCATTTTACTTGAATTAATTCGTAGGTACTCATTTTATGTTTTTTCCGAAGACATATCTAACCACTCGCACAGAATAAATACTAGTACTACCTATCCATTTAAATGAGATTTTATAGAGCCTTTTTCAGATTGCATTAGCAATCCGTATAATGATTAGTCTACAGGTAAAAAAAAGAGATAACACACACAAATTATACCACTATAACCGTCAAAAGAATTGATTACTTACGAGATCAATCAGAAAGATTGCCGAAAAAAGATATGAGACAAAATAAAAAGGCCAATCAGTATTTTAAAACCGAACTAGCGTGTTGTGTTTTAATCGAAATGGGTGCCAAAGTGTTGTCTTTTTTGCTTTTATTGGCTGTAGTGTCTTTGGGTAAGTGTATTAATTAAATAAAACACATGTGACTAGAAAATATGGAGTCAATGCATAGACTTATATTATATATTACTTGTCAATGCCAATAAAGCGTATTTATTTAAATTGTCAATGAAGTCAAGGTGACTGTTATGTTGTATTAAGTCTCTTGACTTTTATGCAGACTGTCATTTTAGTTTTTTAATTTCAAAGAAGTATGAACACACAGCGACACATCAAGCTATACATAACCAATATAAGCTGGTCATGCGTAGGTTGAATCACGTATTCGCGTGGCCAATTATGCTGGTTATGTATACCTTGACATGTTGCCGTGTGTTCTTCGTTACAATTTGAATATCATATTTCAAGCAAAGTTTTTAGTAAACAACTGGCGACCGCGTACCGGAAAGCGTAGCGTGGGTAGGCCCCGCACACGGTGGACCGACGACCTTGTGAAGGCGGCGGGATCCCGTTGGATGAGGGCAGCGCAGGACCGGTCGTTATGGCGATCCTTGGGGGAGGCCTATGTCCAGCAGTGGACGTACATCGGCTGAGATGATGAACATGGCACTAACCCAATCGGGTGTCATCAGAGACGACTGATTCCTTCAGGTGTTACACACATCTTTGACGCCCATATCGTGTTGCTGCCGGTTAAAGCCACTGCATCTGACCCCTTCTTTGATCGTATCGGTCTCCCGGTCCATCAGACATATGAGAGTAAGGATGATAGAGTGCATCTTGTGTTTAGCGCGTACACTTATGCAATTTCAAATATCCTGCGTACTAGACCGCTTTTCTGTAAAGATTAGCCGTCGCCCGTAGTCGAAATTGACAAGGAATCCATAATCATAATATTATTCATTTAATTCCAGGACACGGTCTTACCATGATCACTCTGGCCGATGAGACAGTCAACCACATCAGCAACGGTTTCCACGGGCGAGCCATCACAATCCCCAAATCTTTCCTCGACACTCTCCTCTCCTGCCACGCAGTTTTCCCTGACGGCACCAATTATGAAGTATACCCCCAAAACAGTCCAGCTCTAAGCAATATTGACAACATCTATATCTTAGAATCCACACCACCTTTTAATGCTTGTGCTATCGGCTTTAGAGGGGCCCCGAAATCTGCTTCAGGTACATACGAGTTACTGTCCCTGGTAAAACATAGTGATGGTACTGAATCTTTAACAAGGAAGAGGTTCCATATGAACTTTACTGTAAGTGAAATTGAAATGCCGTAAACATTTTGAATTTGATGAACAGAGTTACAACGAAGTGGAACAACGTTTTTCTGTTTCTTTTTAAGTTTTTAAAAAGTAAGTGAACATAATAAATTTGTCGTTTTTATTATAATGTAGTTTTTTTGTTGAGTTTCTTGGTAGGTACAGCTATCTCTTACCAAATGTGATTGTTAACAAATTGAAATAGGTATATTTCAAAAGAAACATAAAGTGTAATAATCTTTGATCGTGTTCACACATGATTTAGTACCTTCTGCATTTCTTGTTTCTCTGTAGACTATATTTTTGGTGCAAATTAAAGTATAATTGAATTAATTTTCTTCTATATCCATTGAGTTCTGTTCTAGGCTGTTCGGGTTTCTTCCGTGACATTTTTTTCATATTTCAAATCTTCTCCATTCCAGATTTGGCAACCCAAAGCAATCCCACATATTACATTTCAATGATATTTTTTTCAAATTTTGAAATTATTTCCTACATGGCCATTGTCCATGAATGAGACATTTTATCTCTAGGTTAGGTTTTCGACAATATTGTTCGAATGGAAATTGTCTAGGTGGAATCTGCGTGTTATTAAACGTAATTCCAATAAATTAAAATAATATATTTTGCTTCCCTTGCTCTAAGCCGGTTTCTTAGTAAGATATTATTAAGCACTAACCTTGCCCTGGTTGTAAGTAAATAAAGTTTTCTAAGAATTAATGTCAAGATAAGATAGATAGAATTAAGGCGCTACAGGATATAATATTATTATGTTTAGTCAGCGGGGAAGCTTTAACCACGCCAAGCATTTCTTTTAGCGATTTCGAAGTTGGTTCCATACTAGAAACTGTTTAATTTAACGAGCAGAATGCATGTTAGAAGTTTCCGCATTGACTAAAAATATATCCAGTATTAATCTTTCTAATATATAAAATACTCGGTCGCGGTGTTTTTGACAAAACTCCTCAGAAACAGCTGGACCGATTCTTATGAAATTTTGTGTGTATATTCAGTAGGTCTGAGAATAAGTCGTAAAGTATATTTCAGAGTTCTGCGCGTAGTAAGTCGCGATGCAGTAATTCTCTAAGGCGCAAACATCGTCACAACCTTATTCTTTGTTGAAACATCGGCGAGCTGTCAATTCGGTAGTGTCTCAAGCTCATATAAAAACTTCGAAGATCTCAGGGATGCAAGCAGGATGTTCAATTTTTTGAGCTCAAGGTTGATGTGACGCTTAGAGAATTGCACTCCAGGTAAGTTTAAGATGTGATTGCTACTGCGCATATCCTGGACCTAAGTGAAGTTTTTGAGAGTAACGTAGTTATTATTTAACCTAGAATCAAACTTTTTAACGGGTTCTTACCGCGAGTCATCCCTTGATCATGGCAGTTCCGCAGTTGTAACACTGCCGAAATATCAGGAACGCAAATATACCAAAACGCGTTAAGAACCCGTTAAAATATTTAATTCTAGATTAAGTGACGTGCTTTGTACCTTAAGTGAATAAATAGGTATCAAATTCTGGACTTAAAATTGAAAAACAAAACATTTTGGAATTTATCAAAACTGAATCTGATCCTTGTAATAGAACAAGTAAATATTTACGCGACATAAACGAATGGAGTAATAGTCTTTTTTCACTATTCCAGTGTAAAAGTGTTTTAGTCTGATCATCTGAACCGTCCTTGATCCAAAAATTACCCTGCGTTTTCTAATGATCGAAAGAACAACAGGCGATTTTTTTTTAATTTGACTCCATAGTAAAAGTTGTTCAGTTTGATGGTCTGTAACATCCCATACAATATGTAACGTATTTAATTTTACTCTATGTATCTCCTATAATACGCAATCAGAATTTCGATCAACTCCCGGAGCCGCTCGGCTGTCGCAATAGTTTTGTTAGTTGTCAAATAGTCGGGCACAGGTTAACTCTGTCCAATGCACTTTGGTAACTCCCTCTGAAACTGTCACTCTTTACTAATTGATACGTGCTTTTGAGGTGCCAATAATTAGTTTAGGCTTAGTTTTGGAACATTAATTACCTAGTAAGATGTTTCGTCTTTAACCATTACGAAATGATTCTAATTACGATTTCGGGAAAGTTGCTAGTGTTATGTTCTAGTTTAGGGTGTAACAAAACACCCTAGTAATATTTCAAAGGATACTTTAGACCTCTTTAGACCATCAAATTGAACAACTATTACCATGGAGCCAATGCCAAAAATTAATAAATCTGCTGTTTCATACACATGCTGTTTCATGCAGTAATTAGGTAATAATATGTACCCGACTTAAGAGGCTATGTGAAAAAATAGGATTCTTCAAAGCGTCATATATCACGAAGTACTAACAGTAGGAGTATGATTAGCGGATATGTGTAAATTAAACATATAATTGAAGTTTGACAAGAGCGAAAACACGATAAAGACACAATTTCTCGACAGAAAACAAGCCAAAGTAGCCTCCGTTTTTATTTATAAACGCTTGGAACTGTTAAATGATGAATAATAGAAACACGAGACTTGATTTAAAAAAAAAGAGAATGATATTTTACATATTTTACATAAGAGCAGAATTGAACTTACATTCACGTACGTACGTACAACCACAATTAAATAAAGTTTGTTTTATGCTTGCGCCGTTTCAGGCGCGCGCGCCGCCCCATCTCTTTCTCTCGCATCAGGCAGTAATATAAGCTATCACACGCCCATTTCGCTTCAATTATTTTTCGACATAGGCCCTTAAATTATATGAAAGAAGAGATTATTTTCTCCCTTTTTTTTCTCCATAGTCAAAGTTGTTCAGTTTGATTGTCTATTCTATACCACCTGTTTGTAGATGGGTACTATTTGGGACTAGATTATATTACGCCGTCCAAAATCTTTATTATTTAATAATTAAATAGCTCGAACAACAGCCTTTTTTCTGTCAGCTCAGCAGTAAATCTACAGTTTATTTTTAAAACAGTGGCTTTCATTTCCATTCAGTTGATTAAGAAATTGCAGAGTTCCGAGGATTATTAAAAGCGGAGAGTTCTTCAAGCTTTGCTTTTAAGAAGTTGTATTTTTAATGCAGTCCATTTCTTGTAAAGAGAAAAGTTTAAGATAGTGGACCGTGATTCAGTTTGAGAGATGTAAATAGCTTTTGTATTTTATTTGCTTACTTTCTTCCGTTGGCAAATTATATTTTATTTTGAAATAGGCATTGTTTAACTTTAACGTTTACAGTTTTAATCGAAAAGTAAAAGATGTATCGTCATATAAGTACCAGAATGATATTTATTAATTCTCCTTAACAGACTTAACGACTCTGGTATGTGAACTTATAATAGTAACCTTTGCTAGACTGTCCAAAATGCGATAATACGGGCGATGAAACAACTGTAAAAATAAAAAATAAAAAATATAATTTAAAATAAAATAAAATGAAACATAGTTTTCATACCGATTCCTATTTAGTTTGCTACATCGACGTTTCTCTAAAATAAATTCGGTCACTGTTTTTAATATATATGCACTTGTTGCCTCGTAATGGTTTTGTTTATCGGTTTCTCTGAAACAAGCCTCATTTTAGCAAAAAAGAAACATGGTAAATTAAAACCACAGACCAAGAATAAAAACTTCAACGCTTCAAAGATGGCAGATGGAGAGTATCTCAGTATTGGTCCATCTCGCTGACGAATCGGAGAAAAATTTGCTGAGATTTTATGAGACTATGTACCTAGTTCTTATATTTGACAAATGATATCACAACTCATAAAAATAATCCCAGAGTCGCCACAGAAATCACATACATATAAAAGTTTACAAAATTCTTCAAAACAAAGAAACGTAATATCATTATTTTCAGTTTAAGCAGTTTAAACCTGTAACGTTTATGCCACAAACAAAGTTAAACCGTACAGTGGGCAGCCTTTGAGCAGAAAAGAGCTGGGGGAATTGTTAAACATAGTTAAAACCGGTGAAACTAACACCGGGCACTTTATATCCATGTTGGGTATAAGATGCAAGTGAAAAGCGAATAAACATATAGTTTTTAGAATATCCGGACAAAGCGATCACGGTCGCCATGAAGGCGGCCACGTCGCCGTAATAATCGAGGACCCCGTTACCGCGGGGGACGCAGTCGCGATCTCTGCTCACTCATTTTTCTTCTGGCGTCTACAGACGCTACCGGCATGTCGCTGGCCGGTTCTCACCTATCCCCACTACCTAATCTGCCGCGTAGTCCCAGCAACGCCCAATGTCGAGGTCCGTACTCTCCGTACCCCTTATTTTACCCTTATGGGTGCCTTGGGCGGGTTGTTTAAGTTCTTTCATTGGTTCGGTTATCCCCCTGTATAGTCCGCAGTAACTGCAGTAGGAGCTCCCTGAGCTACGTTGTATTTTTCAGTTTCGAAGAAATATAATCCTATTATCAGACAAGTATGTGAGCGACTGAGACGTTTGGCGTGGCGAGGATGCGGGGAAGGGAAGCACGCGCGCCCTACCTCGTCTCCCCTAACGTCTGCGCTCCGCGGGACAGTCATCACTAACTTGTCAGCTTCAGAGAAACCTGACCTTTCCATCTAAATCTTTTCCTGATGTTGACCATAATTTAATTAGGATCTTTTTTAATACACTAACGGTTTTAATTGGGATGACCAGACTACCAAACTGACCAACTTTATTTATGGGACCAACGTCAAAATCGCGAAAAAAATATCAGATGTTCCATTATAAAACTTCGAAACCTACTCGACCCAAGTGTACGGGAAATTTTTTATTCGCGATTTTGATGCTGGTATGTACTTTAAAGAAAGTTGTTCAGTTTCATAGTCTGATCACCCTCTTAAAAACTGTCAGCATATTAATTTGGACCCTGTATAGGATCGTTCTTAATATGCTGACGGTTTTTATGGATAAACCTATGAAACTGAACAATTTTCTCAATGGGAACAACGACGAAATCGCAAAAAAATACCTATATCAGTAGTTCCATTCAAAACTGCAATCTAAATCGACCCAAATGTATGGGAAAACTGTTTTTTTTAATGTATGTCCCCTAAAAACCGTCAGCAAATTAAGATGGATCCTGTCTATACCACCTTATTTTATGTTAGACAGTAAGTTCAGTAAAGTTTCTTTTGTAAAACTGATCCTTGCTAGGTACGCAAACTTTAAGGTCCGCCACATACATACGGAATAAACCTGATTCGGAATTCAGTGTTGTCAACTTTGGTTACAAAAAATTTTAACAAAAAATTAAAACCGTTTTATGATTTGGCTTGACACCGACATCTATAAAACAAATTAATGTTCTTATGGTGCGAACGAAAAAGTCATCGGCTGCAATATTTTTTTTTAACTTTTCAGTTTTTTTGAAGGCGGTTTTAATTTTTTGTTCAAATTTTGTTTATTTCACAATTTTCAGTGGGGAATTCATTAGTTCAAATTAATAGTAGTGCTTTAAATTAACAAACGCACTATCCGGCAATACGATTTTCAAAGGATCCCTTCGATTTCTCTGGAATGCCATCATCAGATCCTGGTTTCCTTATCATGGTACCACCCTTGAAATATCTTCTTTCCAACAAGAATCATCAAAATCCGTTCATAAACGACGAAGTTAGCCGCGAACACACATAGAAAAAAATATATATATATACGGTCGAATTGAGAAACCTCCTCCTTTTTTGAAGTCGGTTAAAAATACAATGCTGTCAAAAAATTCCTAAAATAAAAATGTACGAAATGCCAAATAACATGACGATTACATTTTTAGGTATTAATGAAAACGAAACAAACAATTTCTATACATGATAATTATTATCATGTGATGAGGTCATGACGTTTCGATGACGATTTGTAAATTTTATTTCAATATTATGCAACTATATCAAAAGACTATCGATAGTTTTCAAATAAGACATAATCTGCATACAAAATGGCATGAACCATTATAACACAAACGATTTTTGAGCGTACCTACGCGATTTCGTAACTATACCGCAACGACGTCGCAACTCTGCACCATCACGATGCCACCTAAGACATCAAAAAATTATATATGTATGTGGCAGACCTTAAACGGCAGATGAAAAGTTCATGTTTGGCATTCACAGTTTCAGGATGGTAAGTATTATGTATGAAGGTCTGACTATACGTTAGCTTTTCATCCTCCTCGTATTTGAAGCAAACAAATGAGCTTTTAACTAATGAACCATCTACCTCTCGCCTAAATTTTTAGCTACAAATTTTGTTGACTTGGAAACTTTGACACAAATATTCTGCAGTTCTAAAATCACTACGATATGGCCACATAGAATGGGACAGCGTTTTGATGTGCAGTGTTGCTTTGAGTACGTACCTAGTACATAATAGTTTAATGATTGTAGCACTAGAAATATAGGAAGCTCAAATATGAGTAAGTACACACAACAATAGAACCTATTATATCTTTTAACTTTACCTTTATATTGAGAGAGTACAAAGAATCAGAGTACAGTAGAAACTCGAGTAAACTTAATAAACCTCTTCCGATTGTCGTTTATATACGTAAATAAATTTGAGTAGAGAACATTATCTGTTCGCGTGGGGGATACGTACTTTCCTGTACAAAACTTAGGGAGCTTTTTAGAAAAACTTTGTATTCTTTGTTCTACTTACATAAATAATTTCATACAAACTTCCAAAATAAATGTTGGTCCTATTTTCTAAGCGTCTTTTGCGTAACTTTTTTTACTAAAAGACCCCTAATGAACTATTCAACCTTTTTAGTATTATTTTCTTTTTTTCCGACAAAGGTGACATAGCGAATTCAACCAAGCACAATGGGAGACTGACGAGCGCTATTAGCATGTCAGTAGTATCGTTAGAGAATTCACCGCGATTCTATAAAACAAATGACGCTATACATCGTTTAAAAAGAGAACGCGATTTTAAAACGTTTATCTTTTTAATTGTTGCCAGTGCGGTTTTTGTTTTAGAATAAAAAGCTCATTTGAATTTCGCAACTTCTGACTTTACAACTGCACACTCAAAAATTTATGGATAGGGTTGCAACTATGTTTATTGATACTCGTGGCTAAATTAATATCTCCAAAAAAGAAATTCAATCAAGCACAATAGGAGACTAACGATAAGCGCTATTAGTATTTAGTACACTGATATAATATATGGGACTCACCACGTCATACAATAACAGAACCAAAAAATTTTAAAATTATAATATATACAAAATAATTTAATAATTTATACAAAAAATTTGAGACATATGCCTCTAATGTCACCTTTATATGCATCAGTTATGTTTAGCTGTCATACATTGCCACTGATATTCCAGTCCTGTTAAATCTTTCAAATGTATTCGATCAGAAAACAGTAATGTACAACAAATACAAATACTTTTATTAGCAAAAGAGAAATTAAGCAACAATGCAACAACAATTAAGCATAACTAAGCGGTCCTTTTAATAGCGCACTGATGCGAAGTCCTTTGTATAGAACGTCTTTGATTTAGCATGTCAGTAGTGACTTTAGAGAATTCACCGCGATCCTATAAAACAAAACAATTGACGCTATATATCGTTTAAAAAGAGAACGCGATTTTAAATCGTTTATCTTTTTTTAATTGTTCCCAGTGCGGTTTTTGTTTTAGAATAAAGAGCTCATTTAACATTTAAAGTTGGACCTTATTGCAACAGCACACTTAACAATTTTATAGGGTTTTAACTAAGTTTATTGATACTTATGGGTAAAATTCTAAGCACTCCACAAGAGGAATACGTTCGTGAGTTTATTTAACATGCTGGTCTCTTTTGCTGTCTCCTACAACAATGGATGAAAAAATGATATTTTGCGAAACTTACAATCAAAATTAATTTAACCTCATTATTTTGACTCTATCACTGACCGTGTCGGAAGGTGTTACGTTGTAGAGAAGAAGTTGCCAGAAACTCTCTGACGCATATGATTCGTTATGGAATAAAGCATCAAGTTGCGATGGGTAGCTGTTTTTTCCCGAACTGATATACTGCAAAAGAAATATTTAAAATATTAGGTACTTTATCTATCTAAAAAATATCCAAGAAGTTGATCAAAATGCCAAGATTTGTTAACCATTGCGTCAAATGCCATAATATCAAGCATGACATAGAGCTCTATATTTACAACCATAAGACCTACATGGTATCCACTTATATTTACAAATAAAATATGATTTCATTTCATTAATACCGAATGAAAAGTTTTTCTGTATAGGTAATTACATATTGAAAAAAAAAACAGATTTGTGAATTTAATAAGTATTTAATATTTCTCATGGCATGACTGTAGGGCCTTGGAAGTTGGGAAGGTATTTGGTTTGGGACGCGACTTCATTTGGGAGTGGAGACCCTGGGACCATGGGGATCCGATGGAAAACAGCTTGTTAAAGAGATTTCAGCGCGCCTTATAGAGACCACTGGTGATAAAAGGGGTAGCAGATACCTTTGTCAGCGCATAAGCTTGGCGATACAGAGGGGGAATGCTGCCAGCGTTCTTGGAACCGTCTCTAAGGGAGAGGCTTTGGAAGAGGTTTATAGGTTGTAGGTCCCCCCCTTTTTTATATATTTTTGTATGGAAGTTGACGAAGCTTGTTGCAGATATTCAGGATCTATTTATTGACGAAACGAGTTGCGGATCTGAGTGATGTATATACCTATGACGAAGCCTGTTGTGGATATGAGTGATGTATTTTGTTTTATAAATAATTTCATATTTCTCTAAGGTAACAAAGTGTTACGTCTATATGTTTTATAAAAACAGAAAATAAAATCGTAAGTAATATAATGAGAAAAATTTACAATGTATCAGTTTATTACGAATGTAAACAAGGGTCGATAGTAAAAGCACAATAACCATCGGTTAACGGTCGACAAAGAATTATGGCATCGAAACGTTGTGACGAACTCATTCCTTTTTATGGTTACAAATGTTTTGCACAAACTTTATTGCGAAATTTATCGTTTTAGTAATATATTTTGCTTCGCTAAATAATGTGAGGCTCTTATCTAGACTTTCATGAAACGACTAATCATGGTTGAAGAAGGGAAAGAAAATTTACATTGTAGCATTGACAATCTATTCTATTTTTAAAAATATTTCTGCCATCTTGGTTACGATGATTTTGCCAATATGTCTAGTTTATGTAGCAAGAGTGCTTGACCTATTAAATAATCTGTGGCTTGACGTTCGTGACGTGGCGTGATTTTCAAAATTTTTTCGTTAAGAACATTATCTTGAGCCACCACTGGAGCTTCGTTGTAGGCCCGGGAGGGGGCAACCAACAATTGACGAGCGACGCGATTACCCAATAGCAGACCTACAACGCGAATCCATTGACAATCTTTGCCAATGAGAGTCTGGCGTTAAATGTATGTTGTTATCAACCATAAAGTTATCAACTATAGAAAAATTCAAATATTAACATAATAATATTAGATTTTTTTTATTTGCCTAGGATGGCCTAGGCAATTTTACAGTTACATTTTTAACTTAAAGATTTATTTAATGTTATATCTAATTATCTTAATTCGTCACATCTCTTTCCCATTAGGGAAGGCAGAGCGCGCCACTTTACTACGATCGATCCTTACATACCCTTTTTCGCCTCATTACATCCATAGAATCTTTTTGTACATGCCAGGCTGGAGTTGGAGTACTCCACACCTCACCTTTCTATAGGATGTAACCTATTTGATCAGAGTACGGCCTCCGAATACGCCTTCTATCGACACTTCCATTAAAATTCGCACATGTCTCTTTTATACATTCTCTGTCGTTTATCATCTCATCTTCTCAACCAAACCATGACCAAACCATCTTAGCAAGCCGTTCTCAATTCTCGTCATTTCAATTAACACCTTTCTCTAATCGCACAATTTCTCATTGAATCTCTCTCACACATTAAGCATATAAGACTATTGTTGGTACATTCGTACGCAAGGCCACAAAACATCTACAAACTTTCCCTTAGTTAAAAACAAAGTTAAAACAAAACCCGCTAACCCATTTCCTTACAAAACGCAGGCTCACGTCTGACTACGCTGTCTCAGCTTATATTTATTATCCCATTTCGTGAAAAATCTGAACAATTTCCTTTAAGCGCCGAAGGCACCATCAGTATCGACACATGAATTTATTAGGCAATAAGTCCACTGAATCCGGGGCGCTAAGCCATGGTGGAGTCATGATATAAAGTCATTTCTTATGGCAACTGTATTTTACTGCCACAATATTATGTACTTCAAAACAGTTCTTAACAATAAGATTGTATCTCACTTGCTAGCTGCGTCAAGTTCAAGTTCTGACCCGAGCACACGTCTCGTGTGGATTTCGCGCGTCGCGTTTTTGCCTGCCACGAGGCTCCGTAATCCTCAATCTCTTCTTGTTATTGACCAAAAACAATCCCTGAGATTGGGATAGATTCTCCCATAAACACGTGACACTGGCGGTAATGCAGTGCTAACGCACAAGCAAGAGTCCATTAAATATAAGTAAAAAAAAATATATATATAATTATTTCAAAGGTCAGAGCAACAATTACAGTCACCATCAGATATATCGTAGCATACAAGTTGTTCAAATATTTCTGAGCAATGATAATTTTCAATAAATTAATTACAGTAAATGTTACCAATTATATCTAAACGTGTATTTTGTCATAAATATCTGACCAGCTAATTTCCAATAATTTCTTTACTATAATACAATACTGATATTTAAAATTGAAATGTAAAACAACGGAGGAAGGTCTTTTTTCCTAAACTGTTCAGATGTTTATGATCGCCCTGACTGCGTAGATAAATTTGATGTTCTAGATATTTTTGATTGTTATATGTATAGAAATTATTGAAAATTAGAACTGCTTACAAATTTTTGACCACCTTGTTTGCTATGATATATCTGATGGCGACTGTACAATCAGGAATTGCTTCAAATGTGGTAGGACAGTTCATTTGAAAAACGATTGAATTTTTGACGTGCTTTTCTGAAAAATAACATAAAGTGGTTTGCGATCTTGCGATGATAATCCTAGGAACTATAGTAGTAAATTTTTGTTCAGTCTTGTAGTTTCATCAACAGCAACACTTCGACCCAATGGGATCTTTTTTGAGTCTGATAATTGAATCCATTTTCTAAAGTTTAAAAATGCGTTTAATCTGTATAGGAAAATTCTACAAACGTAATACTATAAGCCTCGCATGTGTACTTCAATTAAAATACAATGTGTATGCGGAAAGATGATTTATAATATAATTACGAAGATATAAAGCTTTTAAAAGATTATTTTATAAATTTCAAACGTTATTTGTGACGCAGCATCTAGATTTTCCAAACTATTTTTCCATATATATACAAAGTTACTTATATTAATACCATCTACGCGTATTGTGGGTCAAAGTTTTGTATAAAATTGACCCCTCTGGAAATCAAAGTGCAATGCGTACGCCGGTAGATGACCAGTTTCATACATTCATTTGTTTCGTCGCATTTGATACGTTGAAATTACGCTAGGAAACAAATGCTTGAGCTCTAACTATGAACTATCAAATAACGAGAATTACACATTGCTGCAGTCTCTAGATAACCAAAGTGCATTCACAAAGAAAACAATGCGAAATGTAGACACGTAACAAATGCACACACGTTAACTCTTACTGTGAAAGAACTTGTAATTAAGTATAGCATTTGTTTAAAAAACTGTTAAGTACATTTTATTACAAAGTTATTCTTAGTTTCGTCTGAAATGAAAATTAGACCCGGCTTACGTAGCTTACTTGCGTAATTACGTTCTAAAAACTAATTTGTTTCGAAACGTTGTAACTATGTATGTTTTTTGTTATACAATAAAATATAATTGTAATATTTCTTATTCATGTATTCATTTCTACGCTATTCTAAAACTGTAATAAAAATGTGTCTACAATGAAGATATTTATTTACAAATAAGGTTAGGAATTATTTTTTTATTTCGTAAGGGTTTGCTCTTGACCTCAATCCAGTCCCCAGGACAAAGATGGGGTCGAAGATGTAGCGGGCTTAGGTAGAAGAAGGCTATTCACTCGTAGGATAATGGTAATTATGGTATTTCGGTGTCCCAAATCTCTGATTTTTAGAAATCTATTTATCGTTATTTGACAACACAGACTGTGTTTTACAATGAACCAAATAAACTTTACCTTAATCCATCATTCTATCAGACCAAATTCTATGAGGTAATGAAAATTTCTTCGCTTTGTAAAGTAGAAACTGGCTCTTTGAACCTCGCTTGGAAACATTACTGGACTATAATATAGCAATGAAAAGACGGTAGATTTCCGACGTGACAAGTTAATAAACCATTTATTAGAATTTAGTTCCATCCGTCTTCCAGGAATCAGTAATTACGACAGAAAATAAAATATCAAAACGTTTCAAACTTCAGCGTGCATCCTACTCCAATCAAATTATCGCCTAAACAACATACTGAACAGACAGGGTGTAAACTTAATTGCATTACATATTGAACATGGTGCTTCAGACCATCAAACTGAACAAATTCGATATCGTGAAAAAACAATCTGCTGTATCATGGTCCAGTAGCTATTTGACATTTTCTATGGAATAACTAATTTTTTTTCGCGATTATACGACGTGTTAATTAATTAACGTAAAACCTCATACACCCCAACTGATTTAAAACAAAATAATTAAATTGAAACAATTATTTCATTATTTTGATAGTTAAAATTTAGTTATTCGCATTTTTAGTTTCGAGGGAAAAATGATTTGTTATCATTTCAGCAACGAATGAAAGCGCTAACGTACTCATGGATACATTTTAAGAAGTTGGTTTTGGTAGTAAGTAGGGTGAGAGTACCCGTGCGGTGAGTTGACATCGGGTTCAGTAAATTTTAAATTTTACAAACAAATTATTTAATATTTTGAAAAAAAATTACCTATGTAGAAACAATGATAATTTGATTCTGCTCTCGATTCTAAACGAACTACTTTCTAGTTTTGCGTTAATTCATTAACACGTTGTATACACCACTAGGTTTTAATTACTTAAAAAAATTATACAAGTGTGTATCAGGACAATGAAACTAAACTACTTTCCTTATGGAACATGGGTCGAAAAATATAAAATTTTGTCAACCTCCTATAGAAAATCGTTTGGGTGATAATCAATTAAAAAAAAATTTTCTATTTGGACCCATATTCTTGAAAGTTGTTTCATTTAATTGTCTGAATACATCCTTAAATTTTTAGTAGGTAATTTAAAACTAAATGTTTGGTCAAATTCAGTCAAATACCCCGTATTTGACTGAATTTGACGAAACATTTTTTTCATTTCTCTTTTGAATCAGTTATTTCTGGAGCGTTTAATTCGTAACCTATCCAGTATTTTATTAGTGATATAAGGGGTAATATTAATTCGAATACCGTTTCTCTCGCTTTGTGCTTGTCATACACTTTTGTTCCACCCGTATTTCGATTACAGCGTTTCGCGTAGTCATCGTAGATTATGAGATCCTGGTATTTCATTCGCACAAAGGAATAGCTTTGTCGGTATATCTGTGGACTTGACAATTCATTCGATATTGCTTGAAGATAGGGTGAGCATTAGATGAGCTAATTAACGATCTAAATTAACGTTTTAGACTATATAAATATTGACTTGATATTTTCATAGACTTTGTGACTTTTCATTAATTTTTATTTATCGTCAAAACATTAAATAAAAAGAAGTAAATTCGATGTAGTGCCTAAATAAGGCTGAATATAAAAACGAAAGAGTTTAGTTGTCTACACTCTTAAGTCGCCATCATGTCGCCGGGTCGACCGCAGATCGCCGACAAGGCTATCCACACCAAACCGTCGGCGACGGCGACAGGTCGACTACTTTAGGTGTGTAGACACCATAACGAAGAAATTTTTATCAGACATGATTAAGCCTAATGGCAAAATCGGTCCATCCGTTCGGGAGCTAAACCACAGGTCCGAAATTCTATAGAAGGTTTTTGAATTTCGCACTTTGTGCAAACTGTCCATGACATTGCGTGTAGGGTTGAAAGCCGCGCTTTGCATTTAACGTCATCTATAATTCGATACTTTTTATTGTTCGTTCTGTTATTAAAAATAGTATTTGACCTAAAAAATTACTGTTCAATGTTTTTTGTGTAAAATTTTTAGTAGTCAAACTGCCTCCATGGTCTAATGGTTAAGAGCATTGGCTCTCGACGCGGAGGTCGTGGGTTCGATTCCCACGGGGCACACCTAGTGAAATGTCACTTTGTGCATTTTTCCCCAGTTGGTTAGGACATCGCATGATTGTCTGAAAAGAGAAATGATTCCGTGCTTCGGATGGCACGTTAAGCCACTGGTCCCGGCTACTATCTCTGGTGGTAGTAGTCGTTACATAAAAAAGGCGGTCTGAAAAACTTTGACACCAGGGCTCTGCCCACACGAGAAGAAAGAAGAGTAGTCAAATACAATGGGAGCGCGCGAGTAACTGCATTGCTCGGCTCCGTTAAAGAGTCCCCAGAAAGTGTGAGGTGAGGTGGGGTATCTGAAGTCAGAGGGGGGCGGGGAGTGGCCGTTCTGTATGTAGAACTATATACTATTGCCTATTCTGTCGCTATACTATGGTGCCACAGATAATTAAACATTCAGATAAACACATCAAACGTATAACACGTCTTTTTTTGCAACGCGGGTTAAAAAGGAACGTGAAAGCAATAAGTTTTTATAGTAACACAATGAATAGGCAGAAAGAATCAAAGTGAAGAATAATTTCCTTTATTAGATCTTAAATTTTATTAGCACCAGATCAATTACAGTTTTCACAAACAACACAATTAAAATAGGACTGTTTTATCAACATCAAAATTCAGCAACTGTCATCTATTCAAATTGCAGTGAAATATTCACATAACGAACGTAGGTAACTAAATATAGAAACACCGCAAAATCGGCATTAAAATTTCCGCCGAACGGCAGATAAATTAGTTTGTTATTCAGAACACGGGACAGAGGATTTAGAGCCAATTCCCTTTTTGATCTCTCCTGTGCAAACAACAGAACTCTGTCACAGCAGACGGGGCTCGTCTTTGCATAAAATATTAGAGGCCCTCGAGGCCGCTTATGTGCGAAATACGAATTTGTATTTCGAACGTCGACGTTATTTGGTTAATTGATTTCCTGTCTGACAGACTGGCATCACGCTTCAGAACGCCTATTTGGCTTGAAGCTATTTGAAACTACTGAGTTGTGTCGCTTTACACTGTCAAATGGTGTTTTTTTTTGTGGTTCCGATAGGTCAAATTGTTTTCATGCATTATTATTATTAGTATCATATCGACGCGTATCGTAAATACCTTGCAATTAAGCGCTCTTACAGACGAGCGACACTTTGCGGTCGTAGAGGGTCGCGAGATACGGACGGACCGTAAGGCTGCAGGGCGTGCGCTTGGCGGGTGCGGGCTGGGTGCGGATGCTCTATAATAAATTTCGAATTGTATTTTAGGGGAGCACCCGCACCCGCCCCGCATCTACACCGCACTCGCACCACACCGTTAAAAAACTATCATCCATCCATATGTTTTCACATTTTAGGATACCATCAACCACCTTTCCAAGGTCTTCCTTCCCTCTCAAATCCGTACATAAATTTACCAAAAACGTTTTCTGTTTGAGTTCACCTTACCCTGGTCGAGAGCTAGCAGGTGTAAAAATTAAATGATTTGAACAAGTTTCAATAGAAAAAGCGGAGTAAATCTAAAAGTTGTTTGTGGGACACTTGTCCTCTAACAAGTCCTATAACGTCATTGTAAATATTAGAAAACCGGCCAAGTGCGAGTCGGACTCGAACACTGAGGTTTCCGTGCCAAAATATTAAACAAAAAAAATAGTTTTTACGGGATCCTTAGCACGAGCTCGGCACACACTTTGCTGGTTTTCGTAATGTTTTGTTTTACTTCAATACCTATACAAGGTGTTACAGAAGTAAAAATAAAAATTTGTAACTTTTAAGGGGGTGGTTTAGACCAACAAACTGAACAACTTTCACTATGGGACCAACATCGAAATCGCAAAAAAAAAAACTTTTGTCCCATACATTTAGCTCGAGTAGATCTTTTAGTATGGAACATTGCAAATGCATCGCATCATGGCAGCAGCAGTGGACGTCTATCGGCTAATATGATGATTATGGAACATCCTATTTTTTTTCGCGATTTCGATATTGGTCCCATAGTGAAAGTTGTTCAGTTCGATGGTCTTACACCAAACCACCCCCTTAAATGTTTTTTTTTTGTATTTTTGAAACACCCTGTATGCTCTATAACCACACGCTTTTATGTATTTGCGTTTTTTCGAACAAACCATAGCTTTGAAAGAAAGCACGTTTCTTGTATGGGGATACAGTTTTTTTTTTTTGCAAATCCAATAATAGATTTTCTGTGTTTCAACCTTCTTGCAGGTTAGTCCAAAAGAAACAGCCCTTTTTACACCTTTTAGGACAGACATACTAATTAATGATTTTTTCCAGGACAACAATGTTCTTATATTTTAGGCTCTTGACGTTAACGTCGGCATCTCTATTACTTAAATTAATGATTATATTATGTAATGTAATAAAACTTTCAAACACTATTATATTGCCATACCCTAACAGGGCGTCACAATAATTAAATAAGATCTAGTGTTACACGTAAGTATGTACTTCATTATTGTGATACTGCAAATAAATACTGAATACATACAGACGGACAGCGTGGGCTTATTTATTATAGTACAGTATTGTGCTGTACAAAACATGGACCCTGACGATAGGACTAGTTCATAAATTCAAGGTCGCGCAGCGAGCTATGGAGAGAGCTATGCTCGGTGTTTCTCTGAGAGATCGAAATGAAGTGATACGTGAGAGAACGAAAGTGGTTGACATAGCTCAGAAAATTAGCAAGCTGAAGTGGCAATGGGCTGGTCATATCTGCCGAAGAACAGACAACCGGTGGGGTGTCAGGGTTCTGGAGTGGAGACCGCGAACTGGTAGACGTACTGTGGGACGTCCTGTTGCCCGCTGGACAGACGACCTAAAAAAGGTAGCGGGGAGTGACTGGATGAGGAAGGCCGAGGACAAAGTTTTGTGGCGCACCTTGGGAGAGGCCTATGTTCAGCAGTGGACGATGATAGGCTGATGATGATGATGATGATGATGATTGTGCTGTACTACCGTACGGTACGGTACTACCAAACTTAGTTAGCACGGAACCCCAAAAAACTAGTTTAAACATTAAATATACAGAAATTGGTGAGAAAATAGGCGTATATTGTGAGCTGTAATCAGAGGCTTTTGTTAGTTATTTGCGCGGTAATAAATTATTTGCTGTTATAGATAAATAACGGCTAGTTATCCTCAGGGGTTAGCTGTATTAGCTGTTTGTTCTGCTTTAATACAGAATTTATAACTTAGATAACATACCGGTTGTACTGATTACGTAAAGTAACTACTTTTTATATCTTTGCATTTTGAATTCAGTTTCTGAATTCAACAATTTCAACATTACTTTGTTAAAATTTAGTAAGCGACCAAGTTTGAATTAAACCATTCGACGGTTCATTGGACCATCAAACTGAACAACTTTTTTATTTCATGATTCTTTGCTCTCTGTATACTATTCAAATTTAAATAATTTATTTCAGACAAGATATACATATAGTGTTAGTATACATTTATCTACTATGAATATCTATCTTTTTCTTCTTTACTATGTTTTTTGGTTTTAAATAAAGTACTGACTGATTGATTAAACTTTTAGTCAGGCAGCTACACGAAAATCGCGTAAAAATCTGATTTTCTTTGTATTTTTAATCGAGTCGGTATTTAAGTTTTTTATGGAACAGCAGAATTTTCTTTATCGACATTCGTGTTGACTTACATTATACTCACACCTGTGTCCTATTGGGAGAGGCAGAGACAACAGGTCCTGATGACGACACCTCTTTTGCTTCTTCAAATTAGTCTCTTCATGCATGCCTGCCGGTTTCAGGTACATGTGATCTAACCCTATGATATACACACGCCTGAGTCATCACCTTCTATCCTTTATCTAAGTGTATAATAATACTAGCGTTAACCCGCGACTTCGACTTCTTCCGCACAAATTATATACCAGATTTTAAGTCAGATCATAACCTATCAAACAAAAAAGTTTCATCAAAATCGGTTTAGTAGTTTTCGCGTGATGCTATGTTTATATTAGTACGAGCGTTAACCCGCGACTTTGTCAGCACAAATTATATACCAGATTTTAAATCAGATAATAAGCTATCAAACAAAAAAAGTTACATCAAAATCGGTTCCGTAGTTTTTGCGTCATGCTCGTTCAAACAAACAAACACACAAACAAACAAACAAACAGACAGACAAAAAATCCAAAAATTTGTGATATGGAATCAGGGATACCTAAAAACCATATCGTAACTTTTTTTTTGTTAATATCTTCAATGTACAGACAAACTTCCTGTTACAGTTTTATAATAGTTTATATATATAAACCTCAATTTCCTTTATATCCCGTTCTTAAAGTACTTAAAGTTAACCGTTGAGCTGAATATCAACTATAGCAGCCGTACGTACGAAACTAGTGGACAAACAAACTGAAATCCCTACAGTATGAGTTACCTTAGTTACCCTAATCCTGTGACAGGCAGCTTACCGGTCGGAGGATAGTTTGTGACATTTTAATACTTTATACTGGAATATTACACGAAGGAAATAGTGCTGGAGAAAATTTGTCGGGAAATGTTATTTAAAAATAGCAATTGCAAAATAGGTCATAGTTTCAGTACAATGTTAGGTTCCTATTGTTTTATTTTGTATTTTTGGTGCTTTTGCGGTCGTGTCTTCAACACTGCCATAAATGATCTCTTGAATTGGCTCTCTAATAGCCATGTTTTTTCCTTCTTATTGCTGTCTCCCGTTTGCAATGTAGGGAAGTCGGATATTTCGTTTTCCTACTCCTCCTATCTTCTTTGATTAATTCATTGCGGGTTCCAAGACAGATTAGAGTCATCCCCCGGGCTCGCTGGACTTCATTGTCCAGTGTTGTGAATGGTCGTCGCTGTTGATCCTGGCTTACAGGAGTTACAGCGGTGGGAATGTGTGGTGGGCCTATGCCCGATAAAAAAAAAAAAAAAAAAAAAATGTTATTTAACCTTAGAGGCATAGTGGCGTAAGTCCAGCTAAATAAATCTCGTCTTGCTTTATGTGTTATGTTTATGTTGAATGATGTGTACCTAACTAACATAGTTTTTAAGTCATGAATGTATCTACTAACCATACTATGGACATCATTATTGTCTTGCCCATTTCCCATTATTTGGGGTCGGCGCAATATGTCATCCTCTTCCATTCATCTCTCTTAGCCGTCGTTTCAACACTCACTCCTTTTTTACACATATCATCCTTCACACAATCTATCCATCTTTTCTTCGGCCTCCCTCTCCTACTACAGCCATCCACATTCATACTTAACACTCGTCTCGTAAAATGACACTCTTCTCTCCGCATTACATGCCCATACCACGATAATCTATTACCACCCTGCAATTTTTCCGTTATAGGTGCTACTTTCAAACTTCCTCTAATATACTCATTCCTAATCTTGTCTAATCTCAACATTCTCATCTCAGTTGCATGCAATCGTTTCTCATCCGTCCCTTTTGTGGCCCAACACTCTGATCCGTACATAACGACAGGTCGTATTACGGTCGTATTGTCTGAAATAAACTGATTTTATTTTATTTTATTTTTATTTTTTTTTGTTTATTCTCTGAGTCGCAGAATAATATTTTGGGTATTTATTATATTTGTTAAACAACATCCTCGGCGTTTCGTACATTTTTGGTCCAAATGTAAAAGAGCCGGCCAACAAAAACTAATGATATATATATAAGGTCTAACAAAATTAGGTGAAACTATTTTAAGGGGACGATCAGACCATCAAAATGAACAACTTTCTCTATGGGACCAATATTGAATTCGCGAAAAAAAATCAGCTGTCCCATACATTAAGGTCGAGTAGGGTTGTATGGAACTGCTGACTTTTTTCGCGATTTCGATATTGGTCCCATAGAGAAAGTTGTTCAGTTTGATAGTCTGAGCATACCCTTAAAATAGTTTCAGCTAAGTTTGTTAGACCTTATATATATATTTTATAAAACCAAGGAAAAATGGCCCTATAGCTTTGGTGCCATATTAAAAAATGCTGAGACAGATTAGTTCTAACAGAATATAACCTTAGCTAATTTCATCGAAAATGTGTATGATAAGGCAGATTTTCGAACCCAAATAAAACCAAGGACAATGGACTTGCAAATAAATGTTTAGACGGACAAGACCTAACAGAATATCGCATTTTTTTTGGCTGCCACTTTCACGTTTTGGACCAAATCCGATGATGTCCTTTAGGATGTTTGTTATTTATTAACGAGTCTTACCACTTAATCATTACTTTCCTTCTGCCTTTATTTTCCTTCCTTTCCTTTACCGCTTTAAGTGTTGATTTTCGAAAAATCCTTTCTTAGTGCAAATACATTCTCTGTAGAATATATAATTATTCCAAATGTTATGTTTCTTTCTTCAGCCGTTTAGGCTGTTTGTCTTGTTTGTTTGTTGGTCAATTCAGCCACGGATGGGAACCGGAACTTTGATTTTTTTTTACCATCGAGTGAAACTGTTCTAACTGTGCACTGACCACCTTCATGACTAGAAAATATCCCCAACTGTAAGGTATATTTTATTAAATAAACATTAAAACACTTCATATGGAAAAATTTAATACAAAACGCGTTTTCGCGAGCCGCAAAGCCCATCACACCTCTATTTGACCTCTACAAACATGTATAAAGAACATTCATAAATAAACCTTATTGCAATAAGTAACAAAAATAAATTCCTATAACAAACTTCGTAGGAAGGTAAACGGCGAGTAAATAGTTACATTACGGCCCCTTATAAATCTAGTTTCCATTGGCTTTATTTGACAGTTAGGAAATTTATTGGGTGTTAAATGCGGGGCGAGCTTCGCGAATAAATTATAGTGGAACATGTCTCGGATCAGGATAACAAGAGGTATTTAGTTGTAGTGCATATTGTTTTACACGGATGATTGTAATTTTTTTTCGTAATAATATAATTAAGTGGGTATACTTAGGGCCTATTTAACCACTTGCAGAAGTTCTAGAAGGCTCTTGGAGTCGGCTTGTGGTCGCGTATCGGTTGCTTGTTCCCCGGCTGGCAACGAAGCTCTACAATGTTATGGTGGGTCAAGTGTGTGTTTTTGTGCATAAAACCATCCTTGAAGTCACAGAATATTAATTTTATCGTAGAAAGTCGCATTGTAGGTCTGCTATAGGGTAGTCGCCTTGCTTGTCGATTGTTGGTTGCCCCCGTCCCGGGGCCTACAACGAAACTCCAGTGGTGGCTCAAGATAGTATTTTTTTTTAAAAAACAATCCTTGAAGTCACCAAAGTTATAAACTACCGGTAAAAATTCAAGCACTCTTGTTACCGTATAAATTGGCAAAATCATCATAACCAAGATGGCAGCCCTTTTTTAAATAGAATAGAATAGAATTATTATCGTAGGTACAACGTCAATTAGTTTTGCTATTTAAACTAGATATTGGCAAAATCATAAAAACTACTATGCGACCACAATTTTAATAGTAGGATAGAACAGAAACAGGCCCTTAAAAGTGCATTCAAGGACGCACCTAACGTAGATCCTGACAATAAGCCTAGACCATTAATGCAACAAACAAGGAAGTCGCTCAGCAAGGAATGAGGTTATGACCTCAATCCACCACCACCACCACCGTCACAGAAATAAAACTGTTGACAGCTCTGAAAATTAGAAAGCTGAAGCGATAATGGGATGGATATTCTGCCGAACTTCTATACCCCCTGGCAAGACACATTATATTCCAACTCAAAATAAGCAAAAACGAAACCGGTTAGGTGCGAGTCGGGCTAATCGCGCGGGTTCCGTACCACACCACCACACAACATATTAACTTACAAAAAACTTATTTTTTCTCCGGGACCTTTAGCCCAAGACCGACTCACACTTGATCGGTTTTTGTTATTTGTTGATATATTGTAGCGTTTGTTCTATAATCACATCAAGTGTGACGCTTGTATGTATTACCGTTTTTACGATAGAGCGAGAAGAAAAAACATTGACAAAAATTAGTTTCTTGTATGAGGACCCCCTTAGGTTTAAATTTTTTGATATTTTTATTATTTGTTAGCAAATCCGCCATAATAACACACATTCTGTGAAAATTTCTACTGTCTAGCTATTACGGTCCTAAAATTACAGCCCTAAATAGGTACGACAGACGGCCGGACGGACGAACGGACGGACGGACAGCGTAGGCCTATCAACGGGTTCCGCTTTCACCCTTTGGGTACGGAACCCTAAAATTCAATGCGTCAATCTAAAACAAAAGAAGTCTAAACCTAAATTTATTTTACCGCGTGCAATTTAAACAGTCCCACAATATTTCACTTGAGTTCCGTGAATAGAGACTTGATGTAAATCCAATTATATTATGCAGATTGAGCGGTGAGGTGTCTGCGGCTCGTGAAGCAAGATAAGGTTAGGTTTTGTGTATAGAAGACCATTGTTTAACTGCCTGCATAAGTAGTTTTAATGTATTCTATGAAAAGGATGGAAACCGGACGGAATATAAGTAAATGGTCTCAAAAGGCTCTATTTTATGTTTACTCAATTCTCAAATAATTTCTCTATAAATTCCTAATAAAAATGTTACCATTACTAACCTTTTTTTCTTAGCCTATTTCATCCCACTGCTGGGCAAAGGCCTCCCCTTTTATCCTCCATGCAACCCTGTCCTGAGCCAGTTCCATCCACTCTTCGTCGAATGTATCCAGGTCGTCTCTCCATCTCTTTCGGGGTCGACCCTGAGGGCGACGCCCATTCTCCGGGATCCAAGGTGTTAATACTTTGGCCCATCTTTCCGGGTGCAACCGACAGACATGGCCGGCCCAATCCCATTTCAACTTGGCGGTTTTCTCACCGACATCGGCTATTTTCGTTTTTTGGCGTATTGTGTTTCTGACGCGATCTGCCCGTTTAATTCCCAATATGCAACGCTCCATCGCCCTTTGGCAAACCTTGAGTTTGGACTTCTGTGATTCTGTTAAAGACCATGTTTGAGCACCGTAGGTTAGGATTGACATTACTAACCTTACTATAAAAAAATTGTTTGGTAGTTGTAACAGTGTTTATGGATAACTAAAAGTATGTTATACGGTAGTGAGTTAAAGTTTTTTTTAAAGCATATACGTTTCTTTCATATTCGTATTCATTAATTCGCATTCATGTACAATTACAGCATAGGTGTTACTTAGTAGCTAGAGTGGGTACATGAATAACAAGAAGTAGGTAATTATAGAGAAAAAGAAAAGATAATAATCAAAACAATGTCAGTAGTTAACGGGTACTATTAAATATAAAAGTAAGTTAAAGAAAGTAAGAGAACAAAAATTATAATGTCAATTTCAATTATCACTTTTATAATGAACGAAAGTTAACCCGCGACTTTGTCCGCACAAATTATATACCAGATTTTAGGTCAGATCAAACAAAAAAAGTTTCATCAAACTCGGTTCAGTAATTTTGTGTGATGCTTGATCAAACAAACAAACAAATACACAAACAAACAAGTAAACAGACAGACAAAAAATCCAAAAATTGGTGATATGGAATCAGGGATACCTAAAAACCATATCGTAACTTTTTTTTTGTTAATATCTTCAATGTACAGACAAACTTCCTGCTACAGTTTTATAATAGTTTAGATTAGATAATTCGAAATTAAATCTAAGTAAGCAATAAGTTCATATTAAATCATTTATGTCTTATATGAGAAAAGGATTTGCAAATAGAAGTGCCAGTAGTTTAGTGGGGAAGACCTGAGGCGACATCACCCACCGCAAGCAACCCTGAGAGGCATTGCGATCAGCAACTGTCGCAGATCGCAGTCTTATACGAATCTTTCTTGTAATTTCCCATTCAAAATAATAGGTGGACTGATGACGTTTGATGAAGGGAAGCAAAAGGAACTTATCAACATTCACACGATCTCAATATTGATTTCTTAGCTCCAACAGTAAAGAATGTGAAAGAAGTATGGCGGACGGCCATGTAATTCGAGACCCAGTCTCAGAGGTCCCGTACATGAATGAAACTAAGTAATACGTGTAGAGTGAAACGAAACTAACAAAAAAGTTAATTGGTTGTAACCTATAGAAGTTGGGAAAAGGTATTTCTCCTTATGATACCTTTTGTATCAAGTTTAGTGTGTGAAACTCATAATCTTTTTTATTAGATAGTCCACTCAATCTTCTATGCATTTATTTTGTGGAATTTAATGAAAATTCACGATAACCGTACAATATTATGATAATGGAAGAAAACAAAATCGCAGACACTATCAGTTCAACAAAGCCAAATACGTTCCGTAACGACCAAAAAATACCTCAGTGATAATATTAGATGAAAATAGCTATCGTTGTTCCGTTTAGCTACTGATTTTGGATGATTTGTCTATTTTATATTTATATTCTAGAGATTTGGAAGTTTTTTTTAAAAAATGCCTTAAATTTGTCTGTTTATAATAATTATGTCCGCCACCCTGAATGGCTTTTAGTTTGGCTGGGTGCAAATTTGCCATTCTTCTTTTACGATCAGAACATTTTTAAATAAAATAGCTATACTAAAAGGCTGAATTTTCAAATCAAACGCAGACAATGCAACACAATTCTTTTAATTAAAAACTTTAAGGATATTGCAACTAAAAATAAAACCACCTCTGGCCCGAGTATCGTAGGTTGGGTAGGAATGGCAATGCGCCAGGGAATGTCTTTATTGCGTACAAGAATCCGTTGTGTGGAATTCAATAAGATGCTAGATCAAGTTAAAATATAATATTATTTGGTTCTATTTTATTTTTGTTTCAGGAAATAGGAATTTTATTTATTCTTAGTAACGCGTCTTATAGTAAGGTGAACACGATTTTTTTAAATTAACGTAATATTGGATTTAGAAATTCTTATGTCAGAGTCGCGTTGTAGGTCTGCTATTGGGTGGTCACGTCGCATGTCGGTCGTCGGTTGGCCCTCCCCGGCCTACAGCGAAGCTCCAGTGCTCTTTTCTAAAAACAACCCTTGAAGTCACTACAATTCATTTATTTATAGTCGTACAACGTCAAGCACTTTAACAACAAAAACATTGACTAAACCATCTACAACCAAGATGGACGTCATAATTAAAAAAAAAAACAATAGAATAGAATTCTTATGTCAAGTCAAGACAAAGGTTTTTTAATACTTAGGGGTATCGCATACAGAAGGAGTCGAGACGGCGTCGAGGCACGGGCGAGCGCCTTAAGGACCTTGACTTATGGTCGGTAATTATATATCATACCAATCCGAGCGGCGCCGCTCGGATTCTTGGTCTACAATTATCGACTGTATGTCAAAGTCGCCAAGGCGCGCCCGCGCCTCGACGCCGCCGCCTCGACTCCTTCTGTATGCGATACCCCTAAACTTTCATTGCTTTTAATGCTTAAATATCATGAAATAAAGTAGGTAGGACTTGTTTCTTATTCAAGTAGCTTAGTGTCCGCTCTAAAAAATTCGTTACGTATTTTCATTTGGTTTATGAAAAAGCTTGTAATGAAGGAGAAATTACTTTCGTTATAATAGTCCCTTCGACGTTTAATTTTTCTAGACAACAGTCTTCTTTCTTACAATTATTATGCGCGCGGGATAGCAATCGGTGGCGTGGAATATACCGCAATCATCGCTAGTTTGTTGGCGCTAGATTGAAAGCATGCGTTTCTGCGCTGGTATCTACGGTATTGATGTCATGATCAAAAGAGTCGAACTACTGGTAGGTGGCATCTTAATAGGCGAAAAACAAATTTAATAAATACTTTTGCCTCAGTCTAAAATAAGCGTCAATAGATATCTTTTCTTCCACCAACACAGTGGAAAAGAAACCTTTACAAAATAACGTAAAAATTTTATATTTACTTTTAAAACAATGTGGATAAGGCAGAAAAAATAAAAATGAAAGAAAGGTAAAGCTGGTTTTAATTTAACATTTTAACAGGAATTTTCAAATGATACATTTCAACAAAAAATATCAAAGTACTGAACTCGAAAAGAATGTCATGAGCAATTTTTTAATTTAAGACTTGAAAAAACAGTTTTTCTCTTTGAAAGATAAATGCTGAGTTTCAAAAACATTAATATTGCTTCGTGAAAGTTTGACCAGAGAAGATATTTACGTACATTTGTCTGAACATTTAGTATGATATACATGGCGGGGTTCTACCACCATCAAAACGCACTGTTACCGGCGCTAATTTTTATTTCTGACAAAAAGTTTTAAATAGTTTTATTTAGCTTTAGCTGAAGCCAGGTTGCCACACAAAAGTATACTAAACTGTAATTTTTCTTCCTCCGTGTCAGCATAAGCCACATGTCTATCACTGTAATTATAATAGACATTAATAAAAAAAACGTAGATAATGGTCGCTTAGTTTGTTTATTTTCAAGAATCATATCTGTCCATAATAAACTTTTCTACGGAAAACTTCCCAAACTTTGGTGTATCAGAAGTTATAAAGCGAAATAAAAAATTTGATCACAGCGATATTCCCTGACATCATTACTAAATACAGCCTAATTCAGAATTTTCACTAACGGTGTCCAAACTCTGTCACAAATATAATATAAATAAGAAATCATTATGAATAACTATGTGCAGTCACAGAATAGGTATTATAGGTGGTGCAGTACAGACACTCCCACCAATTTTTACCTCACCCCCTCTGGCAGGAAGCGTGGCGGAAAATGTAGGCAACTCAGTATCGCACATGCTTACCCTCATCTTGTAAATTTTTAGGCTGATGATCATGATGAGGATTTGAGAAAATTAATGAGCCAAAAAGTAACCATGCGAAACCATATACAGGGTGAAATTGATATCATTAGCATCCTTTTAAACTAAGAGTCCACCAATCAAACTGAACAACTTTTACTATGAGAGCAAACCGATCGGAACACAAAAAAATCTGCTGTTCCATACTAAACTGTAATCTGCAATGCCTCACTACTCTACTTAAATGTATCCAACAGCAGATTTTTTTGCTCCGATTATTTTTCTCCCATAGTAAAAATTGTTCAGTTTGATGGGTAGATTCTTAGTTTAAAAGGATGTTAATGATATCAATTTCACCCTGCATGTACTTATTCCTGCAAAGGTACAGGCTATAAATATTTATTTTTGAATGGTTTGCCATTTCTGATCCTTCCCTTCACACTACTGGACGATTCTGCTGCTATCTCTTTCACCGTTTAAAAGCAGTGGAATACTCAATAATTTGTGGTCAAAGTAAATAAATAAGTAAAACCTCATTAACGTAATGGTTGTACCGAATCTGATTGAAATTTCGGGCCTCTCCGCAATGCGTATAGTATAGCAACCGATGCTCTCATAAATAATAGACCGCAACCCGCCTAAACTCAACCATGTGATAAGTATTCGTAAGACCTTAAGGACGAAATGTGTACACTCTAATAGGAAAAGTTAGAAATTGCCAAAGTTTAATGGGATCTTTAGGTATTGTGACAGTTTACAAGTTGTTAAACTGCTTCCATTGCAATTACGGTGGGTTATCTATTCATCACGTTTAGTCTTAAACTGTTTACATTTAGTTTTGGAAGTTGATCCTAAGATTGTTTTAATGAAAATAGTACCAGTTAATTGAGTCCCTTGAGTGTCTGAGCTGACCAATCGAAGTATATTTTTATTCGGAATTTATTCTAAAAAACACGAAACAGGAAAACAAAAATTACAAAATCGGATAGGGAATGAATAGGGTAAAGCTACTAAAAAAATTGTACGGTTTGGGTACAAGCCAGTAAACATATTTATATATTTTCAGACACCTAACGCAGTTCATTGTTAAATTGCATAACAATTTGTCGGCATGCAATGAGCTCTTGATAACATTTACAAACAATGGTACAACATTCGTAAGTTATAATATTACCACGTTTTTAACATAACATAACATAAATATTCTTTATTTGCACACCAAAATATACAGTAACAAAAACGAATAAAAAGAACGTAAGAGTACAAATGGCGGTCTTATCACTAAAAGCGATTTCTTCCAGACAACCATGGGATGGACGAACTCTTAAGTAAAAAAACTTGCTATGGCGGTGTAATAAGATATAAAATATATAGCTTACAATACATTTCAGGTATACATGGATATTTTGTATGTATATATATATATATATATATATACATACAAAATATCCAATAATAAATATATTATATAATAACTCTAATGGATCAAAGTGTCAGATTAATAATTTAATAACAATGAGTCAAAGGGCGAGATAGTGATCCCTTACTCGTTTTCGTTTTTATTATAACTATTGGAAAATATTTGTTATAATTTATAACAAAATGTCTTCTTAGGTTATCTAAACAATATACCTAGCACAGAGTACTATAATAACTACCGTAATACCTAGTTATATACAAAAATGTATGCAACAAACAAAAACATCATACAGTGGGAAGGAGCTGTTTTCTATTATAATAAAATTATCAAAAATACTTTCACGAAAATCATACTTTTAATAAGTAGTAAAACGTACCACAAGTTTTTCCACTATAAAACTTTTTTACTACTCAATAAGGATTAAAACACGCTGACACTAGAAAAAGCGAAGAAAATTTCACCGTCTTAAAATTTATATCTTCTTACCTGAACTCAAAGAAAACACTCGGAAAAGTTAAGAGCAAAAGGAGCATCATGAACAAAAGTTTATTACACTATCTCGATGCAAAACCTTCCTTACTCCATTTATCTTTGTCGGCGAAACTTAGTGAACTCCTGAAAGTATTTAGTGGCGAAATTAAGGACAAATTTTGGGGGATTGTCTTTTTGCTTGCGGGGTTAATTGCTCTTGTTTTGCTGGCTTTACTTTTGCTGAGCTGAGAATTTAAGTTATAATTTTCGTGCTTGAAGAATTTATATTTGTAGAAGATGTACAATGGACGTAAAATCTGAAAAAATGTTTGAATATATTTCATAACTCAAGACGTAGATACAATACTTAATTATATTTATGCTCATAACTATATAGGGTAGGATGTAAACTTAAATTCGTTACATACTTAATGGGGTGCTATAATACTATCAAATGATCAAACTGAACAAATTTAACTATTGGATCAAAATAGAAATCTCAAAAAAAAAATTGCTGTTCTTATACATTTGGGTCGTGTCTATGACGACTTCTATAAATAACAAACATTTTTTCGAAATTTCTATGATGGCTTCTATTGAAAGTTGTTCAGTTGGACATTTTATAGCACCCCTTTTCATATGTAATGTATTTTATTTTACACATTGTAAAAGATTGAGGAACGATATGGCTTAAATACTATGTAAATAAAAAGATAATTCATGAATAAAAAAGAAAAATTTGCTTTTTTTAGTTGTGAACGATTTTACAAAACTATACAAGTAGCCTTTGTACGACTAAAACCTTAGAGAATTCCAACCTAGATTTCTAGCATTTAACTGGACATTAGGAATGCATTCAGCTCAGCAGGCGTTCCGTTAGACGCACGCCGCGGTGTCTGCGGTCAGCCAAAATTACGTTCCGTATTCCGTCGCCTTGTCCACATGACGTTAACCTGCGACGTGTAGTGTGACACCTTTATTTTATGGACGCCTGGAAGATCAGGTTTGGATTAAAGATGTAAAAATTAGATATTATCATCATCATCAGCCAGTCATCGTACAATGCTGAACAAAAGTTCGCCACCAAGCTCTATCATCATCAGGCTTCCTTATCCAGTAAATCATAGACGCCTGCCACTTCGTGGTCTCCATTCTAGAATTTGGTCTCTTTTAGACAAATATAACTAACCCTATGCAATTTTTTTTAGTCAGATTCAAGCTGTGTAATGTTTATCCCTCATAGCTGCATCAGCCTATATGTACGTCCCACTTCAGGGCACAGGTATATCCTCAAGGATGTATGGCCGTCAGTCCACCACACGCGTGCCCAATGCGGATTGGTGGACTACACATACGTATCAGAATTGCTTCTTCAGAATTGCAGTCAGAGTAGTCCGTACAATCATCATCAGCCTATAAACGTCCCACTATGCAGGGCATAGGCCTACCCTCAGGGAGGGTGTATGGGCATTAGTCCACCACGCGCGCCCAATGCGGATTGGTAAGACTTCACATGCACATCAGAATTTCTTCTTCAGCGTATGCAGGTTTTCTCACGATGTTTTCCTTCACCGTTTGAGAGCAGTTGGTATTACGTACGTATAAGTTAGAAAAACTCATTGTTAGTTACATACCATGTCGTTCGTGTGGATTCGAACCCGCACCCTTATTAGGTTATCCCACTGTAGGAGATAATTATTTTACCAGTCAATGTAAATTCTTGTTCTTAGCGGCAGTACTAAAATATCAATGGTAGCGTGAAAACTTGCAGCATTATTAACATTTCTGCCAGTTTCATTCACTCATATTTTATACAGTCAAAAACATTTCACACAAAACTATCTTAATTAAGTAGTTTGTTGATTGTTTTAAAGTAAACAATTTTAACATAAAATTTACATTTCTCATAGTCGACTGTGGAAAAACAGTCGATGCGTGGGAACGAATACGAAAGAAGTGTCGGTAGAGAGTACTCTGATCAAGAACGCAAATGTGCTCTGGCTCTGTACCCGGACTTTCGATTTTCGATAAATCGCGATCGCGACCGTTTCGGTCGGAACTTCATAGTAAAAGAGTTGACATTAGTACGAAAACGTTCACGCAATTGCGAAGTTCGAATGTGCGGGTAGCCTGGTGCCCTGAATACAAACGAAGTCTAGTGCTATTTTAAATACTATCCAATTAAAGTCAATGAAATTTTTCTGAAACAGTCTAAAACTAATCTCTATTTTTCTATGAAGTCAGATTTTGCTAGAATGCTAGGATTAATTTAAAATTTGCATGGAAATCTTCAAGGCTTAACTGTAACTTTAAAACTATATTTTAATGAAAATCTGACTTCATACAAACATCGAGATTAGTTTCTAGATTATTCCTAAAAAAATCCATTGACTTAAATTGGTTATATTGAAAATATCAACACACTTCGTTTGTATGGAGCGCGCTCGGAATTATATTCCCAACGTGAGGTGCGGTGTAGGTATTCGACAGGCATGTATGAAGAGATGCATACATCTCTTCATGTATGTCAAGCCTGCCGGTTTCGAATTCCTATTTAGCATTCTGGCTAATTCTGATTGCCAAAAATAATTTATTTATAGGCGAAAACAGTTAAAAAAGGAAAAAAGAAAAAAAATATTAAAGAAATGATATTTATTATATTATACGTAAGCTCTGATCAGATACACCAGGACTGAGGCATGCGAAAGAACTTGTGACCAGCTTTTCAAATAGACATACCTCTGATGCCATCAATTCAAACCGCAACGACTTAAGGCTCTTAGTACGAGCCTTAACAGGACACTGCAAGTTAAACAAACACCTACACAGAATGGGACTTGTAGATTCACCCACTTGCAGATTCTGCTGTGAAGCAGAGGAAACGCCCATACACCTCCTCTGCGAATGCGAAGTGCTCATTCACAGCAGGAGTCGCCATCTAGGTGGATACATAATAACACCTACTGACATTAGGGACCTCCCTTCCAAAAGCATAACACGGTTCACGAAGTCCGTGGGCCTAGGAAATGACCTTTAGGTCTAGGGTGACAGCTACAATAGATCTGTCCAGGGCGCAGTAGCTATTTGGTCATTGACCAAGCCCTTATAACCAAATAATAAAATGTAGCCACACTCAAGAAATGCGACAAAAAATCAGCGGCTCCATACAAAACAGATGTACCTACTCGACTCAAATGTATGAACCAGCTGATATTTTTTCACGTTTCCTGAGGGTGGCTCCATAGTTAAAGTCTATGGTCAGTTTGATGTTCAGTTTTATAGTCTGTATTCACCGTTTTAGTACTTGTCAGGCTGTTACTTAAACCCTGTAGTTTAGATATTTTATTTCGGGATAACAATAAATTGCATGAATGACAATTTATATTCAAAATTTTCAGCGTAGCAGCTAAAATCAGCGTCCAGGTCAGCCTGTTCAAAATATTACCATAATCCGGTAGTTGCTCGAATTATTCATCTCACTGCAGTCGGTGCATAAACATCTGCACTATATTCCCAGGGAACAGAACAAATGGGTTAAGGCATTGTACGAAGTTGCTACGATTCCCTGAACGGATGTTTTTTTAAATCTAAGTTTGTAAAGAAACTTTTTGCTTAGAGTTTTCAAGCTAAGTTTACGTAAACTAGTTTTAGTTTGGTTTTAAGGATTTGTCTCTTTGTTGTTGTAGTTTTAAATGGAATGTTAGAGTTAACGTTTCACACAAAAGCTGTACAAAAGATGTTTTAAAAAATTGTTTGTTGGTGCCTAATGGACTCGTCTGGGAACCCACTGGCTGGCGTTTTTCAAGGAAGGAAATGCTGCCAGCGTTTTGAGTAGTTACCCTCCCACTAGGAACGAACCTGCACCACATCCTGCTAGTAAATTTTATTGTATTATGTGCGCATCGTTTATAATTTATCATTATTATTTCTAGGCTTTTCATAACAGAAACCTCACAGCGAAATTTTTAGATCGATGCCTGAATAGGCGAAGGTAAATTATTGGTCAAACTTGTTCTAAGATAACTTTCAAGCTGACTTCATAGGCCTCTGACCTGGTTTAACGTAAAGTTAAACAGCCATTTACGTCTAGGACCAACTGCTATTTATGCCTGTCGAAGCTTGGAGGCGATTGTGACCATTTCCAATAAGCCAACGAGCACATTCAGTTATTGAAATAATTTAATTTATCCGAAAATTTTCAGTAAATAATCGTAAAAGATCCTAATCTGAAATGTTATCATCAAAATTTAGATAAATCTATTGATTAACATAAATGATTAATTAATCTAATCACCCGTGAGTCAAATATAAATTCATATTTACGCAGTAGATTTAACTCATAAATGGTTTAAATTATGCATTCATTCCTTACTGCAATTTGCTTTATTTACACGCGTATTTAGATGAAAATTTGAGTTAACTTTAAATTTTGTTTATTCAAATTCCAGGATTATGCTTTTGACGTGAAACATAATTAATTTTAAATATTTAATGTTTTATTTGCGATTTTCCCATGTGTTACGTAACTTGGGGAAAGTTGTCCAGTATCTTGAGTACAATCACCCTTTTATGTAATACAGCTATCTACACTTCTTCATCATCATCAGCCTATATATACGACCCACTGCAGGGCACATGTCTATCCTTATGGAAGATATTTGGTTGTAAGTCCACCACGCGTACCCAATGCGGATTGGTAGACTTCACTAAGCATCGAAATTTTTTCGTTAGCGTTTGCAGGTTTCCTGACGATATGTTATCCTTCACCGTTTGAGAGCAGTCGGCATTACGTACATAAATAAGTTAGAAAAACAAATTGGTACATGACATGTCTATTCTTTATGATTATGGGCCTTATATTTTTGAAATAAAACAATGTTTAAAAGACTTCCAAACTTAAATTACTATTAGGTTTCTAACTAACCAAATTTAAAGCTAATCTTTACAATACATTTCCTCGGTGTTTTCCTTACATTACCAAAATTAACAAATCTAATTAACACACTAAGTTAGCCTGAATTATATAAACGCGAGATAGCGTTGCCTAACAACAGTGAAACTATCGATAGTCTATTTATATAGTATTTTATTTTTTATTTTATTAAAGACAAATAAAGGGAGGTAAGTATGTACATTAAAAATCAATAAAAATATTTAGAAAATAAAACTAACTTAACCTAAAATATGGATTTAGCCGTTCAGCGAGGAAACGCTGCCAGCATCTACCCTCTACCCTTCTACCCTCCCGCGCGGTCCAATCCTGCACCATAGTTTAGGTTAAATTAGTTTTATTTTCCCAATATTTTTTAATTTATTATTCTTAGGAAAATTTACAGCATTGATTACATACTAAACACGTCCTTAAATAACTGTAAGCTGATTACAATAATTATAATTACTATCTTGACTTCATAAAATAGTAACACCACAGATTACTATAATTACTACGTAACACCATCGATAGTGCTAAAGATAATATCCATTTTTCGGAGCTACAATAGATCTATCCAGGTCGCAGTAGCTATTTGGTCATTGACCAAGCCCTTATAACCAAAAATCCATTTTTCGATAGTAATGATACTATTGAGATGCATTACTATCGATAATATTAAAATGAAATAGCATTGATACTATTAGCCCAGTCATTTTACGGAGTTTTTTAGGAGGGGTGGGGAGTAAGTATCAATGGGACTTTTAAATTGTAACCAGCACCATTTAGTGACAAAAGACTATCAGCAAACATATTTAAAAAAATATCGCTACCCAACATAAAAATCAAAATTGTATTTCCTAGAAGGCCTTTAACTTAATAATATTAATTACCAATGCACTTATTTTAATTGGATATATAACAATATAAATTATTTTAGAGCAACAAAATAGGCTTTAAATTAGAAAAATGAGGTACATTAGAAAAATACTAATGTATTTTTCAAAGACTTCTAAGTAGATAAAAATATTAACACCATATTTAAAGTCAGTATGTTTAAAAAAAATTTACCATCAGGTTTTTAAGAACGAGATAAATACTAAATTTTAAATTTGGGAATGTTGCTGATGTGTTTTTTTTTATTTTGGTTTATTTCTAGGCTCAAATTGGCTCTTAAATACTATACCGAAAAAGAAAATTAATTAGTCCCGGCTCAAACCAAAAAATGAATGGGCTATATCGACATTATTGAGATGCAATAGTATTCGATAGGCTATCGATAATATCGATAGGCTATCGATATTGTTACTATTTTTCAAGGTCACATATCGATAATAGACCTATCGATAGTTAGGCAAGACTAACGCGAGACCCCAATTTATGGTTCATGTTAGATACAAAACAGAAACAATACCACAGTCTAGCAACGAACTAGGAAACTTGTATAACTCCTTAATCACAAGTTTACGAGATACCAGTCTTAGCACCGGCACCGTTTCCCTTATTTCGTATTGGTAGGAAATTAAATTGCTATCAAGCGGTTGAAATCTGTGGCTATTCGGGCTTTAAAGGAAATGAGGTACATAGTATCTGTTTGGTTCGAGACTAAAGTTATAAATCAACTATTCTATCTCTTATCTTATGTAGAAATTAATCTTGGAGTGTCTTTTACATCGGAAATATTTGCAAAATTGTTACTTTTTAAACATATTGCGCGAAAAAATTAAAAACAAATCAAATTGGTTAAGTATTCCCCTCTTCAAAACACTTTCTGCTGTACAGTCAGCAGCAATAAGTTGTATACCTACATTTTTGTTCTACGTCGTAGTACTAAAGTGTATATAACTTATTGCTGCTGACTGTGCACGTTTATGGAAATATAGAGTTTACCGGCAAACCAGATTTAAAGTCCAATCATAAGCTATCAAACAAAAAAGTTTCATTAAAATCGGTTCTGTAGCTTTTGCGTGATGCTGTTACGAACAAACAAATTATGATTTCCGACGTAGTACCAAAGTATATATAACTTATTGCTGCTGACTGTACACGTTTATGGAAATATAAAGTTTACCGGCGACTTTGTCCGCTCATATTTAAACCAGATTTAAAGTCAAATCATAAGGTATTAAACAAAAAAGTTTCATTGAAATCGGTTCTGTAGCTTTTGCGTGATGCTGTTACAAACAAACAAATGATGATTTCTGTGTTGGGTCGCACTTGGTCCAACGCGTGTCTTTAGCAATACAACGCGGAAACGCAGCCAGCATTATGGGCACGTTTGGGCTAGGTACGGCTAGGGGCGGACTTTGACGTGGCATCTTGCTGAATAGTGTTTTGTTTTGACGACGCATGTTGCTGAAGAAAATTTTGTGGGAAAAATGACGACGCATGTTGCTGAAGCAGATTTTGTTACTATTAATTTCGTTTACATGTTGATTACATTTATATAATAGTACGAGCGTTAACCCGCAACATCGACCGCACAAATTATATACCAGATTTTAAGTCAGATCATAAGCTACCAAACAAAAAAAGTTTCATCAAAATCGGTTCAGTCGTTTTTGCGTGATACTCGCTCAAACAAACAAACACAGAAACAAACACCCAAACAAACACACAAACAAACAGACAGACAAAAAATCCAAAAATTGGTGAAATGGAATCAGGGACACCTAAAAACTATATCGTAACATTTTTTTTGTTAATATCTTCAATGTACAGACAAACTTCCTGTTACAGTTTTATAATAGTATAGATATAGAAATATCTTTTTTAACTATTGTATTGTAACGAATTATTAAAAAACCCTTGTACCTCAAAGTAATTCTATTTCTATTTTTAGACCACTCTGTCTCTTCTTGTCCACGCAAGGGATCAGGTTTTTCATACCATATTTCAGTAAGCGAAAGGTGAGCCACATAACCACGTTCAAGCCTGAAACTTTCAATATGCTAAAAATGTGCATTGCTACAACTGCATGCTTCAAAATAAAGTCGGTAGTTGCAGCAAAGCTTCTCTCACTCCGTTCGCCATTATGGTAGTCAGTTTATTTCAGAATTTAAAATTCACGTAAAACTCAAATCAAGCTTTTTAATGGATGTTTTCCGCGTTATCTTTTTCAGGATTCCGTACTCAAAGAGTGAAAACGGGACCATATTCATAAGCCTACATCGTCCGTCCGCCCGTCTGTTCTACCTATTTAGGCTGTAACTTTTGAACAGTAAAAGCTAGACAGTTCAAATTTTCACACAGTATGCGTTATTATGGTGGATTTGCTAACAAATAAAAATGAAGAAAATTCGAAGTTAAGGGTCCTCATACAAGAAACTTTATGTAAGTTTTTCTTCTCGCTCTATCGTAAAAACGGTAATACATACAAGCGTCAAACTTAGTCATATTATAAAGCAAACTCTACAGTGTAAGAACAAACAATAAAAACCGGCCAAATGTGAGTCGGTCGAAGAAAACAAAACTCTTTTTTAAGTTAATAATATGTTGTGTGGTGGTGTGGTACGGAGCCCTCGGTGCGCAAGTAGCCCGACTCGCACTTGACCAGTTATATTTGGAAATTCCCGTTACTAATTAATAATCGTGTAACTCTCAAAAACTGTAAATTAAAAGTAGTAACTTACTTAGAAAGGTTCTAGAAAGTTGACACGTAATAGGATCTTCAGATTCTCAGTGCCCTGGTCTCTGATTGTGACAGTAAATTACTCGCTAACGGCACACCACTAATTGGTGCAGCACTAATATGTCGAAACTGAAAATATTGTAGGGGATTAAAAAGAAAAATTGGTGCGGTTACGTTCTTTTCGTTTGGTTTGAAAAAGCTCTTGGGAGAGATAGCACCTGTCCAAAGTAGCTGTCAAAACATGTTTTAAAGGAAGTAGTATTCAGGGTGTAACTGTAGACCGTTGCATTACTTTAAGGGTGATTGTACTCATGAAAACATTCCCCATGAAACTTTAGGGAAATCAGACAAAAAAAATTATGTCTTGCCAAGTGCCAACCAATTAGTCTTGTCTTGTTTTGTCAAACTGAAAACAGTTTGACAGTTTGTTTGTTTGGTCTGATCTTCCCATTAAAATAGTTTTAGCTTATTTTGTGAAACCTTATACAGAATGTCCAAGAAACTCCAAGAAGCAGGATCAAATACAAAAAAGTTATGGGAAACCGTTAAAGAAATAGCTTACTTAAATAAAGATAAAACAAGTACTCGTGACCTACTATTCTCAAAACCTACCTATCAAGATTCCGTTGACCATGCTAATTTGTTCTTTGCAAATATTGGAAAAAATCTGGCCGACAATATAATAAAAACAAATCCAAACGTCTCCAATTCATCTCCCCCCTTAGTAATGCCCGCAGACTCCTTTGTTCTCCTTCCTACTGATGAAGAAGAAGTGGACCGCATTATCAAGTCGCTTAGAGATGAATGTGCAGTGGGATGGGACGGTATATCCTGTAGATTTATTAAAATATTCAAGAAAATTCTTACCCCACCCCTCACCTACATATGCAACTTATCTATATCAAAAGGTATATTTCCATCTGTATTTAAAAAGGGAGTTATTCATCCCATCTTTAAAAGTGGGGATCGAGACCGTGTCAATAATTATCGCCCTATTACTATACTTCCAGCCCTCTCGAAAGTTCTAGAACGTATTTTAAATGTCAGACTCATAAAATATCTTGAAAGTAAACAACTTCTTAGTGAAAACCAGTATGGTTTTCGTTCTGGTAAATCTACAGCCTTAGCTGTTCACCATCTGACAAATAATATCGTTCTAAATATGGATGAAGGTAAGAAGTGTCTTGCTATATTTCTAGACCTTTCAAAAGCGTTTGACACGGTCTCGATACCCATACTCCTAATGAAGCTGGAGGCACTTGGCATCCGTGGCATCCCGTTGGAACTGTTTCGTAACTATCTCAGTAATCGCATACAATGTGTGACTATTGATGGCCACACAAGCAGTGACTTGCCAGTAGAATATGGTGTACCCCAAGGCAGTATCCTTGGTCCAAGCCTATTTCTGACCTATATGAACGATCTTTGTAACCTCGATCTTCCCAATGGCAAACTAATTTCTTTTGCTGACGATACTGCTCTTGTTTTCTCTGCAGCCTCGTGGAATGAAGTCTATCTATCATCACAGAAAGGATTCACCTTAGTATCTAGTTGGTTAAACCAAAATCTCCTTACCCTAAACATTGACAAGACCAAACATATGATCTTCTCCATTCGGAACTGGCACCTCCCCTCCTCTGAAACCTTCTCAATTAAAGCTCACTCTTCTAACACCCCACATTCTCAATCCTGTAACTGTCCACAGATAGAAAGAGTAAATCAAATGAAGTATCTCGGGATACTAATAGACTCAAACCTTTCCTTCAAATCCCACATAAAACTCATAGCTAACCGTGTCCGAAAACTTATCTTCGTTTTCAAACACCTTCGTCATGTAGCTCAACCTTCCTTACTTAAAACTATCTATATAGCATTATGTCAATCCTTACTTATCTATTGTATAACTTCCTGGGGTGGTGCACCCAAATCTTATTTCTTAACTATAGAACGTGCACAGAGAGCCCTCCTGAAGGTAGCTACCTTTAAGCCCTATCTCTTCCCCACACACTTGCTCTACGATTACTGTCAAGTTTTAACGGTACGCCAACTGTTTGTCCTAAACAATGTACTTATGCAACATTCTCTTACTACCTTTAACTCAGAATCTCATATAAATAGACGTAACCATCTAGTTATTAAATCGAATCCCGTAAACTTCAGTTTTAGTCAAAGATTTTTCTGTTTCCTCGGCCCATTCTTGTACAATAATATTCACCACATTCTCTCTATACACAAACTTCCTAAACATGCGTGCAAAAAGATTACAAGTGAATGGCTTCAAAAACTGACATACGACTCTACTGAAAACTTACTACACCCCCCCGAGTAGCCTCGCAACTTTATTACTTTATAACTTTATTACTTTACATACTTACACACCACATAACCAACCTCACACTCCACACAGCACACAGAAACAACACATATACATCCGCTTTCACACAAATAATATGACACAATTTTAATGATTTTTCTTTATCAGAAAATCTTCTTCTTCACACATTGACATAAAACACACGCACACACAAATAAACACATAACACAAACATACCCAACATATACTATAGTACACATACATTAAATTGTTTATTATAAATCTTATAATTATACCAACATTAAATGTATTATTATATGTACTAGTAACTTAATTAATTAACTCTATAGTACTGTCAGCTCCCTGTATCTGCTGTAGCTGATGTCAATAGCACAGACAGGTTTTACCTGCCTTTCATGACATCAGCTATCAATTAAATGAACAAAACGTATAGCCTAACACAATGCTCAAATGTTATTCATAGTTCCTAATTCATATGTAAACATTATGTAAATGGCTTTTGTGAAATTTAATAATAAATTTTATTATTTTTTTTATTATTATTTTATTAATGTACCAATGAGTTTTTCGGAATTTATGTACGATTTGTAACACCACTGGCTTTTCAGTGAAGGAAAACATCGTGAGGAAACCTGCATGCTACAATTTCGAGGCATGTATTGTACCCACTGTCCATTACAAGTGGTGACGGGCTCACTCCCCGTCACACTGGACAGAGTTTCGGTACTACTAGTGAAAAGTGGATGTTCTGAAGTTTCAGAATATCTCTGACTACCCCCTCGGGGAATATAGTCGTGAGCATAAGCTATGCTAGGGTATAACAAAACACCCTATTAATACTTAAGGGGGTGCTTCAGACCATCAAACTGAACAACTTTCACTATGGAGCCAACATCACGAAAAATAAAAAAAATCTGTTGTCCTATAAAAAACTGTAGTATCGACTCGACTTATATGTACGGGACAGCAGATTCTTTTTTTCTCGATGTAGGTTCCATAGTGAATTTTGTTCAGTTTGATGGTCTGTAGCACTTCCTTAAGTATTACTAGGGTACTTTACTGTGCTTGTATATAAGTTTGAAGGGGGTTGGTTTTTCGAAAAATCTGCCGTTCAAAAAAAGCCTTAACACAAAAAACACATTCAACAATCTCACTAAAAAACATAAAACGATCTCATCCAATTTAATATTCACAAAATCTCATCGGTGCGTGTCGTAAAACAAAAATAAAGATAACTGAAAGTAGAAGTGAGGGAAACAGTGATGAAATTCTCTCGTAAAATGAATGGACTGTCGACTTTACGGTCTCGTAAATCTGGGACTTGTGGCCGCAGTGGAAGGACAAGTTAAGAGTTATACAGGGTCCGACTTTATAATGGTGCTCTGATACTAGCTATAGTAACAGTATAAGAAAGAAAATCTAGTACTACATCTGCTCAACACCCATTTAAGAGGATAGACCAGTACGGTTTTCTCCATACAAACGTATTCCCCTGTTTTCTCCCTGGATAATAACACTAGAGCAAATATTGTTTTACCATGCAATCCATGTCACCTCTGCCATGTCCCTATGTTGCATTAATTAGTTACTGTAAGAACTAGGGACCTTTGAAAATTACCCATTTTACCGCCCGGTTTCAGACCTCCAGTAAACAAATTTGACGAATATAAACAAAAAAAACAAAACATACGGACATAGCAAAAGTCTTTCTCGTATTATTTTTGAAAGAATTATTAAAATCGGTTTAGTTTTGGAGGAGGAAACTGGCGAATACGAAATGTAGAAATGCTGATTTCGTCGATTTTTTGTTTATAAAATCGGTCCGAGCTGCAGTTGTCTCTTTCGCACTGTAGTCGGCAGGGTGGGGCGGATCTGATAAATACATATACAGTCGGAAAAGTGACCTATTCTCAATGTTAGTATTTCAGCCCGCCTATCCTCTTAAACATCACAATCTCGGACAGGAAGTGTGGTGGAAAATGTAGGCAATGGCGTATTCCTGTCTCGCTGGCACTCACTTAGTATCGCACATGCTTAGGTATGCCGCATATTGAAAAATTTTCTCATTTGTATGAAATGACAGTTAAGTGTCCAAGAAATGCTATTGTCCGTCCTAATATAATGATTGATTATTAAAATGATGATTAAACCATCAAACTGAACAACTTTCTTTATGGGACCAACATCTAAATCAAGAAAAAATAACGATTGTTCCAATGTATAGGATATTTTTTCGCTATTTCTATGTTGGCCCCAAAGAGAAAGTTGTTCAGTTTGATGGTCTGAAACACCCCGTAAGTAAGGTATTTAATTCTACACCCTGTACATACCTTAAAAAAAGTTTTCCTATTGTGGACACTGTCGTGGAAGCGGCGATTGGTCGCAGGCTGGCGAGGATGGTAAAAAATGTTATGTTATAGATTATTTTACATAAGGGGACAGTGTTATGAAAAATGGGCTTCGGCTTCAGTCACATAGTGACAAAAAATCTGCAGAATGCGTGCGTATTTAGAAAAAGATGTAGAAAAAAAATGCAAACATTTGAACTAAGTAAGAGTAAGCTTTCAATTGGTGGAGAAATACAACATATTGTCATTAATTCCTTTCGCCCTCCCGAAATCTGAATTGATATTAGAATGCTTGAAATTTCGGTTGAATATTTATCAGGCACAATTTAATCCTCTTAATAATCAATTTAAATACAAATACAATATTATTTTATAAAATCTCAACACATTAATTTTGAAATTTAAAATAATTTTCGTCCAATCATTCATAATAAAAAGCCAATGACTAAAAATGGCGCCTTTTTTCTTTTCGCTTCTTTTTTTAGGCGGCCATCAATCAAACTTGAATATTATAGTTCAGAATAAAGTTACAAACCAAAGTTTATGAATAGTATATCTCTACACTCAGTCCGGACGGAGATCTAAAGGCTTGAAGTGAACGTAATGAAGAAATTTTCAATTTCATGCCTTTGTATCTCCGTCCAGACTGAGTTTGGGGTGTTATAACAAGTTTAGTTTATTATTTTATTCTGAACTAAAATATTCAAGTTTGGTTGATGGCCGTGCTAAAAACAACGTCAAAAAATAAGGCCTGACATACAAAACCCGCATTGTCTTTCACTTTCACTTACACAAAACGTTTTTTTAACAAAAAGATATGATTTACTGAAATAAGATTAGGATTCATTCAGAAACCTAAAGGGTAGACTGGCATATGAAGTAATTGTACATATTTAACTATAATTAATAATCTATACGATTTAAAATGATTTCTTCTTAGTATTTTATTCGTCTAGGCCCGATTCGACCAAACGTGAGTACGAGTAGTACTAGTATTTATTCGGTGACGTGAGTAAATTTTATTTTTAGATTAAGTCGCCGGTTACTCTCGAGTAAACTGATTTTGCGTTTTACTAACCCTAATCTATGAATAAGTTGAGAGTAAATATTACACTGCCAATTTGGACGGTGTAACCTAATAACGAGACGAATGAAATGTCAATGTCACATAATTGAAAAAAAAATTAAAATAAAAAGAAACCTAATAAATTAAAACTGTATAACCTCACATTGCAATAAGTACGGATACAATGACTTTCTTTAGGTGGATTATACATTCGTTCTTTTAGTATGGGTTTAAAGTGGTCGAAGACAAGTGCAGTTATTTCGGAGTAAACACTAGGAGTTAAATTGTTCCTTGTATAGTTACTCTTTTATAAATCAAAGTTTGGTCGAATCCGGCCTTAAACGAATCAATTGAAATCTTCAGCGGGGTCAATGATTTGCATAATAACGTTTGTGGTTTTGATTTTGACACGGGTAAAGTCGTTTACAACTTTATAAGTTTACGAGCGTTAACACGCGACTTTGTCCGCACCAATTATATACCAGATTTTAAGTCAGATAATAAGCTATCAAATAAAAAAAGTTTTATCAAAATCGGTTCAGTAGTTTTTGCGTGATATTCGTTCAAACAAACAAACTCACAAACAAACAGACACACAAAAAATCCAAAAATTTGTGATATGGAATCAGGAATACCTAAAAACCATATCGTAACTTTTTTTTGTTAATATCTTCAATGTACAGACAAACTTCCTGTTACAGTTTTATAATAGTTTAGACTAACTTTTGCTCGCGGCTTCGTCTACGACTCTACGTGTCGAATGCATCACCAAAAAACCTGTCACATTTCTTAAATTTTGTTTAATTCTTTATTTATTTAAATGCCGCTTTTAATCTTAATGCTATGCCAGCTCAATTTTTATAATATAGGCTATGGATTTTCAGATACTGAAAACTATATCCAAATTATTAGTTTTCTCATATAGCTCGAATAAAAAAGACAAAATTTCGGAGAATATTACGTGAAAATACTACAAAAACCCTAAGTTTTCTTCTCGTAAGACATCCATTCACTGGAGAAAATGAATATGAAATAAGAAGGAAGAGCTTCAAAATCTGTGGTATTATATAACTGTAAATGTTTATTTTGTTTGTTTGTAACAGCATCACGCCGAAACTACAGAACCAATTTTGATAAAACTTTTTTGTTTGATACGACTTAAAATCTGGTATATATAATTTATGCCATCATTATTTATGAGATCATCGGTGGCGCGTTGCGAAGAGGTATAGACACCCAATTATGGGGGTCCGGGTTCGAATCCGCACTGACAACATGCCATGTACCACGGAGTTTTTCTAACTTATGTACGTAATACCGACTGCTCTCAAACGGTGAAGGAAAACATCGTGAGGAAACCTGCATACACTGAAGAAGAAATTCTGATGTGAATGTGAAGTCTACCAATCCGCATTGGGCACGCGTGGTGGACTAATGCCCATACACCTTGAGGGTAGGCCTGTGCCCTTAAGTGGGACGTACATGTAGGCTGATGCAGCTATAAGGGATAAACATTACACAGCTTGAATCTGACTAAAAAAAATTGCACAGGGTTAGTCATATTTGTCTAAAAGAGACCAAATTCTAGAATGGAGACCACGAAGTGGCAGGCGTCTATAAGTGACTGGATAAGGAAGCCTGATGATGATAGAGCTTGGTGGCGCACTTTTGTTCAGCATTGTACGATGACTGGCTGATGATGATGATAATATCTAATTTTTATATCTTTAATCCAAACCTGATCTACCAGGCGTCCATAAAATAAAGTTGTCACACTACACGTGGCAGGTTAACGTCATGTGGACAAGGCGACGGAATTCGGAACGTAATTTCGGCTGACCGCAGACACGCGTGCGTCTAACGGAACGCCTGCTGAGCTGAATGCATTCTTAATGTCCAGTTAAATGCTAGAAATCTAGGTTGGAATTCTCTAAGGTTTTAGACGTACAAAGGCTACTTGTATAGTTTTGTAAAATCGTTCACAACTAAAAAAAGTAAATTTTTCTTTTTTATTCACGAATTATCTTTTTATTTACATAGTATTTCAGCCATATCGTTCCTCAATCTTTTACAATGTATAAAATAAAATTCATTACATTGAAAAAGGGGTTTATAGGCTGATGATGATGATGATGATAATTTATGCGGACGAAGTCGCGGGGAAACTCGAGACTTTACTATTCTTCTATAACTACTTAATGTTGGAGTTAACTTTGTGGAATCATAAAGTAAAACGATGTGCATGCATGCGTGACCCTGAAAAACCCACCAGCTAAAACTAATTGTTTTGGCATTTGTTCGTCTTTCGCTCTGCCAAGTCGTATCTACACATAAATACAAACATTGTGGAAACATAAAGGAAGATACCCAATTTCCCAACGAGTTTTTGAAGAGAGCGTTAGAGAATGTTTCATCTTTCATCTTACAAATTAACAATCAAATACACAGTACGTCCAGGAAAATAATTCCGCTCGTCAATCTTCGTTTGCGCAGAGCAGTGCAAAATCGGGTATTCTCTATCTCGCTCCAACTCGAATAGCAGACTTATGGATGCTTCGGCAGCGAAAAGGGCGCGAAAGCAATAAGCCAATAGCGGCAAGGTGTCGTAGCGGCAAGCCAATAGCGGCATCCTGATTGGTCAACATAATTTCGCAAGCTTTTAAAATTTGTCAACTGCGCAGGTCATCGGTGAGACTTATAAACCTGGTACTACTTTTCTTTATTGTACACCAAAACATAAGCAGTAAAAAGCAGAGAAAAAATGCAAGTGGCACAAAATAAGGCGATCTTATCGCTGAGAAACAAATTCTTCCAAACAACCTTACATACCTAGGCGATCGAGGTTTGCTCGGCATCTTTCGAGATTGTTTTCTATCATAATCTAGTTCACTTCATTTCACTTCACTTCACAAAAAATAAAAATATTTTCATATTTTGTTAAGAAAGAAGTGATGATGAGGATTTGTCATTAGATTTGCTTCATCATCAGTCTTTATACATTCCTAAACCGAAACCTATCCTCATGGAAAAAAAGTATGGGCGTTAGTCACGTCTGACGTATCTATACATATAAATTTCATTCTACAAACCAACCAATAAAATACAGAACGCCAAGCTAAATTCGGATTTAAAACCGAAAACCATAATCTAGACCAAAAAGTGAACGGAGAGAAATCCTCTAAAGTTATTCAAATGTACGGAACCAAGGAGTTCCGAATAAATACATATGGAATTTGTTTACGTACGCCGAAACCGGAATAGAGATCGACCATACTTCTCTATTTAAATTCTATCCTACAATCTGCATATTATTGCTCCTGCCGTCGATATCTGTTTAGTCTAAATAGGTAAGGTGAAATTGCTTGTTTCTTTCAGTAGGGTAAAGGAAACAAAATCTGACAAAAAAAAGAATATGCACCGTTTGGTTTCGTCAAGCTAAGTACACGCTGTTTCAAAATCCTCAGACAGTAACTTGACCACTAACTTGCCTATAATAACTAGCACTCTTGGACTAATAGCCCAATCAATCACATCTTAATTCATGAGAGGACGGTTTTGCCATGCAGTAGAATTCTAATGTTACAGGCACAAATTATTATCTTGAGAAATTTTATTTGACAGAAAATAGTTGGCTGTTGACAGGAATCTAAATTTACAAATATCAAATTCGGGATCAGTAAAAGCCAGTAAATAAATAAATATCTTGGTCATCATCATCATCAGCCTATAAACGTCCCACTGCAGGGCACAGGCCTACCCTCAGGGAGGGTGTATGGGCATTAGTCCACCACGCGCGCCCAATGCGTTTTGGTAGACTTCACATACATATCTGAATTTCTTCTTCAGTATATGCAGGTTTTTTCACGAGGTTTTCCTTCACCTTTTGAGAGCAGTCGGTATTACGTACATAAGTTAGAAAAACTCATTGGTACATGGCATCTTGTCCGAGCGGATTCGAACCCGGACCCCCATAATTGGGTGTCCATACCTCTCCGCAAAGCGCCACCGACACTCTCATACTTGCACATTGTCACACAAATTATCTAGTCACATTTAAAGGACTTGTATTATGATGACTAGACAACGATATTAATACATATATAGATACAACCATGACTCGGGTACAAATATTCATATTCATCATATAAATATTTGTCCCTTACGGGATTCGAGCTCGCGACTCTCGGCACAGCAGGCAGGTTCACTACAGACTGTGCTACCGGGCTGTCAAAATTATTAAAGAAAATAAACGGTATTTTTTTCTGGAAAATTGGTCAATGTTCTGTGCAACTTAAGTGCAAATCTGATTTCTACTAAAAGTCAGTTACATAGCTAGAGGAATCTCACTAAAACGAGGCTTTATTTCGTCATTTCGACATAAAACAAAGCCTTTTACGGTTTTAAACGTAGTGAGTAATATATGATACTTTGCCTATATTATATTTTTCCAATGATATATTACAATTTCGTTCTTTGTTTAGTAAGTAAACATTTTTCTGTTGTGAAACCTAATACCCTATTATTATATTATACTTTTAATTAACAGAAGCTCATAAAACATTAATAGAATGCGAAATTTACATTAACAACAGTGGAAACCGCAAAACAGAAATTTCTCTGAGACTACCTTTTCATCCTGAAAATGTATAAAAAGTATTTAATGTTTCGAGTATAATAATGAACTACTTTTATTTCTATGTATTAAATAAATATTACCTAATTAAATGTAACAAAAGATGTCGAACAAAAATTCAACTATATTTTCATCAAAATTGTCCCACTAATAGTCTCTCTACCCTAAGACTTCTTAGTTTTACTTTTGCTTTCCGTGCAGAACTTTTTTAGGATTAGAGAAATTGTAAACATTGCATTCGGACGAAGTAGTACGTACATTTGAAAGGTAGTTCGGAATTTAGCACGGGTGTAGGCTGATTTGATTGATTGACTGATTGGGATTTCTCGTCAGAAAAGAATTCTTTTACATCTTTCGTGGTTGGTAATTGTAGTAATCTATGTATTTGCCCAACCCGAAAGGCCTAGTGCTCTGGACGTCTACCTACAGGCTGTTAGGGTAAATAGTTGCATTACTTTAAGGGATGATTGTACCCATGATACTGAACAACTTTCCCTAAGAAACCTATAGGAAATTAAAAAAAAAATGCAATTTCCATGCTAAAGGAAATCAGTTGATCAAACGTTTGTATGAAAAGCTCATTTTTTTTTTCGAATTCCCTATTGGTTTCTTTGGGAAAGTTGATCAGTATCATGGTTACAATCACCCCTTATATAGTGCAACTGTTTACCCTAACACCATGTATGAGAATAAGGAAAATCACTCTTTATTATGCCCGTTCATTGCGGCTGCTTCATCAACCATCAAAGCAGCCACGCCGATGTCTTGGGTGTACATCTCCCGCCTGGACAAGATTACGACTATGAGCGACATCGCACGTCACCTTGCCGCCAGGTGCCTCGGTAAGGATAACAGGCCTCTCCCCGCGAGCGTGTACGAGCTAAAAAGTAGGTCATTAGACTTTAAGGCCTTCAAAATCCATGTTCGTGCCGCAAACCTGAAGAGTTTCCTGACGCCTGACTGCCTGAGGAGTCGTCTTTAGACGCTACAGCGTAGCGAAAACCAAGAAACCCTAGGGAGTGTAGTATTTAATTTAAGTTAGACTATGTTATATATATATTCTAAATTAAGGTATTTATAAAATGGGCCTGTTATAATTAAGTTTGTACCGTTGCCTGAAATAAATAAATGAAATAAATGAAAATTGTAAAATAAATTTTTCCCAGTTTAAAATCAAATTATCTAAATGGCTACTCAATAACAGACATTTAGTTTCAGAAGCTAGATTTTGATTTGATAGTTGCAACAATGTTGACCAAGCCAAAAGGGAATACGATCCAAAGTTCATACATCGTATGAATGTGAAATTTATCCAAAAAGTTACACTCATCCAGTACCCAGTGAAGTAGAAGTTGGCAACACCACTGTATGCAAATGAAATGCAGGTGTTTGCCTGTCTGTGCAATCAGTTGAACACAAACTATTCGTGTTGTAACTTTAGTGTTAGAACATGCTGTACAGAAATCGTTCTGTTGTTTAGGAGAGTGATAAAACAGTGTGAGCTTGTGTTTAGCATTATTTTATGCAGATGCTGTGGCAACGTTACCTATCTACTGTCTGTGTTGTTTAGATAAGTCCGGTGATATTTTCAAACATAAATACTTTGAGTCAGCGCACATCTAGCGGAAAAAGCTAGCAGATTTCATTGATACGTTGATAATGTTAAAATAGAATTGAAAATAGCGTGCAAGAGATAAATCCCTGTGGCTTGTGCTCTTGCACGCTATTTTTAACTATATTTCAATTGTAATTTAGCTCATTATCAATTAACAAAAATATATTAATGACCCAACTAAGTAATTAAGTAAGTACACGAGACATTTTACTAATAAATGTCATTTCTTTCTTATTTTTTTCTTCTTTTCAATTTTTAAGTTTTGTCGCCTATAAATATAATATCATTCATTAGTTATAACTTCTTCTTGTCAATTATATTATATTAGTTTAGACCTAGTTTAGATAATTATTTAGTTTATTTATAATTGTGTAGGGATACACAATACTCTAAGTAAATAAAAGAACCAAATACGGCCCGCTAGCACAGTCTGTAGTGAACCTGCCTGCTGTGCCGAGAGTCGCGGGTTCGAATCCCGTAAGGGACAAATATGATGAATATGAATATTTGTACCCGAGTCATGGATGTTTGTATGTACATATGTATTCTATATCGTTGTCTAGTCATCATAATACAAGTCCAGGTACTTTAAATGTGACTAGATAATTTGTGTGACAATGTCCAAGATATTTATTTATTTATTTAAATAAATTAGTAATATTAACTTTAATAAACACTACTTTAAATCGTCATTATAACTACAACTAACTTACAAAGTACATACAAAAACTTACCTTAATAAATAAACAAGTTGCCAATTTAATTCCCGATAACTAGCATCGTTTTATAAAAGATTTAAAAAAATACACTTGTCTTTTTGTATAAGTAGACTGAATCATGACTGTAAAAAAATGTTTTTAACAAGCTTCAGAAATAACAATCTAACAAAGTTTATTTTAACAAGTTTTATCTCTACCACTGTATAATATAAGATCACGTTTTCTCATCGTAATGAACTTGGAATCAATTTCTTAAACTAGTGAAATATTAAACTGTAAACTGCATTGGACAGAGATAAAACCATTGGAAGAAAAGAGAAGGTGAATCTGAGAAACTTAATCCATTTTATCGAATGGTGCCGTTCCGTGTAAACAGCCATTAAGGAACTAAACGGGTGTTGTCACTATAACAGCGAGATAATTTGGATGACACTTAGCACGACGATTTAAGACTTAGATTAGGATGGTATGTCTGGACAAAAACACGCACGTGCGTATAATATGCTTAGATCAAAGTAAAATTAATGGATAGGCCTTACGCGAACATTTCAAACCAGAAAAATGAGGCAAAACAAATGACAGTTTTACTTCAAATATGTACCGAGATGACAGACTAAGTGCGCTAGTTTGTATATGGACCAAGTGTACTAGTTGTGTGCGTCAACTTAAAGCGCTTTGGGCCTATCCATTAATTTTACTTTTACTTTGATCTAAGATAATATGTATGTTTGTTATGACGATCCTGTTGGAGTGATAACCACACCGGATTGCTCAACCGTAGTTCCTGGGTTCCAATCCCGATTAGGTCATGGATGTTTACATTTTTGTGTTGTTGTTGTATTTTTTTAAAATTAGAAGCCTAGCTTACGTTTGAAATTTTTGAAAATTTTTCTTAAATCGACCTCTAAAAGGGTAATCCACGCGGACGAAGTCGCGGGTCGAAAGCTCGTATACAATAAGTCGTTAACATTGAAATAATTATTTTAAACTAAAAGCAATATTTCAAAGGAAAAAGCTCGTATAAAGATATCTAAAGTAAAAAAAAAAATACTGCACTTACTAAATCTTTACAAACCGTTTTGATAATTTTATATTAACATTACCATCGACATGCTATATTATATATTCATCATATATTCTTTTAATTTCAATCAATTGTGTCCTTCTTCTATTCGAAGTCTAAAGTCGAAGAAGAATTAGAGTCGATGGCAAGTCATTCTAAATTTTTCAAGCCCAGTTCTTTGCCATACGGATAGCACTGCCGGCAGCGTCCATAAGCTCCGTTCGCGTGCAGGTGTCAGGGCAGGGAGGGCAGGATATGAGGTGGGCCATAGTCTGTGGGGAAACACCGCATTCACACTGGAGGTCAGACCTGTTTATTGTGTCCTAATACAACTGGATTATAGTCTCCACTAAACTGTACCATATCTCTGTGTTCCGCGTGAAAACCTCCACTGATACCTAACAGTGTTATCGAACTCAAAGACAAAACGGTGATTTCAAACACTCGCCTGTAATAGAACCCCGCCCTAACCATACCATGTCCAAGACAAATTTCCAGCGTGCCTAATTGTGCTAACATTTGCTTCCTTAATCACGTACAATGAATGGCCAGACCTATAAATAAGAGATCTGGGCAACGACTGCTTAAGGTACGCTTAGATATAACCTTAATAAATTATGTTATGTTATTACTTTTATCGTATTTGGGGCGAACGGGATATGGTGTACGAAATTGATTAAATATGAGAATAATGGAACAGATTGGTTTAGTAATAATGGGGTTTGGATAATGGAATAATAGTTAGATGGAAAATATAACTTAACATTGGATTATCGTTAACTAGTTTTTTCCCATGGCTTCTTTCAAGTAAAACTCATCTTGTTTTGGCATGATGCGACAGTAAAATACACTTTCAGATCTACATAATGACCAATCTGTTTGACACATCAATATGTTTTAATTACAAAAATAATTAAGCGATACATCAGATTCCAATTGCTTTTGTAACCAGAATAAAAAAATTCTTAAGGTTAAGAATAAGCATTGGAAATAGAAAGTGTGCTGTAATCAGTAATCACCTTAAAAAAGGGAGACAAACAATTTTTTTTAACACCGTTTTACTAATGCAGGAAAGAGTTCAAGAGTTGTCGATGCGTCTCCGCGAAGCCACCGGTGACCATAGAGCTGGCAGCTTCCTTGGCCATGGACTCAGCTGGACTATTCAAAGGGGGAACGCTACCAGCATGCTTGGCACCATGTCTTGCGGGGATGCACCCGACGACCTTTTTTATCTCTAAGATCTCATTTCTATACCTTTTTGTTGTTCATTAAATTACGTTATGTGGATTATTTAAAAATTGTGTTTTCTAATGCAGGAATACCATAATCTATCTATCTATCTATACTACTATAAAACTGTAACAGAAGTGCGTCTGTACATTGATGATATTAACAAAAAATATGGTTTTTAGGTGTCCCTGATTCCGTATCAGCAATTTTTGGATTTTTTGTCCGTCTGTTTGTTTGTTTGTCTGTGTGTTTGTTTGTTTGTTTGAACGAGCATCACGAAAAAACTACTGAACCGATTTTGATGAAATTTTTGTTAGATAGCTAATAATCTGACTTAAAATCTGGTATATAATTTGTGCGGATAAAGTAGCGGGTTAAACCTCGTAATATATAATTATTTTCAATAATGTTTCATGCAGTAACGTGTTATTTTCCAGGGATGTGCTGACCGCTGTAACTCCTGTAACCCAGGATCAACAAGTAGAATAGAATGTATGTAAGTTAATAAAAGACAGGAATAATTATCATTTTCAACTATTGAAACATTCAACGTAATTACGACGCAGCATCCCGAATGCAACTGATAAGAAACCCAATTACGTGTTTTATGAAAGTGAACATTCCTTCCAACAACACGAAAAAACCTCATATTACTCTTGTAATTAAAAACCTCCAGCATGATTAGTGTGAGCTCATCTCTGCACCACTTTCAGAAGCGACACCAAGATTAAAGTCTTCTACCAGTCATGGCTAAGGTCCGCCACACACAAATGGAATTGCGATCCGGAATCCTGAGGATTCAGTTTTGTCAACTATGGTTACCAAAAATACTAGAGTGCTGTTAAAAAAATGCCTAAAATAGAAATGTATGAAACGCCAAATGAATGACAATAATTGAATTTTTAGGTATTTATTACAAAAAAAACTTTCTATATTATGATAATTACTATCATGTGATGAGGTAATGACGTTACGAATGTTACGATGATGGTTTGTAAATTGTATTCCAATATTAATGGAACTATATCAAAAGACTATAGATATAAAACTATCTATAGTCTTTTGATATAGTTCCATTAATATTGGAATTTATCATTATATAAATTCCAACATTAGACATAATCTGCATACAAAATGGCATGAACCTTTATGACACAAGCGGTTTTTGAGCGTAGGCGATTTCGCAACTATACCACAACGACGTCGCAACTGCACCGTCACGATACGGTATCGTTCCATCAACGCCTATGCTCAAAAATCACATTAAAATATGCCACCTAAGACATCAAAAAATCTCTGTGACAAAATCTCTGAAAACGGCAACACTCCATACGGAATCTAGTTCCGAATCAGGTTTATTCCGTGTGTGTGTGGCGGACCTAAGACAAAGCCAACACGATTTTTTTTAATCAAAGCCTCAGAGGAAGCTTTCAAGACTTCAAAATTAAATTCCGCACCAAAAGGATGTTTGAGTAAACACTAGTCTGAGTTACAAAGACTGAGTTTGAATTATATGGATGGGTTTTGTTTTTAACTGTGTTGAAGTTCATTCTTTTTTTCGCTTTTACATTTTACTATTAAAGTTTGCTATGAATATACACGGCGTAAGGGACAGACTAAAACGATGAACTCAGACCATCAAACTGAACAACTTTCACTATGGAGCCTACCTCATGAAAAGCAAAAAAAAAAATTGCTGTCCTATACATTAGCGTCGGTACCTACGACCAGTGCCGCGAAGAACAATGAACACACAGAACAAAATCGTGATTGTATGAAATAACCTAGAATGTATGGGCTTCAAGGGTAGAATGCCCTAGCTTCATACTAATTCGGATTTCGAAGCTAGTTAGACAGTGAGGTCTCTTAAAACGTAGTGATTCCATTCTCTTTGCCTATGAGTACAGCAGTTTTGTATTAAACAGCAGTTTTTTTTGCGTTTTCTGAGGTAGGCTCTATAGTAAAAGTTGACCAGTTTTGTAGTCTGAGTTCACCGTTTCAGTCTGCAAAGGGCTGTCCCTTACACACTGTTTATATTGAAGAGAAAGACAGTAGACCACAATAGTACTGTCTTTCTATTAAAGTTTTGTTTTTACCAATAATTAGTTTTATTTTTATTTCATCCTATTTATCCTGCAACTGGAAACATTTCTTTTTCAGTAAATAATTTTTTTTTTTTTTTTTTTTTTGTAGTACCTAAAATGAAGTTTTTATTAACGGTATAGGTATTTACAATTACAACATTATGTACAACTTATGGCTAAAATTAAAAATAAAAACAAATAAAGTAGGCGAAGAAAAAATGAGCCACTATATCGAGCACGACTTCCGTTCGACTTACACTAAACAGAAGACGTGCTCGAGGCCACCGTCCTGCGGGAGGGTGCCCAGGACGCTGGCTGCGTTACCTCGTTGGATGGCAATGGATATTCGTTGCCCGAGATACGCGCCAGCCCTTTGGTCACCGGACACCTCAATCAATAAATAATTAATCATATTTATTTTGCATATAATATGGATAGTTCGAGTTCTTCGTCTTGTCAGCCAAAGAACAAATTTAAGTTTTTACAAGAATCGAAAACTTAATGGGGTGATAGGTGTTTATTTTAGAAGTCTAATCATTATAATCTATCTATCTATACTATTATAAAACTGTAACTGGAAGTTTGTCTGTACATTGAAGATATTAACAAAAAAAAAGTTTCGATATGGTTTTTAGGTGTCCCTGATTCCATTTCACCAATTTTTGGATTTTTTGTCTGTCTGTTTGTTTGTTTGTTTGTTTGTTTGTTTGTTTGTTTGAACGAGTATCACGCAAAAACTACTGAACCGATTTTGATGAAACTTTTTTTGTTTGATAGCTTATGATCTGACTTAAAATCTGGTATATAATTTGTGCGGACGAAGTCGCGGGTTAACGCTCGTACTATTATAAAACTGTAACAGGAAGTTCGTCTGTACATTGAAGATATTAACAAAAAAAAGTTACGATATGGTTTTTAGGTGTCCCTGATTCCATTTCACCAATTTTCAGATTTTTTGTCTGTCTGTTTGTTTGTGTGTTTGTTTGTTTGTTTGTTTGTTTGTTAGTTTGAACGAGTATCACGCAAAAACTACTAAACCGATTTTGATGAAACTTTTTTGTTTGATAGCTTATGATCTGACTTAAAATCTGGTATACAATTTGTGCGGACGAAGTCGCGGGTTAACGCTCGTAAATAATAAAATTTATAAATCTAGAAGAATATGTCATTTAAAATGTGATGAATACAATTCTATCAATGTGAATTAACAATGTTTCACATTACCTAACTATCATTATCAGAATAGTCCAATGTCAAAAAATTTAAAATGCAATGTTTATTGGAGAGCTTTGTTCTTTATCTTGTCCCTATCGATTGGTGGTTGGTTGATCCCATAGGTAGTGAAAGTTGTTCAGTTTGATGGTCTGAAGCAACCCCTTATGTATGTAATGCATTTAAGTTTATATCATGTATAGACGCTAGGAGGGTTTGTTTTTGCCGAGAAAACGTTTCATTTCATTATGATAAAAATGTAAAAGCTACTAACTCTCAACTAAATGATGATGATGATTCACTCTCAACATTACATTTTCAGTACTTATCAGTTAATAAAATAATGTGTTTTCTACATAGATTTATTCAGTGAAAAATATTGAACATCTGACTGCCAACCCTAATTATTTATGACCAACATTTATTTCTTATATTTTTCATTTGGTACAATGAAAAATAAACCTTATTATTCTTTAGCGTTGAACGTGGCACATCTGTAAAAATACTTCACCTAAAATAAATACAGAATCCTATTCAACCTTTCGTTTACTTCGAAATACCGTTTTTCAGATTCTCCTCTCTTGAATTATTGTCTACAAAAAAAAAACGTTGAGAAGAAAAGAGCTCGATATTTACACAGAAATAAAGTCAAGTCTCTTTCATAGCGTCTATAAAAAAAGGTTACTATATAAAATGTTCCCGTCCTAATCTAGAAGAGATAGTCTGTTTATTTTATATCAGTGGAATACATAAAGCAGAGTCCACACGATAAGGCTGCTTAACCGGAGCTAAGCGAGCGAAACAAGAGGAGCTGTGTGTAACTGAGTATGCAACCATCACAGCTTTAATGTAGAGCGAGAGTGTGAGACGCAAATGTAAGATGGAAATCAATTTGATTTCGCGTGCCTCAATTTCTTCAATTAATTGCGAGATAAAAGATTTTTGGTTTTAATACCATATGCTCACGACTATATTCCTCGTGGGGGTAGGTAGAGATATTCTGGAACCTCAGAACATCCACGTTTCACTATAGTACCGAAACTCTGCCCAGTGTGACGGGGATTTATAGATGGTTTTAAAATAAATCTGAAATTCAAAGATTTCACGTCGCTCAATACAATATTTCATACTTTCAATCAATCAAATATTATTTATTTTAAACCAAAACATAAACAGTGAAATACAGATAAAAACATAAAAGAGGCAAAAAAAAGCGGTTTTATCGCTAAGAAGCGATTTCTTCCAGAATTCGTCGTTCGTGATTGATACTGCTACCGTGTAAACCAAGCTTAAAGTTGACCATCAAAACGGCAGCTTTTTATGCCATCGGGTTTCTTTTGAATCATAAATTCTAGGAATCATGTCAAGGGAACCTTTACAGTAGTGATGTGATGTAACTGGCTTATATTTATCGCGAAATTTTGTGCTTTGTGTGGTTTTTGTGGATCAAGCCAGGTATTCATCATATTGTATTGACTGCCTTCGTGGTCTTATGGTTAAGAGCATTGGCTCTCGACACGGAGGTCCTGGGTTCGATTCCCATGGGGGACACCTAGTGATATGTCACTTTGTGCGTTTTTCCCCTGTTGGCTAGGACATTGCAGGCTGAATCACCTGATTGTTTGAAAAGAAAAAAAGATTCCGTGCTTCGGATGGCACGTTAAGCCGTTAGTGCTAGCTACTATCTCTGGTGGTAGTAGTCGTAACATAAAAACCACGTCAGAGGCCGTAAGGCGGTCTGAAAAAACTCTGACACCAGGGCTCTGCCCACACGATAAGAAAAAGAAGATCATATTGTATGGTAATTTTTATCTTTCTGCTTAGATCCGGGGAGGATAAAATTTTGAGGTCTAGGTATAATTTACATAGATAAAATCGAATCGGGTGAGGGTTTACAATGTCTATTCTCAGATTTTTGATTGTTGACGCATCGTGAACTTTTTTATTCAAACAACTCTCTGTTTCAGTGAATTTACAATGTATCTTTGTAGCTAAAAGCGCTGGGAAACCATGGATCAAGCGAAAGAGGACAAGATTGGGCCCTCTAGATGAAAGAGGGTTTAATCTAGAACGTTTTACCAATATCTTTTCTAGCGAAAAAAGATTGTGTGTTTTGCCCCATGTCCTTTAATATTATTACATGGAAACTTTAGCAGAATTTTAACATATATGGTTAAAGGATACAATCACTTGTGAAATTTGCGTCAGTGTTCAGCTTTGCGTTTTTAACAGAGAAAGCAATTGTTTCTTCTATTTAGAAGGCAAGTAAATTATGTTATTCTGTGCCGGATAAATTATGACTTACTCTGCAAAATAATATTAATGATTTACTTACTTACCTAATAGCGTGAGATTTGTAGACCTTAGAAGAGACACGAATGAGTATTATATGTATTATACGTCTTTGTAAGTAGTTTCTTGCAGAATAACATATACCCCAAAATTCAGATTTATTATAGGACCATATATAAACATAGTAAATCTGAAACTGTGTTTATTCTATATCTTCACGTCCGTTTACATTTACCAGAATAACCTTTACTGCATTGTTTTATTCCGAAAAACGAGTCATTCAGTCATTTTTGAAGTAGAATTATGTTTAGGGGAGAGCGGTGATAGCCCACTGTCAAGTACCAAAATACAAAAAAAAAGGATAAAATACTTTTACATTTTATTTTAGATTTGTGTTCAGTGTTTCATAAATAATAAGAAAGTTTATGTTTTTTGTATAATTTTACTGTACAATAAATATTTTATTCAGTTTAGGAAAACTTCCGGATTAATAACAGGACTAAAAACAGGATAACCCTATCCATAATACCACTATACATTGGTCCAATTAGTTAATTTGATTAATCTTAGTCAGATTATATAAATTTTTATTTAGATAATCAAGATGAAATAAAAAAAATAATAATATACGGTCGAATTGAGAAACCTCCTCCTTTTTTGAAGTCGGTTAAAAAAGAAATCTTTAATCTCAGATACCTATAGATGTATTACAAAACAGTTTTTATCACCATCTTTTGATACGCAACCTTTATCATCTAAAAACCTATTAACCTCAAAAATAAAGCACCCCACACGCTCTCCACTGACCATAAGTCATCCGCACACGACGACGGGACAATGCATAGAAAGTAGGCATGCTATCACCTAGCTGGCATAAATTTCAGCTTTTGACACTCACTAAAATTGTATTGCCACCTTTATACGTTTTTTTGTACATATAGGAGGAAATGGAAAAAATTTATAACTTGTTTTTCTTTTTAATAGGCAAGGTATTCAAAATTATATTATACATCAATAATGAAAGAGACTGAATTACGCGAACAGGTGGCGTGCAAGCAAGACGATGTATCACCATAATCTCAATAATGCACGCGTGTCAAATTAGAAGCTAGTGCCGTATCTTCTGCTATTTTAATTTAATCAAAGGAATACCTACCCAGGTAGTATCAAATTTTTAAGAATCTAGATAATACTAGAGTCTACAAAGGGTCGACATCTATACCAATTTTTTCCATCTGTTCGCGATCGTCTAGACAAAGCGTGGCTAGAGGTAGATCACTGCGTAGCCCAATTTCTTACTGGACATGGTAACTTTAAGGGAGAGCTATTTTATTTTAAATTGGTTGCGTCACCTTTATGAGAATGTTCTGTTGACAGTAACGAACAGACCACTCATCATATTTTTTGGGAGTGTGAGCTCTGTTACGCCAAGCGCCAGACCATGCTTAACTCAATAAAATCGTTTTCTGGTGTCCTTTACTACCTACATGGATCTTGTTGCGACTAGGGATAACTTCCGTGCGTTCAGATGTTTTTGCCATACTTATTACTGGAAGCAAAATAGGTCATAGTTTCAGTACAATGTTAGGTTTCAATTGTTTTATTTTGTATTTCTGGTGCTTTTGCGGTAGTGTCTTCAACACTGCCATAAATAATCTCTAGAAATTGGCTCTCTAATAGCCATGTTTTTTCCTTCTTATAGCTGTCTCCCGTTTGCAATGGAGGAAAGTCGGATATTTCGTTTTCTTACTCCTCCTATCTTCTTTGATTAATTCATTGCGGGTTCCAAGACAGATTAGAGTCATACCCCGGGCTCGCTGGACTTCATTGTCCAGTGTTGTGAATGGTCGCCGCTGTTGATCCTGGCTTACCGGAGTTACAGCGGTGGGAATGTGTGGTGGGCCTATGCTCGATTTTTTTTTAAATTTAGATAGTATCAAAAACAGTACAAAAATATAAAGTAAATGGATACCGCCATTATTAGCAATGTTACTTACAGTAGATTCAATAAACAATTTGTACTATTTTGTTCGAATCAAAGATAATATATCAAAGGAAAATCTGACGTTAAATCATTTCAGACGTTTGATTGGACACAATAGGATTTTCCACGAAACATTTTCCCATAGGAAAATTTTTAAGGAAAGAAAGAAAATTTATATTTTTTGCTTTGTTCGAGACCGTATAATTGTATTGTGTCTTTACGAAATGAGTGCTTATTGTTACAAATTTGACGTGTAACGAGGATTTTTTGCATTCTATTTCTTTAGATCTGACGCTCAGTTAGGAATGTTGGGAATTAATACACTTTTAGTAGGTACCCGGTCTTTAATATTTAATTAAGGCAGAAAAATTCCGAGAATGAGACAAAGGAGAATTTAACTTTTGCACAGGGTTTGAGGAAGGAACATCAGTATGGTTGCATAATCCATTCCGAAAGTAAGGGAAGTGCCCGAAGTTACAGGCAAGTTGGGAAGGGCCGTATGAGGTAGTGACTAGGACGATTTAACCACTAGTGACCAAAATAAATGACGTCACATATAGAATCCGATGATCGCCAAGGAGCCCGTTGAAGATAGTGCACGTTGATCGGTTAGCTCGTTATTTCGGAAGTAATGATGCTCGGGACGAGCAGAACTAAGGGAGGGGCAGTGTCACGGATGCTGTGATATGACGCAGATATAGAAAGGCATTCAAAAATTTGGCCGGTTTGTCAACAAGCTTGGTAGCTCAGCGGTCGAGGCATGGAACCCCATGCCAGGGGTCGATGGTTCGAAACTCGACAAAAATAATTCTAGATTTTATTGTTGTTAGAAATGTTCTAGAAAAGCAAGAGGGAGTAATAATATTTGGAAAGAGACAAAAAATGGGCGTGTTTAGGAATGTTCTAGAAAACAGAGAGAGAATGAATATTTGAAAAGAACCAAAAACAGTAGGAATGTTCTAGAACAAAGAGAGAGAAGAAATATTTGTAAAGAAACAATAAAAGGGGGGGCGTGTTTAGGAAAATTCGAGAAAGAAGGCGGGATTAAGAAATATCCGGAAGGGAACAAAGGAGTAAAGAAAAGACTAACGAAATTAGGGCACCTAGAAAATTCTAAGGGGTATATAAGCCCGCGTGTTTGCGTACGCAAGTCAGTATTGGGTTAACGGTGGAAAAGTGCGAAGAAAAAGTACAAGTGAAAAGCAAAGTGCAAAGTAAAGTGGAACAGTGAGTAGACAAGTGTCAGTGTAGTGCCGTGACGTCATAGTATGTCGCGTGTCGTGACGTCATAGTGTCGTGTCTATTGACGTCGTAGTGTTGTGCGTCGTGACGTCATAGTGTGTCGCGCGTCGTGCAGTAGTGAACAGTGAAAGTGGTGTGAGGGGAAACCCCTGCGAGAAGGACCGTGTAAGGGGGAACCTCTGCGAGGTGGACCGTGTGTAAGTGTGTAACCCAATAAACTCTGTAAAAATTGGACTTAGCGTTTCACTCCAATCCCGAAACCCGTCGCTCGTAACAGTATGTAGGATAGGTACGCAGCTACAGAGCACGCGCGTCTGACATGGCCTTAAGGTGGTTTCAGTCCATACAAAAGCTTGACGCACAATACGCGTAGACGGAATTAATAAAATTAATATTTTATAAATGGAAAAATAGTTTAGAACATCTAGTTGCCGCGTCACAAATAACATTTGCAATTTATAAAATAATTACCAAGATATAAAGCTTTGAAATTTTTTATACAAAATTTTAAAAGCTTTGAAATTTTTTATACAAAATTTTAAAAGCTTTATATCTTCGTAATTATTTTATAAATTGCAAATGTTATTTGAGACGCGAAATTTAGATTTTCTAAACTATTTTTCCATATATTATACAAAGTTAGTATAAAATTGACCCCTCTGCGATCACTTTAAGCAACATTTTGTATGAGAACTTTTCAATAATGCTAGTCTAGAATTTTCTTTAAAATTTCCGTGATTGACAGACGTTTATGCGAAAATATAGATGCGAATATTGTTCTTGAATATTCGCGCTGACATAATCAGGACGCACTTTATTTTGGTACTAATTGATGGAGAAATTAACACTTTTTGTTGTTTATCCCTACGCTTACAGTTCGTATACTCAATTAGGTTCTTCCATCCTTACCGTCCTGAAACTGTTAGAACGGGAAACCGCTCCGATCAGATGTTGGGTCGGATGCAAATTGCTCTAACCGCAAGCCACACGGTGGGTGCATCAAATATGTTTCTACTCGCTCTCTTATGATTTCGGTCGTGGTTGGTTTATACTTATAGACTAAGAGATAAGTGTACTTCTTGCAACCATCAGCAGCAAGGCTGATGCACTGTTTATGGGGTGTAGAGCATCTCTGTGATGGTGATGAACTAGGTCTGCCTGCATAACTTCAGTCGGTTTAGGAGTTACAGACGTTTAAAGGTCAGTAAAAAATTAACGATCAGCTGCAAGGCTGGAAAAAAGTTTCATCAAAATCGGTTCAGTAGTTTTTGCGTGATGCTCGTTCAAACAAACAAACAAACAGACAGAAAAAAAATCCAAAAATTGCTGATATGGAATCAGGGATACCTAAAAACCATATCGTAACTTTTTTTGTTAATATCTTCTATGTACAGACAAACTTCCTGTTACAGTTTTATAATAGTTTAGATTAATTTCATACCTAATCAAATAGTACCTAGGCTACAGTACTATTTTCAAATATTATAGATTTTTAAACATGTTACAGCCATGTTGTGCTATTTCGAATCAAATTAAAGATTGAAAAATTGGTCTCGGGCGGAACTTGAACCCGCCCTTTTCCAAACCGGGGAACTGCGTTATCCAATTTCACCACCGAGCCCACTACCCAGAGAACGAAACAGATTGAAAATTTCGTTCTCTGGGTAGTGGGCTCGGTGGTGAAATTGGATAACGCAGTTCCCCGGTTTGGAAAAGTGCGGGTCAAGTCCCGCCCGAGACCAATTTTTCAATCTTTAATTTGATACAGTACTATTATTTAAATTAAAGAATTATTTCGGAAGGGATAGAGGGATAACCTGGATGAGCTGGCCCAAAACAAGAATGCACGGAGCATGATAGGGGAGGCATTTTCCCAGCAGTAATGTAAAATAGATAATCAAAACAAAATTGTATAAGAAAAGGCTGACGTCAGATCTATAGATTTTTTTCTGTTGTATCGTTACAGAAAGAGTATAACGACGCTAAACATACTTTTCGATCAAATTTTGTACCACGGAAATTAATATCTTCCTCTCGTTAGCATGTTCTCGGTGGGACTAATCATAGATTAAATTTTATTTTGGAATATGAGGAAAAAACTCCATGTCAAAATAACGTAACTAACTTCAAAGTTCTGTTTTAAAATGCCTTAATACCTACGTATTTTAGAAATCACTCTAGCTCATGTCAAAGGTCGCCGTTTATACACTTCCCATTCATAAATATTTAAAAATGTATATATTTTAATTTTTGGTGTAAATAGTTTTCAAAATCCAATGAGCGATTTTCCGAAAGCCATTAAAAAATAAAAAGTAGTTCCTAATGGCTCGATAGATGGCGCTGACGAGACAGGGGTCAGCGACCTTGCAGATAATAAAATACAAATAAAATAGTAAGAATTTGTGTTTTTGAGTAAACAGCAAAATATGAAAATAATTTTCGTCAACGGATGCGTCTTACACAGTGACATGCATTTTTGTTCACTTTTTAGCCTAAAATTTTCGTCTTCGGACTCCTCTCTGGTTAACGCCATCTATCGCCGGTTTGTTGAACTATGTTTGACTAGCTGTCAGAAAACTCCTCATTTGAATGTTGTTTTATTTAATGGTCTACATTCTCTAAATTATGATTACCTACACTCTGTATGTAGGTAATTATAATTAGGTATAGGTTGTAGAAGTTATGTCAATTTATAACAATATGACCAAAAATCAAAATAACTTATCCAACAAAGAGAAATTTTTCGTCTACTCCTCCAATCCACGGAAAGGCGCTAGACATCTGAACCCACAAAAACTGCGGTGAATCTTATAAGTGATTGATTGATTACTCCCAATTTGCCAATATCCTGGGACATTGAGTTGAACCAATTAAGCTATCCATCTTAATAATTTGTGTGAAGGCCTTTAAATAGATTGATATTTTACTTAGATGAAGGCAGTGATATGATTAATTTAGTGGTAAAGAAATATACCATAGGAAAGAAATATGCCCATGTTTTTGTTTTTGACATAGGTAATATTTTATGTGTCTTATATTGATGAGGTTAACAGTGGCGAAAAGGGTGAAAGGGATTTAAATCGTCATGTTAAACAGGATTGTGATGGCAATCTGTTTATAAAAAATCGGTGAAGAGCCGGTCGGAATGGACGCTTAATTTAATACCTCTAGTGTATTTTTTTTGGGTTATTGTCTTTGACTACTTATAAAGCGACTAGTTACGCGTGATATTCTACTAACAAAAAGTTCTGCCTCTTTTTGCGGAGGGCGAGGTAACATGAAATCCGCAACTTTGGATTTTATTCTCCATAACTTTAGATTCTAATTTTGAATGTTAAAAATCATGAAAAGTAGTCTCGCTCTCGTGTGAACCCCAAACGGCATAAGTTTGTAGTTATTGTTTCGCAACTACAGGCTGTCTGGTTTAGTGAATAGGTATAAAATTGAATGTAAATGCACATGATCAATTGTTCTTATACCGTGTCAGAGGGGAAATGCTACCGCAAGGCCAGTCCTTATAATAAATAGTCAAAGTTACATAAGTATAAAATCTAATTATCTATTAATTATTATTATCTATAATTTTTCTTTCTTTCTTTCTTAATTGGTAGGATGTCATGGTGTCCAAGCGGATCCCAACCCGGACGCTCATGATTTAGTGTCGTATTTCAACGCAACGCGCCACCGACGTTCTCGAAAATCGATGTATTTAATACAATATTGTAAATTTTATAGTCTAATATGTTTTATTACAATATTTTATAGCTCCACTGAGCCATAGAGGTGAACAATTCTGGCATTTCCAATTCCATTAGCTTAATAGAGTTCATGTAACCGTCAGTCATTTGGCTGCCAATTTTTACGGCCGTGTTAGTTTACCAGATGTTGTTTGTTAGTGGGATTATGGTTAATGTTATTTTTATAGTCTTTTATATTGACAAGACTTTTAACAGTCTTTTAGTAGGTACAGAAAAACAAATATTTTGTTGTCTGCTGCTCGTTCTAGAAACATTGTTGTTTTATTGTTTATTGATGAAACGTTAGTGATAGTTTCGTGTATCGTCATGTCATTTTTAAATTCGGTGTAACACAAATACTAGAAAAAAATCGGTATATGAGAATACAAAAAATTATCAAAATATTGTAATTTTGATGACATGTTTTCAGCAGTCAGCAAATGATTTGGCAATCAAATATACATAATAACAGCCAGTAATCTGCAACATCATAGATTAATATGTATATTAGATATATATATAGGTAACTCGCCTTGAATTTTAGGACGTCCTAATTGCGTTGCCGCTTATTAGCACTAGGGGGCGCCACATTATGAAATAAATTGAAAAAGACGTTCAGCCGAGACGAGGATCGAACCTTAGCTACCTGGATTGTAAGCCCTGATTGTAAGGTCTAGTGCTCGAGACCACTAGACCAACAAGACTGTGATAAATATGGGCGAAATCTCTCACTACTACAGCGCAGCGCGTGAGGTGTAGTGGGCTGTTACTCCGATATGAATCCTAGTTCAACACACAGTGCTTCGAAACATAACCGATAGATGGCGAAAGCTGTCTATGGAAAATCCGCGTTCCGCTTAGTTTGTACTAAGATAACATAGCATGTGCAACATGATTCGTCAATACCATAAATAATCGGTAAGAGATCTACAACATGCTTCGTCAACTGAATAAAAAAACTAAGATACACTACATGATTCGTCAATAAAGTACAGTCAAGTTCACGACAGTAACAAAGTATCTGACAACTCTATAAGAAATGATGATCATGAGTAGTATAAAAAAGATCGCCACAACGACTCAGGAATGGTATTAAAGATAAATTGCCTTAAATCACAGCCCAAATAAGTTTATCTGTTTACCTAAATGTGATGATATCAAATAGCCGAATAATGTTATATATTATGTCTCTATAGAGATTACGTACCAACCTTTATTCTAGCGAATCTAGCGAATCACAATCGTTTCGAGATCGAACATTGATTGTAGTTTAGTGTTATTGTTTTGTTCCATTCGAAGAAATGATTTTATTTGTTGTCGATTTCTTCTAGAGTTGTTATGTAAAGCAAGACCTGGTAAAAGAAAATTCTTACCAGAATGTTTCTTCGCAAACAATATTTGTTATTAAATATGTTTCCCTGGTATCTTTTTTTGTCCCTTGTGTCAAAATGTTCCAATGACTTGCCCGTAAATTAATTCATACCTACATCTTTTCAATATACCGATAATATTCGTTTGAATCATCATCTCAGCCGATGGACATCCACTGCTGGACATTGGCCTCCCCCAAGGATCGCCATAACGACCGGTCCTGCGCTGCCCTCATCCAACGGGTTCCCGCCGCCTTCACCAGGTCGTTGGTCCAACATGTGGAAGGCCTACCCACGCCGCGCTTTCCTGTGCGCGGTCGCCACTCGAGAACTTTTCGGCCAATGTGCCCCGCCCATTGCCACTATAGTTTAGCAATTAGTTTAGCAATGTCAGCTACTCTGGTTCTTCTGCGGATCTTTTCATTTCTGATTCGATCTTGCAGGGAAACTCCGAGCATAGCCCGTTTGATTGCAGATTGTAAATATAATTTTATCTCCACCTGTCTTCCTCTTCATTTTTCCCTATAATATAGTGTTCAAGAAATTGTCGTATCGGATAGTGCCAAAATCTTTTTTATTTTTTGGTTTTCTGCTTTTACTTTGGTGGAAGGTTGCTTTGACTGCTTGTTGCTTTACAAGAACTTTCGATTTTCTTCATTGATTCTCAGTACATTAAAATATAATAAAAGAACATATATACAACAAATACTGAAAGAAAACATAAAGCATTTTAGGTAATTTATCATTTGAAAAATCTATTATCGATTAAACATGACTCATTTGTTCAACGGAAAAGAATTTATAACACAAAAGAGTCTTCAGCTGGCAAAAGGTACTATTATGACAACAGGTTTTAAGAAAGGTCTGAGGGTCCATTTGGAATCAAAAGGTCAGTTTAAACACCTGTATACAAAAGAAACTTTATGTTGTTGTTGAGACGTTGTTTTGTTGGAGTGAATAATGTCGTCAGACTCATTGTGATTCTTTTAAGTTTATTTGGAAGAAAATAAAAATGTCTTGCAAGTCGGTGGCACGTCGCGGAGAAGTAAGGACAGTCATCATGAATGGTGGTTACGACATGTCATGTACAAATGTAACCTGGCCACGCATAACGTATAATGTCGCATGGCCAGCTTATTTTGGTTTTGTATAGGTTGATCTGTCGCCGTGTGTACGTACTATCGACTGCTCATCATTTAATACGCTTTGAGCACGCGTGGTGCGCGTACACCCTCCCTTAGGGGAAAACCCTAAAGGGACATAATATGGGCTGATGATGATTTAAATTGAATGTGGTTAGTGAATATCTTTAATTTGGTAGCATGTACATATGTATTTTTAATGTTCCTTACCGCAATTGGCAAAACGGAACACATATGTTTTATACATACATACACAATTTCACGGCCACAATCCCTTTTGTGGTTGAGAAACATTGCTACAATTACCATCTTTTCAAGAGTGCAGAATTAACAGGCTCACTTTTATTGTTACCATATTAAAGGATGAATGTAAAGGCAGCGTGACAAATGGTGATAGCCAGCCAGATTTTGCACAGACACACAGACATTAGAAACCTTATCATATCCCTATTTACAACACGAGAAGAAAATGGGCGGTGTGGGCACCAAGACCAAGGCTTGGTCAGAGTCAGAGTTTTTTCAGACCTCCTTCATAATTCATTTATTCACTGCATTTCATATGAATACATAAAAACAAAGGGTGTAACAAGTCCTTACGGCTTCTGACCCTCTGACCTGGTTTTTATGTAAAGACTACTGCCACCAGAGATGCGGTTCATTGTAAGTCGGGAACAGAAAATGAACTAACTTAATCAGAATATAAAAATGTAATTGAAATTTTCAATCGGTCCTAACTGTCGCTGGTCTGCCAGTACAAAATCGCAAACCTGGGACAATTAGTGTGAGCAACAAAGCTAGTTTGTAATAATAACAAGAAAACAGTTGCACATCGCATAAATAGCTGAAACTCCAGCAACCGCTGTGCCGCACTATCACGCGACTAATGACCGTAAGTCTAAACCTATTCCACATACTAACGCCCTCAAATTAAACAACTTTCGTGCTTACAAGCTTAACTATAAGAATTTAACCACGAGACTTCTTGAGACGAGTGAAATAAGTCTAATCCGCGTCCAAGTGGAATTCCGAATATTTGTTAAGATGGATACGTTATTAATATGCTTTGTAGGGTTACCGCGTCGGTTTTATTTGTAAAATTTAAAATAAAATGATTATTTTCCTACAACGATTGTTTGGAATAGCAGTCAGTTACGCAGGATATCTTTAAATGGATAAGTTCACAGATATACTCTCTTAATCTAAAATTCTCTCAAAGTAAAAGTTGTTCAGTTTGATGGTCTGAAGCACTCCTTTGTAACTGTCCCATTAAATTTTACACCGTGTATTAAGTAGAATAGAACCGCAGTGGTGTTATTATACCGTAATCAGGCGTTCCCTCTTCATTCAAGAAGGCCTACTGATCAAGACATTTTGTTTCGTTCGGCTATTTTGAAATTAATCAAAATCGGTTCAATAGTTTTTGTGAAAAAAAAGTGATTTGGAGTCATGGATACCTAAAGGAATATGTTGAATGTAGGTACAGATACACTTTTACCACTATTAAAAAAACTTTGCTTTTATTACAGTTTTATAATAGTGTGGAAAACACAGCCCTAGACTATTTAGTAGAACCGCAGTGGTGTCATTATGCCGTAATCAGGCGTTCCGTCTTCATCCAAACTTGTTGGGTGATTGATCGAACCCGCTTGGCTATTGTGACATTTTGTTCCGCTAGGGCCTCGTAAGTTTTGTTATAGGGAAACTTGGGGGTTTACCTATTTAGTTAAAGCTTTTGTGTACTTTGCTCTCACAGCAAAAACCTCTTAAGTTTATCTTTACAATATCGGCTAAATTGTATTCTTGTTCCTGTAAATAAACACGTTTCGTTCCATTTTATATATTTGAAATTCCTTTTTTTTAACCTGTTTGAAACTCCTAATATGCTAAAAGTTTATCATAGTTATATATGGTCTAACAAAATTAGCTGAAAAAATTTTAAGGGGATGATCAGACCATCAAACTGAACAACTTTCTCTATGGGACCAATATCGAAATCGCGAAAAAAAAATCTGCTGTCCCATACATTTAGGTCGAGTAGGTTTGTATGGAACAGCTGATTTTTTTTCGCGATTTCAATATTGGTCCCACAGAGAAAGTTGTTCAGTTTGATAATAATTTATAATACAAGAGTTATATATAAATTATTATTTCTGTTGATTTTAAAATGAGTTATTTGATTTTTAAAATCTGTAAAGATGTATGAATGTCAATGAGGCTAAAGAGGTGTGTCAAAGTCGTAGCGTGTGGCGGTCCGTGGTCTTTGCCTACCCCCATCGGACAATGGCGTGACCTTATATGTATGTGTGTATGTATGTAAATCTTATTTTATCCAGAGTTCTACAACTCACATTTGTGAGTAGTTATCTTAAATCACGAACATAAAAATAAAGACATAAAAAAGTACGTAGCACTTTGATGTCTAAAAATTATCTGAAAGCAACATCCTTAGCTGAAAGTTGTTTTTCCAGAGTCGCACAAAAAGTTTTTTTTTTAATTTGGATAACTAACTTTAACATAAGAGCTAACCAAACACACTCAAGTGGCATAAACTATCGAACCGATCTGATCCGGCCATCTATCTTAATTTCCTGATTGGCTGATCCTCTACGCACTAGTTTATTCGAAGTGACAGCTTTGAATATCAGCAACTTAACTATTAGCTAATTTTCTATTAGTAAAACCAGGAAGATAGGCAATACTGGAGTGCTATTTTTGAATCTCACACTTTCAAAATCATGATCAAATGATACATAATCTGCATAGTAATTTTAAAAATTTTGTACTTCAGATTTGACCTCGACCAGGAGTGCGATTCTTGAAACTCATTCTTTGAACTCAGCAGTTGAAAATATCAATATTGCTAGGAAGATATGCATCTTTCTACGCCTGATTTCTCATTCAAAAATCGTACTCCAGAAGTGCGATTTTTGAAAGTCAAATCAACAGTAAAAAAATGCGTATCATTTTCAACTGCTGAGTTCAATGAATGATATTCAATCGCACTCCTGGAAGGCGATTGCGCTTATTTAAAACATCCAAGTTTAATCGTATTCTAATTAAAGTTTTAACCACATTGCAATCCAATTACTAATCAACTGTGCTGAATTCCATATCGCGCTAAACTTGACTTATTTACTATGTGACTGACACCTTTTTGCCTGTGCCTTTAACGTCTTACTCTGACCGCTCTGTCAAAACGGCTCTAGCGGCTGTCAAATGAATAGCGCAATACCAAATGTGTTTAAAGTTGTGGTTCGCACGAGGTCCAATCATAGTTCAGTTGCAATTTATTTAGCGCGATTTTAGCATAACACATGATTTTATACAATACGAGCGTTAACCCGCGACTTTGTCTGAACAAATTATATACCAGATTTTAAGTCAGATCATAAGCTATCAAACAAAAAAGTTTCATCAAAATCGGTTCAGTAGTTTTTGCGTGATACTCGTTCAAACAAACAAACAAACACCCAAACAAACACACAAACAAACAGGGACACCTAAAAACCATAATATCGTAACTTTTTTTTTGTAAATATCTTCAATGTACAGACAAACTTCCTGTTACAGTTTGATAATAGTATAGATAGATAGATAGATTACACCAATGTTAAAAGAAATAATAAAACATTTAGAACTCAACCTTAGTGCTTTAACTTAGAATGTCTGTACCTAAAGTTGGTGATACATAGTTTATTCTCAACCCAGAATAAGCTATAAAAAGTTTTATAGCTACATTGGGCTGAAAATCAGTTATTTCTCAAACAGGACGTGACTTTTGTTTTATTGGTCCATGGTAGCATAGGTAGCACCGATAGAAATAATAAAAAAGTACAGTCAACACAATGCGGTCACCGTTCGCGATCACAGCATGGTCGCGCCCACAGATCACAAAAACTAAAGGGAGACGTGAAAAGAGGGCGGAACCAGTGTCGCAGCAATATGCGCAAAAACGGAACACATTGCTCGCGACAGTAATGATTCAATATTTTATGAGGCTGAAAGCCAGTCGAGGTATTATGTGTAAATAGTTTACAATGCTTGCGTAGTACTAAAGATTATTCGAACGTTGAGTTCTGATACCGCAATGTATATTGAGCACATTCAAGCTTACAAAATACTTTCTATCGCGTGGTACTGGTGGTGATGCGACACAAGGTTTCGTACTCGGCGCGTTGGTTGGCATCTCTCTAGATGTCTTTGGTCGCGCCCTATCAGGAAATATACGTACATTGGACAAAGTGTTAGAGTAATTACATTACTGTAAGCGGTGATTGTACCCATAATACTGAACAACTTTCCCTAAGAAACCTATACAGGCTGTAAAATTAAATGGGACACTAACTTAAAGGGATGCTTCAGACCATCAAACTGAACAACTTTTACTATGGGACCCAAACTGAAATCGCGGAAAAAATTCAGCTGTCCCATACAAAACTATGACTGAAATTTATTTTTCGCGATTTCTATATTGGTCCCATGGAGAAAGTTTGTTCAGTTTGATTGTCTGAAACATCCCTTTGAGTAAGTGTCTCATTTAATTTTACACACTGTATAGGAAATCCGTAAAAAAAATTGGACTTTCTATAATAAATGCAATCAGCTGTTCAAACGTTTGAATGAAAAGTTGTCATTTTTGTGAATTTCACTTTTTTCCTTTGGTTAAGTTGGTCAGTGATCATGAGTACGAGTATAATGGGTCATCCATTTAAGTAATTCAACTATGTACCCATGGAATTATTGTCATGATTATAATACAGGGTATTGACTCTGTATTATTATTGTATGTGTCGTTGAATAAACGTCTTTTATTGTGATTATAATCACGACCATAATTTCGTTTTGGGTGAACGGAAAAATTGTTACCTTTCTACATTTTTGTATATATGGATGTAATGATGTGTTTCAGGAATAGCTGTAAAGATTGAAGAGGATATTTACACGAGCGCACTCATACCAATTGTGGTTTATCAGATTTCTCTTAAATTTTATATTTTCTATGTTACGATCAATTTAAAATTTGTGTAACTTTGAATCTTTCTAGCGGAAATCGTATAAACCATCCAAACGTATTCTTTAAATTTCCAATTTCCAAAAAACAAGAATGTCATATGAGTCGTTTGGTATCAAAAACTGACATAAAATCCAGACACTATGGAGAATCCGTTGTGTCTGGATATTATGTCCGTTTTTGATACCAAACGACTCATATTGTAGTCAATGCTAGTTCTCAATTTCATCGAAACATTACGGGCTATTATTTTTATATTAATTAGTAGTCACTATCTTCAAAATCACCAAAAGGAGCCACTTTCTGCAGTTTTAAAGATAACTATAATTTAACTCAATACTATGTATAAACTATAATGTTGAATATGAATGTGGATGGCTGCATGAAGAGAGGAGGACCAAAGAAAAGATGGATGGATTGTGTGAAAGATGACATGTGAAAAAAGGGAGTGTGTGGACGAGAGGGCATGAGTAATTATAGCAGCGTGAGCGGTAAGACAAGTGGCGACAGTCCTCTCCGAAGCAAAAGTGCTACTTTGCATTTCTAACCTCTCTTGTAATGTTCTGTAGCAGCACTTGAGGCTCTGTACCCTCTTAATAGAAAACATCCCAACCACACAAAGCCACAAATTAAAATGAAACCCACGTTTCTGTTTAGGGAAAGGTTAATCGAAATTCACTTACATACCCTATTAACATGGTCGGACATGCACAATTATATCCACCGACCACATTACATTCGCAAAAACGAACAGTCCTCAAAATTTTAATCTCTCCTTTATAATCCTGTGTTATTAAAGATTAAGCAGGATCAAAACATTTGAAGAACAAAGAAAGAAGAAAGAACAAATAAAATTGATAATGGACAGCGTACACTGGATTTAACGATGTTGTCAGTCTTATGTAACTGTATTTTAGACGAAAGGCATCTTTGTGGTCATAGAAATATATTTTTTTTATAAAAAGGTGGCAAATCAAACAGTAGCCACATTTAAAAGCACTGTCTTAACCAAATGCACAGAATAGGTAATAGAATATACCTATTTCTGCATAGGTACCTAAGGCATAAACTCTGCCCAGCACGGCTAGCATGCCACCCACGACGTAGCGTTTAAACGAGAAAAACGTCATGCGCGCTCTTTCTGGCATTCGTAAAATAGTAAGGATAGGGCACATCTCGGTTTTTATCGTTTTCTCGGGTCATTGGACTGTGGAAAAAATAAGGAATGTCAATGAATGTGGAGGAAGCTAGACAGGTATGTCAGGATCGTAGCAGGTGGCGTTCCGTTGTCTCTGCCTACCACAGTGAGAGAATGTATGGAAATAACAAGCGCTTCGTAATTGAAGGTATGTTTCTTCACTATACTTTCCTGAACCGAAACACCAGTAAAACTGCCTCGTAACTTTTAATTCAGATCTGGTTTCAATAGATAGTACTGAAGTTATGTATTAATGTTACAGTATACGTACAAGTCCTCAAGACAAAATAGGTAGCTACTTTGTTTTCTTACTCCTCCTATCTTCTTCGATTAAAACATGTATCGGATTCCAAGACAGACTACAGTCATCTCTGGAACTCGCTGGACTTCTTTGTCTAGTGTTATAGGTGCTCGCTGCTTTTGATCCCGGTTTGACAGGAGCTATAGCTAGTTGTGGTAACGGTGTACCCACTGGGTCCACGGCATTAGCGATTGTTCCCTGGACTTCTGACGATATCGATAGAAAATTAATTACAACCATGATTTTATTTAATTTCGTGACAGTCCCACCATACCATTAGCCATACCCCTGATGGTAGGATGGGATCTTAACCATACCCCTATAGTAGTGATGTGAGGTACCTGCTTGTACCTACAGGTTTGAGCATTGAGATGTACCAGGAGAGCAGAAGTGTTCAAGAGGTCATTGAGTACCGACCTTATCTTTAAGGAAGTTCGTGGTGGACTTATATCTGGGTACAAGAACACCAACAACACAGCATGCTAAGGGACGCTACGCACCAAACAGATCGTTAATCGTATTCTTGGTCGCAATGCACTTGATTATCTGCTGTTTTAGCCATAAGGCTAGCCATGCATGCCATTAGTATAAACTAATGGCATGGGTTTCAATTTAAATTCGCGACAGACGAAGGACGCGAACAAAGAAATTACTGAGAAAACACTATAGGCCACCATACATCTGGTCCAATATCGACCGGTCTGGAGAGATTTGATGACACGATCGGCCCATGATGGTCACATAATATCGCTCAGCCATGAGGTTACGAGGAAGTAACGAAGAAAGTCTTTAATTTGAAATCATGCTAAAAGTAGAATTTCTTTCTACTTAAGCTCTTTCAACGATGCTAGTCTTTATAAAATCAGATTTTGTGCTATTTAAGCTCATTCAACAATACAAAGTGGTTCTAAAATTAGCCTTTCTTGAAACTGCCTGTACCATCGCAGTCCAAATTGTCAGTCTGTTTCCAACCAAAAGTAAATGAGGTCAAGAGCAAACCCATACGTAATAATAAGAAAAAATGAAGGATATAAACTGGAATTTCGGTTTCGGAATATTTTTTTTCGTGAAGCCCGTATTTATTAGAATTCTCATCTAATTCTACAATTAACTTGGAAGGCGGTTACGAAATTGAATTAGAATTTTTAATTACACGCTTCACCTTTACATTTGGGTTATATTTCAAGATTTTTAGGGTTCCGTACTTCCGTACCCAACCAAAGGGTGGAAACGGGACGCTATTACGAAGCCTACGTTGTCCGTCAGTCCGTCTGTCTACCTATATAAAGGGCTGTACCTTTTGACCTGTAATAGTTACACGTTTGACATTTAAGAGAATATGTGTTAAATTAGCGGATTTGACGAAAAATACTTAAAAAATACTAAAAGACAAAAATTGAGGTCGTCTCCATACAAGAAAAGATTTTTTTACGTTTATCGTTCTTGCTCTATCGTTAAAACTACGTTCAAGCGTCAACCTTGGTGTGATTGTAGAGCAAACTCAACAGTAAAACAAAAATTAATAAAAAGCGGCCAAGTGTGAGTCGGTCTCGCGCTAAGGGTCCCCGAGAAAACAACTTTTTTTACAGTAAAGAATTATGTTGTTGGTGGTACGGAATCCTCAGTGCGCGAGTAGTCCAACTCGTACTTGCCCAGCTTTTTTTATTAACGTGTATTTTAATATTTTACAGGGTGCGTCAATTATGCGGACATTAATTTTAATGGGTCCAACATTCATTTATTAATGCAAACGACTTTAATTTTTGTGAAATATGTTCGCAAATTTTAAGCATGTTACAGGAAGTGACCCAATTATTTAATAGCCTAATTTATAAATGTTTGTTGATTTTAAATGATTAAAATATTGCAATCTTTGACTACTTATATAAGGTCTAACAAAATTAGGTGAAACTATTTTAAGGGGATGATCAGACCATCAAACTGAACAACTTTCTCTATGGAACCAATATCGAAATCGCGAAAAAAAAAAATCTGCTGTCCCATACATTTAGGTCAAGTACGTTTGTATGGAACAGCAGATTTTTTTTTCGCTATTTCGATATTGGTCCCATAGAGAAAGTTGTTCAGTTTTATGGTCTGATCATCCCCTTAAAATAGTTTCAGCTAGTTTTGTTAGACCTCATATAGGGACTAGTTACGCGTGTAATTATACTAGGAAACATCTCTGCCACTTTTTGCGGGGGGCGAGGTAACATGAAATCCGCAACTTTGGATTCTATTCCCCATAGCTTTAGATTCTAATTTTGAATGTTAAAAATCACGAAAAGTAGTCTCGTGTGAACCCTAAACGCCATAAGGCCGTAGTAATTGTTTCGCAATTATATAGGCTGTCTCGTTTAGTGATAAGGTATAAAATTTAATGTATATGCACTTGATCAAATGTTCTTATACCATGGCAGAAGAGAAATTCTACCGCAAGGATTGTCCTTATAAGTTGTCATAGATTGCCCAAGAATGAAAACATCTTTTTAAACACGTAAACATTCCGCGTTTGACTACGGAACCCTAAAAACAAATGAATCACTCAAAAACGGGTGTAAAATTTCAAGGCACCTGTTTATTTCATTTTTATTCCTGTAAGATCCCACTGCAGAGCAAGCCTCTATTTACGAATAATGGTGAGAAGTGACCGACCGGACCCATAAATAAAAAAATAAAAATCTGTTTATTTTTATTTTTTTTATTTTCGTTACTTTACTTCAGCGATTGTTTCTAATACCTAAGCCACGCCAACGAGCACCTCGTTTCTTTTACGAAGTGTTAATAATTTACCTTTTAGCTGTTTAACAGAATCGATAAAGCCCTTTTACTTTTCGTAGTAAAGGAAATTCCTGACAAGAAAAATAAAACACTTCGCTATGATTCGGTTAATCATTGAAAGTAATTTATGTACTTAAAAATATTGTCATTAAAGGTTATAATTTAATCGTAGCGCCCCCAGAGCAGGACCTCTTCCCGGACATTCGAACTTCGCACGTTTTCGTTCTAATGTCTGCTCTATTAAAATGAAGTTCGGATCGAAACGGTCGCGATAAATTGAAAATCGAAACTTCGGGTACAGGGCCAGGTTTTTACTTTTCTGGTCAGGCCCTGTACCCGGACTTTCGATTTTCAATATATCGCGACAGTTTCGGTCCGAACTTCATTGTAATAGAGTTGACATTGGAAAGAAAACGTGCCGACGACGAAATTGTAAACGACCCCCAGGCTTTACTTACAAATGGTCCTGTAGTAAAGAGTAAGGATGACTGATTGATAGACAACGCACATCCTGAACCAGTGAAGATAGAAACATGAAAGGAATGCATTTTACAGAGCATAATAGGTGTGCACTAAGAAAGGATTTTTCGAAAATCAAGCTCTTAAGAGGTGGAAATGAACATTAAAGTTTTCAGAAATTCACATGAAAGTTATGAGTGAACGAATTATTTATTACAAATTAAACGATAAAAGACGTCGTTGCCGAGGTCTTTGACCGAAAAGTGGAAAAGTTGAAAAATTTTCCTAAACATCCACATAGAAATTATATCTTAAACGTCTGATACCTTTACACCTATACTGTTTATTGCATATAGCATCAGCAAAGGTACCCGATGCTCCGCTTCAGTCAGCTCCGAGACGTCGCGCTGGACGCACGTCCTAAAGAAGTGTAGTCCCAAATATTAACAATAGAAACTTGTACGTGGTGTGAAAACTGAAACGTTTTGTGTTTGCTGTGTGACTTTTTGTGTAACGCTCGTAAGGATATTGTTGTTTTTAAGTAAGTATTTGATTTTGGTTTTTGAGGTGATTTGTGTAGCCAAATTTGGGTTTGATTAGAACTTATGGATGGTTATTTTAAATTGACGATTGTATTGTGTTTACTTCTACATTTTGATTCTAATTTTATGTATATTTTATAATTAGGAAATAAATAGCTACGGGAATTAGATTCTAGTACAGTTTGTTATATTTGTTGTTTAAAATGTTAGCATATTTGTAATTAATATAAACATAAATTAATGTAGTAACCCTAAGCTTTGTAATAATTATACCTTCGCTATATTCGTCCCAATCTTGGGCACATGCAATGTACTTCTAACAATAAGAATAAGTGAGAAGGTTAATAATAATACTCCACCACCTTTATAAATGAAAATGAAATAAAATATCGAGAATAACCTATATACGGAAATTTAAATTATTTGAGAACGCGGAAATTCCAGTTTCAGGAATTTCCAATTGGATTTTGATGCTGGCGACTTTAGAATATTGAAATATCAATATCATGAAGCAAATTTTATCAATACCTATCTAGAGCAGAAATGTGGATAATTTCAGTTGGAAAATAGATGTGATTCATAGATTAGATTCGTTTATTTCATATTACAACATGTCACATTCTTACATAAATAATGTACATAAAATGTCCATTCATAACGTGATCGTCAAATTGTATAATATAATAAAATTAGCAATGTCAAAATAAAAATAATAATAAAACAATATAACATTAACATGGATGTACATTGAAGGATATTTGCTAAAATATACATCGGGGGCGATTAGAATACGTAATGGAATGGATTGAGAACATTTTTATAATTTTTGTCTGTTTCTATGTGCACACATCACTTAAAAATTACACAATAGCATAGGCTTAGTTTGTATTAACGTTAAATATTTATGTTTTATTTTATTTATTTTTATTTTAACACTTTATTGTACACACGGAAATATAAATGAAAACAGCATAATAGACAATTGGGGACAAAGGGCGAGCTTATCTCTAAAGCGATTTCTTCCAGCAAACCCGTGGAAGAGAGAGAGAGCATATTAAGTGAGGCAGGCATAGTGTGCACATTTAACAAATAAAACAGTATTTAACACTAATAAATAGATATGATTATATAAAGATACAGGTACATTACATTTATACATAATATATATATATATATATAAAGAATGATAAACAAATAAATATACTAGTTTATTGAATGAAGAGAGAGATAGTGAACTTTGACTTGTTTATTATGTTATAGCGATCGGTTCATTCAATCAAAAGCTATGAGTATTTATAATAAATTCAGTGGTCGTCACCAGCACGTTTGAAGTTGCGGTCGCCGCTAGTTCAAAATAAAATACAACGACCATACATGTCCGAGTGCCGAGAAATTCGTTAACGCATGAGTTGTTTATCTCTTCGAGCATTATGCTGCGATTGTGTAGATACTCCTGAGCCTTGTGAGTGGTGTCTCTGAAGTCACATACAGTTTGGAGCTTCGTGCCGAGCAGAAGTATGGTTAATAGAGAAGGCATAAGAGATCTGGTATCTGCATTTAAGCAGGTGCCAATCCATTGTAATCGCCATCTCCAATAGAAGATACGCGAGAAGTACCCTGATATCCGTATTATATTTAGGACCCTTGTTTATGTGCTGACGGTTTTTTAAGGGGATGACCACACCATCAAACTGAACAAATCTCATTATGAGGTCAACATTGAGATCACGAAAATGTTTGGAAGGCGTTTTTTTTTAAATTGTTCTTAACGTTACATACAAGGGTCAAACTTACTAATTATGCTAACGGCTTAATACTACAGCTGTGGTTACATTGTACTATTTCTTATTACAATAAATAAATGTATTATTATTATTATGCAAAATAAAATAATATAGCATAAGCATAATATTGTACAGGACAGAAATTTTAGTGAATTAAATTAAATTGACAATCGCATGAGTAAAGAATTTTAACACCTGACGGGATACATCAACAGGGAGCCATACGGAACAAACCAAGTTATAAATTTTTGTATCATAACAATTCTACCTCGAAGATTCAGAAGTAAGACGTTGATCAGTCTAATCTAATTTTATCATCATCATCACTTTCAGCCACAAAAATAATTCGTTGAAATCTACACAAACCAAGCAGTCTACACACGCTCCGTCAATTAAAACACAACAGCCAGTAATCAGCAACATGCTTCGTCAAAACATTAGATACCTCCTCCTGAGGACCTCGTTTTCAGCCCGTATCTCCCACTGTAGGGTGGCATAAGCCTCGTCCCTAATGTAATTTAAAATTAAATCAGTTACTTTTTTAATTAATAATTTTCTAAAATTTCTAAATTGTTTCGAGGGATTGAAGTAATGTCGAGAACATGAACATATATGACTATTTAAGAAAATTTAAGTACTTACCTAAAGTACCTTACTTCTAAGATTACGTTGCTCGCTTTCGAAAATTCAATGCTTATCTTCGAATGGGGCCAGCGAACACTGGCTTGAAGTTTTATAAGTAAGTGACTGCTGATAAATCTCCCTTCTAACAAAAATAAAATCCCAGAACACTATGGAACACGAAACGATTGCCCCCTAACAAGGAAAGATGGACAAAAAACGAAAAAAGAAAAATTAAAATAAATAAATAAATATCTTGGACATAAATATCTTGGACATTGTCACACAAATTATCTAGTCACATTTAAAGTACCTGGACTTGTATTATGATGACTAGACAACGATATAGAATACATATATAGATACAAACATCCATGACTCGGGTACAAATATTCATATTCATCATATAAATATTTGTCCCTTACGGGATTCGAACCCGCGACCCTCGGCACAGCAGGCAGGTTCACTACAGACTGTGCTACCGGGCCGTCACAATTACAAGTAAAGTATAAAAGAACCGAGCGACATCGCAAATGGAAGGCCATTTTCCCTCCGACAGGATTTCGTGAGTTTTGACAAATCGCGAGCCTACTGCAGTTTCATGTTATCCGTATAATGTGACGTCATAACTTTTTATCATTTTCCCGTGAAAATAACTCGCACGTTACTAATGGAAACGAAATGGAAGTACAGGAAAATCCTCTTCAAAGCACCTACAGGGTTTTAGTACCTGATTAATATTTGAGGAGATTTTTTTTTATATTTCTAGAGTAAAAAAAAATCTGTTTTTTATTTAATACGTTTGAGGTTTTTCATAAGCACCTTATGAAGGGTGTAAAGTTTTTTTTATCACCTTATAAAGCCGTTAGTTTACCAAGATGTCCGCTGAGTATCGTATAATCATATCCCATTTTTTGCATCAAACTATTTCGTGGAAACGTAGAGGATTGAGTTGATGCCTACTGTAATGAGTAGCGGGATATCGTACCAAAGAGAAATAAAGAAGATTTTTAGGGAGCTTTGGCCAGCAATGGGAAAAAATAGATTAGAAAAAATACATACCTGACTACAAAACGATGTTTTTCATGAATCCGTTCAATTACTACTGATCATTGTTGAGCCTCTAATGAATGTGAATTTATGCTGCTTTCATATCTCTTAACCATAGTGTAATAAAAACTAATAGTGGTGAAGCTCAATAGTTGCTACAGGTCAACTGAGCGCGGTGTGCGGGGCCTGGGAGGAACGCGTCCCGGCGTGCGTACCCAAAGCGAATTCAAATTGGGAAGGCCGTTTTCTCGCACATCGCGCGGGCATAGTCCCGCCGCGACCGCTGACCTTCACAAACTACTAAATCTTACATTTCTCGATCTTCAAGGATATCATGTTGCGATTGCCACATTGAAAGCGCACCAACCTTTCCGTTAAAACACCCTTTATGTGAAAAGTGAACCTTGCTACCAGAAAACAAGGGCGTGAAATTGTGTATATAGGTATAATATGCTAGCTAGAGCATCAAGTAAGACGTGTCTTGGTAAAAGAGAGTGGTCTGTAAGATGCGTCGAACCACCGCAAGTGACATTGAGCAGAGTTCTGAGGCTACATAGTTGCGCAATCTTTAGTACCTAAGTACCTACACTCTCATTTGAGGTCATGTCTTTCCGCGACAAGACAAAAAAGCTGCGACGATGTTTTTTCTAGAAAGAAATAAAGAAAAAGATGCGTGTTTTATATTGTCGCATTATCATCAGCCTGTTATGGATAACTGATACCACCCGAACATGTTATGACAACTAGCCTTCATCCAGTCATTCGTTAGAGAGAAAACCAAAACATAGCCTTATGTAAAGTTACTACGATTTCTCAATAATATGCATTCCAAATGGAAGAACCTAAAAAATATTACTTGTTTTGTACTCGTTCATGAATTTATATTACAATAACGATAATTACAGGGTGTAACAAAACACCCTTGTCTTATTTAAAGGTGTGTTGAAGACCAATAAAGCTGAACAACTTTCACTATAGAGAAAAAGGCAGAAAAAATATTTTGCTGTCCCATACATTTTAGTCGAGTAAGTAGGTACTGCAGTTTTGTACGAACCAGCAGATTTCTTTTTTCTCGCTGTTGCCTCCATAGTGAAAGTTGTTCAGTTTAATAGTCTTAACAACCCCTTTAAATATTCCAAGGGTGCTTTGTTAGACCCTTGTAAAAATATTTAAATGCCTGAAATTTTTAGTTGTTGACATATTTTTTTTGAGTTAAATATTTTGCTCGTTTTCGAGAATTTAAATCTTTGAAAACTCTTAAGTGATAACTAACATGAAATCATCCATAAAACACTTCATAACCCTTTTACCAAAATTGTTTCCTCTAACAGTGCGAAACAAGCATTCATCCAAGTTCCAATTCACCGAATTGTTCTGAATTCTGAGTTCCAACCGATTCGGTCCCCGAAAACAATGGCTGACTGAAGTGCCACTCGTTATAAATTAGAGCTGCGAATTGTGAACAATAATAACTTTCATTGCCTCTGTTAACGTAGCGCCCTCTATTGTTCTACAAATGTCTAATTCATTAATCTGCTGGCTGCCTGTCACACCGTTGCGTAAGTTGGTGATTTAGTGGTCTTGTTGAATAATGGGTACTATCGTGGACTTTTCCGCCTGATAACTTATTAAATTTTTATTCGCATAATTTCGCGCATAATTTATTGTTTGGAAACTATTCATTCATTGCTCTATTCATCTATTGATGAATAGAGCACCCTATTGGGTGGGGCTAGACAGCGCTTTTATTTTTTAGTATGCAAGCAAAAATGAGCCTAGTGGTGGTCAGGTAGAAAAGTCTGCGATAGTACATACATCTATATCTATACCTAATCTATACTATTATAAAACTGTAAGAAGTTACGATATGGTTTTAAGGTGTCCCTGATTCCATTTCACCAATTTTTGGATTTTTTGTCTGTCTGTTTGTTTGTGTGTTTGTTTGTTTGAACGTGTATCACGCAAAAACTACTGAACCGATTTTGATGAAACTTTTTTGTTTGATAGCTTATGTTCTGACTTAAAATCTGGTATATAATTTGTGCGGACGAAGTCGCGGGTTAACGCTCGTATTATCATAAAACTGTAACAGAAGTGTCTATGTAGGTACATTAAAGATATTCACAACTTATCCTGACTCCAAATCATTAAGATTTATGAATGGTTGTGTTTGTGAAAATACTTGATCGATTTTGATGAAACTTTTTGTGTTTGAAACCTTATGATTAGACTTGAAATTGTTTTTTTTTTATTACGTATGTGTTTGCTCTTGACCTCTATCCAGTCGACAAGACGAAGGTGTCGAAGATGCAGCGAGCTTACCCAGAAGAAGCCTATTCACTCGTCCTTTAAAGGAATGGGTGTACCATTTATTTCGCTACGATGACGGAAACCGTCAAGGACGAAGCCGCGGTCAAAATTTGTAATATCTACATAATACATGGTGTTCCGTTAATAATGCCCTAACATTAATGGGAAGACAGTTTACCTAATCACCTAAAACTAAATTAATATAGTATCCAGATAACATTAATGTTACTAACTTTAAAGGATGACTTAAAAAAATCCCGAGTTGAAAGTATTTTCATCCCCCTCCGATGACCGAAATTGCAAAAAAAAATGTATGACACTGGTCTGGACCAATTTTTAAGAAACTTGTACAATGTTGTTATGTATGTTAAACGCATTGTAGTGTCTAAAATTACGAGCCTGAATTGGTACTAAACATACCATTTTGTGTTCATATTTAAGAATTTAACTAATATTACCTACCGCTCTTCCTGCAGTTTCAGAGGAAATGTAGATTAAATTAATATGTGATTCCTCGCTAAATTTCCTTTCCCAGAAAAGCCATAATTAGACTCAATATAATAACAAAAGCTATATTATAATAATTTTATTATTAAACTAATTAAACTTAATTCAATTAATTTATTTAATTTAATTTATGTAACAAACTCACTCCGCCATGTTTTAAAGATATTGCTTGATATGCTTTGTACATGTGTAATTGGATTACAATCTAGTTCTACATTATCTTATTCCAATGTAAATGGTTTCATCTTGACTGTAATCTGTACGTGTACCTATACAAAAAAATAAAATAAAATTCAACTGTTGCTTTCATGTACGCACGGCGACACATCAAGCTATACAAAACCTAGATAAGCTGGCCGCGCGTCGTTAAACGTTACTTGACCTACGCGCGGCCAGCTTATGTTGGTTTTGTATAGCTTGATGTGTCGTCGTGTGTACAGTATTAAAGGTCTTATTATATGATTAGGTATGAGTACATGACCCCTGTTCATCGTTTTTTTTTTAATTCCAATACTTTACACTATACAGTGTAACATGAAGCCAAAGCAATTGTGATTTGAGTTACGGCTCTTTTGTCGGAACTTAGCACTTTACAAAAAACAAAATTGTTTTTCGAAGCTATGCAGACAAGACCTTAAAGAGCCAATGTAATAATTACTTCGAAAAGGCATTATAATCTTTGTGTGGTATAAAAAGTTTTGTTCGTTAAAATTTTTGTACTTAACAATTGGTTTTGCTTATTCTACCCGTATAGTACATATTCTATCATAATCATTAATATAATGGTACGGATAATCTTTCTCATACCGTGGTTACGGGGTGATCAAAACATTGCACCTACTACTAAAAAATTATTGATTGTCGTTTTACACTTTTAGCATATTTAAATTGAACATAAATTATAACCACAGTTGTAAAAATACATACATACATACATATGCTCACGCCTATGTCCCGCTACTGGGGTAGGCAGAGACAACAGATCGCCACATGCTACGATTCTGACACACATCTTTAGCTTCCTCAACATCCATAAGTTTCTTCATACAAGCTCGTCGGTTCCGGGTACATTTTATTTGGCCCTTCTTCGTACGCATCCGATTTGATCAGCATACGTGCGCCTAGGGCGACCCCTTTCAACCATTCCATTCACACTTGCCTTGTAAATTTCATACGTCAACCTACTTTCGCTCATTCTTTCCACATGGCCAAACCACCTCAACATACCTTTTTCAATCCTAGTCACTACATCTTCTTTCATGCCACATCTTACTCTAATCACACTATTCCGTAACCGGTCATTCAAAGTCACACCACACATACTACGCAGGGAGCGCAGGGAGCGCAAAAAAATTATCGGATATATCCTTGTAAATTAATAATAATAATATCCTTGTAAATTATTAATAATAATATCCTTGTAAATTGTAAATTAATTTGTAAAAATTATCGGATATATCCTTGTAAATTAACTGACGGTTTTTTATACTCAAATTTATGAAAAGCCAAAATAAATAGCACAACAGTAAGAATAAATAACACAATTTTTATTTGCGTAATTTCATAGTCTTGTATAAGGGTTTTCTCTGAAACTCTGATTAGCGAAATGGCAAAACGATTTCAATGCAATATGATCCTTTTCAACACACTTGCTCATAAAATGGTCCTTATTTCACCGCAATTAGGCACATAATGACACCTATAATCAAACTGTGACTTTTTCATTACTATTATTCACAAGTGAGTTATAGGTTTTTTCCTTATTGGTTGAGTTCAAGAAGTTTAGATAGTAGGTATCTAAACTTCTTGGTTGAGTTCTTGAGTTGCTTTGTTCTTAAAAAAGTTTCGACACAAAAAAGATCATATTCAATAGTACAAATAAATTCTCTAAATAAACTTTTTATTTACTAAATAAAATGATTTTTTATTATTATTTTCTTCACAAGTGTGTTGAAAAACCGTCGTATGATAGACGTGTGTATTGATGATTGCCGTCCTCGGCTCTCTTAAGACCCTCGCCTACGGCTCGGGTCTCAATGGCGCCTCAGCGGTAATCACCAACATTACACACTTGTACCATAATGTACTATTATTAACTAAAGTGAGACTGTTAGCCCAGTCATTTTACGAAGTTTTGTTAGGCGGGGTAGGGAGTAATTATTAATTGGACTTTTAAACTGTAATGGGCACCATTTAGTGACAAAAAGTCTATCTGAAAACGAAATTCGCTACGCAACATATAAATCGAAATTGTATCGCCCAGACGACTCTTAAATTAATAATATTAATACCAATGCACTCATTTTAATTAGATTTAACAATATAAATTATTTTTGAGCAATACCATTGGCGTTGAAATTTAAAAAAATGAGATATTTAATAGAAAATACTAATGTATTTTTCAAAGCCTTGTAAGTAGACAAAAATAATAACACCATGTTTGAAGTATGTGTAATGGTAAAGCCTTTAAAGATTGCAAAAAAAAATTACCATTCGTTTTTTTTAGAACGAGTTAAATGATAAATTTAAAATTTAGGGTTGTTGCTGACGTGATATTTTTTAAATTTTGGTACATTTCTACGCTCAAATTGGCTCTTAAATACTATACCGAAAAAAATATCAATTACTAATTAGTCCCGGCTCACACCGTAAAATGACTGGGCTATGTAAAAAACGATTAACTTTAATATTAAATAAGGAGGCCTATGTCCAGTCGACTTCCATTGGCTGAGATGATGATGATGATTATAATTTATATTTTGCTTTCTTTCAACCGATCACGTCTAATTATAACTTGCGACGCCACAAAATTCCAACGATAACTAAATTGTCTTTATTCGAGTTTCCCTCCCCAAATCATAAAATGTTTCACCCTCAGTTTATTTCCCGAAGTCGTAAATCTAATAATTTTTCTTTTGCCCGGTTAGAAGTAAAAAGGTTTGGAGATTTCGTACCCAGTCGAGTACAATTACAGATCTGTGATCTTTATCTTCGTTGAGTCAGATAATCTTAAATGTAACTCATCTCTTTCTTTATCCATTACAGCTTATTTTGCAGTAATTTGTTGTATTATCCTTTGAACTAAACGGGCTTCATGCAAAATTATTCGTAGCATTGACGCATCTATTGATGCATGATATTGCTATCCATGATATGAACGTCATGGCTTGTACCTGAACCTGGAGGAATGGACTGGACAAGCATTGCCCCACTTATTAAATATAAAGACCAACCTTTAAACGACAAATCTTTTTTTTAATGTACCACTCTGTAGAGAAAATGCGGTCAGAATCTTTCTCGAATCAGAAAAGCAGTCTGGGGACGCTACATATAAGTGTGTGTGATAAAGACAATAATTTTTTCGCTTACGCACTGTATGTCAATGAATATTTTTTATGATAGAATCTGTCATATTGATTTATCATAATATCTCAATTTATTTTGCAACTTTTCTTGCGAACTACATTGAATCAAAATTTTGTTAATGTAACGTTTATTTATTGCATTACACTCTAAATATTAATTTAATTTATTACAATAATCGGATGATAGATTAGGTAAAAATGCAACCGGAATTATGAAATCAATATAAAAAAATAACTTTTTGTTAAGATTCTTTTATCTTGTTAAAACGGCACATGTAAAGCAATCGAACGTCTTAGATGTTCATACGAAAATAAAAACAAAGAAACCAAACCAAAACACTCCGTTTAGATGAGGTATAGCTAATATTACCACTATAATCTAGAGATTATGACGAACAAATCGACATGAGTTCCATAACTATACGCCAACTAATAAGCTAACATTATAGCCTTTTTCCACATACTAAAAGGAAGGATTTCTTTCGTTTTGATTTAATAATGATTTAATTTTCTAAGGTATTTCTAAATATAGCAACGTAAGGAAAAAATATCTTAAACGCAGAAATCCACGCTAGTTTCATAAAACCGTTCAGACACTAGAACTTTATAACAACATTTGTGCCGCAACACCTTTCAGACACGTATTTCTCCCATCCCCTACAAAAACACTACGTATCGGCAAGATTATTCTTACAATTTTTATGGTAATACGATTTTCCGTCACCTGTCTCATCCATGTTTGCAAACGATGTGTGTTCTTACGAAGAGAGAATGGGCAATATGTGTGGATTTATAACAGAAACATTTTTTCGTTTGCTTTCCATTTGCGACGAATAATATTTGTGTCGTAATAGCCTATCAGAATTGTAGTGTTTTTCTGACTTTCTTCGATATTTTAGTAAGTAGGTAAATCTTTCTAGTTCTTTTTTTAGCCCAGTCATTTTACGAAGTTTTGTTATGAGAGGTAGGAACTAATTATTAATTGGACTTTTAAAGTGTAAGCGGCACCAATTAGTGACAATAATACTATCTTAAAACATATTAAAAATAAATTCGCTACGCAACATAGAAATCAAAATTGTGAGTCTCAGAAGGCTTTTAAATTAATAACATTCATACCAATGCACTCATTTATATAAATTATTTTTGAGCAATAAAATAGGAATTTAAATTTAAAAAATTACATTTTTATTAGAAAATATGAATGTATTTTTCCAAATCTTCTAAGTAGACAAACATATTTACAGCATGTTTAAAGTATGTATAATGGTAATGTCTTAAATATGTCAAAAAAAAAATTACCATCCGGTTTTTTTTGTAACGATATAATAGCTAAATTTTAAAGTTGAAACTGTTGGTGGATGGCTTGGATTTTTTTTTAATTTTATTACATTTTTAAGCACAAATTGGCTCTTAAATAATTTACTGAAAAAAAATCTATTATTAATTAGTCCCGGCTCAAACCGTAAAATAACTGGGATATTTTGAGAAAATTGTTATGTAGGCTTAACATGGAATGCTCATGCTCAGTAATATGGATGAATAATCTGAAATAAATAATTTTTAATTTAATTTAGATTCTTAAATTTGATTGATTTTTTTTTTATATGATTTTATTTTTTTTCTTTTTTTTATTTGATTTGATTTCTTTTTGATTTTCTATTTTTTTCTTTTTTTGATTTTTTTGTTTTTTTTTCTTTTTTTTTTTTGATTTGATTCTTAGATTTGATTTTCTTCTTTCTTCTTTGATTTCTTTCTTTCTTTCTTCTTCTTGATTTTTCTTCTTTTTTCTTCTTAATTTAATTTAATTTAGTGGAGTATTGCTGCGTAGAGACACCCACGGTACTCTGTAGTACGGTCTCACGATACTTGACTAGTACTGCTACAGATACAAGATGGCGTCAGCACACATGCCGTCCCACTCGCATGCGCACGCCTGCTTTATATCCCTCTGCTCAGTTCCTCTAAACTATGTGTCCCCAGAAAGTTCGGGGTGGTGTATCTGAAGGCCACGGGGTAGGAAGTGGCCGTGGCCAATCAAATAAAATTATACCGCCCCACACACATACCGAATTCCGAATCAGGATTATTTCGTATGGATTTTCCCGTTCCACAATTTCATAAAATCACAATCCTGATTCGGAATTTCGTATGTGAGTGGCACGTCTTACATTTATACACAAACTCACGACTACATTCCTTTTCTCTGTGGTCAGAAACAATGATACATTAACTACCTCATAGGTAAGATAAGGAAAAATGTTTATTTTTAACTTTTGCTTAAAACTATTACATTAAACGGTAGACCAAAAACGAGGCAAGCCTGATACGCGAGGTCTACGATTGGGAATCCTTAACAATAAACAAACAATTTAGTTATGAACTAGTACAATTGAAACCAATGTGAGAGTGTGAGTGGGGGGGGGGGGGTTGTGTAGGTTTGTGTCTGTTTGCGTGTGTATATGCCTTGTATGTTAAGATATATCCTTGATTAAGTCTTCAGTTCCATCGTTCCATCGTAAGTCAAAGTCTGCAACCAGTTCTTAATCTAGAATTTTGAACGGCGCACTGATAATGTTTTTATGTCGAGAGTTTACAAACTCTCATACATAATATCCATCCATTCACTAACAAAATAACTTATTTTTTCCAAAGCTCATAATAAATTCTTTTTTCAGCCGTAACCACGGGTTCACCTTCGATAATATCTGACATAATTAGGTGAACTTTATAAGCTCATTTATGCTTTGAGCTATTACTGCTTATAATTTAACCGTAAAATAGTTTACTGCTTGAAATTATTACTTCAAACTTAATCAAAGGTAGATCAATTTTCCTGCAAAGTATTTCATTACCTATAATTTATTAACACCACTGGCTTTTCGGTGAAGGAAACATCGTAAGGAAACCTGCATGCTTCAATTTCGAGGCATGTATTGTGCCCACTGTCCATTATAAGTGGCGACGGGCTCACTCCCCGTGACACTGGACAGAGTTTCGGTACTAGTGAAACGTGGATGTTCTGAGGTTTTAGAATATCTCTGACTACCCCCTCGGGGAATATAGTCGTGAGCATATGCTTATGCTATGCTTAGTTTATTCATGAAAATAAGGATTTTTTTAAATAAGCTTGAATATTATAAACAAAATATAAAGGTTATAAACTTACATACTTACATACTTTAAGGGCTGCTTTGTACCATCAAACTTAAAATCTTTTACCAAGGGATCAACTTTCAAATCGTGAAAAAAATTTGCATGTATGAAACAGCAGATTTTTGTAAAAATTCTTCAGTTTGATGGCCTGAAGCACCCCCTAAAGTGTAACACATTTAAATTTACATCCTGTAGATAATTACTGTTTATGTAAGTGAATTAAAGTACATTTATTTATATTAAAGCACTACATACATAACCATTAACCTAAAATAAAAACAAAAAAAAAAAAAAAACTAATACTACTTACAAATAAAAAATGTCCTCGAAATTTCCGCCGCTTGGCGGCAAGGTGCCCAGGAGGCTGGCAGCGTTACCTCTTTGTATGGCCAGGCTGATGCGCTGACCGAGGTAGCTGCCAGCCCTCTGGTCACCGGAGACCTCGATTAGGCGCGCTGATAATTCTTGAAATAATCGGCGCGCCTCTGGCCCCCACGGATCCAATGTCTCGACCCCAAACGGTGCAAATATGTAAGCCTCGCCGAGGTTTACATATAAGCGCCGTTTGAGGTTTTCCGCGGTAGCCGCCGCCGCACCCGCATTGGATGAGGTCGCATGGACGTGGGACGGTGCCAGTGTATCTACACAGGTATCGTCCCATTACTGTTAAAAAGGCAACATAGAATTAGAAAGGTCGTTGTATAATACTGCTGAACAAACAAAATATAACAATTTCCGTATCATGCCCCTGAGCGTCAAGAACAATTTACACGTAAAAAAATCTGTTGGCGGCTGGTTGTACGGATTCCTGTCATTTCGACAGCTCAGCAAAAGGGGCTGTGAATTTTCATACCGCAGCTTTACCGCAGTACATAGGTACAAAAGTAATTTTTGAGCCAATTGTAAATATTGCATATGAGATAAGTGTTATGAAATGGTTTACCTTTTTTTTATATACAATCTTGTTTTAAAATAAAATGTTTAACGTTTTTTTTATTATTTATAAATTATAAATTAAGGGCATGATCAGACCGAACATCAAACTGAACTTTATATAAAGGACCAACATTTGAAATTGCAAAAAAAATCAGCTGTCCTTTATAAAACTGCGAACCTACTAAACACCCCTTCTCATCATCATCATAATCATCAGATCAGCCGATAGACGTCCACTGCTGGACATAGGCCTCCCCCAAAATGGTTTGATATGCCTTAATCGCCACGCTTGGCAGGCGGGTTAGCGATCGCAGTTGGATTGAATGTGTGTACTCAGTAAATGCTCCTGCTCATCCTCCGGTAGATCCCTTAGTCGCCTTCTACGACACCCACGGGAGGGAATGGGATGGTGCTATTCTTAGCCGACACCACACGAACAGCCTTTCTTGGTTGCTATCCCACAAATCCGCACTAAGCGCCTTTCTGATTCTTTTATAATGCGCACAGCCAAGGAGTGGAATGCCTTGCGTCAGTATTTCTGAGCGAATCTGAATAGGCATCTTCTGGGTAAGCTCGCTACATCTTCGACCCCATTTTTATCCTGAGGACTGGATTGAGGTCAAGAGCAAACCAATTTGAAATAAAAAAAAAAAACCTACTAAAATAACGAATAAGACAGCAATATTGGTGTCGTAGTTTAGATGTGGGGTCACATAGAGAGTGGTCTAGCTTGATGGTCTGATCACTCCGTTAAAAAACCATTAGCATATTAATATATGTATAGGGTCCTTCTTAATATGCTGACACTTTTTTAAAGGGATGATCAGACCGTCGAACTTAACAACCTTCACCATGGCACTAACATCGAATCGCGAAAAAAAAAATCAGCTCTTCCACACTAAACTGCAAACTTACTCGAGCAAAATGTTGGTCCTATAGAGAAATTTGTTCAGTTTGATGGTTTGATTACCTCCTTAAAAAAGTGTCAGCATATTTAAAAGTAACCTTTATAACTGTATTTCATTCAGTCATTAAAATTTTGAATGGTAATGCACGTTTGAATTACCAATATTAATTGTTACAAAAATAAAAAAATCATACCCTGAAAATCACCCTCATCTGTTCCAGTCAGACTCTTACCGTAATCATGAAAAATGTGAGTTTAACTTTGTTTCGGCACGTTGTCAGATCATTTGTTTCGTTATAACTCATGGGGTTAATGTGGCAGACAACCCGCTGAGCGGTTGATGCATGGATCCGTCAATCTCATAGCTTGTTTGACTTATTTTCCTTATTTTCTCTGACTTGCGATGCTTCCGTATTCTGTTGGTTCTTTTTGTGTGGTGTATTTTTAAGAGGGGACGTATTTATCAGCTGAAATATTTTGAGTTTTGATGCTGCTATTTCATTATCATTGTCACCACCCCTTTTTTCCCCAGTTGGTTAGGACATTGCAGGCTGAATCACGTGATTGTCTGAAAAAGAAAGATGATTTCGTGCTTCGGATGGCACGTTAAGCCGTTCGGCCCGGCTTCTATCTCTAGTGGTAGTAGTCGTTACATAAAAACCATGTAAGCCGTAAGGCGGTCTAAAATAACTCTGACACCAGGGTAAGACCACCACACGATAAGAAGAAGAATTATTGTCGCTATCACTATAATTGTTCCTTGATCAAGCCGCTTGCTTTCAATTTCTATACATTTTAGAAGGGTGCGCGCTCTTCTACACTATTGTTTTCGCTCGATTCGTTTTCAATAGGACTATTTTATAGTGAATGAACATTAAAATCCGAATGCGGTACGAATGCGAATACTGAATATACTGATACTAATTAGGGGACAGATACAGATAATCTTTATTCTACTGATATAAATACTTTATTAATCATAATCATAATAATTTATTTCATAAAGATATTTTAAAATATAAATATATATATATATATATATATTATATTATATATATATTATATATTATATTATTATTTTATTATTATTATTTTTGGTTTTGTTTTTTCTTTCTCCCAGTTATTATTATTATTATTATATATTTTTTTTTCATTTATTTCATAAAGATATTTTAAAATATAAATATATATATATATTATATATATCATATTATTATTATTTTATTATTATTTTGTTATTTTATTATTATTAATACCTATATATTTTTTTTATTTTAAAGATATATTTTTTTTAATTTTTATTAATTTTTTTTATTTTTATTTTATATATATCCTTCTTAATATACTGACACTTTTTAAAGGGACCAGGGAGGATCAGACCGTCAAACTGAATAACTTTCACTATGGGATCAACATCTAAGTCATGAAAAAAAACGGCGGTTCCATATAAAACGTCAACGGCTATTTTTTTCGCGATTTCAATGTTGGCTCCGCAATGAAAGTTGTTCAGTTTGATGGTCTGATGCCACTCATTTAATATGTAATCATCAAAAATCATCTGCTCCATACGAAATAGCTTTAACTACTCAATTTAAATATATGGAGCAGCTGATTCTTATTCGCGTTTCCTGAGGTAGGCTCCATGGTGAAAGTTGTTCAGTTTGATGGTCTGAGTTCACCGTTTTAGTATTTGCAATGCTGTCATTAACACCCTGTATAGGAGATATTGTAATGATGCTGAATTAGATATAGACACAGTTATAAATATGGTTACACATTGACAAACGGATACCTGAACTTCTGGTAAGACAAAAACAGCATTTTAAACCTACGATAGAATTACTACCTGCGAATTAACCTGAAGTTTTTATAGACACAAATATTTAATGAACACAAATCGCATACAAGGATGTTGCTCAATGTACAAGACACGACGGACACAACCTGCTTGTACTCGAAAGCTTTTCAACTCCTCGCAATGTCATCTTGAAAGATCAAAGAATACAGCTTGTTAACTTATAGACCGACAAACAAAGTAGATTCTTATACCAAGCTAGTTAGATCACTGTTTATTACCCAGGCGCAGTATAAGAAAGAGTATCTATTACTACATACAGTACGGACACTCCCTTTCTCCCACCAACTTTTTACCTCACCCCCTCCAGCCCTCTATCGCCCTCTAGTTACCTCCTCAGTTACTCGGCAGTTACCTAAGAAGAAGAATTTTATTAAGGTTCAATTTCTCTGGTTTCGCATGTGCTGACGTCATCTTGTCAATTTAAATTTTATGTATGCAGTGTCCGGGCTGTGACGTAGGTGTAAAATTTTATTTAGTAGTCCATTTCATCCCACTGCTGGGCAAAGGCCTGTCCTCTGAAAATATACTACATAGTGAAAAACATTATTAAATACATAAGGTAATGACTAACTAAGTGTATATTTTTTATTGCATAAAATGTTGTATCTAATATTTTTGTAATATCATATCAAATTAACACTATAATATGTTTCCAAGAAATGTATTCTTATTAAAGTATAATATGTCTTTATTTACTTCTGAAACCATTATAACTTGCTCTCTTTCAAAACGAATGTTTGGGCTTGTAATATTAAGTTTATGTATTTGAGTACATTAATAAATTGATAATATTGGGAATAGAGAATAAAGTTATTGCCATATTTCATTTTTTTTTTACTAAATAGGTAATCAAATTACTATACACTTACACAGGGTGTAAAATTAAAAGGACACTTACTTACAGGGGTGCTTCAGACCATCAAAATGAAAAACTTTTATTTTGGGACCAACACAGAAATCGCGAAAAAAAATTCCGCTGTCCAATACAAAACTGTAAACATAACTCGACTGAAATGTATGGGACATAAGATTTTTTTTCGCGATTTAGATATTGGTCCCATACAGAAAGTTGTTCAGTTTGATGGTCTGTCCCCTTTAGGTAAGTGTTCTATTCAATTTTACACCCTGTATACTTTATATAAGTGTGTTACATAAATAAGTGTGAGTATACTTTACATACCACACTGTACACATACCACAGAATAAGAAAGAGTTTCTAGTGCTGCACATCTGTCCAGCACATTAAATACAATAAACGACCGTATTTCTTTAACGAGAGCGTCGGTGGCGCGTTGCGGAGAAGTATGGACACCCAATTATGGGGGTCCGGGTTTGAATCCGCACGGACAACATGCCATGTACAAATAAGTTTTTCTAACTTTGTACGTAATACCGACTGCTCACATACACTGAAAAAAAAATTCTGCTGTGTATGTGAAGTCTACCAATCCGCATTTGGCACGCGTATTAGACTAATGCCCAAACACCCTCCCTGAGGGTAAACCTGTGCCCTTCAGTGGGACGTTTATAGGCTGATGATGATGATTCTTTAACTACCAACCGCCAACAAGGTTCACTTTTTGAAATCTTAAGGTATCAGGATGGTACCTATGATGTGTCAACTGATGATAAAAGTGGTTTTTCCTTCTCCCACCAAAATTCATTGACTTCAAGCCACACACAGGTAATTTTTCATCTTTTATTCTATTATCATAGTAATCATTAACTTTTAAACTTATAAGTAGCATGTCGTAAAATATTCATGCATAGAAAATAAATTATTACAATCTGTAAGTCTCAATCGCCCCTTTCAAAAATAAACCACTGAACCTCAGCGTTTATTTAGTTAAGCATCAATAAAAACAAAAATACTTCGCCTAATCACTTTTCATGTTACCGAGTAGTAAACCGTCGACCTCATAACCTTAAAATAAGTAGGTGCTAACGAGCTACTTTTTTATGAAAACCCACAAAATGAGCTTGACCTCTAATAAATTGAAGCTAGTTTTTGTGACAAGCTTAGTCAATAGAAAGACTGGCTGTCTAGGACTGAAGAGATTGGTATCCATTTTTTTATTTATTTTTTCATAACTTAAGAAGCTTAGTGATCACTTTTGTACGTAGTAATTTTATTATGCTTACAAGGGAGTAAATGTTTTTGTTGGGCAAAAACTTAATTCTAATAAAGTGACCAAAGGACCAAAGTCATTTTTACTCTTATTAATAAACGTAAAAGTTATTTTTACTTGTTTAATTTTTTCACGCTTGAACCATTAAATCAATTTGCCTGTGGCTTGGAGGGTACAATAAGAAATGGAAAAGTTATATTTAAAATAGAGGAACTTGCACTATAATATATCCAACCCTAATCAGAAAACATCGCTCAACATTTTCATCCAATTTTTTAGACAACTTTTTTTATTTTTCGAAATTATTTACAAATGTTATACTGATAGCAAGCAGACTGTTTGCCGTCGAGCGAATTGTACGTTTGAGCAGTTATTTGTTCTTCTCACAACGACTCACAGGGTGCGAGTCTAATTTTTTTAACAAAAAGTTCTAAGAAACCTTTTATCTCCAAAATACAAAATTTTCATGAGGAGCGATTAAACACAGTCATATTATTTTCTCATATAAATCGAGAATAACATTATGTGGGCGTCCACGCAAAAAGGGTCCAGTTGTTGGGTTTTGAGTTAAGGATAGATTCAGCATCTAGATTAGTCACATTATCATTATATGGAATAATAAAAAGGCTGGGTTAAAATGCCGACAACTGGAACCTTTTTGCATGGACGACCATTTATTTTCTCTACGATCAGTTTACTCCTATATTAAAAGTTGTTTATTTTGATGGGTTGACTCTTAATTTAAAATGATGCCAATGGTATCAATTTCACCCTATATAGAAGGTGTTACAAAAGTAAGAATAAATATTTAAAAATTTTTAGGACGTTGTTTAGACTATCAAACTGAACAACTTTCACTATGGGACCAACACCAAAATCGGGAAAAAATCAGATATCCCATAAATTTAGCTCGAGTAGATTTGTAATTTAGTATGGAACATCCATTTTTTTAGCGATTTCGATATGGAGTTAAAGTTGTTCAGTTTCATGATCTAAACCACCCCCTTACATGTTTATTTTTATTTTTGTAACACCTTGTGTAGATCATAATTCATAATATTCATAACATTGTTTTATCTCAAAATGTATATTCAATTCATACCCACAGCCATATCTTATCTACTTGTCCTTTGCCAACCCGCACTTTTCCATGATAAGCTTCGCACGCATGAAGCAGCCCTTATATTATAAGGGTGAGCCAGAGTGCACTCAACTCGGATTTAAGGGCTCAAGTGACACAGTCTGGGCCTTAAGGCTGTGTTTGATAGATTAAGAGACGCTATATAAATCGTATTAACTTAAGCTTAGTAATATGTACATAATGTGTATTAGTGTAGGTACTTGTTGTTATGAGGAAATGGCTGTGTCGTTTTTGTTGAGAGATTTACGTTCAATACTATTGGAGATTTATTCATTATACTTTCTTGTTTTTTATTCTGTTTATATTTTGCACGAGCGTTAACCCGCGACTTTGTTTGCACAAATTTTATACCAGATTTTAAGTCAGATCATAAGCTATCAAACAAAAAAGGTTTCATCAAAATCGGTTTAGTAGTTTTTGCTCGATGCTCGTTCAAACAAACATACAAACAAACAAACAGACAGACAAAAATCCAAAAATTGGTGATATGGAATCAGGGACACCTAAACTGTAATTTTTTTTTTGTTAATGTCTTCAATGTACAAACAATCTTCTGTTTCAGTTTTATAATAGTATAAAAAAATAGATTCCCGCTGTGTCTAAAAACGAAAAATCGGTGTGTATTTCCAGTGAAGACATATTTTATTTTTTTTATGTTTGATAGGTAAACATTTGACCCCGATCTCACCTGATGTTAAGTGACGATGAGGCCGAAGATGTAGCATGCTTACCAAGAAAAATGCCTATTCACTCTCGCCTTGAAGAGGCCCAAGTTGTATTGCTCAGGGAACAGGTCCGCAGGCAGTGCGTTCCACTCTTTAGCCGTGCGCATTATAAACGAAAAAGTAAACTTGAAAGAGACGTGGTCGTTCACTCAAGGTCTCATAAAAAGACTGAAAGTCACCCAAAGGGCAATGGAGAGAGCTATGCTCGGAGCATCTCTGCGAGATCGAATCAGAAATGAAGAGATTCGCAGAAGTACCAAGGTAGCTGACATAGCCCAAAGAATCGGATTTTTTAACAGTCTATTTGTTTGTTCCTTCGCATCACGCAAAAACGACTGAACTAATTTTGATGAAACTTTTTTGTGATGAATAAATGATGAATTTGATTTAAAATATTTGTGCGGATGAAGTCGCGCGTAAAAGCTCGTGATTGATATAATTAAACAAACGAACCGATGTCATCATCAAACGTCATAATGACGTAAGTAGATCAAAGTCAAACCCCACAATTATTTCAATTTGCGTCAACCATACTACATAATAATAGTCAATTGTTATTGCTTCTAATACGAAATCGATATCGTTCTATTAATGTTTTGACAACGTATTAAGTCTGTCGTATTAAGTCTGTCATGTTGTCAGTTGTGTTTTGGTAATCAATTGGAATTTGGTTTTGTGTAGTCGTAGTGTAGAGTCACGTTGCAGATTTTGCCGCGAGCAATTGTGTTTTGCGTGGTGTTCGCGCGTTTCACGTTTAAGCCTGCCTTGAGATTGGATAGATACATCTACAAACCATTTGACACTGGCGTAAATGTAGTAAGAGCAAAAGTCAATATTTATTTTTATTTATGAATAAAAAAAGTCTGTCTGAGCTGATACGCCGCCATTTCATGATTTGGCTGATTATTTAACGATATGAATGATTTAAAAAAAACTACAATCAAATTGAGTGGCTACGTGTTGGCTACGGCGTAGCAAGCGTAGCAGTTATTCTGCATCACTCGTAGGCTAAGAAGTAGAATACCTACTTTAGACAGGATAGTAAGCGCATAATTTTTAGGGCAGGCTGCATCAGGTCGCCTGCAGCCATAGCGGAAAAATCCACCCAAATCGCTTCTATGCAATTTATATTAACTAACGCATACTACACCTGGGCGAAGCGGATCGCATTTTGATTTCCGTCCGTCCGATGCGGTGTCCGTAGTGTGCTAAACTGAGTGGAACTAATTACAAAATCTGCCAGTATTACGTCAAACTAAATATCCGCCAATTTGTTGTAATGGCAGTCTGCGTTAGTTTAAATTACAAACTGTGGAGCAAAACGATTTGAACTGATTTTTTTCGCTATGGCCTGACCGAGGCTTACCTTTAACAACGAAAATCAAAACCAAAAGCTGAAAGCTCTTGAAAAAGACAATTAAGAAAGGAATATACTATGCTCGGTAGACCCTTCGTGATACATCCGCTGTAATAAGCAGTTGCCGCTCCTTAAGAAAAGCTTTATTTTTCAATTGAAACTAGAAAAGAAAAGAAAAATAAAGTAATAATTTATCATGTTACCAGGTCGATTCCAACTTGGTTACGTGAACCTTTCTCCTGATTGTCTTACATAACATTGTATCTACGTATACAAACATAACAAAAGTAAATATGTGAACAGTATTGCGATGTTTTCGACATTTTTAGATATGTTATGTTTTGTGTTATTTAAAGAATAAAACAAACAGACCCTTATCAAGTTGATGAGTAGATGACAGATGAAATGAACGTTCCTATACTAGCTTTTTTAGATTAAGGTAAAATCGAATAATATCAAATCCCTACATACTTATATCATAAACTTAAGTGGAAATCCTATAGATCAAATCATAACTTAAGGGATAGAGGTTATCTTTTCAATCTTCCTGTATATTCTCTTATCAGCACCCAGGGTTGCTTCAAACACGCTGCCTCGAAGATATGGAACGACCTCCCTCCCCCCGTTCGGGAGGCACTGTCACTATCACTACCAACCTTCAGGAAAAAATGTTTCCAGTGGCTGTTCATGAGGCAATCGCAGGCTGCTGGTGTCCCTCTTTAGGCGTATTTACCGAAAATTTATTTATGTATACTGATTGTGTTCACCTATCCATAACAATATATTTGACTACTTCGTATCCTGAAAGTTGTATAGATTCTTTAATATTTGGGTATTGTGTTTCACGCAGTTTATGTCTGGCTATGGCAGAATAACAGAGGCAGCTGATTTATTCAACTGTCGCTGAGCCGTAGACCTTTTTGTCTTATGTAGTTTTATATTAATTGTATTCTAGTGGTACTTCCCTCGGAGTATATGTACACAACCAAACTTGTTTGTGTATAGGTGCCCTGGGGAGGTATCATTATCATACTAACAACAGAAAACAACACTTTTATTTTTAATGTCCTTTTGTCTCGTATTACCAATACCTACTTCTGTTTGTGTACATATGTAAAAGACAAATAAACGATATTTAATTTAATTTAATTTAAATTAATACTTTTTTAAAAGAGGCAGTTTTTGAAGTAGATAATTCTTGCTGATTTCGGTATACAAATTAACAAATAAGGCCATGTAGTGATCAGTATTCACACACCTTGTCATTTTATGAGACCTCTAGGTCTGTACTCTAGCACACTATAATAAGAGACTATCCAGTGCTAGAGACCGGGTGACTAGTATGACAGGTTTAATAAAACAGATATAGCCTAAATCAAGCACCAATTTGTCGAAATAGTTGGTGAACCCTATATTTAAAAAAAATCATGCAACTTTTAATCATTGCATCAGCGAGTTTCCAAGTAGTCAAATCAGCAACTCTTTATCAAACGTCGAAACACGAGCTTTGTCTGAAAAATTATTCTAAATCATGAACAGTGATGTCATTGTTTTTCGTCATAGTTTCGACACTTTTTATCGTTTAACCTTTTATTAAAGACAAATACAGGAAAGTAAGTATGTACATTAAAAATAAATAAAAATATTGAGAAAATAAAACCTTTTATTAAAAATATTATTCTAGCTACAGAATTACTGAAAGTGTAAGTTAAGCATTATTTTCAAACATATTTTTTACTGAGAAGATAAAACTAAAATATATTTGATGCAGTGAACTTCCCAATTGTTAAAATCGTCAGTTTTTGTGACATATGTTCAGGAGGTTTTAAAATCAAATACAATTTCATCTTTTACTTACATACATACAAACATATACTCACGCCTGTGTCCCATTGGGGTAGGCAGAGACAATGGATCGCCATCGGCTACGATCCTGACACACCTCTTTCGCCTCTTCGACAGTCATAAGTCGCTTCGTACACGCTCGTCGGTTTCGGGTACATTTGATCTGACCCTTTTTAAGTACGCTGCCAATTTGGTCCGCATACGTAGGTACGTCTAGGGCGACCCCTTTTGACTGTCCCATTCACTTTCCATTTGTATCTTTTACTTCCAACACCGTTTCAAGTTTACTAAAATAATAGCAATAAAGAGAAATGCGAATCATTAGTGATCGAACACTCAAACGGCAAATCAACTATTTATGTCATTTCGAGAGCTAATGGGTGCATTAATTTGAAGCTTTGTTGCTCATTTGGATGTGGTTTGACTTTGTATAATACGTTATACGGCGTTAAATTTATTGTGACTGTTTATGGCCGTGCAGTTTTGGAATTTCAATCGGAAATGTCTTTACGAGCACAAATGAAATAATTTTCATTGAATGTATTTGTTGCTGGCCGGTTTCTTATTCTAAAAATATGCATCTAATCTTAACTATTATAAAACTGTAACAGAAGTGTGTCTGTACATTGAAGATATTAACAAAAAAAAAGTTACGGTATGGTTTTTGGGTGTCCCTGATTCCATACCACCTATTTTTAGATTTTTTGTCTGTCTGTTTGTTTGTGTATTTGTTTCTGTGATTGTTCGTTTGTTTTTAACGAGCATCACGCAAAAACTACTGAACCGATTTTAATGAAACTTTTTTGTTTGATAGCTTATGACCTGACATTAAATATGGTATATAATTTATGCGGACGAAGTCGCGGGTTAACGCAAGTCTGTTATAAAAATTAGCACCAGTTATCTCAAAATACAAGCATTCTTAGAGCTAAAGAAGAGGTGTAGGTGGAGTAAGTAAGAGTTTTTATTTCAATTTCCAATTTCAACCCATCATTTTGTAAAGGAAGAGGTCAAAAAATATGTTTCATAAGGTGCAAAAATGTGGGGGGAGTAATTCAGAGGGCGTGCAAACAGACAGACGGACAGAATGGACGAAAGTATATGGGTTTCAGATTTTATAGTGTTGCAATATTCGAATGAATAGATTTTTTTATATTCGCATTGACAAGATTTTATTACAAATATTAACTTCATTTTTTCGGATTCCGAAGTAAACAAGGAACCCGTATAGTTTCAAAGTGGTAAAATAAAATCTTGAAAAATATTAGGTCTTTTAAAAATATTGAAGGTTTGGGAAAACCATGTTTCAATTAAGGGATCCGTTAGCGAAATATTAAGCTTTAAAGTGAATTTTTTTGTTAGAGTCAAGTGTCCCCCCCTGCCAGCTAAACGGTTGTTTCGGATTTCGGATATGTAAAAAAATTAACGGCAGTAGTATATATAGAAATTAAAAGGAAAACTATCACCGCTAAGAAGCATTACAAGTTTACAAAAGACAAACTTACAAAATGTACTTTTTAGACTTTATTAGTCGTTAAACCGTAGTATATAACAAAAAGCCTCCTTCTAAGTCCATATTATATTGTGACGGGCAACTACGGAACCCTACCCTGCGCGTGGTCTGACACGCACTTGGCCAGTTATTATGTTTTTCTTATTATTTTGTAACCAAAAAATTATAAAAAAATATGTAGGTACTACCGGTGATTCGTTACAGGACATGGAAATGCTTGGTTTTGCATTTTTTACAACCCCCCAAAAACTATACGGGTAATATTTTTCTATTTTGTCATATTTTCTCGAAGTAAATCAATTAAAACATTCACCTTATTAGAACTTGACCTTGAAAAAAGAACCAAAAATCTAACGTAATGTACGTTCTTCACCTAAGTTTTCACCGATCTACCTTCTCTAAAATTACTTCGCATTAATTATTAATTTCACTGAAAAACGTCTAAAACCGTTCAAATTATAAATGTCCAACGAAAACGTAACTAAATTATGTAAATTCTAAAGCTAATTTAGTTTGTTTGGATGTGGGACAGTTCGATACAGTGCTCCGGTCTGATTTAGAGTGCTATTTTTGAATTTCTAATTTCATAAATCCTAATTCGTATAGGTATCACAGAGTTTATGTCACTTTCGTATACGAATTAAGTTGTATAAAATACCTACAAAAATAGAATCTATGGAGGTGGTACTGGGAATGTTCCTCCATTGAAAAGGGAAGATCTTCCACCAGGCTATGTGTGAAGCCTGGGGACCGGCCGTGGTCCAACAGTGATTATTTCTCTTGCGCGATGTATGTCTTGCATGCGATTGTGAACCTTATTTGTAGTAGGCTACGAGTTACGTATTCGCGGTGAACGCTGTCTATCTATGGAGCATATTTCCGAGAGCAACGGTATCGCCATCTGTTGGCATCTTTGCTATAATTTGTGGGTGCTGACATCTGTAGCAAGTCCCCGAAAACCTTCTCTTTTTTGAAGTCTGTTAAAGTCAAAGTCAAAGATCATTTATTGCATAACTACAGGTTTATAAAAGGTCTTAATTTTATATGTTATATTGTGTCTCCATAGCTTACCAGTTTAGGTGTACAATAATAATTAGGTATAATTATAATAGAATTTAAAAATGTCAAATAGTTACAATAAAAAATGAACGATAGAATGCCAAATAAAAATATAAAATTAGTAAATGTCATGGTAGAAATGAAAGAATTATAGAATGTCCAGACAATCAACTAGATACAATACAGGATCCAAATTCGACGTCAGTTTTACAACTTAAATTACTTTCAATTATTATTTATATTGTCATCCAAAAACTCTTGAACACTGTAGTAAAGTTTCGAAAGCAACCAGTTGTTGATAGCTTTCTTGAATTTTAGACAATCTAGCTCCTTAAAACAATCAGGAACACTGTTGTAGACCTTAACGGACATAAAATAAATGCTTTTATGGTAGAATGCTGACGTGTACCCACCCGCTGAGTAAAGCAGTTTCTTGTTTCGCCGCAAATTTCTATTGAATTTGCCAACCTTATCAAAAAGGTAAATATGTTTTTTGACAAACATGGCGACTTCTTTTATGTAAAGACATGGTAGTGGCAGTATTTTATATTTATCAAAGAGGGGCTTGCACGAGTCTCTTTTTGAAGAGCCGTTTAATGCTCTTACGCAGCGTTTCTGCATTCTAAAGGCATGAATGAAGTCCACCGAATTTCCTCAAAAAATTAAACCGTAATTTAGTGCAGAATTCACATACCCAAAATAAGCCATGAGACCGCCTTTTCTGAAGAACTCTGCACTATCCGTCTCAATGGATAGGTGAATCGGGCCAATTTGTCACACAAACGATGAATATGTGCTTTCCAGTCACAATTTCTGTCTATAACTAAACCTAAGAAATTGGTTTGATTAACCTGTTCTATGAACTGTGACTTATGTACTATATTTAAATTTAATGGTTGACGGAAGTAGGAACTGAATTGCATTATACTTGTTTTCGACAGATTTATATGTAACCCATTTTTGTCCATCCATTTAATAACATTATCTAGAGCGTTATTTATGTCACCTTCATATTGTTCAGTGTCATTATCCTTTATTAAAACTGTGCTGTCATCGGCAAAAAGAACCATTTGATTACTAGTGCTCTTAGGGAGGTCGTTAATATAGAATAAAAACAATAAAGGCCCCAGGATACTTCCCTGTGGAACACCTCTATTGTTAACCCTAAACTGTGAACGAGCATTTAACATAGACTGAGTATTTTTGCAAAAATAAACCACTTCTGTACATTGCAGCCTATCACTGTTAAATTCACTGTTAAATTGCACTTCATAATTTCACGTAGTCACGTAGTGTAGTTGGCTAAAAGAAATCATCACTACCCTTATTGCCTTCAGTTGCTTGTTGATAGCGATCGATATTGTTTTGTGCTGACAGTCTGAATTTTTTCATTTGGGCCATCCAAATGAAAAATCACGAAAATCAAAATCTCGTCGATAATTTTGTTATGTTTATCTCCAATTATATCAGTAACGTGACGCATGAGGATATTATTTCATATTTCATGTGATTTTTTTTACACATGGCGGCTTAGAATAAAACATTATGAATAAAAGACACCAAAAAAGGCCCAACTATGCAAGTCTGTCTGCATAGTAAACCGTTTCAACCCTTTAAAAAGTCATCAACTAATGATAAATATCGTTTGTTACAGATAAACATGCAAAGCAAGAAGCGTCAGAAGAAAAGAAGAGTTAAACTCTGTGTCCAAAGTACGTTTTATGTGAAAGTTTAATGTGATTTACTAAAAATAATTATGGCATTACCATCTCTTGCCCTCAAGGGTCGCGTGCCCAACATAGATCTGTTAGTTGTGGTTATACTATTGTGCCGAACAATAGTTTGTGACAGTCAGTGTCCAAAGTTCGCGGAGAAACCTCTGGAGACCAGAGTTCAAGACGCTTCCATAGTTTTCAGGGCAGTTGTAATCCAAACACATTATCAGGTGAGTTTACTGTAATTTTTTTCATAGAGTTATTATTTTTTTTTTTATTACCTATAGGTTTGCTCTTGACCTCAATCCAGTCCTCAGGACGAAGATGGGGTCGAAGATGTAGTGAGCTTATCCAGAAGAAGCCTATTCACTCGTACTTTTCATATGTGAAAGGAATAAGGCTGATTATTTACTTTTGTCTATTCTTTCTCAGATACACACTGTATAAACTTTGATGCGTTACATATTTAAAAGGGGGCTTCAGTGAACTTCAAACTGTCAAACTAAACAACTTTCAATATATGCGGACCAAAATCTAAATCACTAAAAAGGATCTGCTGCTTCATACATTTACGAGTAGCCAATGAAATTTTCTATGGAACTACCTTTTTAGCGATATTTCAATATTGGTTTTATCGTGAAAGTTGTTCAGTTTGATGATCTGAACACCTGCTTTAGTATTTTAGGCAAATGCTTTCTCAACTCTACAGGGTGTAATCATAAATAAGTTACCACCCTGTAAAGTGTTTGAGTATATTCCGTAGTGGTGTCCGGCACCAAACCTTTTAAAAAGAGGCGATTAATTCCTACTAACGCAGTCCCTATAGTAGGTATTGGCTATGATAAATATCATAGAAAAATGACTATGGTTTGAAATTATTTTGAAATCGATAAATTCATATTATTATGTTACAGTGGGTGGGTACAATACATGCCTCGAAAATGAAGCATGCAGGTTTCCTCGCGACATTTTCCTTCACTGAAAAGTGACACATAAATTCCGAAAAACTCAACGACTGTGGCGACGGGCTCACTACCCGTCACACTGGACAGAGTTTTGGTACCACTAGTGAAACGTGGATGTCCTGAAGTTTCAGAATATCTCTGACTACCCCCTCGGTTGTTACATATCGGATCGCACCAAAATAAAAATACAAGAGACATAAAAAAGTATAAGTACCTGTACCTTCTTAACATTTTTTGAAACACTTAATAATATGTACATATTATAACCCTTACCCCACCCCCCTTACCATTTTTTGTACCCTTTTGCTCTTTTATTCTGTTTTTGTTGCTGTATATTTTTGGTGTGCAAATGAAGAATATTTATGTTTATGTAGTTGAAACGGTTATTAAAGAAAAGCAAATGAACATAATAATAATATCCTAAATCTTAAATATAACTAGACTAAACAAAGTACAAAATAATTAATACAAGGAAAAAAAGATTATTCTAAAAGGTCGCTTCTGGCCGTACCTGGACCAAAAGTGCCCATTATGCCATGCATGGCACTTAGTTTGTACTAAGATAACATTATCTTAGTATAAACTAAGTGGAACGCTGATTTTCTATAGACAGCTTCCGCCATCTATCGGTTATATTTCGAAACACTATGTGTTGAACTAGGGTACATATCGGACTAACAACGCACTACACCTCACGCGCTGCGCTGTACTAGTGAGAGATTTCGCCCATATCAATCACTGTCTTGTTGGTCTAGCGGTCTAGACAACCGGCTTACGATCCTGGTAGCTAAGGTTCCATCCTCGTGTCGGCCGATCGTCTTTTTCAATTTATTTCATAATGTGGCGCCCCCTAGTGCTAATAAGCGGCAACCAATATATATCCAATATACATATTAATCTATGCATTAAGCTGGCGGCGTTTCCCCGCTGCACAACTAAGAACACTTGTTGGACCAGATATGAACTTGTACCTGTACCTGTCACATTCGTAAACGTATCTACCTGGGTTGTGTACGTGTGTGTGAGAGTTATACATTAGAAAATTGATGTTAACGCTCAAAATAGAACATACCTTGACCGTAAAGGTTCAACTCTTGATTTATATGGTCTGATCAAAATAGTGCATACCTACCTTTATCGTAAAGGTTCAACTTTTGATTAATAAATGGTATAATAATAAACTGTTCATCACGATAAAAAAATTACGATTTCCAATAAAACACTAGACAAATAGCCACCTAAAACTCATTTCGTTCGAAAGGTAATAAATGCACCTAATTGAATTTTTGAATTGAAATTTATTCACCAGTTTAATAAAATGCAAATCCACGTAATGACGCCACAGCTACTGAATCCGCATAAAATTTCCAATAAGCATTACTTTATTTGCATGGATTATATGAAATTATTACAATTAATTATTGAATCCGGTTAATTAAAATTGTTTTATTTCAAACTTAATTGGTTTTAATTATGTGGATGTATTACATTTTGTTTAATATTTCTAACAAGTTATTGCCAGCAATTCGATCGATTCTTCCACAATTAAGGTAATTGTTTAATTCCACTTTTGCATAGATTAATATGTATATTGGATATAGATAGGTAACTCGCCTTGAATTTTAGGACGTCCTAATTGCGTTGCCGCTTATTAGAACTAGGGAGCGCCACATTATAAAATAAATTGAAAAAGACGATCGGTCAACACGAAGATCGAACCTTAGCTACCCGGGTCGTAAGCTGGTTGTTTAGACCGCTAGACCAACAAGACAGTGTTTGATATGGGCGAAATCTCTCACTACTACAGCGCAGCGCGTGGGGTGTAGTGCGCTGTTACTCCGATATGAACACTAGTTCAACACATAGTGCTTCGAAACATAACCGATAGATGGCGGAAGCTGTCTATGGAAAATCAGCGTTCCACTTAGTTTGTACTAAGATATCGTAGCATGCACTTTTGTTCTACGGAATGTTAACTTTTTCCTTACAAAAATACTTAAAATATCTGGTAGGCTGTATCCTGGACGCAGCCGGCCGCAGTGGAGTACGTGAAACGTCTTGTACCGAGTAATGGCTTCTATCCTCTGAATAATGGAAATAAACTAATGCCCGTAGAATACTTCAAAATAATAAGCGATATTGTCATAACATATTTCGTTTTACATTGTTATTCAAAGTCGGTTAGTAAGGGGCTACTAGAATAAAGAGATCCTTCCTCTGAGGGGGCTACTAACCGAATTGAAAGACGTTTCACATCAAAAGAAACCTTATTCATAACTGTAATATAATACATAATGCGTTGTACATAATATTGGTTACTATACCTAAATATAACAGAATAATAGCCAATATTACTTTTATTCAGGAATCTTTTCATAATATTATGAGATTGAGTAGGTAGGCTTCTATATTTCAATCAAGTTTGTAAAGAAATATGGTTAATATTTTTCTTTTTAGTCACAGGATTATTTTTAGCTACTTTTTAGTCATTGACGTCAACGATCAACTTTTATTATGGGAGAAAATTTATCAATCCGTTTCCTCAAATAGTAAAAGTTGTTCAGTGTGATGGGTAGACTCTTAGTTTAAAAGGATGCTAATGATATCATTTTCACCCTGTACATATTCAATTGGTCAAAAGAATGAAATTATTTCTGCTGGTTATTTATAATAGCTTTAGTTTAGAGTTCTGTTGACAAATTGCGTGGACTATCAGGACCGGCTAAAACGTAGAAATCCATACTCTCTGCCTACCCCTCGGGGAAAAGGGCAGAAGTTTATTATGTTTCTAAGAATATTTCTCTTAAGTTTTTGAAATGCTTACCTACCTATACATACATACACATTCCCACTCTGTCTCCCACTGGGGTAGACAGAGACAACGAAACGCCACCTGGAGTGCGATTTTTGAACATCACACGTTTTAATCAGCAGCAGAAAATGTTAAAATTACTATGGAGATTATTCATCTTTCTACTGCTGATTTGGTCGTGTGATGTTCAAAAATCGCACTCCTGCTACAATCCTGAGACACTTCTATAGACTCGTCCAAATTCATTAGTCCCTTCATGCGTGCTAGTTGGTTTTGGTAGATTCATATTCATATTCTTTATTGCTTATCACGAGTACATAAGTTGATACATTGGGATAAGTTCACGACATGACACCCTGTTAGGGCACTGCAATAGCATGCAACTTTATAGCTAGGGATAACATTATTAATAATATTGGCTACTAACCGGATTTAAAAAAAAAACAGTAGGAACATTAAATTATGATTAAGTTCAATCAAGTGCATTATTATACATATAAAAAACAATTTAAATTGGTCAGTGTATGTACGTCTAGGCCGTCCCCTTCCAATATTTTCACTTACGCTTGCATTATAAATTGTCTTCTTTCATAAATTCATTCCATACATGACTTGAAATACTGGTATTTTTGGGAACCCGCCTTGGTGTGATACTGGTTCCAGACGGGTAAGTATGTAGTAGAGTTATAGCAACGCTGGATACTTATGCCTACAAACAAAATTCGCCATACGCGTAAATATATAGCAAAGCGTACATTTAGCAATTGAAGTTTCAGGATGGAATGACGCGTCAAGTGGTGGCTAGCATTTCGCCTGGTCTTTAATGAAAATGAAAAACAAGCTAATACCGAAAGAAAGAATTACAATTTACTGTTCCAAATATTTTGGTCGAGTCTATCTATCTATCTATAACGTCACGCCTCTTTCCCAGTGGGGTAGGCAGACACCAGGGCGCGCCATTTACTACGATCCTTACATACTTCTTTTGCCTCATGCACATTCATACATCTCTTTATACATGCCCGTCGGTTTCGAGTACTCCGCACCTCCCCTTTTTGTAGGACGCAACTTATTTGATCAGCATACGTCCTACGAGGGCGCCCTCTGCCGACGCTTCCGCTCACATTAGCAACATCACTCATCCTCTCCAGATGACCAAACCAACGAAGCATACCTTACTCTATTGTTGTCACTACATCTTCTTATAATTTACATCTATCTCTGTATCATCTCTCTCTCTCTCTTTGGTCGAGTAGCCACTGAAATTTTACAGGGAATAACGAAATTTGTTTTTCGTAATTTAAATATCAGAGCAATACAAAAAGTTGTTAGTTATAGCTTTGAAATATGTAATGCACTTTGGTTTACTCTCTGTTTAATTAGCCATATGATCAACAAACGATTTTTTGTTGATAGCCTATTTCATCCCATTGCTGGGCAAAGGCCTCCTCTTTAAACTTCCAACCATCTCTATCTTATGGAAGCCCTGGAGTGAAATTCTCTAAGGTAACATCCTCCTTGCATCCTTTAGATCGTCGGAGATTTCATATTTAGTTTGACACAACGCATACCGAATTGACAGCTGGCCGATGTTACATCCGATGTTTGCTCTTAGAGCATTGCACTCCAGGCCACTTTTGTCATCAAAAGCAACCAGAGCATCCCGCTACCTCTTCTTAGGAAGACCTGGATGACGACGACCATTTTCTAGGCGGAGGCTCTGGATGGGCGTAGCAATTTTTGCCCACCTCTCCTGGTGCATTCGACAGATACGGCCAGCCTATTCCCGCTTAAGGGCCTATGTCGAAAAATAATTGAAGCGAAATGAGCGTGTGATAGCTTATATTAATGCCTGATGCGAGAGAAAGAGATGGGGCGGCGCGTGCGACTGAAATGATGCGTAAAACACACTTTATTTAATTGTGATTGTACTATTTATGTAAGTTCAATTCTTCTCTTATCAAAATTTGTAAAATATCAATTTCTTTTTTTTTAAATCAAGTCACGTGTTTCTATTATTCACCGTTTAGCAGTTCCAATCATTTATAAATAAAAACGGAGGCTACTTTGGCTTGTTTTTCTATCGAGAAAATATGTCTTACTCGTGTTTTGGCTCTAATCAAAACATCAATTATATGTTCAATTTACTTATATGTTCATTCTCCTACTGTTAGTACTTCATGATATATGACGCTTTGAAGAATCCTATTTTTTTCACATATCCTCTTAAGTATAGCTGATTTTCCCCGACGTCGGTGATCATCATCACGTCGGCAACATACGATAAATAAACAAAATAATTACCATAGATAGATAACATCAAACGTTCATCCGTTATCCCAATAAACAGCCATTACACTAAATCCGATGTCGTATCGAGGCACTACTGTGTTAAACGTTTGATCCCGACCTTTTCCTAAAGGGCACTAGGCTAATACTCTGCGATAATGCTCTTAACAGTTTCCTTGAGTGAAAGGGAGACATATTACCTCATTATTGTGTTTCATTTGCTTTGGTTCTTGATGTAGAGCAGTTTTAAAAAGATATTCTTTTTCGTACGTACTTACAGATTGTGTAACTGTATCATTTATTACTTGCTTGTTTTTACTATTAACTTGAATGATTTTTAGTACCTATTACAACTTTAATGCGCGGTAATGCCGCAAGCGTCATAGGCACGTTTAGACCAGAAAAGAAACGCGACGGATTTATAAAACAGTTCAGATTTTTATACAAATTATTTTCATAGTATTTATTACTTACTAACTTCAAGTACCTATAATTGTTGAGTGCTGTGATAAAATTAAAATACCAGAAGATACGTTACGTTCTTACAATACGTACACGAACAATGGATCTGTTTCTACCACAGATACATTTACTCACATAAACGAATGTTAATATTGTACATCAATTAAAGAGACTGAATTACGCGAACAGGTGGCTTGCAAGCAAGACGATGTAATAATAATAATAATAATTCATTTATTGCATTTACACATGTATACATAGTATTAAATGGTGTTAAATTGACATAGAAGGTAGGTAATACATGTGAACCCGGGTGGGCACAGCAATGTTTGAAAGAGATCATCTTCATTATTAATTAATAAATTTCCAACACAAAATGTATCGCCGTAATCTCAATCATGCACGCGTGTTATGCAAATGCCGCTCGGATTGCGAATGAGACAAATTAGGCGACGGGGGCTCAATTTAGATAGGAGCCAGTACCGTATTTTAATTTAATAAAATGTTGAGTGGGCAAGCAAGGTTCGTATAATTATAACACTGCGACCATTGCTGGTCTATCCTGTTCGGCCCATGCTCGCTCATATTTTTACACATACCTCCGAACATATGGTATTTTCTTTTCATTCTTCTTTTTATGCATTTGTTCTTATGCAGGTTTCCTTACGACGTTTTTCTTGACCGATGAGCTAGTGATAATGATAAATACAACCGCAGATACAATTCCGTTGAAGATAGTGGTACAACAACTTATTGAAACAGGTGTATGGAAGAACATATTTTTTTACGAATTTGCAATTGGTCCCAGAGTAAAAGTTATTCAGTTTGATGGTCTGAAGCACCCCAAAAAATATGCACGACATTTAAGTTTACACCCTGTGTAAAATAGAACAAAATAAAAAATAAAAAAACGTCTTTTAATTTCTTCCCAGCAAACAATTTGGTCGTATTAGGCCCCCATTTATATGACTATTTTGACTTATAAAAGATATATTACAGTAATTTCGTCATATACTAGTGCTTTATGCGTCTAATGTTCGACTATACGACCAAATTGTTAGTTGGGTTGCTACAAACAAAATCATAATACAAAGAAATTACATTTCATTCCATACCTAACCGTCGAAATTATATATCAAAATTTCGAATAGTTTATTGTGTACACCCTGAACAAAATTAATATAACATGTAGTTAGCAAATTTGAGGTTTCAGACAGGAATAAAGTATCAGGTAGTGATATGGACATAGCCTTACGCCCACAAAACTCCCCTTATAACTTATTCTCTCTGACCTAAAATATAATGTTTATGAAGATGGCGGGTAACGTTGATCCTGGATAAAATAGATAATTTCCCGGACGAAGCCGACCTCAGGACAAATTGTCTCATTATTGTTTTTAATTTAAACTCTAAGAGAATAGCTTACAGCTGCTTGTCGGGAAACTAAGCAATTAATATGCTATTTCCTACCGACACCGTCCCAGTTTCTGGGTTAAAATTATAAAGAAAAGATTGTGTAATAATGTTGAGTCGAGGGTAAACATTTAAAGAAGTGAAAAATTAATTTACTAATGAAAGTGTGATGAGATCAGTAAAGTCTACGAAAATTTTCAATCTTTAATTTAAATTGAACCAGCAATACATGTAAAATATTCATCAAAATTTGGAAATCGGAAGTGGTTTTGAATGTTTTGAAGGTCACGAAGTATTTCGGCGATTAATTTGTTGAAGAATAAAAAAAATATAGGTTCCTAATTAAATTAACAAATCTGTAGATAGAAAAAAATTTCAGGGAAATGTTGAGAGTATTTTCGAGTCGAGTTGTAAGTCTGTTATTGGGTAGTCGCATCGCGTGTCGGTCGTCGGTTGCCCCCTCCCCGACCTACAACAAAGGTCCAGTGGTGCCTCAGGATAGTGTTCTTTTCGAAAAACAACTCTTGAAGTCACCAGAATACCTATTTATAACCGTACAATGTCAAACGCTTTGACTTCATAAAACTAGACATTGGCAAAATCGTCATAACCAAGATGGAAGCCATTTAAAAAAAAAGTATAGTCGAAAGTATTATTATGTCATCAATATTCACATGTATTCGTCCCTACTACTGCACATATCTAAAAAGTAAGTTATATCCTCCTCTCACGAATAAGGGAGAAAGGAAATGGGCCACACTCCACCACGCAGGCCAAATGTGGAATGGTGGTGGCAAATTAGTGGTCAACTTATTTCAAAGACATTTTCAAGCCTCCTGAAAAGCCGATGAAGATGGAACTATCTGTTTAACGTGCTTTCCGAAGTCCAGAGACGCTCGAGATAAAATACCACTAAAAGGTCACCCATCCAAAGAATGACCAGACCTGACGTTACTTAACTTTGGTGAACGTTTCCTATTGGTTAAATAAATAAATAATAAATAAATTAAGTTATATTTCTTTATTCTTTACATCGGATCGGATCGGATGTAAAAAAAACAAAAAAAAATATCTTACTAAGACCTCTATAAAAGAAAACATGAAAAATGTTGCGTTATAATATTTTAGACAGTGTGGCGAATAAATAAATGCCTAAAACAAAAAAAGAAATGTTACGAAATAAAACTCAATTCGGTTAGCTGTTGCCGGGAGCACGGTCAAGTGAACCCTTTATTCTTGTACCTAACAACGTATACGTACATAAATACACATAGTTTTTGCGTAAGACGGAGTAAATAGTGAAATATTACTCGCACATGTGCTGGTATGGACAGTCAACGAAATAGAAACATAATTTTATTTTAATAATAAATTATTATAATAAAAGTCGTGTTGGTCATAAGTAGTCATCACACGGCGTTACGTCATCATCGTCGAAACTTGTTTTAATATATTAATACCAAGTTTTAAGTCTAATCATAACATAAGTCTTTAAACGCAAGTTTTATCAAAATAGGTCCAGTAGTACTTGTAATTAAAAAAAATTATTAAAATATCTGTTATTTCAAGCTAGGGCTAAATACCATAATTGTATCCCTTTTTTTGTAATTTTATATCCTCAATGTACGACCACACCTTTGTTACAGTTTTATAATAGTATAGAGATTCATTATGATCGCACACTGAGCTCGCTTATTGATGTATGGCCACGGAATATATAAGAGTATAAGTGTATGGTCCGCACTCTCTCACTATTATTCTTGAGAGGATAATTTTGCGTTGCAGCGGGCATAGGCTATTAATAACTTAGCTCTAAATTGGTATACCGCACACGCATTCCATCCAAACTCTGACATCAATAGACAACTTACAAACATTTAAAAGCCCCATATAAATAAATAATGAATGAAAAATAAACCTTCCCACGCACGCGTTTATAGTATTACTGGACCGATGGGTACATTTTGATTCTGACATTCTGAATTTTAATTCATACACATAGGTAATTGCAACTATGGGCAAATGCACTTATAAAAATCACGATTAAATGCCTAATCTTAATAGATGCATGTCTAGTCATTTAGAAGGCAGATGTTTAGTTGTAAAGAGAAGAGCTGAATAAATACTCTTATAATAGACTTAAACCAATTTCTGTAAACCATAATGGGCGCCTATGTCATAAAATTTTTTCGTTCACTGTCCCCGGTATTGACATAACAAAATGTTACATCTGGATAGGATGTATAACGTGTAATGTATAGTAAACCAAGACCACTAATATATCTCCAGTATCCCTCATATATTGCGATACGAGGAAAAAGCATAAGCGAGAATAAACAAAATTTATTTCTTTTCTTGGTCGACGCAAAAGCAATCCTGTACGTTTGGAGTTAAGTCGGTATTCCATAGATTATTTTCTGATACTTGTTTGAACATTTGTTGGTCATATTGAAGTCACAATCAGAGCTTTTAGTGGCTATGGTTGGACGAAATAAGATTTGTTATTAATTTACTTTATAATAGTGCTACTTTCGTTATGACTTTCTATGAAAAAAAGAAAGAAAGAAAATGCATTTATTTGAATCTCTTTGTAGTTTCTTCTTAAAAACACGTCGATTTATTACTTAGAAACACGAGCATTTTAGAATCATAAAGGATGCCACTCCTCCTTACAAGCATGGAAACAAGAAAATTGGCTATGGCGGTTGGTAATATTTGACCTTCTCCGTCGTCGATATTTCCAAAGTTTTTATGTCCCTTTCTATCCAATGCCGTGACGTAATGTATCGAGCTACAATTTTTGTCGTTGGATTAGAAAGGGACAAAGTAACATCAAAAACAACGGCGGGAATTTACGAAAGAAGAACGATCATTACCGACCAGCAAGGAGTATTATCATGTTTCACCGCTTGTTAGGCAGTCTGTACTCCAAGGTATAGACAATACCTATGCCAGCTTCCTACCAACGATGCTTTCCTTCGTCACGTAGCTAGTTAACTCTTTACGTTTTTAACATGGCAATGTTCAAGGCTAGGGTGCTAACCATACGAAAAACAATTCTAGTACAACCCACACAAAATAAAATGTTGTGTGACTTTACTAATAACAATAAAAAAAAGTGTTGTCACTGAAATTTTTCCCTACAAGAAGGGGGACAAGAGAAGCATCGAAGAAGGTTTGATGCCCATTTTATATCGCAACATTTTACGAGGTTGATAAATATAGCCCATGGTGATATTAATATCTCACAAGCCTACCATAAAATACCCAGTCACATAAAACATAATAATATCGTGTTCGTAAAATCATTGGGTATCTGAAGCCTACTATTTCGGAGATGAGAAAACCCAAGTTTATGACAGCTAAGAACCTTATCTGTCCTTTTACTTTAGTCTAGTAATTTTTATGAGGTAATAAGCTATATAGTCAGTAATCCAGTAGCCTAATATACTATTAATGTACCTTAATATCGCAAGTAAGGCTATAATATAATCTAGATAACTTGCAATCACAGGCATGGGCATTGGAGGCAGTATAGCTCAAATCCCCTGGCGCGTGGATATGACGTGATTGAAAAATTGTAAAACCTATAAAATACATTGAGGTACCTACTAGGGGCGACACCCAGGCTAATTTTTTTGTAACACTCGTTTGAGCTGACGGGCTCTAGCTTACTTAGCATGTGCCGGGCTGCATGCTGCACCGCGTGCTGCGCCCCAGTGCGCGCCCGCACTGCTGATCGCGGTGCACAGATTTTGTTCGCGTTGTCTGTTCCATACATAATTATTTAATGTGTAAATATAATCTTCTAAGCCTAACTAGATGACAATTTACATGACTAAAATGTATAGGTCAAAAATTTTATCACGTAGTGTAATGCATCTTTGTAGATTGTAATAAGTTTAATTTTTTTCATCTAGAGAAGTAACAGTTTTTATGTTTGCGTGTTTGGGTTATTCACACAAATAAATCTATGTATTTATAATGTTGGTTAGGTACCTTGAAGTATATTTAATACGATATGTTGACGTTAATTCCCTAAACTCATGTTTCCTTAACAGATCTTGATGAATTGCCTGTCACATCCATCTTAATAATTCTGGATTATGTCTGTTTGTTTCAGAGCAAGACGCTAGACTTAGCTCTAGTGTCTATATACAGAGGGGGAGTAGAATTAGCATCGGTCAGTCAGTATGCTGGCTCACCTTACAACACCACTGACAGGTAAGATTCTTGAGACAAGATTCGTAATTATATGTCATGCCTGTTTTTTTTTTTTTATGTAGAAATTTTATTAACGGTATAGGTATTTACAATTACAACATTATGTACAACTTATGGCTAAATATGGCTATAATTAAAAATAACAATAAAAACGCAGTAGGCGAAGAAAAAATGAGCCACTATATCGAGCACGACTTCCGTTCGACTTACACTAAACAGAAGACGTGCTCGAGACCAACGTCCTGCGGGAGGGTGCCCAGGAAGCTGGCTGCGTTACCTTCGTTGCCCGAGGTACGCACCAGCCCTACGGTCACCGGACACCTCAATCAAGCGCGACGACAACTCTTTGAAGAGCTGTCGGGCGTCCGGCCCCCACGGCCCCAGGGTCTCTACACCGAATGGCGCAAGAATATAGCCGTCACCCAGGGTAGCATATGTGCGCCGCTTGAGACTCTCTGCAGCAGCCGCCGCGCCCGCTCTTAGAGAAGTGGCAGGGAGGTGTGAGGGCGCCACAGTATCGACACACGTAGCAACCCACACCAGGGGTCTGCCATTGCTCCAAGGAATGACGGTCATACCGTCGGGTCTCCTGCCATCGTCTCGTGCAAGGCCCCTTGGCTCAAGTATAGCCGGCACGTTGGCGCTGACAAGGGCCCGGCGGATGATGTCATTCAAGCTGGCATGGCGTGGGAGACGGCCAGCACTGCGCTGACAGGAGAGGCCATGGTGGTCGAGGTCGTTAACGTTCCCGCCGCAACGGCAGCGATGTGGCTCAATCGTTCAGGCACCGAGTCTCAGACCGACTGCCAATTTGAAGGAGGATCTATCCACAAGCGTGCCCACGTTTGCAGATGGCAAACCTGTCATGCCTGTCATCGTTATTTCCATCGTCATCATCAATATATAAGTCTTATTTTAGTTTTAATATGCCTTTTCATATCATTAATTTTATTTCTTCTCACTAGTTAGAAGAGGCCAATACTGTACTGTCCAGTGCGAAATAGTGGACGTGAATTATTCAACTAGATTTCAAAGTTACACATCTGGTTCTTCTAATTCTCCATTGATACGAATCGGATCCATTCTGGTATCGAACCCTAGTCCTCAGCATGGCATGAAGCTGAAGCGTGAAGCTCCTTGCCACTACATATACTACCAAGAATTGTTTGTTACAGCATGTCTACAAAAATGTAAAAATGTCTATCCAGACAAATGTGATAGACAGTTCTTGTATTACTTACCGAATTCAAATAAAATAAAGTGAAGCCCTTTCGGATTCCTAGAACAGAGAAGGGCAACAATGATCTTTCAAAGTTGTTCTCAATATTTCCTCTCGAATTCCAACCCTAAGGAATTGTACAAACTGGATAGTTTCATACTGTCTTTGATTATAATAACTGTCACTTTTTTTTTGTAATTATTTCATTTATTTATATTAAAGCACTACATACATAACCATTTCCGCCGCTTGGCGGCAAGATGCCCAGGAGGCTGGCAGCGTTACCTCTTTGTATGGCCAGGCTGATGCGCTGACCGAGGTAGCTGCCAGCCCTCTGATCACCGGAGACCTTGATTAGGCGCGCCGATAATTCTTTAAATAATCGGCGCGCCTCTGGCCTCCACGGACCCAATGTCTCGACCCCAAACGATGCAAATATGTAAGCCTCGCCGAGGTTTACATATAAGCGCCGTTTTAGGTTTTCCGCGGTAGCCGCCGCCGCACCCGCATTGGATGAGGTCGCATGGACGTGGGACGGTACCAGTGTATCTACACAGGTAGCGTCCCAGACCAGCGACCTCCCCAATTTCCATGGAACGAGCGTTATTCCGTCGGGCCTCTTCCCATCGCTCCGTATTAGACCTCTAGGTTCTAAGATCGCAGGTACATTGGCAGTAACATGGGCCCGACGGATAACGTCGTTCAATGTTGCGTGGCGTGACCAGCGGCCAGCGCTCCGGGAGCAGGAGAGTCCGTGGTGGCCGAGTTCGTTGACGGCCTCACCACATTGGCAGCGGTGAACTCTACATGTCCGAACGCCCAGACGGAGACCAACTAAAACTGACAGGTATGAGTTGCTCAGTAGGGTGCCCAGATTTGGGGAGGGTAGTGCCTGCAACCAGTAGCCTGACTCTTTCTCAGAGACAGCGAGAATTCGAGCGCGGTCTGTCTCGTTCTCGGCAGTCGATAGAAGATCGCGCTGGATCTGGAGGCAGAGCGGCTCATCCCACTGTCTCTGGGACTGAGGAGCAACCGGTTGCACGCTCGGGCATGCTATTGACCAGGCGAGTTTGGCCTCGGCCAAGTAAACCGCCTCTACGGAACCCAGTGACGGGTTAATGATTCTCCCGAAGAGGTTGTGCGTACTGTGGACCGATGACAAAAACGCAGGCAATGAAACGCTTGAAATTTTGCGGATGCCCAGGCCGCCGAGGCGGATCGGAAGGGACGCCTGGGTCCAGGCTCTCTCTTCAATGTTGCAATTTAGAATTTCGATGAGGCAATTTTGAATCATTTTGTCTAAAGATGTTAGAAGGTCATAGTGTTGCCAAATAGGAGAGCACCGGAGGATGTATGTGAATTTTGGCACGAAAAGGCAGAAGCGGATGATAGAGAGAGCCATGTGTGAATTAATTTGGTGAAGACGGTTCGATGAATGAGTAAATTTAAACATTTGGTCCGATAAAAAGGTGGGGACAGCACTGCCAAAGATAGGGGCTCCTAGAAGTTTGAGGCATTGTTCATTGACCGTACTTATGTTGGGGGCCAAAACGTTAAATTTAGAAATAATTTCAGATTTTTTTAGTGGGGTCAATTGATTGGGGAATAAAAATTTCACATTTAGAAAAATTTTGTTCGAGGCCAATGGAGGCGAACTCCGTGATCAAAGTCTGTAAGTCGGTCAGTACTGATGACACGTCGCCCCCAATGGTTCCGTCGTCTAAATACCAGACATTAAATTTAGAATTTAGTTTTGATATAATCGGATGGATGGCAAGACTAAATGGCAGGGCCGAGGGGATCCCCCTGTTGGTAGCCGACAGCGGAATGTAGAAGATATTGTTTATGTATCAGAGTGGAAGGGGAGCTGTAACATTGCCAAAGGTACGGGTAGATCTGTGGGACGTTAGTTTGGATTTCTGTGAGTAGTGTACCTCGGTCTACGGAGTTGAATGCATTTTTGACATCAACCTTCAACAGCACCTCGGCTCCATTGTTCAGGAGCAGGATGCGGGTCGCATGTATGGCGGCCTCACAACCTCCGTTCAAACCGAAACCGAGTTGGACGGGCTGGAAGGTTGATGTCAATTGTGGTAGGACTGTCACTTAATTCGTAAATCTTGGCTCTGTACTGTCTAAGACGTCTCATCTAACGTTTACATTACATAATTATATCAGACCAGATCAGTGTCATGGGGACCAAGGTCTGGGCAGGCTGTTGGCTGAGCGGCAACGATACCCGCTCGGGGTCGTATTTGGTACGGAAGATTTCTCGGGCCTTCCAGAATAGGAATGCAGTTAGTGTGATGGGATCTTTTGTGCCAAGTGCGATTCGCGGCGAAGAGAATGTGTAGTGTGTTTTTTAAGTGTTGACGAAGCATGCCACGGATTTTTGACTGTACCTACCTGAATTATTGATGACAAAAACTGAAAATATCGATCATAAGTAATCGATTCTATACAAACAAAGTTACGAGCAAAAGCTCGTTTGAATCTAAGTTTGTGTTTCGCCTTTCATCATCATCAGCCTACATACGTCCTACTGAAGGACATAGGCGTAGTTTGAGAGAGTGTGTACGGGCGTTACCCCACCACGCGGGTCCGATGCGAATAGATAGACTTCAAATATCTTCTTCAGCACATGCAGGTTTCCGCACTATGTTTTTTTTCACCTTTGGAAAGCAGTCGGTATAAGTACATAAGTAAGAAAAACTCACTTCCATTTTTGTCAATGCAAAATCTAACCACGATATCTTACTCATGGGTATAACATTCGAGGCTTAACACAAATCACGTGTATTGTTTCAATCCTTAGGTACTTGCACAAGTTTGGAAGTTTCTAGGCCACTCCGATAAATCAATGTTTGCATTCCATCTAATATACCAACAAGAGAGAAGTCTACGTAAACTATCTTAGCTAGGAATTACAAACAGATGTCTGAGCAGAGCTTTACTGTGTAATTGATATTTATCATGATTATTGTTGTAGCATCACGGCTTCCAGTCAGGAGCGCGCGATGCATTAAGGTTATGTATATTGGATAAGCAGAAGAGCGTGTTTATTATCGAAGACTGATAAAAAACAAGATACAAAATCAACGTTCCAAAACTGGTAAAACCTAAAGTGCAACTACTTACTATGGTCAGTATCGACAAGTACAGCGCTATGTCGCTGACAGTAAATATGTCAATTCGGAAAAAAATTGGTTTAAAGTATAAGACATTTATTTCTCAAAAAAGAATACAATTCACTTGTGGTGAGAAATACAGGTTATAAAAATATTTAAAATATTATTAATTTTTAAACATGTTACAGCCATGTTGTGCTATTGTATGTTGTATTATAAAAATATTATATAGAATAACTAGTGCATACAGAATGAAAACATTATGCCACAAGGTTTACTAACAATTCACTTCAACATCAAAATAGGTATGAAAACATAAAAACATTACTCACAAAAAAAATATCAAGAATTAAACATTTTAACGGGTTCTTACCGCGTTTTGGTATATTTGAGTTCTCGATATTAATAACCGCGTAACTTTCAAAAACTGTATCACAAAAAATGTTGTTAAGATTGTACATAACATTCTATATACAACGTGTTAATGAATTAGCGCAAAACCTCATACACCCCAACTGATTTACAACAAAATAATTAGATTGAAACAGTAATTTCATTATATTGATAGTTAAAATTTAAAGTTATTCGCATTTTAAGTTTTGAGGCAAAAATGATTTGTTATCATTTCAGCAATGAATGAAAGCGCTAACATTCTCATGGATACATTTTAATAATCTTGTTTTGGTAGTAAGTAGGGTGAGTGTGCCCGTGGGGTGGGTTGACATCGGGTTCAGTAAATTTTAAAATCAAATTATTTAATGTTTTGAAAAAAATTACCTATGTTGAAACCATGATAATTCGATTCTGCTCTCGATTCTTAACAAACTACTTTCTAGTTTTGCGTTAATTCATTAACACGTTGTATATGTTTTTTTATAAGAGACCGAAGAATATTTGTGATAGTTCGTAAATTGATCTTTTATATAAATAAAACATCATTTAAAAAAGAAATACAATAAATGATTTGTTTACAGGATTCGTCAATACTCTACTCACATCCACAACTCGTTTCGTCAAAATACATCCCGTATAAATCTGCAAAAAGTTAAAAAAAAAACTTGATTGTTGGTTGGACTATTGCAAGCAAGAGTCGTTATGTAACACTGCGACCACCGCCATTGTGTTCGCCCCATGCTCACCCATATTTTTACGCATACCTTCGAACTTACGGTATTTTGTTTTCATTCTCGAGAGCATGCAAGTTTCCTTACGATGTTTTCCTTCACCGCCGAGCTGGTGATAATGATAAATACAACCGTACATAAATTTCGTAGAACTTAGTGGTACAGGCCAGGAATCGAACCGCCGACTCGTGATTGAGTCACTAGCTGTCTTCCGTAAGGACTACAATCGCTTTAAAAAAAAAACTTGGTAAGTAGGTACCTTGTTAATTTAAAAAATAATTATAATTCTACCTACATGCAGAAGAATGAAAATAATTGATGCTCTATCTGCAGTCGAACAGAATAATAGTTTAAATGTAACATCCAATAATAATAAAGTACCATTTCACCAGAACCAAATTTAGCTAGAACACGACTTGACCTAATTGACAAATTGGTTTATCGGGGAAACAATAATTCGTGGCACGTTGTCTTGTTGAAGACCTTCCTATCTACACAACTATAGTGAATGGTATAATTATAGTTTGTCAGCCCATGCTCAGTTATTTTGAATTCACTACGTTATTCCAAAACACGTTTCGTCTAATTATTATTCGACTTTCACATAATTATGACGACTTTGCGTTACATATCAAACAGGGCGCTTCAGACCATCAAACTGAACAAATTTTACTGTGGGACTAACTTTGAAAAAGCGAAAAAATCATACATTTACATTTTTTCATACATTTTATACGAGTAGATAATTAAAGCCATTTTTCTTTGCGATTTCGATCTTTGCTCCATAATGAAAGTTGTTCACTTTGATGGTCTGAAGCACCCTATATGATATAAATATAACGCATTTAGGTCTACATCCTGTAAAGTATACTAGTATATTATATACTAGATATACTATATACTAATATAATTTATTACAAACTTTGATACGACCGTATCTAACAACATTTGCATCCAATGCTACTGGAATCATAGATCAAAATATTATTATATAAATTAATGGATAGGCTTTACGCGAACATTTCAAACCAGAAAAATGTGGCAAAACAAATGACAGTTTTACTTCAAATATGTACCGTGATGACAGACCAAGTGTGCTAGTTTTTATGGACCAAGTGTACTAGTTGTGTGCTTCAACTTAACGCGCTTTGGGCCTATCCATTAATTTGTTACTTTGATCTAAGACCAGAATGATCTAAAGGGCTCATAATTATGTGTATCTAAATAAGTGTTCTTCTATCTATCTACAGAGTGTAACAAAACATATTTGGCTCCATAGTGAAAGTTGTTCCATTTGGTGGTCTGTAAACCCTGTAAACCGTGACGCCTCTTTCCCTGTGGGGTGGGCAGAAACCAGGGCGCGCCATCTGTACGAAGCACGTACATCAATTATCGGGGTCAATCTACAGATTTTATTTAGCAACACCTAGCGACAGCAGGTTGAACATTGAACGCGGATATCATGCGACCTCGATAAAAGTGCATCGTACATAGGGCGCTAACATTACCTTCTATAGCCCAGTCATTTTACAGAGTTTTGTTAGGCGGTGTACGGAGTAATTATTAATTGGACTTTTAAATTGTAACCTGCACCATTTTATGACAAAATCTTAAAACATATTTTAAAAAAATCGCTACGCAACATAGAAATCGAAATTGTGTGTCCCAGAAGGCTTTTAAATTAATAATATTAAAACCAATGCACTCATTTGACTTAGATTTAACAGTTTAAATTATTTTTGAGCAATAAAATAGGGATTGAAATTTTAAAAATGAGGTATTTAATAGAAAATACGAATGTATTTTTCAAAACCTTCTAAGTAGATAAAAATATTTACAACATGTTTGAAGTATGTATAATGGTAATACCTTAAATATTTGCAAAAAAAAAATTTACCGTCAGTTTTTTTTAGAACGAGATAACAGCTAAATTTTAAAATTGGAACTGTTACTGACGTGATTTTTTGTCATTTTGGTACATTTCTAAGCTCAAATCAATATCATACCGAAAAAAATCAATTATTAATTAGTCCCGGCTCAAACCGTAAAATGACTGGGCTACTAAGAGCATTTATCATATCAAATTAGTGTTCGAATATACGTGGATACGACCATTACTCTCAGCATTTTCATTCTTTCGGCCGTATCCTACTTCAGCACTCAGTACCCAGCAAATCATAAGGATATCATTATCCATAGCAATTATTGTGAGATTTGTGAATTATCATTCTGAGAGCGTACTAACTCTCACACCATCTATTACGATCCTTACATACCTGCTTTTCTTACATAGGACCATTAACTCGCTTAACAACTGCAGTGAAATTCTTGGACTTATCGATTTGTCAGTTCCTCATAATCTAACTAGATACCCTATCACTAGGCTATTCCATCCATCACCCTGTAAAACTAATGTTGGCTCTAACGCGCCTGTAACAAGAATGTGTACTGAGTTCAACAAGATAAACTCAACTGTCGAGAACATAGACATATTCAACGACTCGTTGCGTGTGTTTCGTCGTAAGGTGCTGAGATCATTTCGTCTTTAAATTTAAGTCAATTGTTAAATTATGCTCTGCTCTGTTTAATTTTTGGTTATTTTTGTTTTTATTGTTATTATTAAGTATTATTTTTATTTTATTTTTTTGTAGTTTCTTTAAATTTTTGTGTCCTGTGTCCTTTATATATATGGTGTAGAAAAAGAAACTGTGTGTATTATACTGTAACAGTCCCTTTAAATGATGATTTTGTCTAGTTGTAGTGAATGTTGTGCCCACCTGTAACTGGGTTATGTATCAGAATTATACCTAACTAAAGATGTAAATGTGAGTGTTATAATATGTAATCTGTTGGTGAGCCTAAATAAATAAATAAATACCTCTTTCTCCTCACTCACGTCCATAAATCTCTACATAAATTCCCGCCTCACCTTTTTGCATAACGTAGCCGATAAAATAATTAATTGATTTACTTATTACGAGCGTTAACCCGCGACTTCGTCCGCGCAAATTATATACCAAATTTTAAGTCAGATCATAAGCTATCAAACAAAAAAAGTTTCATCAAAATCGGTTCAGTAGTTTTTGCGTGATACTCGTTCAAACAAACAAACAAACAAACAAACACACAAACAAACAGACAGACAAAAAATCCAAAAATTGGTGAAATGGAATCAGGGACACATAAAAACCATATCGTAACTTTTTTTTTGTTAATATCTTCAATGTACACACAAACTTCCTGTTACAGTTTTATAATAGTATAGATAGATAAATAATACACCTTTTATTTGCTAATTATACGTAATCCGTTCTGACTTTTAAAGGTTTAGGAGTCGATCCTCTTTATTAACTGAAATATTAAATTTCCTCTTCGTAGACAAAACCTTTCAGTCTGAAGCAAATTTTTCGAGCTTTTCACAGAATAAAGCCAATAGGGAATTGTAATTCTTACTCAACATTCAATGAAGCCTATTAACGTCAATGTCTTGAAAACATTTACAAGAATTATTTTGTGAGACTTTTTATAGACTGAAGGTTTTACATTATACAGGGTGGAACATAAAACTCTAGTAATATTTAAAAGTTAGACCATTAAAGTTAATAAATTTAAATATGGGGACAATACCGATTTCAAATATTATTCAGTTTTAAACATGTTACAGCCATGTTGTGCTATTTCGAATCAAATTAAAGATTGAAAAATTTGTCTCGGGCGGGACTTGAACCCGCACTTTTCCAAACCGGGGAACTGCGTTATCCAATTTCGCCACCGAGCCCACTACCCAGAGAACGAAATTTTCAATCTGTTGCGTCTTAAGGGGATGTGAGCGCCATCTACTGGTAGTTATTACAAACTAACCAACCCGCAAGTCCAGCATTACAACTGTAATTCATACGATATAGATGACACACCCTGTTCCAATGCGGGTGCGGTTCATGAGCGGGTTCAAGTACCGCCCGAGACAAATTTTTCAATCTTTAATTTAATACCGATTTATTTTAGTTTAACTATTCCATACATATGAGACGAGTCTCTACTGCAGTTTTGTATGAAAGTTTTTTTTTTAATTCTTTCTCGAAGCTCCATAGTGAAAGTGTTTACTTTGTTTGTTTAAACAACCCCATTGAAATATTACTAGGGTGTTTTGTGACACCCTGTATAAGTTACGGCGACGGGCTCACTCCCCGTCACACTGGACAGAGTTTCGGTACTAGTGAAACGTGGATGTTCTGAGGTTTCAGAATATCTCTGACTACCCCCTCGGGGAATATAGTCGTGAGCATATGCTTATGCCTATGCTGTATAAGTTATCGCAAAACCGACAGTATTAAAAACTGTTTCTTGAGAAAATATCACCTGAACAATATTTTGATGTGTATCTAATCTAAACTATTATAAAACTGTAACAGGAAGTTTGTCTGTACATTAAAGATATTAACAAAAAAAAAGTTACGATATGGTTTTTAGGTAGCCCTGATTCCATATCAACAATTTTTGGATTATTTGTCTGTCTGTTTGTTTGTTTGAACGAGCATGAGGCAAAAACTACTGAACCGATTTTGATGATTTTTGTTTGTTTGATAGCTTATGATCCGACTTAAAATCTGGTATATAATTTGTGCGGACGAAGTCGCGGGTTAACGCTCGTGTAACATAAATACAGTAATTCCGTCTGTTCTTATAAATAAGCGACCTCCGTTTTTATTATTATTATTGTTTGTTTGAATCATGATTAAATAATAAAATAATTCGTGCTTATTAACACGTCCAAATTGCCGGTTTGCTGGGTACACGACAATGCAGTGCATGAACATGCAAAGTAATGCGCTGGTTGTGTGAAAGACTTTATACATGCCGATTCACGTCGCCGCTGGGTAACTGGTGCCGGCCAGAAACCAGTGAGAAAAGGCACGAATAGTTTTAGAGTGGAATTAAGAGATCGTAGATGACTACTCTTCATCATCGTCAGCCTATCATTGTCCTTTGCTAAACATAGGCCTCTCTTTAGGCACGTCACATAACTCTATCCTCGGTCTTCCTCATCCGGTTGCTCCCCACTACCTTTTTAGCTTGTCGGTCCACTGGTCCGCAGGGCATCCCACACTACGCCTGCCAGTTCATGGTTTCCACTCTAGAACTTTTGAGTCCCTATCGGGTGTCAGTTCTTCGCCAGATAATGTTGGTGACTTCTCTTAAGCCAACATAAGCATAAGCATATGCTCACGACTATATTCCCCGAAGGGAAAGTCAGAGATATTCTGAAGCCAACATAAACACTGCAAACGAAATCTTATTCGTCGGTCGTGCTTAATAGTTCACTGGAAGAAGTTATGTTTTTCCTTAGTAAAGAAGTACGTAGTAAGTGCTGTTTGACCGCCGATCGGGCTACTTAGACTGCCATACTTATTGCATAAAGTCTCGACTTTTTGTTTTATGTGGCAAAAAACTTTGACATAATTTATAGTTGGTTTAACTGTACCTTTCGAGGTTCCTATTCATAAATTATCAAAAACGTTGACTTCATCTTCCAACCACAATCCAAACCTTGAGACCTTTCCATAAATAAGTTACTAATAAAATTAATATTTACAACCGAGATTATAAAACGGTTAAGAGAACAAACGAAGTGAAAGCCACAGTGCCATAGAAAGTGTTGAACTTCCAAGAAGGGTGTTAGAAACACGCACCAACTTTGTTTTTGCGGTGCAAGGTAAAAGAGAAATGTTTTGGATCAAAATTATAGAAGATCATCATCATTCTCTTGTCAATTTCCCAATATTTGGGGTTGGCGCAATATGGCATCCTCGACCATTCGTTTCTCAGCTTTTATTTCAGAACTCACTCCTTTCTTACACATCCTTCACATAATCCATCCATCTTTTCTTCGGCCTTCCTCTCCTACCGCAGCCATCCACATTCATACTTCGTCTTACTATTGGAAGATGACACTGCTAAACACAATAAAGTTTCAACTATTCCAACTAAGCTGGAGTAAAATCTTCCCTTTTTCGTGGAGGACCATTTCATCCCATTCCTCCATTAACATTTGGCCTGAGTCGTTATTAACTTGAACCACAATATTACTACGGTGAAGCAAGTTAAAGATTAGTGCAGAACTCAATTAAACCTACAAAGTTGGAGAGAGATCGCGATCCGTATAATTAAATTTTCCCAGCAAAAGTGCTGCGTGATCGGAATGTATAGGTACTTTCAGTGCAGGTTTCATGTTATCTAGCCATCGATTTTTTATAGCATTGGAATTCAATTTTTCTGTATTCCATTTTAATCTATATCTCGTATCTAGTATAAACGAGTGCAACTAACCGACGTGAAAGCTTTTGCTTAACTAACTAAATTTTTGGTATTTGAAAGTTAAGTTATTTATCTGCCAATACTACAGTGGTGGGAATGGAGGGATACTGTCATGAGATTATAATGTGTGTGTGTCCGTACTGTTTTCTTGTCTTGTTTTTATTTCATCATCATCATCAGCCTGTAAACGACCCACTGCAAGGCACAGGCCTACCCTCAGGGAGGGTGTAAGGACGTTAGTCCACCACGCGTGTCCAATGCGGATTTGTAGACTTCACATACGCATCAGAATTTCTTCTTCAGCGTATGCAGGTTTCCTCACGATATTATCCTTCACCGTTTGAGAGCATTAAAAAAACTCATTGGTACGTGGTATGTTGTCGGTGTGGATTCGAACCCGGACCCCCATTATTGGGTGTCCATACGTCTCCGTATCGCGCCACCGACGCGACGCCGACGCTCTTTTAGTTTGTATTTCACATATTTGTTTTTCTTAATCAATGTTACTTCTTTGATAAAATTAGTTGCGTATTGTAGCGTCTAGTAGTGTGACTGGTCGCCGATGTTGATCTCGGTTTACAAGAGTAACACTGGCCTTATGTGTTGTTCCTGCGGCTGTAGTATGCGATCTTGACTTTTATCTCGTTCGTTCGCGCGCAAATGAAAAGAGAGTTAATGCGCGATAGCGCTATATCACGCTGCTATACTACAGCCGCTGGTACCTAAATATAGTATAACATCATAACAACCAATATTAAAACAGCAAAAATATTTTTAAAATTGTTGTTGCGTAAGAACGGCCGCGATAGCTCTATGGTTCAGTGAAATGCGTTGGTTAGGTACACAGATTCTTATCGTATCTGACACCTGTATAATTATTTAAATTTTAATATACCCATTCATTTTCAACAGCAGAGTTTATCTAGTTTATGAAAAACTCTAAATTTCTTATTAGCCCAGTCATTTTACGGAATTTTGTTAGGCAGGGTAGGGAGTAATTATTAATTGGAATTTTAAACTGTAACTGGCACTATTTAGTGACAAAAAGACTATCTTAAACCATATTAAAAAAAAATCGCTATGCAACATAGAAATCAAAATTGTGTGTCCCAGAAGGCTTTTAAATTAATAATATTACAATATAAATTATTTTTGAGCAATAAAATACGCATTGATATTTAAAAAATGAGGTATTTATAAGAAAATTCGAATGTATTTTTCAAAAACTTTTAAGTAGACAAAAAATTTTACATCATGTTTCAAGTATGTCTAATAAAAAATAACCATCAGGTTTTTTAGAACGAGATAATAGCTAAATTTTAAAATTGGAACTGTTGCTGTCGTGATTTTTAAAAATTTTTGGAACATTTCTAGGCTCAAATTGGCTCTTCAATATTATACCGAAAAAAAAAATATCAGTTATTAATTAGTCCCGGCTCACACCGTAAAATGACTGGACTATATGTAGCGCTATCAAGCGTTATAATTTTCTGCCACGACGGTTGAGTAATTACAAAATAGCTGTACAAAATAAACTTTATCTACTCGTTTCGTAAACAATTCTCTTTGTTATCGTTTGAATTGTTATTTCAGAGATTTCAGTTGCCAAGAACAAAAGAGATATTTAGTTAATTCAACCTTATTTAGGAGCGTTATAGCTTCAGTTTTACAATAAAATAAAACATAAATTATTATTTATTTGATCTGTGAAAACGTACAGAAGTGGCGTAGTGCGGGAATGCCGGGGGTGCTGGCAAAATGAAAATGAAAATAATGTATTTAAATAAAAGTTTAAAAATTGGTTACATAAAAATCTTAAGGGCCTTAAATACCTATTTCGAATACATATTCATACCAACAAATACATATCATACATAAAAGAGTACTAAAACAACAATTATTAACGTAACATAATTAGAGAAAGCAGATAATCAAGTGCATGGCGACCAAGAATACGATTAACGATCTATTTGCTGCCGTAGCGTCCCCTAAGGGCCTATGTCGAAAAATAATTGAAGCGAAATGGGCGTGTGATAGCTTATATTACTGCCTGATGCGAGAGAAAGAGACGGGGCGGTGCGCGCGCCTGAAACGACGCAAGCGTAAAACAAACTTTATTTAATTGTGATTGTACTATTTATGTAAGTTCAATTCTGCTCCAATCAAAATTTGTAAATTATAAATCTCTTTTTTTTAATCAAGTCTCGTGTTTCTATTATTCACCGTTTATCAGTTCCAAGCGTTTATAAATAAAAACGGAGGCTACTTTGGCTTGTTTTTCTATCGAGAAAATGTGTCTTAATATTGTTTTGGCTGTAATCAAAACTTCAATTATATGTTCAATTTACACATATCCGCTAATCATACTCCTACTGTTAGCACTTCATGATATATGACGCATTGAATAATCCTATTTTTTTCTCATAGCCTCTTAAGAGTAATTTTAACAAATACTACACTCTATGGATGAATGCAAAAACTATTTATGTATACCGACTTCATTTACCAGGGGTTCCCATCGTAGGCAAGCGAAAGCCTGCTTGTTTCTAGGGAAACCAGTAAATAACGGAACTCTTCTATTTTATTTGATACAGTTTTGTTCCACTATTCCTTCTCCAAAGTCGAACCAGGCATAGAAATTATAAACCTAAGTTTAATCATATTTCCGATTAAACAAGATCTTTTTTTCCCTTGTTTTCTAAAATTACGTCACATCACGAAACTAGCAACATAGCGGTTTTGAAATACAGGGTGTAAAATTAAATAACAAATGTTAGCTATGGTGCTCCAGATCATCAAACCGAGCAACTATTACTATGGGGCCAACATTGAAGTCGTAAATTTTATTTGTTCCATAGAAAATATTAATGGTTATACTGCTACTGTATGAATCAGCAGATTTTTTTCACGACTATGTTTGCTCCACTGTGAAAGGTCTGACGTAAAAAAAGAATATAATTATGTACTATAAGTGTATTTCATTATTTTTAATGCCTTTTTTTTCTCAACTAAAAAGTTTCGAGATCACAACCTTGTATTCTTTATCTTATTTTTATTAAGCGTAAAACTTCGACTTACTTTTCACTCTCTTTATAATAAAACACTCGTATATCCGTATCACAAAAAAGAAAACAAATAAATACTCAAACTCAATACTAGCAAAACCCCGCGGCTACTCGTGTTAACTTCGTTCCGTAGCTATTCACATTGTTTCCGCACCCCGGGCGGCCTGTTAGCCCGTTTCAAGTACTTACGCATTTGGCTCGCTTTCCTCTATATTTTCTCTATTTACTGAACTATTACGTAACGATACGTTGTCGTGCGGTGTCCAGCTTAGAACAATACCCAAACGGGTACAAAACGGATAAACCCTTCAAGTATAGTCGAATCATTTCATTATGCATACCCGTGTGTCCACGATGGCAGTCAACTTATCGGACCACATTTCTCATCATAGCAGTTTCCATTTCCCAGAAAAAATGCGGTTCGCAGTTTTCAGATGGATGAGAAAAATTACCAGTATTAAATTAAAACTTCTATTAACTCCTCTCGTTGGTATGGGATTTGTGATGAGAGAATTAAGCAAGGTTGCATGGAAAGGGCCTCCTATATGACGAAACCTGAGTTCGTCTAGCGAACTCTGGGCAGTCAGCCTTGATACGACCACTGCTGGTTGTCTAATCATTACACTACATCATTTGTAATTGACATGCGATATTGGCTCATGCTGACCGGAAAGAAGAGGAACTTTTGTATGCCTCTCTCACACAGCATACACGTGCTAGCCTCTTCTCGTCAGTGGGAGCCGGTTTTTATGAAATATCCAGGAATGCCATTCTAAGCGCAAACATCGTCACACACAACCTTTAATTCATCGTTGAAACATCGGCGAGCTGTCAATTCGGTATTCGCTTAGGTTATGTCAAACCTATATAAAAACTTCTACGATCTGAAGGATGCATAAAGGATGTTACATTTGTGAGCTCATCGATGTTTTTGACAGCGATGTGATGCTTAGAGAATTGCACTCCTGAGTGTGCCTTAACTAAACATTGTTCTTCTACCCCCACAGACAGGTGAACCTAAAGATAAGTCCACAACTCGGAGACTGCTTCAACTGGAGCATGGCACCATCGCAGAGCGAGCTGGTGGTCTTCGCCAGAGTCTCCGACCCAGCTGTGGACTTGGAGACGACACCTCCCGACGGGCCATGGTTAGAAGCCACTGCAGCGGCGGTCCCGTGGAGCTTGGGCGTTGATATCGCTATTTGGAATGCTGTCGGTACGTTGTAATTAAAATATCATGTTATTTAGTTTAGTTATAGTTCGGTTATTTTACCACAGCATATTTTTTTAGGACTGTATTTCAGGCAACCATTTATATAAATAATGTCCCTGTCTTTTAAGTATGTTTTCTCGGCTAAAATGCTAAACCGATATTAACCAAAATATTCTTCAAGCCAGCTTGAACCCTAATGAAAGACTATTAAATAAAATAAAAAATATATAAGAATTAAAAATCTATTCAGCCGATGGTGGAATAGGAGTGGCATTTAATAATAATAGGTAGGAACTTCACTCGTATACAATTATTTTTGCACAATTAGATCAACTATAAATCAAAGTATAAATCAATCAAAAATATACCTTACTAGCTGTTTCCCGGGATTTTGTCTGCATGTTACTTTTTAATTAGGGTTCAAGCTATCTTTATATCCAATTTCATCAAAATCGATTCAACGGTTTAACCCTAAAAACTTAACAAACAGAGAGACTTTCGCATTTATAATATTAGTATGGAATAGATATAGGACATGGGTTTACAATAAAAAACATTATTATTATGTTTGTCATTTCCTTATCACGGGACATAAGAGTTCCGGAACTTTGGAAGATGTGCGTGGAGCTGAAACAAACACGTAGAAGCCCTTTAGACAATTTGCTCTTAAAGGTGATGTGATACCGACTAGCGGGTATCCCTGAATACACTATAGAAGTGTAACCAACGACAGTTTCGTCCCAGTACAACTATTATTATTATTATCAGCCGTTGATGTCCCACTGTTAGGCAAAGGCCTCCATCTGTTAACATAAGCTGCAAAAATACTTAGAGGAAAATAAAAGACACAAAATAAGGCGACAACTCTATCCTACAGAAACAGTGTAAAATCAAACCATATTGAATAAATCCTCTCTTAAAAACAAGACTACTGCACACAAATAACTGATACGAACTAATAAAAAGTTTAAACTAACTTGTATTCTTTATCTTATTTTTATTAGGCGTAAAACTTCGACTTACTTTTCACTCTCTTTATAATAAAACACTCGTATATCCGTATCACAAAAAAGAAAACAAATAAATACTCAAACTCAATACTAGCAAAACCCCGCGGCTACTCGTGTTAACTTCGTTCCGTAGCTATTCACATTGTTTCCGCACCCCGGGCGGCCTGTTAGCCCGTTTCAAGTACTTACGCATTTGGCTCGCTTTCCTCTATATTTTCTCTATTTACTGAACTATTACGTAACGATACGTTGTCGTGCGGTGTCCAGCTTAGAACAATACCCAAACGGGTACAAAACGGATAAACCCTTCAAGTATAGTCGAATCATTTCATTATGCATACCCGTGTGTCCACGATGGCAGTCAACTTATCGGACCACATTTCTCATCATAGCAGTTTCCATTTCCCAGAAAAAATGCGGTTCGCAGTTTTCAGATGGATGAGAAAAATTACCAGTATTAAATTAAAACTTCTATTAACTCCTCTCGTTGGTATGGGATTTGTGATGAGAGAATTAAGCAAGGTTGCATGGAAAGGGCCTCCTATATGACGAAACCTGAGTTCGTCTAGCGAACTCTGGGCAGTCAGCCTTGATACGACCACTGCTGGTTGTCTAATCATTACACTACATCATTTGTAATTGACATGCGATATTGGCTCATGCTGACCGGAAAGAAGAGGAACTTTTGTATGCCTCTCTCACACAGCATACTAGCTGTTTCCCGGGATTTTGTCTGCATGTTACTTTTTAATTAGGGTTCAAGCTATCTTTATATCCAATTTCATCAAAATCGATTCAACGGTTTAACCCTAAAAACTTAACAAACAGAGAGACTTTCGCATTTATAATATTAGTATGGAATAGATATAGGACATGGGTTTACAATAAAAAACATTATTATTATGTTTGTCATTTCCTTATCACGGGACATAAGAGTTCCGGAACTTTGGAAGATGTGCGTGGAGCTGAAACAAACACGTAGAAGCCCTTTAGACAATTTGCTCTTAAAGGTGATGTGATACCGACTAGCGGGTATCCCTGAATACACTATAGAAGTGTAACCAACGACAGTTTCGTCCCAGTACAATTATTATTATTATTATCAGCCGTTGATGTCCCACTGTTAGGCAAAGGCCTCCATCTGTTAACATAAGCTGCAAAAATACTTAGAGGAAAATAAAAGACACAAAATAAGGCGACAACTCTATCCTACAGAAACAGTGTAAAATCAAACCATATTGAATAAATCCTCTCTTAAAAACAAGACTACTGCACACAAATAACTGATACGAACTAATAAAAAGTTTAAACTAACCAATGCCAAGCAAGTTTAGTAGCGAAATAGTATTAAAACTTTATCCGTCGATATTTTTCAGCTTCAAAAGTTTCAGTATAACGCGAACAAACTGGTAAACTATTGCAATAATTCCCAATGGAGGGCGATAGGAACAGTTCTCATTCATCAAGCGTATATATTCTAGACTAGATCTAGAGAATACTTAAAAATTATATCAACTCGTTGCATTTTGTGTTCTGTAGCAAAATCTGTTTGTCTGAACCAATAACGACAGGGTTTTCAGAAAAGCATAGGAGTTTTTGTAGTAGCGTTTAGATTTTATTTCTTTCAAAGTTTGGCAATAGAAAACATATAGTTATTGTTAAACAATCTGTTATTGATAAATACATTATTTTTGGCAGTTTCGGAAATTATTATTTTACTCGTATATTATATTATGTTATATGATTTTAGAGGTCATGACTGTACAGTCTAAATAGTTACAATGATTAGGTATATTTTAGATTGAAAATAGTTTCTATCTTGCATGTTTCAAATTTAGTGCTCTACAACTAAGGACAAAAACGGATCACTGTTTGAATTTTAGGTCTTATTTAGTATCGAGGTTGGCAAGCTTTTAAAGACTGAAGTGAAATATTATATAGGTTTGTTGACTTTATACCCTATTCAGTGGACGGCGACCTACTTTTCTTCAATGTTGCTAAGTGGAATCACACCCTTTTGCCTTGCACCGCTTTTAGTAAAACGATGTATTTTACTGAATACCTACTAGTTTTGTATGCCTCAGAGGTTTAAGGTTATTGCTCTTATCTTTCATGGATGTTAAAGCACAGCAAGCTTTGAAACCTTAGACTTCGGATTTTTCAAAGATAAACTGAGAAATTTAGGGAACGAGATAGTTATAGTTCACTGATGATATCCGGGTCAATTCTTATTGAAAGAGGGCAGCGGGCAATGCGCTGCATTTTACTTAGCATATTGAACTTTATCTAGTGACAATATGAAAACTAAAATTCTACCCGTGGCTACCCGTTCTGTCACCTCCACTGACATTCTATCTCATGTTACTGCTGGTATTGTTGTTGGTTGAGCGGGCTCATTTTCCGCAACTCGACGACTTAGGCGCCTATTTTGCGTTAGGTGGGAATGACTATTCCTGCCATCCCAACTCCTCCAGAAAGCCCACCAGCTTGTTAATACTGCCGAAGACTTCTGGTAGAGACCCCGGTGATCCGAGATGTTGTGCCCGATAGTGTGCTAGCCCGTTGCATTCCAACAGCATGTGCGCAGCCGTTTCATCAACCTACGTGCACACCCTGCATAGAGGACTGTTAGTAACACCAATATTGAACAGATGTTTGTTAAAAGGACCGTGACCAGTCAGGGCTTCAGTAACTAGGCGTAATTGAGCTCTCTTGAGACGCAAGAGGCACTTGGTGAGGCATGTTACTGCTGTAGATAAAGTCCAATATGCTAGGTAAAATGATGCGCTGCTTTTTCTGTGGGAATTGACCAGCCTAACTACGCGGGCGACTGCGACGAAAATGTATTTTCACCCCTCCGGGCGGAAAGCTTCAACTTTCGTCCCACTGTGCTAAATGAAGTTGTCGCCAAAAAATAAGCTAGCCTCAGACCACACGAGGCGAAGCCTCGGGCTTGTCAATTACATGAGATCTGAGACATTTCTTACTTTCCTGCCCTCGGTGTGTAATCTACTATTTCTTTATAACCGTCGAATCTATTCTATCTCCATCTTCGATAAAATAATATTGCAAGACAGATAAGTTAAGTCCTCGACTCACTGGACCTAATTGTATGTGCTCGTGATTAGTCCCTGTTATTGATCCAGATTTACAGAAGTTACATAGGTGTGGTCTTACCCTTATTATTCTAATATTTAGGGTCGGCACAATTTTGTCATTGTTTTCCTTATAGGTTTAGTAAATGTTTTACGGTTGGTCGCATGCCTGACATCAACTCTCTTTGGGAATGCTTTTGGTGTGGTTTCCCCGCCACTATACGGGTAACCAAGGATGGATGCGCTAAAGACAAGAGGACATTTCTGATCCTGCCTTAGTCGCCTCTTTCGACACCCACGTTTTGGAATGGGGTTGTCTTATTCTTTTTCGGGAACTACACGGTTGATACCCAGACACAAGATCAAAGATGTGTAATCGTACCACACTACAGTTCTATTCTGATCAAGTTTTTGTTACAGGCTGGGCGGGTTGGGGGGAATGGGGTGCCTGCAGCAGAACCTGTGGCGGTGGTATGCAGATAAGAAGGAGGTACTGCTCAAGATCCTCTTGCGAAGGATACGGAGAGCAAGGGAGATCCTGTAACTCTTTTGAGTGTGAAGGTGAGTTCAATATTATTTCATATGTAATTCTAATAAAATAAAAACTAAAACATAGTGAGAAAAAACCTGCATACGAAACATAAGGAATTCTGATGCCTATGTGAAGTCTACTAATTCGTACATGGCTTGCGTGGTAGACTAGCGCCCAAAAACCCTCCATGGGGTAGGCCTGAGCCCTGAATCAGGACGTATATAGACTGGTGATTATGAATCTTGTGTGCTGAAGTAATTCTTATGGTAGGTCTAATAGTAATAAACCAATTCCGAGCTGCATTACCCTTCAACCCAATCCCCTCCGAAGCGAAAAAAAATCAGCTGCCCCATATAAAACTGTTGTACCTACCCGATTAAAAGGTGCATGACAGCTGATTTTTTTTCGCGTTTCCTGAGGCAGGCTCCATGATGGTCTGAGTTCACCGTTTCAGTATTCGCTAGGATGTCACTTACACCCTGTATAATACCTATAACCAATCTAACTAAAGATTCTTCTCTGTACCAGGAACAATAAATCCACTAGCGCCAGGTGCAAGGCGAAACTTCCACCCGGCCCAGGCACGTTGGGGTCCAGTAGCGGATAGACCCCACGCATTCAGTCTCAGACCAAACTCCTACATCTGGATAGCGTCGTCTGAGCTCTTCTCAGCAGGCAAGACGTTCCCGAGGGAGTTCACGTTGTTCGTCTCTTTGAGACTACGGCCTGAGGTTTGTATGCAGATTTTATTGTTTAATAGATGTAAAAACCGAATGTCCAGGAAGATACAATAGGAGGTTAGCCCAAGTTTGCGTTCTATAGACATAGAGGATAGGAGATTTAGATATTTAATACCACTGTCTTTGTTATTCATACTAGGTTTGTTTCTTTTGGTACAGTACTTTTATCTTACGAACATTGACGTTAAGGTGGTTTCCGTCCATAGAAAAGTTTGACGCACGATACGCGTAGCACGGAATCAATAAAAATAATATTTTATATATTGAAAAATAGTTTAGAAAATCTAGTTTGCAATTTATAATATAATTACGAAGATATAAAGTTTTTAAAATTTTGTATGAAAAATTTCAAAGCTTTATATCTTCGTAATTATTTTATAAATTGCAAATGTTATATGTGACGCGGCATCTAGATTTTCTAAACTATTTTTCCATATATACAAAGTTACTTATATTAATACCGTCTACGCGTATTGTGCGTTAAAGTTTTGTATAAAATTGACCCCTCTGCAACCACCTTAAATACTTGAGACTCCAAGTCTCGTATAATTAGCAATTGTTGTATTTGATTCATAAAAGTCGTCGTATTTAGTATGTTTACTGTCAGTTGGTTAGCAAAAGACCTCCTTAGGAGCTCTTTTGGCTCTGCCAATTTAAAAGAGTTAATTGTTTATCTTGTTCCGTTATACAGGGTGTTACAAAGTACCCCCTATACTTAAGGGGGTGCTACAGACCATCAAACTGAACAACTTTCACTATGGAGCCAGAGAGAGTAGCTGGGACCAATAGCTTAATGTGCCATCCGAAGCACTGGTTAAGTGGTCTAATGGTTAGGAGCATTGGGCTCTCGACATGAAGGTCGTGGGTTCGATTCCCAAGGGGACACCTAGTGATATGTAACTTTGTGCGTTTTCCCCCAGTTGGTTAGGACATTGCAGACTGAATCACCTGATTGTTTGAAAATAAATTGTTACATATATGTATAACGAGGCCTCTTTCTTTGCAAGCAAATTAATGTATTTCTTCTACTTTCTTGACGAAACTGCTTTTTCCTTTTTATAAATTAATACGCACTTCGACACAGTAAATGGGACTTGATTATATCACAGCAGTCGTGAAAAAAGAAGGCTTTTGCTCATGCAATTTTATTCAAGAGGCTCATGCAAATGTAACTCTTAACGACGCATTTGAATGCTTAACACGTTTAAAATTGCTTGAAACGAGCGACTTCCGAGTAATTAAACTTTTCTTAAAAGAGCATTTTACTGGAATTAGTGCCTTTGTACTAAAATTTTCTTTTGAAAATGAGGGCATTGTTTCAATGTATTTAATGGGCGTTGAACTTGAGGTATTAAATTTAAGTTAGTAGTAATGTTTAAAAAATCTGACGTTTTGAAGTAAATTATGATAATCCAATTACATTTTTAAGAGAACTGCCTCCTGGACAATCCCACAATAGTAGCAAACAAACGTCGTAGGAACATAATATGTAAATCTACCGCACTTAAATCTAGTTTCTCACACCACTTTTTCGTTTTCTTGGGAAACTACTTGTATAAAAAAATTAACCATATTTTAAATTTATATTTGCTTCCAAAATATAAATGTAAAAGAGTTGTATCCTAATGGTTATTAAAGCTAAATTACGATGCTACTGAAAGTCTTTGACACCTTTAGTGTAACTACTTGGTCAATTTCCCCACACCACATACGCAAGCACACTACACACACATACACACTCACATCACACCTACTACTCACCACACATTATCATAATCTAGTAACGCATAATTATCTACCCACCCTCTTTATTTTTATAATACTTACCTATAAATTTTAAGCAGCCATGTATTTATTTTATCTTTTCATTATTTTTGAACGAAATGTAACTATCATACCTACACGTGCTAACTAGTTGACTAAAGAGCAATCATTATGTCCGAGATGAGGGCCTGGAGATCTGTAGAACCAGGCTTAAACTTTATAAGCCTATCCCAGACTCCAGTCTCATCACAACAAAATGTTTAATTATAATATAAACTAAGTACCTACTGTATCTGTTACGTTTGTCTGTGTATGAGAAAAAAATAAAAATAAAAAAAAGTATTAATACAAAGAAAAAAAATTTTTTTTTCAGCTCGCTTTATGTTTTTTTTTGTTTGCGTGCTATTTACCAAAGATAAAAAAACTTAAAGGCGAAAAAAATTATAGACGGCAGATCTGTACAATTCCTATCCTTGACCTTGACCATGATTAGCAATCGAATATAAAATGTATAATATCATTTAAAAATCTTGATTTATGCAGGGTCCTTCTTAAATGTTTACGGTAAAGGGGACGATCAGACTAACAAACTGAACAACTTTCTCTAAGGGAACTATATTTAAATCGCGAAAAAAAATAATCAGTTGTCCCATACAGTTTGGTCGAGTATGTTTCCAGTTTTGTATGGAACAGCTGATTTACTTTTTGCTATATTGAAGTCCCATAGAGAAAGCTGGTTATTTTGATGGTCTGATCATCCCCGTCAGCATATAAAGAAAGACCATATACAGGGTGTAACAAAACACTACCTAGTAATACCATCAAACTGACCAACTTTCACTATGGAGCCAACATCGAGAAAAAATAAAAATCCATACATTTTAGTAGAGTCGGTATTGCAGTTTTATATGTAACCGCAGATTTTTTTATTTTTTCTTGGTGTTGGCTCCATAGTGAAAGTTATTCAGTTTCATAGTCTGAAGCACCCTAGGGTTTAACTATTACTAGAGTGTTTTATTTTATAACACCCTGTATACGTACAGATAAAACTCTACTTATTAGTCTGAGCCTCACTCTACTCTTACCAGTAAATGAATTAAAAGAGAGCTAGAAAACATACCTACTTATTTTAATTGTCAAAAACTAAAAAGGTTGTGATACACAAACATAGACATGAATCAGCTGGTTTTATTTTTGGAGCTAAAATTTAAATTAATCTAACTTAACTTAGTCTACAGGTGCAAGAATTTATGTATTAAGCCCTTCAGAGTGCTAACATAACCACAACTAATGGAGCACCTAGAAGTAAAGTTAACCTTAATTATGACCTTAATTGTGATAGTTCTCGTGTAGGAAGACGTTATAAGGAAATAAGGTACAAACTGAGTAATAAGGAGCAGCGAAAATGGACTTAGTTATCATAACTAAAACATCTCAAAACCCATAGTAATGTTGTATATAGGGTCTTTCTTAATATGCTGATATTTTTTTAAGGGGATGATCAGACCGTCAAACTGAACAACTTTCTCTATGGCACCAACATCGAAATCGCGAAAAAAAATCGGCTCTTCCATATAGAACTGATGATGATGATGAGCTCCTGTCCGATTTCGGCCACGGCGACTGCTTCAGCTCCGATTTTGGCGCTCATGTGCTCGAATGTGACTCACGTAGCCTATTTTGTGAGTAAAGGTCCTCGCACATTGCGGACACGAGAGGACACCATTAATATATGTGTAATTGATCGCCGCAGGTGGTCGGGCTTTCAATTCGTACAAACCTACTCAAGCCAAATGTATGGGACAGCAGATTTTTTTTTCGCGATTTCGATGTTGGTCCGATAGAGAAAGTTGTTCAGTTTGATGGTCTGATCATCCCCTTAAAAAAGTGTCAGCATATTAAGAAAGATCCTGTATTAATTAAGGTTCCTTAAGCCAGACCGAAAGCCAAAATACCAAATGACGCGTTTCAGAACACTCTTGATAGCAAATAAAATGTATTTATCAGAAAGATATACTATCCGATATTATATCGTGGACGTAACTTAAGCTGTTCTAAGAATAAAGTGGTTCAAATGTCTGTTCCTGTAATTTAAAATTGTCTTAAAATTTCGTTGCTATTTGGAATGGAGTATGGGTAAATAGGTGCACATTTTTTTTAACATCTGCCTCCTTCTATTGGCTTGAAGTCTGAAGTCTTTTTGTGCAGGGAAAGACAGTTCGCTTCTATGAGTTTTTGAAAGATGTTAGGTGGTTATGATTTGCAAATAATTATAAAAACATGTTTCTTGAATGGGGAAAATGCGTAGTGTTTTGTTCAAGTTTTTCGTTTTTAATCTATCGTAAAAACGGCTATACCTAGACTGGTTTACTAATGTCTTTGTATACAAGCTTCAAACTTAGTGTGATTATAGAGCTTACTCTAAAGTCCGATAGTAAATACCAATAACCGGCCAAGTGTTTGTACGGTTTTTGGTATTCGGGCTCGCGCAAAGGATCCCGTAGAAAAAAATATATTTTTTTTAATATTTTGGTACAGAACCCACGGTGCGCGAATCCGACTCGCAATTGGCCGGTTATTTTCATTATCATCTTTTACAACTTAGTAATGTTGCCCAACAGAGTGGAGGCTACGGTCAAGGGACCCTCTTCTCCCTCCGATCGCGTCGCCGCACTGGTTCCTTCCTCTCCTTGGAGCTGGCTGGCCGAGGAGCAGCTAGGCTGGTGCACGCTGGTGCTGGGACCTCAAAGTCCATCTACCTGGCTGTTCCTTTGTACGATTTCCGTTGGCACCATATTGCTATCAGGTGAGGATATTTTTAATCTTATCTGTAGGAATTGGAGCTCGTGTGAAAATCACGTAGCCATAACTGATGGTGGTCGTTTATAGTTTCATTTATTTTATGGTTTCGGTAATTATAGTTGTCTGTGGTTTCGGCCTCAGCACGTCTCAAAATAAAACTAATAAGTATAAGCATTAGAATGTGCTTTGTTTTAAGGGTGCACCGAGACTATTTTGCTGCGCTCAATCGTAATTTTTTTTATTTTTACACAATTAAACAATATTTCCAAAAAACAACAATGTCACATTAACTATGTAGGTGTTAGTAGTGAGGTACCACCTTTAACCCCGCGCCCCGCACGATTGACCAGGCGCAACTGCAGAGTTTCACGAATAATGTAAAAAGTATATACCTACATCTTATTGCTGCTGACTGTACATAAACTGAAATAATAATGACAGTTTACTAAAATTATTATAGTTGACGACACGGCTCGTGGTCCGCACGCCGCAGTTCAATCGTGTTGTTATTGACTTTGTACCTACTTAATGGTACACAATTTAATTCTTAATACCTTTATTAGCGATTTTAATTGGATAGTATTGAAAATATCACGAGATTTCGTTTGCAAGGAGCGCGCTCCAAATTATATTTCCTTAAGGTGGTTGCAGAGGGGTCAATTTTATACAAAACTTTGACGCACAATACGCGTAGACGGTATTAATATAAGTAACTTTGTATATATGGAAAAATAGTTTAGAAAATCTAGATGCCGCGTCACTAATAACATTTGCAATTTATAAAATAATTACGAAGATATAAAGCTTTGAAATTTTTCATACAAAATTTTAAAAGCTTTATATCTTCGTAATTATATAATAAATTGCAAATGTTATTTGTTACGCGGCAACTAGATTTTCTAAACTATTTTTCCGTGTATAAAATATTACTTTTATTAATTCCGTCTACGCGTATTGTGCGTCAAACGTTTGTATGGACTAAAACCACCTTAAGAGAGCGATCTTCGAAACGATTGCCTCGAATGAAAAAAATTGGTAGCTTTTATTTTATTCTATCAAATCGAAGAACGTCGTCATCGTATTAATTTATTAAAAATCGGTGTATTATTTATGGCTTACGTAGAAAATTGACGTAACCTATGTTTTAAATAATATAATGGACTATTTTAGTAGGTTATTACGAATATTTGTACCCTCCTCTACATGACATTGGTCCATTACAACACAAAACAAACACGATTTATTAGTAAAGCAAGTAACATTAAAATTATAATTAATGCGTAGACAGATCTTGACAATGTCAGAAACAAATATTATACAAACATAGACTAAGATCCCGTATTCTTCATTCATGTTTAGGCAATGATTTAGGGCAAGGAAGGGAAATGGCAATGGGCTGGTCATATCTGCCGAAAAACTGTCAACCGATGGGGTGTTAGAGTTTTAGAGTAGATGCCACGAACTGGCAGGTGTAGTGTGGGATGCCCTGCGGCCCGCTGGACAGACGACCTAAAAATTAAGGTAGCGGGGAGTGATTGGACGAGGAAGACTGAGAACAGAGCTTTGTGGCGCGCTTGGGAGGCCTATTTTCAGCAGTAAACGATGATAGGCTGATGATGATGATATAGGGTGTAACAAAACCGCCTAATAATGATTAAAGGGGTAGTGTAGACCACGAAACTGGTCTAATTTCACGATGGAGATAAAATTGAGAAAGAATTTAAAAAAATTTGCTGTTACTTGCAAACCAAGCAGCAATTTTTTTTGACTGGTTTGCTCATGTTGACTCCAGTGAAAGTTGTTCAATTTGGTGATGTTATTTAAACCACCTCTTTAAATATTACTAGGATGTTTCGTTACACTTTATATATTCCAGTGGAAAAGTCATTTAGTACAGTGAGGCTATAGTCCTATAAGGATAAAAAAAATGGATTGCCACCGTTAGGCTTTGTATTGTTCATGCTAGTGTATTATACCTATAATATTAAAACCTTACAAGAACAGAGAAGTTTTCTTACACATATGTGAAAGAATCATCAAAATCAATCTAATGGTATTTTTGATAAAATTTTCCCCGTTCGCACGACTGAAAATAACGTGACAACCCTATGTTGCTACCATTTTTATGGCAATCTTATATTTGCTTGATTTTATATTATGTTCATTTATAGGCAATAAATTTTACACTAAACTGAAGCTAAACTTATCCCATGGAAAATGTGTTATTGCCTAAACATAAGGGTTTAGAAAACTTGTCACGGGATCTTGCAATATTTTACAAAGTTAAACAACGTTAAAGACAGACAAGTACAAACAAATACAGGATATGACTAATTACTTCAAAATGTTAAATTTTGCTTAATTTAATTCTTTCAAAATCCCATGATAAAATCCTACTGTCTAAGTAATAAGAATGAAAATGGATTGAGTTAAGGAACTTCGTTTTCTAAACGAAAGCTTTATTTGAGTTGAGAGACACTCGACGAAAATATCAGTCAAGAGGTACAATGTACAAATGACAACCTTCAGGGACTCTTGTAGTCTTAAGTGTGTTCACACTTACATAACAAAACGTAATACTGTTAAGGCCAAGCTATTTTGTGGGACGAAAAAGGTTAATTAAAAAAAATATATATATTTATAGGTAATGTGGTTGCGCAAGTAGCATCAGGTTGCGTTTAAAACCCTTCGTGAATTTCCTATCTTTGTTTATCATATTTTAGTGAAAAAATAGAATTAAAATAAACATATTTCTTCAAGAAATTAGTAACACAAATGTACACATTATCCTAAGACTAACTACTACTAAAGGAACATACAAAGCAACTAAACCTGACAACTGTCGAGTCCCACTCCGGATCGAGCCAAACGTACCCATTATGCTCGCAGCATTGCAACATTGGCCGGCCAATGAGACAAGCAATTGAAATAAATAAATAGAGATTTGTCGGAGGGTTTACAACAAAAAAGGTGTATTAATAAACTACAGAATTATTTCCGGTCTGTTGTGTTTCCAAAAGATATATAATATTCGAGGAAAAATTGCGTATGTAAATATTTTTTTAATTATTAATCATTCGTAAAATTCGGAGGGAGGCCTTTGCCCAACAATGGGACAGCGACGGCTGATATAATGATAATAATAATTCGTAAAATTGCTCCAGAGTACATAATATTTGATTATTATTTATTACCACATTTGTTTCGTTAGCTGCTTCATTTTAACTGATGTATGTACCATAACAGACGATCTTCTCGCTCTTATCGCATAGGTAATGCAATTAGTCTTTTCCGTATCTTCTTATTACTAAACAAAGACTTTGTCTCCTTAACATACTCTAGAACGTGCTCTTGTTAAACTTAATGAATTTAAGAAAAGATTAAACTTCGTCTTAATAAGAATCTCATTTCACCATTATGAAGCTTCTAAGAGACAAATTTAATTTCGAATTTAGCAGGAAAATTGTCAATTCGAAAGATAATTAACTGTTTTAAGCGTAGATTGAGGAAATTACGCCTTGAACAGAAATGTTAAAGTCTGATGACCTGATTAATTAAATTATTATCAAACGTACTTTAAGAACGTGTGGGTGTGTAGGCAAGTTGCTGACATTTATAGACATAACTAAATAGAACATAACCAAACCATAACATGAACAAATCAGAACATGACCACACCAGAACATGAGCAAACCAGAAAATAACCAAATCAGAATTTGATCAAACCAGAACATGACCAAACCAGAATATAACCAAACCAGAACATGACCAAACCAGAAACATGACCTCCATCACACAACTCGGAGGAGCAACGTAAGGAAGGTGAAGTAAAGAGTTTTATGGTGCGCCTTAGGAGAGGCGTACAATCAGCAGTTGACTATGACAGGCTGATGATGACGATGAAGGTAGTGAATACTAATAAAATAAATAGATACAAATAAATAAATATATACTATAAATAGTTATAAAAAACGCTCTCAGGTACATACGTACATTGTAATGATCACAAACGTAAGCTACTAGGTTTTTTATATATAAACCATACAACGAGGAGACAACATAAATAAGCACCAATATCCAAACCGGGATTTGAACCCAGGACTGTCACTGTATATGTAGTCTTCATATATTGGTTAAACAGAATGTTAGGGTAGACAGTACATTACTTTAATGGGCGATTTTACTTATGATATTGAACAACTTTCCTAAAGGAATATAAAGGAAATTAGCAAAAAAAAAAAGAGAGCTGATCGAACGTTTTCATGAAAACGTTTGGTTAGCTGATTGCATTTCGTATTTTAGCCTTTCGGGGTAGTCGGAAACGTTGCTAAAACTACCAACCACCTTTTCTGGTTCTCGCATTGTATTGTATTGTTCACTTATACAGGACCCTTCTTAATATGCTAACACTCTTTTAAGGGGATGAACAGACTGAACAACTTTCTCTATGGGACCAACATCGAAATCGCGAAAAAGACAGCTGTCCCATAGATTTCGCTCGAGTAGGTTTGCAGTTTTGTATGAGACAGCAGATATTTTTTTCGCGATTTCGATATTGATATTGGTGCCATCGAGAAAGTTGTTTAGTTTGACCATAGAGATCTAGAGAGATGCCAACCAGTAACCAACCAACCAACGAGTACGAAACCTAGTGTCGCATTACCACCAGTACCACGCGATAGAAATTATTTTGTAAGCTTGAATGTGCTCATTATCCATTGCGGTATCAGAACTCAACGTTCGAATAATCTTTAGTACTACGCAAGCATTGTAAACTATTTACACATAATATCTCGACTGGATTTCAGCCTCATAATATATTCAATCATTACTGTTGCGAGCAATGTGTTCCGTTTTTGCGCATATTGCTGCGACACTGGCCCCGCCCCCTTTTCACATCTCCCTCAAGTTTTAGTGATCTGTGAGTTTGACGGTCTGATCATCCCCATAAAAAAGTGTCAGCATATTAAGAAGGACCCTATATTATAGCATCTTTAAGGATTTAAGGGTGGTATGATCCAGTCACGTGCACTCAATGTAGACAAAAAGAAAGTGAACATTGTTGCTGAAACAATTTCTGTACCACATGGAAACTGGTACATTTTAAGCCCGAAGCACATGGTAAATAAAGCTAAGAGAAAGGATTGTTATTAATCCCTCCATTATACTTTATTACTCCGCGAGTCAAACGCTACAGTTACAAAAAAAGAACAAAGAAAAAGAGCAAAAGAAATAAAAAGCGCTGTATGTAATAGGTACCTATCTACTTTACAGGTTTGATTAAAAAGCTACCTAGAAGTTACAGACTCACGGACAAGAAATATATCTTTGTCCTTTGCTATTAATGGTCTGGTATATATTATTTTATAGCAAAACGTATCTTTAACCACCTTTTAGTGTTCCGTACACAAATTTTAAAAACCTTCTTACCTGCACAACTTTTAACTGGAAGTGGAAGTGGGGATACCATAAGTTAATATTTAAGATCATTGTAATAATTTCTATACCAACTTTCGACAAATAAAGGATTAATATTGACTGGTGTCGATGTCGGTCCGTCCATCTGTCATAGGCATTTGTCCTCAGACAAAACGTTCTAACCACTTTTTGGGGTTCTATACCACAATTTAAAACTCCTTCTTACCCATGGTACCACTTCGTTGCCGATGTTGGTCCGTCATGGGTCCATCCTACTGTCACAGGATTTTTTTTTCAGAAACTGAAACATTTGAGGTAAAATATTTCGCTTGTAGTTTTAAAGACGGATTTTCATTTAAATGGTAATTTTTTTGAAAACACCATCGGGGCTAAAATAGGTTGATTTGCAAATTAAAAATGTAGGGTACCATTGAAAACTAATGATAGCACGAGTTCAGAAACATAAAGGTATAGTTGCGTTGTAGGTCTGTATAAGGTAATCGCATGTCGGTAACCCAATATTTTATAACTGCCAAACATCAGGCATTTTTGCTGTTTAAACTATACATTGGCAAAATCCTTAACACAAGGTTGTTCTAGATTTAATGAACGAGTTCAATTGCCTATTTAGATATTTCCTTTGGTAGGTATAGAAAGCAAAAAATATTAACTAACTTTAATGTACGGTGGTACGGTTTCGTACGGAACACTAATTGCATAAGTTTGACTTGCACTTGACCGTTCTTTATTCTTTGGTTTTCAACCGTTTAATTAAAGTCTGCAACTTTCTATTTTATTTATGTGTAAAAAGCCGAAGGTTAGAGTAAAAACGCAGTATATTTTGTTTTCAGTAAATTACGAAGACATTAATCTTTACGGTTCGTGAATGTGTCGGGATTTAGCTTTTTATTTTCGTTTAATTTCGAAAATTGTTTCGAATTTACTGTGTTTAACATTATTGCAGTGAGATTTAAACGTAAATGCGCTTAATTTCGGGTTACTTACGTAACATCTATAATCGTTTCGACAAAACAGGTTTCACCGAACATCTTTCATCGAATGAACTTTACTGTTCTACGAAGTAATGTTACCTTTGACTTCTTATATAGGGACTAGTTACGCATGTAATTCTACTAACAAACATTTCTGCCACTTTTTGCGGGGCGCGAGGTAACATGAAATCCGCAACTTTGGATTTTATTCCCATAACTTTAGATTCTAATTTTGAACGTTTAAAATCATGAAAAGTAGTCTCGTGTCGACCCCAAACGTTCTAAGTTCGAAATTATTGTTTTGCAATTACAGGCTGTCTCGTTTAGTGATAAGGTATAAAATTGTATGTAAATGCACATGATTAATTGATCTTATACCGTGGCAGAGGGCTAATGCTACCGCAATGCTAGTCCTTATAATAAATAGTAATATCTATGTAATTTTTCCGCTATGTCACTTTTCATCTAATTTTCAATTTCAAGTTGTTTTGGTATGTATGTACTTATGAATCTAGGTCGGTATGTATGTAGGTATGTATTTATCTATGTACGTAGGTATGTATGTAGCTACACAATTCTTAACAGGGATCCTCTCTCTAATAGGTAATAAGAGAGAAAACAGCATAAATATTAGGAAAAATTCATACATCATCCATTTATTTATAGCCATTGATAAATATTAATGGCAATAAATATTGTTTATCTAGAAAAACACACAATCATTGTAAATCTTCTTTGTTCAGTGTTGAATAGGTATAGAAAATCGTACAATTATACAGGGTCCTTCTTAATATGCTGACAGCTTTTTAAGGGGATGTTTGTGTCATGTTTTTATGGGGATGTGTACCTTTAAACTAAACAAATTTCTCTATGGGACCAACATTGAAATCACGAAATAAAAATCAGCTGCCCCATACATTAGGCTCGAGTAGATTTAAATCAAATCAAATCAAAATATTTTATTCAAAATAATATCACATAGGTAGCTTTTTGACGTCATTTTTTTACTCTACCACCGCGTCGGAAGGTGTTCCGTTGAGAGATGCGGCCGGAAACTCTACAACACACATCTTTTAAACAAAACTAAATAAATATACGAAGTACAATTAAAATACAATATTGAGTTACGTAGAGTAACATTGTCAAGATCAGACATTTTGGTCGCTCAAAAAGTCATCGAGTTTATTGAAGTGCAGCAGATTTGCAGTTTTGTATGAAACTGTAGTTCTTTTTTTCGATATTTTGATGTTGGTGATTGTCTACCATTGTTACCCTTATAACTCGTTTTATTCTCTTTGTTTAGTGTCCACGACGACAATACAGTACGAGCGTACGTGGATTGCCGCTGGTTGAGGACGGACGTACTAGAAAAGGACGCCTTGGATACGCCCAGAGACGCTGACCTCATCATTGGCTATTTATTCTCGGTAAGTCTTCACTTAATTAAACTATTCCTGATATAAGAAGTACGCGATACTTGATAAAATTATAGTGAAAGCACTTATTATAATATGCCGATTGCCGACGATTGATCTTTCGCGACTGGCAAATGTCTTTACGGTAATAGGAACTGATGCGGGGGGAGGGGGGGGCGGGGGGGGGGGCATATCAAAGTCACGCGAGCTGCACCTAGCCCAGTATTTTATCAATGGGACTTTTAAACTGCACCATTTAGTGACAAAAATACTATCTAACAACATACTTAAAAAAATTCGCTACGCAACATAGAAATCAAAATTGTATATCCCAGAAGGCTGAAGTAATTTCTTTTTTAATTTAGGTACATTCCTAGGCTCTATACTATGCCGAAAAAAAACAACAATTAATTAGTCCCGGCTCAAACTTAACGGCACAAGACCTTATTTGGTTATTTATTTTGTTTGACTGGTATTTTGTTCTTTCGTGATTATTTTGTATTAATATTAACGTTCACATTATTATTTTTATGTCGATATAAAATTTTGTCTTTGAAGTGAATTACGAAAAAAAAAATTGTTTTCTCTTTCCTGTTTCCGGCATATTATTATGCAAAATATGTTCCTTTCCTAATATCAAAAAGGGAAATAATCTTTTAGCGTTGCAAAAAGTGGCCGAAAATAAGCCCATAAAAGAAATTTCTAAGAAAGAAAATAATATTAAGCTTACAATTCAAACATAAAAAGACACCGGACGAGATGTTTCTTTAATTAGGTACCTGTTTGCATATATTGTGAAATTAGAACCTAGAACCAGAAGTTTAAAAGCACATCTAAGGCTTCTTTCGGTTGAAATCATAATAAATGTTAACTATATGATGAATTGATGATAAAATACAATTAAAATATAAAAAGACACCGAACGAGATGTTTCTTAAATTAGGTAGCTGTTTGCATATATTGTGAAACTAGAACCTAGAACCAGAAGTTTAAAAGCACATCTAAGGCTTCTTTCGGTTGAAATCATAATAAATGTTAACTATATGATGAATTGATGATAAAATACAATTAAAATATAAAAAGACACCGAACGAGATGTTTCTTAAATTAGGTACCTGTTTGCATATATTGTGAAACAAGAACCTAGAACTAGAAGTTTAAAAGCACATCTAAGGCTTCTTTCGGTTGAAGTCATGATAAATTTTAACTATATGATGATAAAATACCTCCACCTGTCACTAACCAGCATTTTCTTCCAGGGCGACCTGGAACAGCTGGTGTTGGTGCCTAAAGCAGGACAAGCACACAAGCAATGTTCCAGCCAAGTAACTGGAGTCTCCACACCCTATGTGACCATGCGTGATACGTAACTGTTTTTCAACTAACAACTTCAGATTGGTAGAACATAGTTTTGACAATTTTCATTAAGTTTTGACAAAGTCAATGCCTAAAAATGGCGCCTATTTTCTTTTCGCCTATTTTTTCAGCACCGCCATCAATCGAACTTGGATATAATTGTGATAACAAGTTTTGTTTGTAACTTTATTCTGAACTAAAATATGCAAGTTTGGTTGCTGGCCCGCCAAAAAATTTGGCGAAAAATAAGGCGCCACATTCCATACAAAATCCAGCATTGCCTTTTAGCAAAGATTTGGAGTTACAAAAATTTCTGCTGATTCTGAAAAAGATTATAACATCTCGGAAAGGGATTATGATCGGGATTATGAACCTAATAATCTATGGAGCTTTTTATTAAATGATTTATGGAAATCATTATTGTGTGGAATCTAGGTTGCATATGGCAGTTATTATACAGGGTGTTAGTGTAAACAGTTGCATTAATTTATTAGGTGATTATACCCATGATACTGAATAACTTTCCATAAGAAACATAATTATAGGAAATTCGCCAAAAAAAAATTTGACTTTTCATACAAAGCTTCGATCAGCTGATTGCATTTAGTATGGAAAGTTTATAAATTTTTTTACGAATTTCCTATAGGTTTCTTAGGAAAAGTGGTTCAGTATCATGAGTACAATCACCCCATAAAGTAATGCTACTGTTTACTCTAACATCAATATGTATTTGCAAATTTTTTGGAACGGATCACTAAACCCTACCTTTGCAAATTATATAATTGGAACAATTTACAAGTTTGTTATTAGTGATTACCAATTACAATGATCTAATTTTTATCATATAGAAAAGTCAAGATTTTGCATAATATCATGGTATCGAGACGTCAAGACTAGAATTTAAATGTCAAATAAATTAATGTTTACATGCAAAAAATTCTGCCATAATATAAATAGAAACAATTCCTTGAAGGCCACATTCTTTTAACTGATAATAAGGCCGTTTGTCTTTGACTCACGAATGTAACTTTGGTATAGATGTTACAGTTTACCGTCGTCCAAGACTAGTATTTCAGATAAGTCTGTGATCATTGATCAATAAATATAATACAAAATCTAATTTAATATAAAAAAAATTAGTTAATCCAATACAAAGTGCGTATCCACAACAGGCTTCATCATAGGTACATACAGGCTTCGTCAAAGAAGAAACATCACTCAGATCCACAACTCGTTTCGTCAATAAATAAATCCTGAATATCTGCAACAAGCTTCGTCAACTTCTATATAAAAATGTAAAAAAGGGGGGACAACCTATAAACCTACTCCAAAACCTCTCCCTGAGGGACGGTTCCAAGAGCGCTGGCAGCATTCCTCATCTGTATCGCCAGGCTTATGCGCTGACTAACGCCGTAACTGCCAGCATTTAATATTAGTGTTGCAATAATATCGATATCTTGTATTTCGATAAAGTTGAGCATCCCATTTCTATGACAAATTCATTCGTAAGACAATAACACATAGAAATACATTGTCACTGGCCAGACTAAAAAAGTTATGACTTATGACTTAAGACAGTGAAAATGACAGGTCATTCACCGTTGTAAGTAAGATGTATCAAAAGAACTTTGCGAGAAAACTTGGAAATGTACTCCATGTGTGAAATGAATTTTTAATAACAGTCTTGGAACGTGTTATGAAGCTTAAGAGTAACTGTGACCTTTTATATAGTAGAGAGATGAAATAAAGAAGTATAAAATAAAAGTTATTTTATAAAGCCAGGGAAACTTATATATTGTAACAGGTTTTTATTGAATTTCGATGTTATAAAATGAGTTTAGTATTTATATTATTATAATTTAAAATTAAAATATTATATTTTAAATGACTACCTAGGTATCAAACTTGTTAAGATTTGTGATGTATATTTTCCATAGATTTTTTCCCATCGTTTTCTATCAGTTGAATAGAATTGACGTATTTCATAACTTAAATATGAAATAAACTACCTTTTCAATAATCACTATCGGTAATTCCAAATTAAATGTGGAATTCCTTTTCAGTTTGTTTACTGGATATATAATTTTCCACCAATACTAGATTTGTCTAAATCTATAATAATAATGACCTAATTACTGGTATCCAAACAGCAGAAGCAACATTTATTACAATACAAAATGTTTTAAAATCAGCTGTTGGTACTGTAAAAACATGAATGATAGAATATTGATCAATGAAGTTAGAAGACGTAATATTAAAATACTGGATGAACAAAACGACCACTCTCTGAAAATATGAAATTGTGGAAAGCATTGATAAAATCAGTTATGGACTAATCCTTAAACGATTTCACCAATGTTTTTAAATATAGTGACTGAAAAGTCACCTTGAGAAATAGGTACTTATACTTTATTAATCATGGAATCTAAGTGTAGGTACGAATGATAACATAAATGTATTCGTCAATGACACAAGAAAGAGAATTCAAACTTGGCATCTTTCTGACCCTGTAAACACATTCTAAACACATCAAAGTCACATAAGGCATTAGACAAGTAACATAATAATGCATTTTGTAATCACGAAAGCCAAGTAATGTATTATGTTAGCTAACAGTAATTTACAGTATCGAACGAGTACAAGAACTCTTCGTCAAAGACCTATGACAGTTTTACTAGTAGCTAACAAAAAGCAAATATTTTCTGTGAAATATGTGAATTTTTTCAGTATTTTTTCCCATATTCGAGTCTAGGACTGTGACAAAAAAGATTCAGTTATTTTTGTGAAAAAATTGTGATGATTTCGTGGCACACGGTTTTCTAGTTTGGTGAAAATACAAACGCCTATATATGTATTTAGTCAAAAATAATAATGTGAAATGTATTTTGTACATAATTATGACATGTTGTATGACAGTTGCTTTAAAAGTATACATAGAGTAAGATTTATAATGAAAATTAAGTGAGAATTTAATGCTAGAATCGTATTCTATGTAAAGGTAGACCTAGTCAAAACATACAATAACATTAAGTATAGTATAAAAATTATAGACTTCACATATTTGAAAAATGATAGTGTTTCTTACCGTGTAGTTGGCCTAATTGTAAATATGAATTATAGAAGTATTAATGTAAACACCTATGTCTCATCTACATGATATTTTAAATATAAATTTTTCGAATGTTCATACAAAAGAAAAGTGACACAACTCAAATTATATTATAGCTCATTATAATTACATGAATATAATTGCAGAATCGGCATTAAGTTTAGTTGTTTCACTTTTTCTATTTAATAAAGAATGAGATATACTTAAATTAAATTTGTTTTGGTAAACTTTTAGTTAAATATTGATCTCAGTGTTTCTAAGTCTAATTTTATACTATGTATCTTATCTTTGATTTATCGTTAAGGAGTTACGAAAACTGTTGTTTATATTTCTCTTGAATAAGTGAATAAATGAAAAATATATACTTTATTGTTTTTCATTACTAAACGTTATGGCGATCCTTGGGGGAGGCCTATGTCCAGCAGTGGACGGCCATTGGCAGAGATGATGATGATGACGATTACTAAACGTCTATGTATATATATAGGTAGTGAATCGAAATTGAGGAAATGAGTAGATTAAATTTGGCTTTTGATATTTTCACTAATGAAAATAACATCAAGACTGAAAGATAAAATTATATAAAAAAGTTAAATCATAGCCGATAGGATCCAACTGTGTGAGCCATATATAAGGTCTAACAAAATTAGCTGAAACTATTTTAAGGGGATGATCAGACCATCAAACTGAACAACTTTCTCTATGGGACAATTATCGAAATCGCGAAAAAAAAATCAGCTGTTCCGTACAAACGTACTCGACCTAAATGTATGGGACAGCAGATTTTTTTTTCGCGATTTCGATATTGGTCCCATAGAGAAAGTTGTTCGGTTTGATGGTCTGATCAGCCCCTTAAAATAGTTTTAGCTAATTTTGTTAGACCTTATATACTACACCTAGACAAGTAGTCAAATTATTTGCCTCCACAACAATTACATTGTGTTACATTGTACAGTTTTCAATATTTTTGAAAAGACAATAAATATTTTTATTCTTATTATTTATTGTTATATTATTATTTAATTCTTATTGTACCGAAAAATTTCCATCAAGTTTATTTCCTTTTTTACAGTAAATCAAATTATTTATTTTTCAATATGTATATAATGTTAAAAATGTGTCTTAAAACTCATTAAAATGAACAGATCTTAAACTAAACCAGGAACAAGTAGGTACAAGATGCTAGATTGAGTTCACTATCACATTAATTATTGAACAACACTCCTGGGACTTGGTCCAGCAAATTGGACTAATCTCAGCTTATATAAACGTACCGTGGGATCTAACTAACATCTGGTAAACTCAATTCCAAGTTGAGATAACTCCATGACTTATGTTTACTTTGTATGAAAATAAGTATATTATAGTTTAGAATTAGTCATTTTTAAAATCAGCCTAATTGTTACATTACTCCAAAATACAAACATATTTTATTCACGAGAAAAAAACAGAAATCTGAATAAAAATAAAATTAAATAAATAAATAACAAATTAGGCCTTTCTTCTTTTCTTTGTTATGGGAACCATACAAGAACGATACACACATATAACATCCATGACCGAACCGGGATTCGAACCCAGGACCTTGGCCTGGCAGTCCGGCCAATTAAGATAAGAGATTGACTTGTAATACGAAAAAGATATTATAGCTTTACAAGTTGTTTGATAACTTCTTCTTCTTGGCACTTTCTTGTCATAAGAGATACACCCGTATCTTTGAGTTACCCACAAAATTTTGATACTGTATTGAAACTAAACAACTGTGCCTCTGGAACATGGGTAGAACGTGAAAAAATTGACCTTCCATACAAAAGTGAGGATCAGATACCGCACTTTACGAGACAGCCCGGTAGCACAGTCTGTAGTGAACCTGCCTGCTGTGCCGAGACTCGCGGGTTCGAATCCCGTAAGGGACAAATATTTATATGATGAATATGAATATTTGTACCCGAGTCATGGATGTGTGTATCTATATATGTATTCTATATCGTTGTCTAGTCACCTTAATACAAGTCCAGGTACTTTAAAATGTTACTAGATAATTTGTGTGAAAATGTCCAAGATATTTATTATTATTTATTTATTTATCCCGCATTTGAAGAGAGATTTTAGTGGCGCAGGCAATAAAAACAGCCGTTCCAGCATTGAAGGCATATACGCATAATCGTGTGACAGTTCTATTATTATGCGTAAGAAAAAAACGATTTCAGCTTTACACATTCTTTTATCAAAACAAAGCCTATCGACACCAAGTCATTGTAATCAAATAATCAATTTAAAAGGCATTAAAGACGTGATTTATTTGACGTCGATCTGCCTCATAAGATCACAATCTCTCTAAGAATTCCAATTACGATGGGAACGAGCGTGAACGGAATATGGAATTGTACGTACTTGGGCTACAATGAGCATTAAGAGGTGAGATAACTAGAAGTGTTATTTATATATTATATTTCATAAAAACGAGTGTATACCTCAGCAAGCTAGATATACAACAAGATAAACCCAATATACTATAATAATGTCTTGGGGAAAAGAATGCCTGCCGTAATAATGTATTGTTCATCAAATGATAGTAAGAACAACATTTGAATATTTAATGTAAAAAACTAATTACATCTATGTAGGTGACTTTAACTTCAAAATTAAATAAAATATTTGAATAGTTATATTGCAGCTGATATAATAAAGAAGAAGAAAACTTAAAAAATTAGTAGTCGTTAATAATAAAACCTTAGCTTTTTTAAAATATTTAATGACATGATAATAATTATAACGAGTATTTAAAAAAAGCAATAATGGATTTAAGTTGCTATCTAAATATCGCAGTGTAGGTGCATACTTTAGGTATAGTGTGCATACTTTTTTAATAGGTAATAATTTAGCATAGACCGTCCTAGTTAAAAATATCCTAGACTAAACAAAACAAGGTGAATAGAATAAAACATTTTATATAAGACGGGATAGTAATAAATCGAACTTATTAGTTAAAGATTAAGCTTATTAAGAATAGACCATACCATACCATAATTCTAAAGGCTGAAACGAGGAAACGAAGTAAACTACGCCCGAATTCCTATCAAAACTCTACCCATACGGCATCCATAGACCCTTTACAACAGGCGCTAACTTGAGCTCACCCACTAATATTTATTATTGGATTTCTTGGCAATACCAGTAAGAGAGCCTACTAAATCTCAGTCCTTTGTATTTATGATGCGTACGTGCTAACAACCGGGCGTAACAGCACTTTGTGGAACTCTCTTTTGTTTAAGTGCACATTGCGGTTGTAAAATTGTGTTTTAAAGAAAACCGATAAAGTATTTGTTTTCGAAAGTCTAGCGGTTACTTTGCAGAATTTACAGGCGAAGTGTTGGTTAGTAAATCGTGAATGCAAGCGGAGAGGGTGACACATATTTTCTGCGGTGATGCTAAATTGTGACTGGAATTTTTAGGCTAAAATTTAAATTTTCAACTGGAGTCGCGGAAGTACAGGTTTGCCGCAGTAACTTCAAAGTAACAGTACCTAGTATGAAATTTATAATACTGCAGAAATATAGAAGACTAAAATATTTATGAACACGGTGAAAAGTTAAATTGTAGTATCTTTATGGTATGCAAAAATATTCTATAATGTTTATGTGAATCAAATCAATTGACATAAGAAATTGATATCATCTATACATATACAGATCATGTATTTATTAACAATTGGTAAAAAAAACGATTACATATGAATTAATTCCCGGTTTATTTCCCGGTTCGGTCATGAATGTTATATGTTTTTGCCGTTGTTGTAAGATTTCCACAACAAAAAGACTGTTAGAGCTTACGTGGGATCATTACAAGGTATGTGCCTGTGAGCGTTATTTCTTTATTTAATTATAAAATTGGCAACATACCTCGTCCACAAAAACGTACAGTCAAAAATCCACAAAAGGCTTCGTCACAAGAGAATACATATAAAAATCCACAACACGTTTCGTCAGCAAAATAATAAATAGATCTACACTAAACGGCATCGTCATAAATCGTACCCGGCACAAAGGATCCCATCACACTAGCTGCGTTCCCGCGCTGGATAGCTAACGAAATCCCCTGCACCAGATACGACCCTGAGCGGACATCGTTGCCACTTTCCACCAACCTCCTGCATCAAGATACAGATCATCGATACTATACCATATAAACAAGTGGTTCATAGCTTCTTACTAGTTCCAATATGGTGAAATGTACAAATAATATTTTTTATTACAATGTAATTATAATCTAAATGTTCATACATTTGGCTCAGGTTTGCAGTTTTGTATGGAAGCGCAGTTTTTTTTTTCGCGACCGCGATGATGGTGCCATAGAGAAAGTTGTTCAGTTTTACGATCTGATCATCCCCATATAAAAGTGTCGGCATATTAAGAAGGACCCTATACATGAACAGAAAATATTTTTTATATAAAATAAATTAGGTACTCTAAATTATCTAAAGGTGGTTGCAGAGGGGTCAATTTTATACAAAACTTTGACGCACAATACGCGTAGACGGTATTAATATAAGTAACTTTGTATATATGGAAAAATAGTTTAGAAAAACTAGATGCCGCGTCACAAATAAAATTTGCAATTTATAAAATAATTACGAAGATACAAAGCTTTGAAATTTTTCATACAAAATTTTAAAAGCCATATATAAAATATTACTTTTATTAATTCCGTTTACGTGTATTGTGTGTCAAACTTTTGTATGGACTGAACCACCTTAGGTACTTTTACAAATCTAGCCTAATTATCAATCTCCGTATTATTATTCATGCGTCTAAAACAAAATAAAAAATACTCGCAGGTTGATCCAAGTTGTTCTATTCTGTAGGTACCCATTTACTGGATTTATTGAATTTAAACTTATCATTAAATAGTGAGTAATCGTCATCGTACTCATCATCTACCTAAGTAAGGTCACATTGCTGTCACTGCCAGTGCCAGCGTTTATTTCGAAGATACTGCAAAAGGTTAATTAATTTAATCAGAAATAACAATTAAATTACGGCTACCTTTAAGTTTACGCAAATTGATTCAAATGTCTAAAACAAAAGGTAGATAATCAAACAAAACGAAGACTTCATCTTTGAACATAAGTTTAAAACTAAGAAAAACAAACAAGCCTTAAGGGATTTGAAAGCTGGAAGTTTATAAATTTTCAAAGTAAGGACAAAGTGCTTCTGAAGAAATATGCTAGTCATAACTTTGTTGTTCAGAAAATTAACCAACACAAAAAATCTGTTCTCGAGTGTCGTTAAAAGTTTTTTTTTCGAAATCATTAAAATCGATGTTTGAGAAGCTTTGATTAAATTAAAATAGCGGAAGATAGGTGACGTTCTTGTCGTTACGTACTCGAACAATGGATCAGCTTTTCATGTTGTTCGCGCGCCTGAACACAGCGGCGGCGAGGGGAACTGCGCGGGGGGAGGGACACTCCTCGGAGCACGGCCCGAATGACCTCAAGCTTCAGACCTAACTTGGCTCCCGACGACGACGCATTAATTTTAGATTTTTCTGATTAAAAAAATCGATTATTCATATAAAACAGGCGTTCATTATTTACCGCCCTAACACATGTACTTACGAGTGAAAAGTAAGTGACTTGTTTTTTTTTGTTGAATGATTTGTACAACGAGTAAAAGCTCACGAAGGCATTGTGGCAGGTTTATTCCGCCTAAAATAAAAAAAGTATCTCAATCTCGCAATGTCGCTCGTATTGTAAATAAGCGCCGGGGGCTCAATTTATGCGGTCCATGCGCGATAGGTTAGTCACCTATCTTGCTATTTTTTTTATCAAAGTTAAGAAGACATAAAAAGACTAGACGTAAAATGACGTATGTTTTTCAATATTATACAGTGAACGATAATTTTAATCGTATTACATTAAGACATCATCGTACTTACCAGCACGGCTAGCATGCCACCCACGACAAAGCGTTTAAACGAGAAAAACGTCATGCGCGCTCTTTCTGGCATACGTAAAATAATAAGGATGGAGGCACATCTCGATTTTTATCGTTTTCTCGGGGGTGGCATGCGAGGCGTACTGGTGTGTAAAATAAGGTTAACAAATGGCAAAACAAAACTACTCCATTTGTTTCCACACTGCACTACAATACTGTCACACTCATCACAACTTAAATTTTACACAAGTTAAATAGAAAAACATTTTTAAACCTTTCTTCTTCTTATCGCGTGGGCAAGCCCTGGTGTCAGAGTTTTTTCAGACTGCCTTACGCCCTCTGACGTGGTTTTTATGTAACGACTACTACCACCAGAGATAGTAGCCGGGACCAACGGCTTAACGTGCCATCCGAAGCACGGAATCATCTTCCTTTTTAGAAAATCAGGTGATTCAGCCTGCAATGTCCTAACCAACTGGGGGAAAACGCACAAAGTGACATATCAAGGTGTGGGAATCGAACCCACGACCTCCGTGTCAAGAGCCCTATGCTCTTAACCATTAGACCACGGAGGCAGTTGACCAGAGACCATTGAACCCTATGTTTATTCTAGGTTAGATATAGTAAAAAAGGTCTCAAACTAACTTACCTTAAAATTTGTCGTAGGTATACGTTAAGATAGTGAATATGAAATTTATCCTTCAAAAATATGAATTTTATTTACGTATGTATGTATGTATGCTAGCTTTTTCTTTAAGTTTTTCATCGTAGTTTTGTTCGGGGATAATGCCTTTTGATATCACAAATATATCAGTTCGTTTTCATTCATAGCATTTGGCTAAAATCACCTTTAAAAATACAATGCGAATAATTGTTTCAAAATGACAACCGCAATGGAATTTATTATCATTCCAAATTCACGCCCGCATGGTTCTCTGTTTAATTCAACGATCAATTCATGTTGATCTTCGTCCGTTTTGTTTGTATCTGCTTTGTGACGGGATTTCAGATTCTTTTCATATTTATATGGCTTTTGACTTTTATTGTATTGTCATTTCGTTAGGTATTGATAAAATAATTATATATTCATGATGCTGTCTGCCATCAGTATGAGCGTTTGAGTTGTATAATAGATGGAACGTCACAATACGACCTAAAGTTAGATGATTGATTCGTGAGATTATAATTCCGATCTAATTTAAATAATTACGATAACACTACTGGAAATGTATTTATCATAAACTAGTACAGCTTTTTTCTTTTGTATCATCATGAGCTGCATCTCAATTACAGTATCATCATCTCAGCCGATAAACGACCAAAGCTGGACTTAGGTCTCAACCAAGGATCACCACATCGACAAGTCCTGCGTTGCCCTCAAGCAACGTATGCCCGCTACCTTCATGAGGTCGTTGGTCCACCTTGTGGAAGTCTACCCACGCTGCGACTGGTACGCGATCGCCATTAGAGAACTCTTCGGCCGTTTCAGCCACATCAGCAATGTACCCAGCTCATTGAAACTTTAGTTTAGCGAATAGTCAGAGATAGTATTCTAAATTATAGCATAATTATTCATTATATGCGAATACTTGCAGTACCCGCAAATTCTGTCCACTACGACAGTGCGATTTAACGTAAGTAAAGTAAATTATACAATACAGCTTGCCTCGAAATAGGAGCTTGTAGGTTTCGAATTTACCACAATCTTTATCAAATAAAAAAGAAAACACAAATGTTAACTTCTCAATATGCAGCAAAAGCCTACTCAATTTTTAAAGCATCTACCATAAAAAGGGCTTACGTGTTAAAATTGAGAGCTTCACTAACTGCGGCGACAAACTTGAGCTATAGTCTCAATAAGCTTGTGCCAATTCTGGAATAAAATGGCATGGCTCGAACTTGGTAGAGTGCCAATATTTTATGCGGCAACTATATGTTACATGTATCAGAAATCGACACATGCTGCGAATCACACGGTTCAGATGGATTATGATTTGTTGTTCTGTGCTTTTATATGACTATTTGATTTACAAACGTATATGCATAATGTTGTATAAACGTCATATTTGTTGCTTGTTCTTTTATTCAGACGATGGATGGCTGGTGACTTGCTGTTTGACTTGCTATAATATTATGGGGAGTGAGTGAAAAGCACCTGATGAAACAAGAAAAAGGTAATGCTGAGATATATCTGGGAGAAAAGCTTGGCAAAAAAAGTTTTTGAAAAAATGAGTTCGCCACTTTCTTTGCAAGAACGTCAAAATCACGCAAAACCTGACAAGACCAATCAAAATGTACTACAATAAATAGTTTCACGTGTCAGTACATCAAACTCTTTTTTGCCAAGCTGTAAGTAGGAATCAGCAATGTATAACAACCTCTTTCTACTAGTAACGGATTGATATGAGAAGTATTTAAAAGATGACCACAGCTTGGACACTTAGGGGTATCGCATAGAGAAGGAGTCGAGGCGGCGTCGAGACACGGGCGGTAATTGTATATCACATCAATCAGAGCGGCGCGCCGCTCGGATTCTTGGTATACAATTATCGACCGTATGTCAAAGTCGTCAAGGCGCGCCCGCGCCTCGACGCCGCCTCGACTCCTTCTGTATGCGATACCTCTTATATGTCATTTCGTACAAATGGGAAAAATTTTAAAGAAGAGGTAAGCATGTGCGATACTGAGTGAGTGAGTGCACGCGAGACAGGAATCCGCATTTGCTTACATTTTACGCCACGATCCTGCTATAGGGGGTGAGGTAAGAAATTAGTAGGGGGCAGGAAGTGTCCGTACTGTATGTAGTACATTCACAGCAGAAGTTGCCATATAGGTGGGTATGTAATAACACCTACTGACATTAGGGACCTCCCCTCCAAAAGCATAACACGGTTCATGAAGTCCGTGGGCCTAGGAAATGACCTTTAGGTCTAGGGTGACAGCTGCAATAGATCTATTCGCAGTAGCTATTGGTCATTGACCAAGCCCTTACAACCAAATAAAAAAAAATTTAGTACTAGATAATATGGACATGTAAACCTATTTATAAGGCCCATAGCACACGGTGTATTTTAAACGCGCAGACGACGCACTTTTACAACTTACACTTACACTTTTTACTGTATACGAGCGTCATCTGCGCGTCGTCTGTGCGTTTAAAATATGCCGTGTGCTAAGGCTCTAAGAGCTATTTAATTTGTACCTGCCTAATGTTTGTGGACTGGGAAAAATAAACAAATTTTTTAATCTCTTTCTTACACTGTAGTGTGACGGTGGATAAAACTGATTACTCATCGCTAATATTTTTTTTTATTTCAGACAAACTAAAAAAACAAATCCATATTTTGACAATCTAATACATAACCCGAAAAAGATTTAGTCCCAATTTGAGAATAGTATAGTTAGCATTGCAAAATTGAAGAACAAATAAATCTTTTCTTATAGAAATGACATTTGTTGCAATTGAGGCAAGAGTACCCTGAATGGCTAAAAATATTATTTTAATTATTACTAACTGGTCAAAACATTATTCTTTGATGTGTACAAGTCCATATAATTCATAATAGTTTTTATATTATGTCTTTCTGAAAATGTTAGCCTTGCATTAGGAGTTAATTGGTTCAATTTGTCCGTGTTTGAAACAGCTAGCACCAGTGATATATTGGTAATTTGCGATGACAGATATGTTGATATTGCTTCGTGGCTAAAGCTTCAATAGATACTCGTGTCACTGTGCTATGTCAACATTAATGTGCCACTTCCACAACTGAAAATAGATCTTGCATTCATGATTATTAAATCTCGCTTTCCTCAACTGAGCCTCAACGGATCAGTTTAGTCGTTCAGCGAGGAATCGCTGCTAGCATCTTGGCTACCCTCCCGCGCGGTCCAAACCTTCAACATATTTCAAGTCAAGCTACTTTTATTTTCTCAATATTTTTATGTAGTTTTAATGTACCTAACTACTTACCTACCTTTATTTAGAATTAAAGTTGATAATCATTTAGATTTTGATTCGATACATTCATTTGATTCAGTAGGCTTTACAAATAATATCAAGATTGCTCAAATTACAAGTTTCGCTTCTGTAGATTTGTACTCGTTTTAAGTATAATAATCAACAGGTACCTGACGTAACTTACACGAACAATTCCTGGCTTTCTAACTAATATACAGTACCTTCAATAGTGTCTCATACGTATACCTTATGTGTCATAGAAACCGCATTGAAATACCTGAGCTTCAAGCATTGATAACTATCACAAACACACTGGCGTTGTATGCAAATATGTTATGTATATCAGGTATCTTGCCCAGTTCTCAATTACAAATCTGAACGTTGGATTTCAGTATCAATGTCAAATAAATCGCCTTTGAAGCCTTTGGGGACACTTTTTCTGTAACCATATTTATATCACAACGACGGCAATTTGTTAGATAATGGTATTATCTCGTACAACCAGCAACTAGAAAATTGAACACTAGCAAACAATATCCCTAAAGTGTCTAGAAACTTTAGTCGCCACATGCACTCCTAATAGTCCTGACGCCTAAGCAGATTTTCATTACTCTTTTTGTAGCAAGTTTTACAGTGGGGAACTTGCACCTAAATTATAATGAGAAATTATCTTAATAATTTGTGGGAACTTGCTACAGATGTCAGCACCCACAAGTTATCCCAAAGGTTCCAACAGATGGCGATACCGTTGCTCTCGGAAATATGTTCCATACATAGACAACGTTCATCTTGAATACGTAACTCGTAACCTACTACAAATAAGGTTCACAATCGAATGCAAGACATACAACGCGCAAGAAGAATAATCACAGAGATTCGATACATATACAAGGTCCAACTAGGAACTGTTGGACCACGGCCGGTCCCCAGGCTTCACAAATAGCCTGGTGGAAACCAGTCTTCCCTTTTCAATGGAGGAATATTCCCAGAAGCACCTCCATAAATTCAATAATAATAGTTGTGAATTTTTTTGACCCCGATCTCACCTGATGTTAAGTGAACATTACTGAAAGATTTATTCTAAAGTTTTAATTTTTTACGAAATATTTCAATTATAAGTTACGTGGATCGGAACGTAATTTCAAATACCAGTCAGCGCAAAGTGACGTCACTAAATTAAGCTAGGTTGTCTATTTGTAGTTAGAAGAGTACAGCAACTTATTATGTTCTCATTTGTAATGAGCTTCACGCGTCATGAATAAAGAGTGACGTCGAATCAAGGACGTTTTGGCGCTGAATTTGAAAAGTCAACTTTTGTTTTACAATAAAGAAATGATTTGTGCATATTTTACAATTTTTGTTTTTGTTATATTTATGTTAGCCTTAATGTTTATGATAACCTAAAAATATAAAACTGTGCAAGTTCCCCATTTTTAAGAAAGTCGTTAATATCACCTTGCCAGATTTTTTGAAACATTTGGATGTAATTTAATTTCTTTCGCCTATACTTTTGGTAATTAGTTCAAACTAAATGGCATTAACACGTTCCGGGACAGTGACCGCCTATAGCCGTGATAACAATAAAAGTTCTATTGTGTCTCGTTCACTGTCCCGGAACGTGTTAAAGAAATAAAGAACTTTGAATGTTGCCGAATTTGAGTATAGCTGGTTGAGGCATATTAGCAATCTGAATTTTCATGAACTTCTTTCATATTAAAGAGAAATAGCGGTTTTTACATTACATCATGTTCAGGCGAATCTAAGGAAATCAGGGAACGGATCAGTAATTCCCCTCACAACTGGTAGCCACGCCCTGTGAGCATCATAATAATGTTGACGATACCTCTAGTGTAGGAATTGGTTTCTTCTTTTGACATCAGTCTGGGTTAAACCTATTCTAAGCCAAACTTCACACGATACGGGTCTATAGTAAGTTAGAAAGTACTAAAATGGCGTCTTTAAGACCGGCGACTAAAAGTAATATTAAAACATTGTTAGGCGTCAGATCTACATAATGTGTACTATCATTTTACATAGGACTTTGCACTTGCCTTGCAGATACATGACATTGGCAGAACGCCAGTCATGCTCAATACAATTTATGTCATGTTCGTACATTTCTGACATACGCTTGGAAAGCATGAGAGTATCGTACGTAAGCCAATTTATTATGTTTACTGTATGTTTATGCTAGATAAAGATCTTGTTCAAATATTGAAAGGGTGCAGGGGAACTATAAAATAAGCAGAATTGTTATAAGAATGAAATGGATATGGGTTTTGTTCTATAAAAACTAGCTCTTAAGGCGGTTACAGAGGGGTCAATTTTATACAAAACTTTGACGCACAATAAGCGTAGACAATATTAATATAAGTAACTTTGTATATATGGAAAAATAGTTTAGACAATCTAGATGCCGCGTAATAAATAACATTTGCAATTTATAAAATAATTACAAAGATATAAAGCTTTGAAATTTTTCATACAAAATTTTAAAAGCTTTATATCTTCGTAATTATAGTAAAAATTGCAAATGTTATTTGTTAAGTGGCAACTAGACTTTCTAAACTATTTTTCCATATATAAAATATTACTTTTATTAATTCCGTCCACGCGTATTGTGCGTCAAACTTTTGTATGGACTGAAACCACCTTAAGAAATGAACTTTATTAACTTTATTAAATGTGTGTCCTATTATTAATTTTGCAAAAGACAATATAGATTTTACATTTTGGATTTATCATCATCATTCTATGTTTATCTCTACTTTATGATATCCGTCCCAGAGTTGGGCTAACACATGAACAATGTGTAGGTACACACGGCGACACATCAAGTTATACAAAACCAACATAAGCTGGCCGCGCGTAGGCAGTGTAACGTATAGCGTCGCGCGGCCAGCTAATGGTGGTTTTGTATAGCTTGAAGTGTCGCCGTGTGTACATATCGTAATATGTATAAGAATACAGTCCATGTGAAATTTCCATCATAAATTCATACAAACGAAAACGTTCTAGTTTCTATGTACATACCTAAAAAGGAAGTATTAGGTGTAGATATACAGGGTGTAAGTGACAGCCTAGCAAATATTGAAACGTTGAACTCAGACCATCAAAATTAACAACTTTCACTATGGAGCCTACCTCAGGAAACGCGATAAAAAATCAGCTGTCCCATACAAAACTGCGGTACCTATCCGAATAAAATGTATGGGAGAGCTGATTTTTTTTCGCGTCTCCTGAGGTAGGCTCCATAGTGAAAGTTATTCAGCTTGATGATCTGAGTCATAGAGATCTAGAGAGATGCCAACTAACGCGCTAAGTATGAAACCTAGTGTCGCATTACCACCAGTACCACGCGATAGAAAGTATTTCATTAGCTTGAATGTGCTCATTTTCCATTGCGGTATTAGAACTCAACGTTCGAATAATAATCTTTAGTACTAGGCAAGCATTGTAAACTATTTACACATAATATCTCGACTGGCTTTCAGCCTCATAATATATTAAATCCTTGCTGTCGCGAGCAATGTGTTCCGCTTTTGCGCATATTGCTGCAACACTGGCCCCACCCCCTTTTCACATCTACAAAAACTAAATTTTTGTTGTCTGTGGTCTGAGTTCACCGTTTCAGTATTTGCTAGGCTGTCACTTACACCCTGTAGATGTAGAAGTATGTAGTTTTAAGTGTAGAAGGTTCACATTTCTTACGTGATGTGGGTTTTTTACAATGTGTTTCATGGTGTTAGGTGGGTAATATCAATCAGGATAATTTTTGGAATTCACATATTATGCGTAATATATTATTGACTCCGTAATTCCATATATAGTGACAAACCGGGAACAATTTAATCTACTGACAATGACACGGCACAATAACACTGGTATTAATCGCTTAAATTAACGATATTTGAAGTGTTGTTGGCTCATTGGTTTTTGGTCTGGGCACGTAGACACATTATTTATTATTTTCCCCATGATATTATTATTTTTCTATTTTATAATATTACTAGCGTTTACCCGCGACTTAGTCCGCACAAACTATATAAGGTCTCACAAAATTAGGTGAAACTATTTTAAAGGGATGATCAGACCATCAAACTGATCAACTTTCTCTATGGGACCAATATCGAAATCGCGAAAAAAAATCAGCTGTTCCATACAAACCTACTCGACCTAAATGTATGGGACAGCAGATTTTTTTTTCGCGATTTCAATATTGGTCCCATAGAGAAAGTTGTTCAGTTTGATGGTCTGATCACCCCCTTAAAATAGTTCAGCTGATTTTGTTAGACCTTATATACCAGATTTTAAGTCACATCATAAGCTATAAAAAAAAAGTTTCATCATAGTCGGTTCAGTCGTTTTTGCGTGATGCTCAAACAAATAAACAAACAGACGGACAAAAAATCCAAAAATTGGTGATATGGAATCAGGGTGTTCTTGGTGATATGGAATCAGGGTGTTCTATACTGTGACTGTACTCCGTTTTACTCATTGCCGGGTATTTTGAAGTTTTCAGTTTTACTTGCTACCTGTGAAGGTAGTAGGTTTGAATCATGTGTAGAGGACATAAGTAGGTTGGTACAATTATATTTTAACGCTAGCGTTAACTCGCAACTTTGTCTGTACAAATTATATACCAGATTTTAAGTCATATCATTAGCTATCAAACAAAAAAGTTTCATCAAAATCGGTTTAGTAGTTTTTGCGTGATGCTCGTTCAAAACCAAACAAACACACAAACAGACAGACAGACAAAATATCCAAAATTTATTTAATTTATCGTATTTTTAGATATAAAACTTACCTACATCATGTTTATAAAATCGATCTAAAAAGCGCCTTTTACTAGGTTAATTTAATTAGGTTTTATATTATAAGTACCTAATGCACAAATTATACTTTAGTTACAACCTGATTCTTAAAAAAATTAAAATAAAAACCAACGTCCGTCCTAAAGAACATAATCCAGCGACATTCGACCCAAGAGGTATGACGTCATAATTTTCTTTCATAACCCAGTGATCTGACCCTGTCCGAAGGGTATTAATATCTTCAGATTTATTTGCTCTGACCACAATCTTCTGACCGGTCATATATCATGGCAAAGCCAGGGCTTTCCACGCCTTTGAGGACATCAGCCCAAACGTGAATTATAGTCATTGTTATCTGATAACGGCTTCTTATGCTTTCGCTTGATGATAGCTTGGTACTTACTATAGGGGAATATGTTCTTCTATTAAAGTTGTTAAATCATTGCAGTGAAAAATACATCTCACAAAAATTGGATAACTATTTCCTTTTTATGGAAAACTAATACACCGTTAAATTGATATCATTAGCATCCTTTCAAACTAAGAGTCTACCCAGCAAACTAAACAACATTTATTATGGGAGCAAACCGATCGGAACAGAAAAATAATCAGCTGCACGGCTAGCATGCTACCCACGACAAAGCGATTAAACGAGAAAAACGTCATGCGCGCTCTTTCTGGCATACGTAAAATAATAAAGATGGAGGCACATCTCGATTTTTATCGTTTTCTCGGGGGTGGCATGCGAGGCCTACTGTTCCATACTAAGCCTACTCGACTCAAATGTATGCAATTGCTGAGTTTTTTTGCTCCTACCAGTTTGCTCCCATAGTAAAAGTTGTTCAGTTTGATGGGTAGACTCTTAGTTTAAAAGGATGTCAATGATATCTATTTCACCCTGTATGTGTTACATATTTAATTTCAGTTAGGTACATACTTGCTTTAAAAGTTCTAATTCTAACTACTCTTAAATTGATCATGAATCAGCTGTTCTATACTTTCGGGTCGAGTACCGATCTTTTTTTTTTTTTGGAGATGTCTATTACAGCTCTGCCCAGGGAGCAACTACTGCTTTTTACTGCGGACTATTGGAGGGACCACGAAGGGTCTACCGAGCCAAATGAATGAACTTAATAAACCGACCTAGGGGCACCCAGGGGACCTAGGGGTACGGACCTCGGCATAGGATGTTGCTGGGGCTATGCGGCGGATTGGGTAGCGGGGATCGGTGAGAAGCGGCCTGTAATTGGCCTGTAGCGCCTGTAGGCGCCAGAAGTTAAAGGAGTGGGCAGAGGTCGCGGCTGTCCCCGGCGGCGGGGACGTTGATTACCGTGTCGACGCATTGATATCGTGATACCTGTTGTCGTGTGTTGTAAGTTTGCGATTGTTAGTCGTGTCTGTTGGGCTGGTACCGATCCTACCCATTGACATTTTCTGTGGAACAACCAATTTTTTTCTTCGCGGTATCCATGTTGGTCGTGTTATTAAAGTTGTTCAGTTTAATGGTGTGAAGAACCCCTTAAGTGTAGAAGCGCATTTAAGTTTAAAACCTCTATTTTAGGACTGCGAATTATTCTAAATGTTGGTTTTTTTTCTTTACCGAAAAGCCGGTGGTGTTTATAAATCGTACCTACATAAAGTTGTCACGTGTAGCTCTGTTACCATTACCAGCCAAATTATTACTTATTATGTCTCCCTTCCCTACTCCAATTTGAATAAAGACTAATAAATAATTTTAGTTAAATTAGCAACTTTTAATCCAATGTCAAAACGCGCGCGATGTATGAAAAATTTTAGTAAATACCCACAAGTGACTCATTATCGTTCATCATTGTTATTAAAAATAGTATTCTAGCTAAAAAAAAACTAAAAATGTGACTAAAGCGTTATTTTCAAATGTTTTTTTTTACTAAGAAGATAAAACTAAAATATACTTTATGCAGTCCGCGCCGCTATTAAAGGTTCGGGGGCTTGCTCTACACAATTATCTCGAGACAACAAATACAATAACATAGTTCAAAAAGACGTTTTGCTCCATTTTACAAGACCTATCCAACGACATCTCACTCCATGAATTAGGTAAAAGCTTTCTTTTTCACCCCCTTTCAATGTAGGGGGCAAAATAATTTAGTTTTTTCATTTTGATCTTATTTTTTTCAATTTGGTCGAGGTCGTGGGTTCGATTCCCACGGGGGACACCTAGTGATATGTCACTTTGTGCGTTTTCCCCAGTAGGTTAGGATATTGCAGGCTGAATAACCTGCATGTTTGAAAAGAAAAATGATTCCGTCCTTCGGATGGCACGTTAACCCGTTGGTCCGGCTTACTATCTCTGGTGGTAGTAGTCGTTACAAAAAACCACGTCAGAGGCCGTAAGGCGGTCTGAACAAACTCTGACACCAGGACTCTGCCCACACGATAAGAAGAATTTTGATCACATTTTTGTTTTTGGGTTGATACTTAGAAAATTACAAATCTTTAAGTAATATTCTTTATTATCTAATTCGAAAATTATTTAAGCTGATATCTAGAAAAAAGTAGTATAAAAACAATCTTAAACAAGCATGAAAAAACAAGAAAATTAAACAGACTGAAAGTTACAGTGAAGTAATGGAACTAAAAGGAAGTTGTCGACAAATATCACTGGACGCCAGCGACAATATTTCACGGCACCCAACAATTTCTTGACCTAATTAAAGAGTTAGCTGCGACGGAGAAATTGGTACCTACTGCTCGTTTCAAATATACTCTGTTTCATTACTAACAATATCTTTAGATATACAAGGTGTAAAAAAATACCCTTTCTTATGGAGCCAAATTCGGAATCGCGCGAAAAAAAACACAGCTTTCCTTATACATTTTAGTCACGACGGTACTACAGTGTTGTATGGAACAGATGCTTTTTTTTTCGCGATTTCGATGTTGGCTCCATAGTGAACGCTGTTCAGTTTGATGGGCTGAAGCACCTCCTTAAGTATTACTAGGGTGTTTTAAAATGTTACACCCTGTTCACGGTGTTAGGGTAGACAGTTGCACTACTTCTATGGGTAGGTACTCTTAATATTATTATTATTATTATATATGATACACTAGCAGCTCAAAGCTGATGCGTGTATATCAATGCACTTGTTTAGTTTTTTAAATATTTGCCTAGGTAGTCTGTTTTTAAAAGAGTTCACTGAAGGCGCAGTTATTACAGTCTCAGGCAATTTGTTCCACTCGCGAACTATACGGTTGGTATACGGTAATACTGAACAACTTTCCCAAAAGAACAATAGGGAAATTGGACAAAAGACTCCCACCTATCCCCCCCCCCCTGGATACGTGCGTGTCTAAAAAACATCTTTAAATTTTACTACGGTGTTTTGTTACATCAAAAAACTAACCTTATACATTCAGTTGAATTACATCTAACATTCGTAAGTACTGTAATGCTGTCCAGATGAGTAAGTTCTGACCACCTCGAATGACTCGCCAAGGCCGTGAGTTTGTGTATTAGATTGTACATAAATTAATAACACTGCTTGTATAAGAAATAATAAAACCGGCAGAGGTGGATCCTGGACTGCTAATGCTTGTAATAAGATTAAATTTTAATCTCGGCACATTTTAATAAATGAGATTACGTTTTTTGTTACAAAATAAACTTTTTTATGTCTGCTGAAGTTAAAATTAAATTTGCTTACAGTACTTAATCGAAAGTTTCAGTTTCTTAGATAAAAAAAGACTTCCGCACTTAAAAATAATATACAGCCGATGACTTTTTTACATTTAGAATTTGCTCAGAATTTTAGTTTATAACGACTTGAATGTTCAAAAAGAACGTACTAAATTTTCATGGTCATGATCATGACTCATGAGTCAAATTTTTCGTGATTCGTGTTTTATTGTAGGAGTCCAAGACCCCACATCGGGTCCCTGAGCTATAACAGTAAGTATGTATTGTTTTTTTTAAGAGGAATTACCCGAGCATATTATCCTATGTATAGAGTTAACTCTAAACTCTTAAAACCCAGGATCACCAGCGGCGACCACACACAACACTAGACAATGAAGTCAAGCAACTCTTATCTATCTTGGAACCCGCAATGAATTTAAGCAAAGAATATCCTCTGTCTCCTTCACAAAATCCTTCACAATCCTTCCGCCCCTAGCTATCTCCGTGATCGTTTCTCCTTCTCCCGCCCTCCTGACAAACCTTTTCGATCTCATATCCGTACCCAACTTAGAATCCAGACCCACTGAATCCAGACCCACTCCACCGACTTCTACTCCTACTCTTTCACTATCCATGCTGCCCGGTTGTGGAACTCACTCCCCGCCGATATTCGTGATTGTCAAACATTTGCGTCCTTCAAAAAGCAAGTGAATGAACACTATCACTCTCTAAAATAAGCCATACTTTATGTATGTTTATTGTATCTATTTGTTTATTTATATTATATTTATATATATATATATATATTTATATATATATATATATGGAAGTTAATTAGTTTTATCATTTGTGCTGTACACATTTTGTCTGCCTCACACTTCAGAACTGTCTCTGTTACGGGTTTGCTGGAAGAGATCTCTTTAGAGATAAGCTCGCCCTTTGTACATGTCTACTTTAATTGTTTTTCTGTAATGTTATGTGTACAATAAAGTATTAAATAATAAATAAATAATAAAAGAAGATAGGATTAGCAAAAAAAAAATGCTTTCCCTCCATTGCAAACGGGAGAAACCTATGGGGAAAGTGTGGCTATGTAAGCCGACTTCTGATAATACCTATAGAATTTATTGCAGCGTAGAAAACCCTACCGCAAAATCACCAATTTCGGAATTCAATCAATTTGGGATTCAGTCAATTTGAGAAACAGTCGATTTGGGATTGAGTCAATTTGGGATTTAGTCAATTTTAGATTCAGTCAATTTGGGATTCAGTCTATTTGGGATTCAGTTGATTTGGGATTCAGTTGTATTGACGTGTCGTGCAATTTGGGATTAGGTCGAAATGTACCGGAAGCTAAATAGCAATTATCATCATCAGCCTATAAACGTCCCACTGCAGTACTACGTAATCAGTTATTCGACGAATAAAATAAGGAAAGATCACTTTTCCTCTCTAAAGCTAAATTCGAATGGAATGAGCGATAAATTTGTATTTTCCTGTAGAAATTGTCTTAATAGTGATTTATTTTCTGTTTCCCTGTTTGCGTTGATTCTACAGTGAGAGGAAGGCAATTAGTGATAAATTAATTGGCTCGTGCTAAGCACTTTGTTTCCAATCAGATCAGTGGCAAGTAGTTTTTACTATTATAACAATGTAAAAGAGCTTTCTCAGTAAATTCAAGATCTTTTAAGGCCGGATTCGACCAAAATTTTCATTTATAATAAGTGTAACTATACAAGGAAAAACTTAACTCCTAGTGTTTACTCCGAAATAACTTCACTTGTCTTCTACCACTCAAAACCCATACTGAAAGAACGAATGTATAATCCACCTAAAGAAAGAAGTCATTGTATCCGGACTTATTGCAATGTGAGGTTATACAGTTTTAATTTGTTAGGTTTCTGTTTATTTAATTTTTTTTAATTATGTGACATTGACATTTCATTAGTCTCGTTATAAGGTTACACCATCAAAATTGGCCGTGTAATATTTTCTCTCAAATTATTCATAGATTAGGGTTAGTAAAACGCAAAACCAGTTTACTCGAGAGTAACCGGCGAACTAATCTAAGAATAAAATTTACTCGCGTTTGGTCGAATCGGGCCTTAGACATCATGTTTATGAGACTTTTCTGAAGCGATTATTTTTCAAACACATAATTAACGCTGGCACATGACATTTGTTATTTATGAACCCACCATCACAAAAACCGAAACCCTACCTAACCTAAAATTACACACAAAACATATTAAAACATACAAACATATTATTATACCTACCATTGATGTGCCTCACTATATTATTATAAACATAAAAAACTAAACTATATTATGTAAATAAAATGTTTTATAATAAAATACTTATAGAATAAAATTTCGTGATACATACTTAAATATTTTTAGAATTAATATGTTGGACCTTTACATAAGTATGTTACTCACAAAATGAATCATGGTCATCAATATAGTCGCAATAAAATTTTATTTTCATGTTCAGCGTATGCTGGTAATATACCAGCATTTTAAAACCCCGATAGGCCATAAATGCCTTGCCTTGAGCCAGTTGGTTGGTAGTTGCAGCAAAAATTTCTATCCATCGGAAAGAGAGTTAGGATATGAGTTTATATTATATTGTATTGATGTAATGCTTTTCTTTATCAAAGAACCGGTAGTTTTATAAATAGGTTTAGTCCCTTTAGAAACAATAAGTTCGTAAAGACTTGTAATTCGAAATACCGCCCTTTCAAGAGATGTTCCTAATGGTTTCTACTCGATGCCCCTTACTTTAAAGATGACTATGCTACGATTGCCCGAATAATATTCTTAAATTGTCTTCAATCTTAAAATATTCTATCCCAGCGGGCTCTTGGAAAGAAGTAACCTTATTCCTTATTGAACACAAAACACGTTTCAAAACGGATGGCCTTTATGCATTACTAATGTAACCTACATTAGATCTTGAAATCCACAAATCGTGAACATAAAATCCTGTACAGTGACAGCTGGGAAAAACAAGTGTAGACATTAAGGCGAAGACAGGTATTATCTCCTAGGAGTTAGCAATAGGGTTGGCACCTACTAAAAATAAAAAAAATGTAAAATACCTTTTTTCTTTATAACGCTAAGACCACGATATTTCAGAACCATGCTATTATACTAATTTCAATCAGTTTTATTGTCTTAAAAATAAAAGATACCTAAAATTTTCGAGCCCGACATTAAGATTCTATATTTATTTGTTTAAAAGGCAGGTTGAAATCGGGTTATCAGAATTTTAAAAATCTTAATATAATCGGATATTGAACAACCCTACACGAACGAGGGCGTTAAAGAGGATTATACGGGAAAGTGGCACATCGGATCTGCGATGCTGCCTACAGATTTGAAGAAAATCACCATGACAGCCCGCTTATGGAGCGAAAGTGACATCTGTGACATATGGTTGTAACGGTTGATGAACAAAGGAAAGTAATCGTTATTGACCTTTGTATAGAGTACAATGGATATAGCAATATACAGGGTGTCCCAGAAATGGTGAATCAAACTGCTATGGGAGGCAGCTTGACTAATCCATAAAAAATAAAAATAAAATAAAACGCACATGACCATAAAAAAAAAGATTAAAAAAAAAAGATTTCGGTTCAGAAAAAACAATTAAACTAAGTGGTCTGTGCTCGAAGTGCAGACATTTTTTTTGTAAAATGTTAACTATCAGTCGAAGCAACCTCTAACAATTAATATTGACAGTTTGATGATTTTCCCGTTTTTTTGGATATTCTTTTTTTTATGGTCATGTGCGTTTTATTTTTTTTTATATTTTCAATGGATAGGACATTAGTCAAGCTGCCTCCCATAGCAGTTTGATTCACCATTTCTGGGACACCCTGTAGATAATATCCTGGAAAATAAAAAGACCTTAGCGTCTCGTGTGTGTCAAGTGTACCGTGTGTATGGGGGTGTGTGAGTGTACGTATGACTTTAGATAAAAAAAAATAGCATTTTAAAAGAGAATGACGGTATGCATAGTGTGTTAAAATTTTTTAATCTACATAGTAATCCCAGCAAATTCCTGCTCATAGTGGTGATTTACACCCCAATTTTTGCCCTGGGTGTCGTTGGATGCGAGTAAGGGATTAGGTAATTTAACAGCATTTAGGCCTTTGCCCAGCAGTGGGATGAAATAGGCTAGTAAAAAATAACATTATTTCAGCTACCTTATCCCTACTTGTCACAATATAATTTCAGCCTGAACCCTCAATCGTTACTCTGTTGTTTCGTGTGTGTGCCTTTAATGGTGAATAAAGATTTTTCTTTCTTTCTTTTCTTTCAATCGGCTAAAGTTAATCTTTCCAATAATTGCACCTTTAAAGGGTGGTTAATAATTAAAAGAGTATAGGTATACGAGTAGCTATGAAATAAAAATAAAAATCAGCGTGAAATTAAAAAAAATTTTTTTTCTTTTTATTTATTTATCAAATACACAAATAAACATAAAATAAATAAATAAATAACGCTCACATGCACATACATTGTAATGATCCCAAGCAAGCACTATAAGCTGTTTATTATGGAAACCATACAACAACGGCACAAACATATAAACATCCATGACCGAACCGGGATTCGAACCCAGGACCCTAGATTGGCAGTCCGGCGTGGTAACCATTACACCAACCGGGTCGTCAAACATAGAAAAGTCCTTATGCTGTTTACATCCTCTTAAGAATATAATATTTCAAACATGTTTCTATCTTCAGCGGTTTAAGCTATAAATCTTTTTCTATTCTAAACTATTAAAAAAAATGGCTGCCATCTTGGTTGTGATTTTTTTGCCAATGTCTAGTTTATTTAGCAAGATTGCTTGACGTTGTACGGTCATTTATGAATTTTGGTGATTTCAAGGATTGTTTTTCGGAAAGAACACTATCTTGAGCCACCACTGGAGCTTCGTTGTAGGCCCGGGAGGGGGCAACCAACAATCAACGAGCGACGTGACTACCCAATAGCAGACCTACAAAGCGACTCACGAATCTTTTCATTAAGTATAGATTGTGTAACTTTTTTCAAACAAAAAATCCGTGTGTGACTTTATATTGAAGGAGCTCAGATTATTTTGCTATTACCTTCTTTTTCGTGGAACAACGACCCTATAGAAGTTTCCCTCAGAGTATTCTTTACCCAAAATGACTTAACTAAGCCGAAATTTTTCCCCGATTCGGTCGTTACTTGTATTTTGTCTCGTTCCAAATGAGCAAAATCAGCTCATAGTAATTGGAATTTTTGTGAGACTTCCTTTCGTCGAGCTTTTTATTTTGTGGATCAGCGGATATTATATCGTTGTGAGTAATAAAGGTTGTTATTTAATAAGACTTTCTTTGAAGAAAATATTGTAGCTATTGTGTGATAAAATATGATGAAGATAAAGTAGGTAATCTTTTGGATAAAACTCGATTGGTATCTTACAAGTACATCCTTAAGGGCATATTTATAATTACAACTAACGTGGGTGTTTGGAGTCCATTGCTATCTTTAGCTATCGATTTCGAAAAAACAATACTTTCTGTACACCCACGTAGGTGATAATGAAAAGAAAATCTGTCATTCACTTCCTATTTAATCTATAAATTCTGTCAAATACAAACTACGATAAAGCTTTTATACGAAATGAAAACCGAATATTTTTAATAAAAAAAAGAATAAGAATAATATTTTTTATTTCAGGTACTATGTCCCATAACATTAACATTAACATTCGATACAAAAAGAATTCAATAATTAAAATACAATAATAATAATAATATTCACTTATATAAAAAATATAAGGTATTATTATAAAATTAATTTATTAAACATTAAACATTATACATTTTACATTTTAAATAATGAGTCCTTGATGTCAACATTATCTTAAACTTATGAAGTTTGCGTCATACATGTATAAGTTACATAGTACTACTGCAACTATTTCATTATTACACTTCAACAGACGTTCATGAAAGACGTTCATTAATTTTAGACATTTTCTGTCAATGTGTTCTAAGGACGGTGTTGTTGCGGAGGGTAAAGAAAAAAAGAAGTATCTGTGTATCCACGCCCTTATGCAGCTTTTGTTATAATATAATATTGTATAATAATTTGCATTCTCGACGAAATTCGAGTTTTTGGACCACCTATATAGAATATAATACAATGTTCTTACTGTAGTCAAACTAGGCTACGAGACATCTGCTGATGATTTAATATTAATTAAGTTGATAATTAGTTCGAATATTACTTGAAACTAATAACTACCTTACTGAAATCTGAAATATACAATGGGCCTGTTTCACAATTTCTTAGTAAGTTCTTGTTAGCTGACACTGACAGATCGATTGACATGTTTCTAGAAATTTTCGTATACGATGTGTCAGATAAGCTAACATGGAGTCGCGCTGCAAGTCTGGGGGAGGTCAGACGCGTGCGTATTGGCATCTGTTGGGCTTGCACGTGGCTCCGCCATTTTGTTAACTCTTTTGTGTTTTAACTATAAAACGTTAACTTGAGATTATAATAAACTACTTGACATTGGCAAAAATGCTACTAATCATTTTCCTACGTGTACTCTCCACATAACGGGACATTGGCACAATTGTGATAACGCATCGGACGCCATTAAATAAAAATAGAATATAAGGTCTAACAAAATTAGGTGAAACTATTTAAAGGGGATGATCAGACCATCAAAGTGAACAACTTTCTCTATAGGACCAATATTAAAATCGCGAAAAAAAAATCTGCTGTACCATACAATGAATCTGAAATAGAGTCTATTATAATAAACCTCCGAAGTAATTGTGCTAGTGGATGGGATGGTATTTCATCAAATATTTTGAAAACCTGCAAAACCGTGCTGGTCCCGCCAATAACACATATATGCAACTGCGCTATCAAATCGGGTACTTTTCCACGTGCGTTTAAAAAAGCTATAGTACATCCCATCTACAAGGCTGGGGACAGGGAGTGTGTAGATAATTACAGGCCTATATCCGTACTATCCGCTCTGTCAAAGATTCTGGAGAGGGTCCTAAACAAGTGTCTCACAAATTTCTTAAAGCATAACAATATTATCGCAGATAACCAATACGGCTTCAAATCAGGAGTATCCACTGAAGATGCAGTCGCTGATCTGGTGGGCTTTGCTTCTAAGAAACTAGATAGTAAAAATAGGTGTTTGGGAATCTTTCTAGATCTTTCGAAGGCATTTGACACGGTCTCTGTCCCCATTCTTCTGTCAAAAATGGAGGCAGCTGGTGTAAGGGGAAATGTGCTTGACATTTTCCGTGATTACTTGACTGATCGCAAACAGGTTGTTAAGATAGGATCCAACCTTAGTAACGAGGAAACTATAGCTTACGGAGTCCCACAGGGCAGTATTTTGGGCCCAACACTGTTCCTCATTTATATAAACGACCTCTGTTCCTTGCAGCTACCAGACTGTCGCATTTTTACATATGCCGACGACACTGCGCTTTTTGTGTATGGTTCTATTTGGAACAAAGTCAAGGAAATTGCAGAAAAGTCCTTACGCGCAGTTATGATATGGCTGTCCTCAAATCTCCTTACACTAAATGTAGCAAAAACCAACTTTATCCCGTTCTCCATTTCATCCAAAACGCAACCGCCACAGTCTTTTAGTATTTCAGCGCATTCTTGTCCAAATACAACAGCCTTATGCCAGTGCTTAACCCTAAACCGAGTCAAGTGTGTCAAATATCTAGGAGTACAGATCGACTAGGAAATTAATTGGCAAAAACAGATCGAAGCACTTACCAGCAGAGTCAGGCGTCTAATTTATATTTTTAAGACCCTTAGACAATCAGCTGATCCTCAAACATTAAATATAGTATATAAAGCATTATGCCAAGCCCTCATTATGTACTGTATTCCTGTTTGGGGTGGAGCCACTAAAACTAGTTTTATCTCAGTCGAAAGGGCTCAAAGAGCCGTGCTTAAAACTATGCTTTCGAAACCTATGAAATTCTCTACTGAGCAATTATATAGAGATGCCAAGGTCTTAACGGTACGGCAACTGTATATCCTACGTATGATAATAAGGAAGCATAGCCGTGTCCCAGCCCAAACTGATTCTAGGAAGCGTAGTTACAAGGCTATCTGCCCTATTGACAAGCATAGAACTGCATTCGCAACGAGACAGTTAAATGTGCTGGGTTCTAGGCTCTATAACAAAATAAATAACAAGCTGAATATCTACCCATTAAGTAAAAGAGAAGTTTCCTTCAAGGTTACAAATTGGTTACAAAATATAAACTACACCGAAACTGAATCCCTCCTTCAATGCTGATCCTACTTACCTCAAACCGTGCCTTCTTTCACCCAAACACTCACACACAAACACACACACCCCAACACACCCCCACACACACACACACACACCCTCACTCACTCACACACACACACAACACACACACGCACACACATCACACACACACGCACCCTCACTCACTACTCATACGTTGTATATAAAATTATATTAAACACTAATTATTTTAAAACTTTTGCAAACCTTTTGGATTCAAAATTAAGCAACTTGCACATTTATATCCTATATGCAGAATATAAAATATGTAACAACCGCCCGGAAGAATCACTGACTCTTAGGTAACAAGGCCTTTTAGGTCCCGTCTAAGAATCAGGGATACCAAAATTTGTCTTAGCACCATAAACTAGAAAATATTGTCTACATATATACTTGATAATTATAAGGCATACTGTAATCATTTATCTGAGTCCAATAAAGATTTTTATTTTATTATTATTTATTATTTATTATTTAGGTCGAGTAGGTTTGTATGGAACAGCAGATTTTTTTTTCGCGATTTCGATATTGGTCCCATTGAGAAAGTTGTTCAGATTGATGGTCTAATCATTCCCTTAAAATAGTTTCACCTAATTTTGTTAGACCTTATATAATAAGCTAACATGAACGTAGGCAACTAAGTTCAACAAGATAAACTCAACTGTTGAGGACATAGACATATTCAACGACTCGTTGCGTGTGTTTCGTCGTAAGGCGCTGAGATCATTTCGTCTTTAAACTTAAGTCAATTGTTAAATTATGTTCTGCTCTGTTTCATTTTTGGTTAGTTTTGTTTTTATTGTTATTATTAAGTATTATTTTTATTTTATTTTTTTAAATTTCTTTTAATTTTTGTGTCCTGTGTCCTCTATATATGGCGTAGAAAAAGAAACTGTGGGTATTATACTGTAACTGTCCATTTAAATGATGATTTTGTCTAGTTGTAGTGAATGTTGTGCCCACCTGTAACTGGGTTATGTATCAGAATTATACCTAACTAAAGATGTAAGTGTGAGTGTTATAATATGTAATCTGTTGGTGAGCCTAAATAAATAAACTAAGAAGTGTTGAAACACGCAGTAAATGTTAGGCCCACCACACATTCCCACCGCTGTAACTCCTGTAAGCCAGGATCAACAGCGGCGACCATTCACAACACTGGACAATGAAGTCCAGCGAGCCCGGGGGATGACTCTAATCTGTCTTGGAACCCGCAATGAATTAATCAATGAAGATAGGAAGAGTAGGAAAGGCCCTAAATGTTAGAAATTAAAGACAAAAATATTGATTCAAAGAATATTTATGATACAATTTCCTAACGAAATCTTTAATTAATTAAATTCATGTCATTTTGATCTTTACATTCACATTTTTATCCTCATAAAAAACGAAAGCGATAAATTAAAGGATAAGAAAACGGCGAAAACATTAATGAAGTAATTTGTCTTGTGTTCAGGGCTGGAGAAGAATTAATGATCTTACTACTGGAAGGATCTAGACAAAGAGTTCTTTAACTATACCTAGTACCTACACAGGGTGTGATATGAAATCAAATTAAAGATTGAAAAATTTGTCTCGGGCTGGACTTGAACCCGGACTCTTCTGAACCGGGGAACTGCGTTAACGGTTTGGAAGAGTGCGGGTTCAAGTCCCGCCCGAGACAAATTTTTCAAATTTTAATTTGTTTCGAAATAGCACAACATGGCTGTAACATGTTTAAAAATCAATAATATTTGAAATTGGAACAGGGTGTGCCATCTATATCGTATGAATTCCAGTTGTAATGCTAGACTTGCGGGTTGGTTAGTTTGTAATTACTACCAGTAGATGGCGCTCACGTCCCCTTAAGACGCAACAGATTGAAAATTTCGTTCTCTGGGTAGTGGGCTCGGTGGCGAAATTGGATAACGCAGTTCCCCGGTTTGGAAGAGTGCGGGTTCAAGTCCCGCCCGAGACAAATTTTTCAATCTTTAATTTGATTCGAAATAACACAACATGGCTGTAACATGTTTAAAAATCAATAATAATTGAAAAAGTGATATGAAATGATTAAGAAACCGAAATCCTAAACATGATTATTAGTAGAATTGTAGAATTGTGTTAGGGTAAACAGTTGCATAAAGGAGTCAATTTACTGTAGGCCCACAAACGTTTACGTTTATTGATGGTATTACACTCTAAAAACATAATTTAATTTACTTTAGTAATCGAAAGAAAGATTAGGTAAAAATGCAAATGGAATAAATATAGAAAATGCACCGTTTTGACTTTTATTTGCTAAGATTCTTTTTCCTATTAAAACGGCGCATGTAAAGCAATGCGTGTACAGGAACATCTTAGATGTTAATACGAAACAAAAAATAGAAAACCAACATATCTTACCGAGACAAGATGTGCGCCAACTGCGATTACACGACACTCCGTTAAGATGAGGTATAGCTAATATTACCACTATAATCCAGAGATTATGAGAAACAAATTGACATGAGTTCCATACGCTAACTATACGCTAACATTTTTATGTTAGCCTATTTCCCATTCTAAGATTGAGGATCTCTTTTGAGGGGTTATTGTACCCATGGTACTGAACAACTTTTTCTAACAAACCTATAGGAAATTCGCACATTTTTTTTCTACTTTTCATACAAACGTTCGTTCAGCTGATTGTATTTTGTACGGAAAGTCCAAATTATTTTTTGCGCATTTCTTATAGGTTTCTTAAGGAAAGTTGTTCAGTATCATGAGTACTATCACCCCTTACAGTAATGAAACTGTTCACCTTAACACCTTGTATATAGGGTTGCAAATTGAAATGCGTTTGAAATTAAATAGGCTGCTTCAGACCATCAAACTGAACAACTTTTACAATGGTACCAATTCGAATGCGTGAAAAAAAAATTGTTCTTTTATATAAAATTACAATGGATACTCGACCAAAATGTAAGGAACAGAAGATTTCTATTATGTTGTTCAGTTTGATTATCTGACGCATTAAAGTTTACAGCCTGAATATTACACGTGATTTTGTTTGTTGACTTGCCACGGCTGCACACTTCTAAATTCAGCAAAGTTTTGACCACCACAAAAGCTATCTCTTGCCTGCAACTTAGAATCGATGAATGCTTATATTTGATGCTTAAAGTAGTCATTAGAACAGCATAATCTGTCACTGTGCTGCTAGACTAATTATTAAAACAAATTCAATAGGTTCAGAAACATCTAAATACTCCTTCATCTTCCTATGTAGATATAGGTGTACATAACATAATACCCAGGAGGATTAATGAAAGAATTCAGTCAAGCGAAATCAATAGGATTGGAACAAAAAACAACCTATACCTAGTCCATTTATCCACGGAAAAACAAACGTAGCAAACACTCCATAAATAGCAGAAGCGTTAACTGGTCCAAATCTAATAAAAGCCCCTCCCAATGTCGACTTTTATGATATTTTTCCTAAGATAGAAGTGAGGAAGGTTCACTGAAACGTTTTTATTTCGATCTCGGTTGATGTGTGGAGCAAATGTTTGTCTGGTTGAAGATAAATTCTACTAAACTATTAAAACTACCGAAAAGTAAGGTAAAACAATGAAGCTTAAATTTGTAAAAAATATTCTTATATGAATAAGCGTTTTATGTCATGTCTGTCATGGATTTTCAAAATATGGTTATTAAAGTTATGTAAAATAATTTGGAGTTTTATACTATTTAATATATTTCACAAAATTTAAAAACTCAATTCTCCACATGGCGTGATAATGTAATTTATTTTATTAATAAAATAATTAGGAATTTTATACTTTTTTCTATTTAAAAAAAATGAAATAACTCTCGACTGACGTAGCGTGATTCAGTCACGTATTATTACTTCCAAAATTGAGTTTTGAGTCCACCCTCGTTGACTGCATCACGAAGTGAATTATAAACTTCTTTTGTTGTTGAGAATTTACATTGTTAAAAATATTTATCACAGAACATTAAACCGTAAATAGAAGTGCCTTATGAGCGGATTCCTCTCACCAAAGTCAGTAAGCATAGAATAGGGTATTGGTTTTAGGGTATTATGCGTTGAAAGCGGTTTAATGGATACATTGGCTCTGATAAAATACGATTAGGTAACAAAAAAAACGAGGATAACCTCGTCGTTAATAATAATATTACTACAACAGATAAGTACGTTGACTCGAGATTACGGATGCTAACCGACAGAGATATGTGACAAAAATTTGGCTGAATAATAAAAAATAATTTGCTATCGATTTAATACTTGAAGACAACGTAACGCAGGCAGACAAATTCAAACAACTTTGTGTTATTTCTCTCTCATTCGTTTTTGCATGAAATACGGAAAATTTGTAAAGGAAAACGCACAAAACTGGTCAATTTGAATCAGAATTTTATAAGAAACGCTAGAATAGAAAAGGATAATTTCCATTTCCTTGGGAAGTAAGATATTCCTTCTATTTTGTATGTGTACAATTTAAGTTATTATACTATTTGTATGTGTTCTTTGGATACTTATTCGTTAGTTGTGAAACGATTTGAAACGAATTCATTTCGTCACGTGGGCAATATCTTTTCATATCTACGTAAGTATTCAAAATGAATAGGACTCTATAGAAAATGTATATTTTGCGTTCCAATAGATATAATGCAAGAAAAAACGAAAACAAAAAAAAATTATTTAAATATCAAGCGAAAACGCTTTTCTTAACAATATACGTGGCAAAAAGTGACAAGTGACAGTGGCAGGTGACGTCATCGTGACGTAACCTGCTAGTGACACTCACGCTCTCTACGCGCAACTGTTTACAAGCAGTTGACGTCATCAACCATTCGGCCAATCACAGTCGTTTACGATCACGTGACTAAAGTAGACAAAGAAATATTTTCTTTGTTGATTTTCTCTTAAAATATTCAGTATTTTTCTGAATTGACTCAATAGTTGGTTTCCAAAATTCATATTCATTACGGATGCCATCAATAAATCCTATATTTTACATGCTGTCAAATTCCCTATACAGGTTAGGGAATTCCACATTTTTTAAACCTATAAAAATATGTCGCAAATAAACTGTAACAAACATTTTCCTGTTTCTTATTTGTTTGATGCATCATCAGTTTTGTTTTTATTTTAAGAATCGATAAATCTACGACCCATGTAAAACAACAGGCCCTGTAACCGTACTTAATTTCGATTTTCTATATATCGCGACCGTTTCGGCTCGAATTTCATTATAATAGAGTTGACAGACATTGGAACGAAAACGTTCACGCAATTGAGAAGTTTGAATATGTCCGGGTAGACCCCCTGGTAGTACGTAACACTAATTTCCAGAGTCCCGACTCGCACTTGGTCCGCACGTTTTCGAACATAGAAATCTGCGGTTTTATTCAGCTTTACTCCGTACAGAAATCTGTGTCTTTTTGGGTTTCTGAGCTTTTATCAGACTATAATAAAAACTTAGGGCGCATTGAAATCATTCTCCTACTGTCTACGTCCTAATAATTTTGTTTGAAGAATTTCCGTCTTTATAAATAAGTCAAATAATAATATAGGTGAGTATGCTTACTTCTAAACTATTATAAAACTGTAGCAGAAAGTTTGTCTGTAAATTGAAGATATTAACAAAAAAAAAGTTACGATATGGTTTTTAGGTGTCCCTGATTCCATGTCACCAATTTTTTTATTTTTTGTCTGCCTGTTTGTTTGTTTGTGTTTTTGTTTGGGTGTTTGTTTGTTTGAACGAGTATCACGCAAAAACTACTGAACCGATTTTGATGAAACTTTTTTGTTTGATAGCTAATGATCTGACTTAAAATCTGGTATATAATTTGTGCGGACAAAGTCGCGGGTTAACTCTAGTATAAAATAATTCTAATTTCACTCCAAATCCTCTTATTAATACTGGAGTATTTTCCTATTCATAGTACCCTTAAAATTTAAGACTTATAACAAACAAGCTAAAGTCCCTTATAGGTTCATTTACCTTCTCAATATTGTTTCAGAGTAGAAACAATGAAAAGTTTACAAAGGCTTAGATGTGCTTCACTGAATTCAATAAATATGTATTAATTGAAATTACGTGCGCTTGAATTGAAGCCGTGGCTTTTACAATAAACCATAAATTAATACTGTAATATAGCGAAATAGAACTAAGTAAGCAGGCGATGTTTTATTAAGAACACAATACATACCTACTTATTTGCATAATTATCATTTCAAAAAACGAAAAGTCGCATCATTGCCGAGTCATTTTACGGTTTGAGCCGGGACTAACTTAACCGGGACTTTTTCGCTATAATATTGAAGAGCCAATTTGAGCCTGGAAATGTACTAAAATTAAAAAAAAATCAAGTCAGCAACAGCCCCAAATTTTGAATTTATTTAAGCTGATGGTAAATTTTTTACATACTACAAACATGGCGGCCCGGTAGCACAGTCTGTAGTGAACCTGCCTGCTGTGCCGAGGGTCGCGGGTTCGAATCCCGCAAGGGACAAATATTTATATGATGAATATGAATATTTGTACCTGAGTCATGGATGTTTGTATCTATATATGTATTCTATATCGTTGTCTAGTCATCATAATACAAGTCCAGGTACTTTAAGTGTGACTAGATAATTTGTGTGACAATGTCCAAGATATTTATTATTATTATATTATTATTATGGTGTAAATATTTTTGTCTACTAAGGTTTTTAAAAATACGCTCGTTTTTTCTAATAAATACCTCATTTTTTAAATTTCTTGCCTATTTTATTGCTCAAAAATTATTTATATTGTTTAAATCTTAGTCAAATGAGTGCATTGGTATTAATATTATTAATTTAAAAGACTTCTGGGACACACAATTTTAATTTCTATATTGCGTAGCGATTTTTTTTTAAATATGTTTTAAGACAGTCTTTTTGTCACTAAATGGTGCCGGTTACAGTCGGTTGAAGTCCAATTAACAATTACTTACTCCCTACCCCGCCTAACAAAACTCCGTAAAATGACTGGGCTAATCAATGGACAAATTGTTGTGAGCTTCTTTCAATATTTTAATGGTTACAAGCTCGGTGACCACTTACCATTTTAACCCTGAGGTTTGTACATATTTTTTCCGAGGTAGTTATAGGATTTCGAAAAAAAAAACTGCATGGATGTGACTTTTAGTTTTTTAAAATGGGTAATCCATTAATGTGAGAAAGAAACAGAAAAATTAAAATGTCCTTCCCTCTTTACGACAAGACGTATTGCGAAACTGCATATTCCAAAAATCCACACAAAAATGTTCGCATCCTTTTTTATAATGAGAACCGCTAAAGTTTAGAACGGTCTCCCAATTTTTCTAAGCAAAATACATTCAGGATATTTTTTAAAGAAGAAGTAATAATAGGCTTTTTCTGGGTGAGCGTTACATCCATAAACATAATATTACTAATATGTAGATGACACGATTGTATCAAGACCTCCGCTTCTAAGTACCTAGTAGACAAAGTTGTATTACGTTATGCACCACAACCTGCCCACCAAATTTCTACTCTACACGTGTTTCGCTCCACCAAGGAGCATCCTCAGGAGTTAGACCGACGAACGTTCGAAACAGAGTTGTTACTCCGCCGAGCGTCCGACACCGAGACACGTGTAGAGTAGAAATTATTTGGTGGGCAGGTTGTGTTGCATAACGTAATACAACTTTGTCTACTAGGTACTTAGAAGCGGAAGTCTTGATACAATCGTGTCATCTACATATTAATCATAGATTTCCGCAAAGTAACGCCTGATTCAATTAATTACATAATATTAAGTTTATGGTTACATCGTCGGCGTCATCTAAGCTTTCCATCGGGTGACCTGTGTAGGTTATCTTAGATTTATCATTATAGTCAACTTATCTTTAGGATTTGCAGTTTTTTGTGTATCTAGTTCTTTATTAGTGATCTAATTTTACTTTATTAATTTGAACTAAATCACTAATCACTTGACTTGACTATCATCACTTATGAAATCACTCGCTTTTCTGTCGCTATCTGTCTCTATACCTATACAGGCTCATCTCAGATATTACTGTATAGATTTTGATATGATTTATACAAATAGATAGACTGATTTACGGGAAAGGTTTGCCCGGGCGTGTCGCTAGTATTTTAATATAAATAAGTATTAAGTAGCTACGCACGGCGACACATCAAGCTATACAAAACCAACATAACCTGGCCGCGCGACGCTATACGGTACTCGACCTACGCGCGGCCTGCTTATGTTCGTTTTGTATAGCTTGATGTGCATGTATGTGGCTGACCTAATTATAATAGTTTTCGAAAATCTACTGATAAAGCAAACACCACATTATTAATAAAGCACTAAAACATTTAAACATGCTAATTTTGTGTATTCTTATCGCACTATGCGATATGAATATTTTGTTATTGTAATGTAGTGATTATTCATATACCTAATTGTTTGGCTGCTATATAAAGGTAAGCGCATATTATGACAAGCCGCTTTGAAGCCGAGCGGGCGCATAGCACCAGAATACGAGTTCTTATGGCGAGCCTATCGCACGCAACGCATTGCCAGATTTTTCATTTGACGTAATACTGCAGACGTTGTAAAAAGTTCTGCTTAGTACGGCATACTACGACGGGCCGCATGAGAGCCTTTACTATCAACCAACTGAGATGACAATTTTGTTAGTAACACACTTAGCCTATTGTTAGTTTATACAAAATTACACACACAGCATATTATATTATATTACTCCATTAGGCCTTATAAAAAGGCTGAAAGTCACCCAAAGGACAATGGAGAGGGCTAAGCTCGGAGTTTCCCTGCGAGATCGAATCAGAAATGAAGAGATCCGCAGAAGAACCAGAGTAACTGACATAGCCCAAAGAATTGCTAAACTAAAGTGGCAGTAGGCGGGGCACATTGCTCGCAGAACTTGCTGATGGCCGATGGGGCCGAAAAGTTCTCGAGTGGCGACCGCGTACCGGAAAGCGCAGCGTGGGTAGGCCCCCCACACGGTGGACCGACGACCTGGTGAAGGCGGCGGGAACCCGTTGGATGAGGGCAGCGCAGGACCGGTCGTTATGGCGATCCTTGGGGGAAGCATATGTCCAGCAGTGGACGTCCATCGGCTGAGATGATGATGATGATGACTCCATTATAAGGCGTGCTGGGGCCTGACTCCTGACCCGATGCAGGCCATCGCAATATGCGCTTGCCTTAATAGTGGACCAATTTATCTTTGCTCGTCTCGCTGTGTATACCTACTTCTTTTTATTCTTCTGGAAAGTTGATTGCATATTGTTGAGTTAACTTTTCATATCAGAGAGGCTCTCTTCGTAGTTCGTACTATCCTCGTGTTATGTACTAATAATAGATTAGGTAATTTTTAATCAAAGTGAAATTAAATGACAAGCTGCCGAACTAGTTTATCAGTGGCTAGGGCATTGTGTGCAATCATTCTGTAATGTTTGTTTTTGCGACAGTGTACGACACTATATTGCCGGTATATGAATAAGGGGTTTTTTTTTTTTTTTTTTTCACGGGTTCGGGCTCGGGTCAAAACCTGCAACGTGACTCCGAATAAGGGGTTATAATGAAAAACAGCGCTGGTCAGTGTGTTTTAACACACTACCAGCAAACGCTGAAGCCTAGTCCCTTTTGTCATAGTATTTATATTAAATAAAAAATAATGTTTAAGGTTATATTTCATTTCATATGTTTTGCTTTCATATGTTTGCTGTGACAATAAATCTGTTTTAATTTCAATTTCAGGTAAAGATCTACGACGATAACGTAACCGGCGCCCCCAGAGTCTTTACAAGTGTTTCCAAAAATCTCAAAACGCATGCTTGTATGCTGATTGTTGAACTGCTGAGAAGGAAATTAGACAAAAACATATAGGTAGGTACACGGATTTGTTGCTCGACTAGCGGTATCCCTAATTCGGTATGTCCAGTTTTTTTTAATTTATTTAACATTTTCATTTTTAAGGATTCTATTCTATTTGCGATTCGTCGTGTTAATAAATATACATTTAACTTATAATTATCTTTTATTTCTATATTTATGGAATTTGTACTTACATATGGGTTATTATATATATATATATATATATAGTTTTATTGCCTTTTTATAAAATATTTAAATAAATAAATTTCATAATTTATCTTACTAATACTCGTACCTACTTACTCATTAAAACTAGCATTTTCCCTCTTAAGGTAATAATTAATATTATATGTATACCTACACATTTACGTATTATCACTATACAATTCGGGTATCGTACTATATTAATATGACGCAATTTTGTTAATTTTCCTGTTATATAGAGGTACTCTACTAAAAGTAAGTATGATTATAATTTCATTACTTGTCATTCCTTGTGTTAAGACACATCTTGTGAGTTTATTCTTATGAAAAATTGTGTATTAAACAAATACATTATTTTAACAGTAGACAATTTTGTAGTTTATTGTTAAAGGTAAGAATTTTTGTTTTTGTTTCAATCTCTTAACTGAAATTACTTTACTTAAATAATGCATATTTAAGAAATACAAATTTTGTGGTATCATAATTATTGGTTGGTAGGTACCCCTCGACCTCAACCGAAAGGGGGTTAAATAACTAGCCAAGTGCGTGTCGAACCACGCGCAGGGTAAGGTTCCGTAGTTGCCCGTCACATTATAGTAGGGATATGAAGGAGGCTTTTTATTTTATACTACGGTTTAACGGCTAATAAAGTCTAAAAAGTATTTTATAAGTTGGTCTACTATTACTCGTAAACTTGTAAATCTACTTAGCGGTGATAGTTTTCCTTTTAATTTCGTTAAATATACTGCCATGATTTTTTTCACATATCCAGAAACAATCGTTTATCTGGCAGGGGGGGGGGGGGGGACACTTGACTTTAACAACAAATTTTCACTTTAAAGCTTAATATTTGCTAACGAATCCCTAAATCGAAAAATGGTTTTCCCACGTCCATAATATTTTCAAACCACCTATTCAACGATACCCACACTAAACGAATCCCTAAATCGAAAAATGGTTTTCAAACGTCACGTCACGTGGGGTAGACGAGAAAAAAAATCCATCCCCACTTCGCGTGTAGGAGAGATACCCTAAAAAAATATTTTTCAAGATTTTATTTTAACCTCTTTGTCGGCGTGATGAATATGTACGCCCATTCCAAATTACAGCTTTCTAGGACTATGCGTCTCTGAGCTAAGCCGCGGACGTACAGACGGAAGGACATGGCAAAACTATAAGGGTTCCTTGTTGACTTCGGAACCCTAAAACACGTTGTCTACCCCATCTAGTGAGATGCCGTTAGATCTCTTATAACAACGAACGAACGAAGAAATAACAACGAAGGAACGAAGAAATAACAACGAAGGAACGAAGAAATAACAACGAAGGAACGAAATATAGTATGAACATTGTCTTAAAATTCTTATTTTTGTTTCAGAAAGCATAATGAGAAAAATACTTGTAATCCTTTTGTATATTTTGACGATAATCAATGCCACCAAGAATGAAAAATTTCTTAAAACAGAATGGGAAGAGTTCAAGGTATATATAAACGATCATTTTTATATTCATCATCATCATCATCATCAGCCTATAAACGTCCCACTGCAGAGCACAGGCCTACCCTCAGGGAGGGTGTATGGGCATTAGTCCACCACGCGTTCTCAATGCGGTATTATTAAATTGGTAGACTTCACATACACATCAGAATTTCTTCTTCAGTGTATGCAGGTTTCCTCACGATGTTCCTTCACCGTTTGAGAGCAGTCGGTGTTACGTACATAAATTAGAAAAACTCATTGGACATGGCATGTTCTCCATGCGGATTCGAACCCAGGCCCACATAATTAGGTGTCCAATTCCCTACCTCTCCGCAACGCGCTCCGACGCTCTTTTCAATTTTATATCATATTTTATGAATTTAACTTATTGCTATTTTTAATCCTGTACAGTCAACCTTTAAAGTAATGCTTCATAATATCCCTATTTTGAGGGGGTGATCAGACCGTCAAACAAAACAACTTTCTCTATGGAACCAACATCGAAAATACGAAATATAGTGAAAGATAAAGAGTAATCACCTCGTCAATACAAAACTGCAAACCTACTCGTGCCAAATGTATGGGACAGTAATTTTTTTTTCGCGATTTCGATGTTGGTCCCATAGAGAAAGTTGTTCAGTTTGGTGGTCTGATCATCCCCTTAAAAAAGTGTCAGCATATTAAGAAGGATCCTGCATATGTAAGGTACTCTTGTTAATTGAATTTAAAACAACATTATATTTTAATTTCCAGTTACAGCATAATAAGAATTATAAAACACATTCAGAAGAACTATTTCGGAAGACAATCTTTTTGCAAAACTTAGAATCTATTTCTAAACATAATCAACATTATGATAAAGGTTTGATTCATCATCAGCTGGGTATGAACAAGTATGGAGACCTAACGGAGAAAGAGTTTTCTGAAGCGATGTTTGGGACCTTCGGCCCAGTGTAAGATTTTATGTCATAAATTCATATTTAATAGTGTTGCCTTACAATAGCGAAACTATCATAGTCTATCGATAATATAATATTGTGATCTCGAAAATAGTAACAATATTGATGGTATCGATACTATTGAGATGTATCTCAATACAGTACTATCGACGGTATCAACTGTTTTAAAGCAATTATATTGGTACCACAGAACATTATAAGAAGGGTTAGAAATGCAAAGTAGCGCTTTTGTTTTGGAGAAGGCTCTCTCCACTTTTCTTCCCGTTCACGTTGCTACTAACTACTTATGCCCTCTCGCTCACACTTCGCCGCGCGCCTTAGGCCGCGTTCTGACGACCCGCACCCGCCCCGAGCCCGCCACTCACTCAACCCCGCGCTCACCCCGTGTCCTAAAAGGCATTGCTTGCAATTCAAATGCTTATGACATGATAATAAATCTCGTATTGTATTTTAGGGGAGCACCCGCACCCGCCCTGTACACGCCCTGCACCCGCCCCGTACCCGGCCCGCACCCGCAACGCGCTCGCCCTGCGACCGCTCGCTCGTCAAAATACAATACAAGATTCATTATGGTGTCATATACAGAAAATTAAAAGAGGGGTTTGAAGTGCAAAGTAGGCATGGAACGTGCCGCCACAGGATGTGCAATAGTTTGTGGTGCGAGCGAGAGGACATGAGTAATTGTAGCAGCGTGAGCGGGAAGACAAGTGGCGACTGCCGTCTCCGAAGCAAAAGCGCTACTTTGCATTTCTAACCCCTCTTATAATGTTCTGTGGTGTCATAAGACTCAAATTGCAACTAATGCAGTTTTAGGACGCGGGGCCAGCGCGTGAAGAGCGCGGGGTGAGTGTGTTGCGGGTGCGGGGCGGATGCGGGTCCTCTGAACGCGGCCTTACGGTGTTATGCAAATCATTGCGTTACACGCCTACTTTGCACTTCTAACCCCTCTTATAATTTTCTGTACATGACACCATAATGAATCTTGTATTGTATTTTGACGACCGAGTTCTGTGATTGGTACTACTCATACAACTATCTACTCTGGATACAACTATCGCTATTGTTATTATTTTTCAAGGTCAAACTATCGATAGCTAGGCAACACTTATATTTAAGGTCATAACCTCGATGACAGAGGGCATTCAGTAGGTTGAGACAGTGATGTCGCTCTCAGAAGTCTACCTACTCCTGTGGAATAGATGAGCATTATGTATGTCTAAATTTGCTTAAATGCTTAATGATTAATTACTTTCCGAAGCCTATTTTGACTACAGTGACCGCTTTATTAGAAAAGCAGTCAGGTGTACTGGAGTATATATTTTTAAGTTCTGTGCACTGCAAAATATTTACCATCTCGTCCTTACCCTCCTGTATCAGATGGAACAGGAAACCGATACGATCAGAACTCCACCTGGAGTTAGGTGCTGTGGATATTGTATGATCTTGCAGCCACGCAGTAAGGGCATCAGAGATGATGACGATGCCTGAATGAATTAGTCTCCTCTTCCAACACCTGGTGCTACTTAAAGCTAGACACCACAACCACAAAATTTTGTAGCACAACTGTATATCATAAGTTTTTTTAAGACGCTTATCTTCAATGATGATGCTAACTGTACTGACACGATTATAAAGTCCGTACAGACATGAAGAAGGAAGCAAGAGAGACATCGTATTACAGCGAGATGCAGAGTCAATGTGGCCAAGTTGTAGAATTACAAACCTAATTACTAACAATCTATTGATTTTAAAAAATTGATGTTTATTTATAGATATGGCATCGAGGATCGTGAAGGGTCGACATTCGTAGCTCCAGAAGTGACATGGCTCCCTGAATCAATCGATTGGCGCGAACATGGAGCAGTTACAAAAGTACAAGATCAATATCCTTGTGGAGCATGCTGGGCATTCAGTGCTGTGAGTGTACATACTCGTAAATAATGCCTATTTAAAAAAATACACAATGTTTATCATTGATAGCTAGATAGAGCCAGTTCTTTATTTTATGAAAAAAGAATAAAATAAAAACAGAATGGTATTTTAAACCGTGTATTGGTATCGCAAATGTATTGACTGTACGCACGGCGACACATCAAGCTATACAAAACCAAAATAAGCTGGCCGCGCGTAGGTCGAGTAACGTATAACGTCGCGCGGCCAGCTTTTATTGGTTTTGTATAGCTTGATGTGTCGCCGTGTGTACAACAATCATTACGGCATAAACAAGATACATTACATACCTAGAAATAACAATACAGAACACATCTTTATAATCCTCTTATCCAATAATAACCCAGTCATTTTACGGTTTGAGCCGGGACTAATTAATAATTGATATTTTTTTCGGTATAATATTGAAGAGCCAGTTTGAGCCTCGAAATGTACCAAAATAAAAAATCACGTCAGCAACAGTTCCAATTTTAAAATTTAGCTATTATCTCTTTCTAATAACCCTGATGGTAATTTTTTTTGCACATATTTAAGACATTACCATTATACATACGTCAAACATGGTGTAAATATTTTCGTCTACTTAGAAGGTTTTAAAAATACAGGTTTTCATATTTCGTTCTCTGAGTAGTGGGCTCGGTGGCGAAATTGGATAACGCAGTTCCCCGGTTTGGAAGAGTGCGGGTTCAAGTCCCGCCCGAGACAAATTTTTCAATATTTAATTTGATTTAAAAATACATTCGTATTTTCTAATAAAAACCTCATTTTTTAAATTTCAATGCCTATTTTATTGCTCAAAAATAATTTATATTGTTAAATCTAAGTCAAATGAGTGCATTGGTATTAATATTATTAATTTAAAAGCCTTCTGGGACACAAAATTTTGATTTCTATGTTGCGTAGCAATTTTTTTTAAATATGTTTTAAGATAGTCTCTTTGTCACTAAATGGTGCCGGTTACAGTTTAAAAGTCTAATTAATAATTACTCCCTACCCCGCCTAACAAAACTCCGTAAAATGACTGGGCTATAGTGTATAGAAGTAAAGTTTTATTCATAAATCTTTTACAGGCAGGTGCTTTAGAAGGTCAATTGTTTCGCAAAACTGGACGTTTAATCACGCTTTCAAAACAGAACTTGCTCGACTGCACAAGAGTTGACAATAATTTGGGTTGTGCTGGGGGGTTTCCACAAAACGCTTTTAACTACGTCAAGCGGAATGGAGGTATAGATTCTGAAAGCAGTTATCCATATGAAGGGTTCGAATCGAATTGCAGGTTCGTATTTTTTACAGGCTGAACTAATTAGCATTTTCAACCTATTCAGGCAACGATTTTTTTTAGGAAAAATTAAAAAAAAAATTGGTTCAACGTCTTAAATACTGTCAAAGAATAGCATTGTTAAAAGACATTGCCCACGTGACGAGTCGTTCCGCAGCCGGCGAATGTGTATGTACAAAGAACATATACAAATCGTATGATAGCTGAAATAATACACAGGATAGAAGTAATATCGTGCTTCCCAAGGAAATGGAAATTATCTTTTTCTATCTATCGTGGCATTATAAAATTCAAATTTCGAGGCGAAACGGGATTGGGCGTTTTTCTTTGCTAAATGAGCCTATGTAAAAGAAACTTTTTGTTTAAGAGGTCAAGAGCAAACCCATAAACAATAAAACAAAAAAAAATTGGAATGCGACAAGTAACTGAAAATTAAAATAAAATTTAAAAATGTTTAATACCGTAGATAAACAGAGACATATTTGTTGCGAGATTTATTTTACAATAAATTCTCCCAATGCAACTTTTCTCCATTTACCATGTTACTTCGAAAACATCGTTTAGCGACAAGACGAGACGTCTAAATAAAAACACGAGACTCATTTCCAATGAAAGGAAAACATGGTACTGGTCAAACACTGTTTTATGGCACACATAAGTATATACTTTGAATGAATTAATATTCTTTCAGATACAATAAATCAGCGTCAGTAACAACAGATAAGGGTTTTATGAATATCAAAAGAACAGAAAGAAAGTTAAAAGAAGCTGTGGCGACACTTGGTCCAATTTCTGTCATAATCGATGGAAGCCCACTGCAGTTTTATAACAAAGGAGTTATTTATGATTATAAATGTTCTAATGATCCTAAAAAATTGAACCACGCGGTAAGTAAAATTGTGTTAAGAAATCTTTCTTTTGCGATAAGACCACCTCATTTTACTGCTATTCATTATTTTTAATCAAATGTATGTTTTGTTTTGGTTAATTATAGAATAATTGAAATAAATTGAAGTCAAAAAACTTATTTCTATTTTGGGGTCAGGAGGGGTCAACATACTCTTAAAACATGAACATTGGTAATAGAAGATATATTAAAGGACACATTATCATCACGTGTCATCCTGAAGCTTCAAATAAATCAAAAACAGTAGACCCGACACTCCGGATTGATGTACCTATTTTAAATATAAGTATCTGGGAGACGATTTGCTATTTCAAATTTAAATTAATTTAATTTCTAGGTGCTGGTCGTAGGCTACGGCAGATCTAGGAAAGGGGGACCTTATTGGATCGTTAAAAATTCCTGGGGTACTGAGTTTGGTGAAGACGGATATTTTAGATTAGCTCGAAACCGCAGAAACCATTGCGGTATTGCTACAGATGCTACCGTACCAATAGTATAAGACATTCCCTATACCTTGTGCAAACGCAACGCTACGGAAGGGAACGTAACTAGGAATGTAATGGAACGCAATGATTGAACTTCTTGGATTTGTTTTGTCGAAGATTATACTTAAAGTAACTGTATGTTTAATAAAAACTTTGTATTATTGTATACTCAATTTTTTAACGTTTTTGTGAATTAAAATAATAAATAATACAGAAATCTTTATTTTGTAATTTATCTAATAAAGCGGTCCTTCTTTATTATATGCTGGCGGTTATTTCATGGGTTGATCAGATCATTAAACTGAACAACTTAATCTATAGGTTAAACATTGAAAACGAGAAAAAAAAAATCAATTAATCAATCAATCAAATATTCTATCTTTTCTTTATTTGACGACCCGGTTGGTGTAATGGTTACCACACCGGACTGCCAAGCCAGGGTTCGAATCCCGGTTGGGTCAAGGATGGCATATGTGTATGCCGTTGTTTTATATGGTTCCCATAACAAAAAGCCTAAGGCTTAATTTGGGATCATTAAAATGTATGTGCCTGTAAGCGTTATTTTTTTTTTTATATTTCAACAGTATCTATAATTAATAACACAAATGTACACAGGATCCTAAGACTGACTACTACTAAAAGAACAAACAAAGCAACCAAACCTGACAACTGTCCAGTCCAAGAGCCCACCCCAAGCCAAACGTACCCATTATGCTCGCAGCTTTGCCACGTTGGACGGCCAATGAGATACGTTGGACGAAAAAAGACCCGGAGCGGGGGTCCAAGCCCCTCTCTCTCAGCCTGCGGCCCAAGTCCCTGGCAAACACTTTGGCTTCGGCAGCCCAAGGACCCGCCGTTTCTACCGCAAGAGGCACAAACAGATATGAGCCTTTTAAATCTTCGTATTTTGTGTGCTTTTTCTGAGCTTCGGTTTCTGCCGCTGATCCAGCCTCATGGTGCCCGGCAAGTTATTTTTTTCCTTTATTTTTTTCTTTATTCTTTTAAGGCCCGATTCGACCATACGCGAGTAAATTTTATTCATAGATTAAGTCACCGTTTACTCTAGAGTGAACTGATTTTACGTTTTACTAACCCTAATCTATGAATAGGTTGAGAGTAAATTTTACACTGCCAATTTTGACGGTGTAAAGCTTATACCGAGAATAATGAAATGTCAATGTCAAATAATTAAAAAAAATTAATAAAACCTAACCTAACCTATCAAATTAAAACTGTATAACCTCACATTGCAATAAATACAGATACAAAAGACCTCTTTCTGTAGGTGGATTATACATTCATTCTTTTAGTATGGGTTTAGTGTGGTAGAAGACAAGTGAAGTTATTTCTGAGTAAGCACGAAGAGTAAAATGATCCTTGTATAGTTACTCTTCTATAAATCAAAATTTGGTCGAATCCGGCCTTAATCAGCTGTTCCATACGAGACTACAATATAAATTGACCGCATGTAAAGAACATTAGATCTATATTTATTTATATTCTAATAACATAACATCTTTAATCAACAAATTAAATTAACATAACATCTGGAGAGTTTTCATGCGACTGAACAAAAAAAAATTTGAACAGTTTCTTGCACCGAAAACATTTATTATTTTTGGTATTGGACGAGAACAACTGATAAACAACTTCTCAACAAGCGATATTAGTGCAGCAATACTCTCGCCGAACCACCAAAAAATTCCATACTAAATATACAAGCGTTTCGCTGCAATGAAATCGCCACGTGAAATCATCCGCGTTTCATACATTTTTGTTTCAAATGTATCGGCCGACAAAAACTAGTCTTATATTCTGTTAGAACTTGTTCGTTTAAGCATTTATTATTACGGAATGACAGCTGTATCTTTGGGTTCAATTACATCAAAAATGTATGAAAAGACAGAATTTTCAAACATCCAAAGTTATTGGCCATACAGCTTTGGTGCTGTACTAATAAATGCAAAGACGGACAAGCTCTAACAGAATATCGCATTGTTTTTTTTTGGCCGTCGCTTTCGGATTTTGGGCCAAGACGGATGATGTCTTTTAGTTTGGGATGTGGTTTCCCAATACTCCCAGGGAAGTACTTCTTCATCTTCTATCGAGTCGATGGCAAGTCATTTCAAATTTTTCCAGCACAGTATTTCGCGACACGAATAGCACTGCCGGCAGCATCCATAAGCTCCGTTCGCGTGCAGGTGTCAGGGCAGGAAGGGCAGGATATGAGTTGGGCCATAGTCTGTGGAGAGAAGTACTTATATAAGTATCTTTAAACAATGAAGCTAAGTGGCAGACCGAGAACCAGAAATTAGTCAAGATATTCAGACTTAGTCCTATTTTTCGGTCGCCAATTTGCATGAGTACAGTGAAAGATGAAAGTCGTTAAAATTGCGGCGGAAATATGATTAATATGGCTGCCACCATTGTTTATTGAAAGTTATTAATGGGCTGTGCGTATTTCAAAAAAATATTAATGAAAACGAAACATTTTTATGTTACCACAAGATTCCCAAATACAATAGTACACAAATGGCAGCAGTTTGGTCTAGACTTGAGTTGACTCTAGAGATGTAAATCATGAAAAATAAAAATATTTAACGATGAAATTTATTTTAATGCATCTTAAATATATAGGTTAGTAGGTAACTGAATTCCTGAGTTTAACATGATAGCTAAATAATTAATAATAACAGCAACATGAACCCCGATTAAATATTTTATGTTTATCTGAAATTATAGTTAACAACTATTTTCCCCTTGGGGAAATCAAAGGCGTTCTCCATACATACATACATAAACTCACGCCTTTTCCCAGAGGGGTAGGCAAAGATTATGGATTTCCACTTTGGGTGGTTCTGATACACTTGTTTCCTGTAGGTCCATACAGTCATGTTGTCATACATTCCCGTCGATTCCGGCTACTTTCAAAATGACGGTTTTTAATGACGTTCATGATCGGGTCTATGCCTCGACATTGTCCTCGACCAATATTTCCTTATACATACGCCTTATTTATATCAGTTTTGTAAGTCAATTTTCATCCCTCGTTTCGACATGTCCAAACCATCGAAGCATTTCCGAATAGTAATGCCTAAAATCGTACATACGTTTCTATAAACTCATTGGTCGAACTAGTCGTTTTGCAGCTGTTCCCCAAGAAGGATATATTTTTTTCTAAGTCTGCCCAGGATACATTTCCTTCAACTAAGGAATTCCTTTATAAATCAGTTCCGAGACAGCCTTCAGTTATGGTGTATATCAACGTTAACCGCGTATAAATCAAAATGAGACCGTGGTGTGCCTTTTTTTGTTGTTGTTAGCTTTTGTGTGCGTAGAAGGAAAATGAGTGCTGAAGTGTAGAAAAAGACATGATATCTACATATAATAAAATTGTACACTTGGCGTGGATGTACATTGAAAATAATTTGCAAAATTATTAATTGGGGGCGTATAGGACGTATCCTATACGCCCCCAATTATATATAATGAAATGCATTGACACAATTTTTATTAGAATCTTTGTCTGTTTGTGCACGCGCCACTTATAAACGACTGAACTGATTTAGATAAGGTTTTTACAAAAGCATAGGGTTTAGTTCTGATTGATATTTAGGTTTTATTTCATCGCAATTGGTTAATCAAATCAAATCAAATCAAAATAATTTTATTCCAGACACAGTCCATAGATTGTTAGTATATGGTTGGTGCTACTTTGGACGCGACGCATCAGGGAGGCGACTCTACTGCGTATTATGGCGTGAAAGGAAGTCACACTTGCCGCCGCGAACATCCCTGATGCGCTACAAAACCTCGGGAGCCCCATTAGCATACTGAACCCATTATTGTACTGGATACGCAAAGCATTGTAGGCTCTCTGCGTATAGCTGACCCACAGGCTAATTCTAAATATAAACATCTCCAAAAATAAGAAAGCGTTTAATAAGATTATGCAGCTACAGTGCTTCAGATCGAACTGAACAATTATTGAATTCGAAAAGAAAATATTGGTGAAAATATTTGTAACAATCTATAAACTAATCTCTATGCTAGTAATGTGTCAGATTTTCTTCAAAATGTTTAGATTAGTTCGAGTGCCCAAAGATGTTCATACAAAAATTTTAAATTAATCCTGGCATTAAAACGGTATATTTTAACGAAAATCTGACACATTATGAAGCATAGAGATTAGTTTATAGATTATTTCTGAAAAAAATCATTGACGACGATTGGTTAGTATTGAAGATATAATCAGACTCCGTTTGTTTGTAGCGCGCTCCGAATTTTGTAAGAACATAAACAATAACCAAAAAGCAACGGTATTCTTCTTCTTATCGTGTGGGCAGAGCCCTGGTGTCAGAGTTTTTTGAGACCGCCTTACGGCCTCTGACGTGGTTTTTACGACTACTGCTATCAGAGATAGTAGCCGGGACCAACGGCTTAACGTGCCATCTGAAACACGGAATCATTTTTCTTTTCAGACATTCAGCCTGCAATGTCCTAACCAACTGGGGAAAAAAGCACAAAGTGACATTTCACTAGGTGTCCCCCGTGGGAATCGAACCCACGACCTCCGTGTCGAGAGCCAAAGCTCTTCACCATTAGACTACGGAGGCAGTTAGAACGATATTAAAGTATTAGGTTTATGCTAAAAACAGTTCTAAAACCTTCACACGTCTTTCTTCAATTCAAACGTATCAGACTAGAACAAGATTCATGTTAAATTTCAACGACAATCACATAAATTCGTAAAACGGAAACAAAGCAAGCCAAACGACGTTCATAAGTCAAATCATACTTCTTAAAACTGAAAAGAATATGAATTTTAACAATTCCATTCCAAAAAGGTCGTCACGGACTGCGAGCAATGAATGGGAGCCAAAAAATTTAGCATGGCTTGAATGAGTAATAACATTAACCAGCCTTTTGTGACATACAGCTCTTAAGATCAATGAACAACGATGATAAAAGCGCTGCGTGTAAAAATGCTTATAACTTCATAATCCATCAAAGTATGAACTAATAGTGTTTTTTAACGCTCTAAATAAATGTTTTCACGTTAGCCGATTTTTTTTTTTGAATTGACCAATACAGCATTACTCAGGGAGCATCGACTGCTTATTACTGCGGACTATGGGGGGACCACACCAGTGACGGCGAAGCGCCCAGGTAGGTCTACCGAACCAATGCATGAGCTTAAGCAACCTGCCCAAGGGGCACCCCTAAGGGGGACGGACCTCGGCAATGGGCGGCATACGCGGACTACGATTGGGTAGTGGGGATCTGTGAGAAGCGTTAGCCGACACCGAAATACGAATATTATAACCGACGAGCGGCAGCGCGGCGCCGCGCCCGCGACTTTGTACGCACAGACCATCATCATCATCATCATCATCTCAGCCGATGGACGTCCACTGCTGGACATAGGCCTCCCCCAAGGATCGCCATAACGACCGGTCCTGCGCTGCCCTCATCCAACGGGTTCCCGCCGCCTTCACTAGGTCGTCGGTCCACCGTGTGCGGGGCCTATCCACGCTGCGCTTTCCGGTAAGCGGTCGCCACTCGAGAACTTTTCGGCCCCATCGGCCATCGGTTCTGCGAGCAATATGCCCCGCCCACTGCCACTTTAATTTAGCAATTCTTTGGGCTATGTCAGTTACTCTGGTTCTTCTGCGGATATCTTCATTTCTGATTCGATCTCGCAGGGAAACTCCGAGCATACGCACAGACCACTGACTATAAGTACTTATAAATTATGATTGAATATACCGATTGCGATGAAATAAAGCGTAAATGTTAATCCAAATTAAGTCCTATACTTTATAAAAACCCCATCCAAATCAATTTAGAAATTTTTAAGGGATGCGTGCACAAACAAACAGAAAACAATTATTAAAAAAATGGTCTCAATGGTCTCATTACGTGTCTTAAACGCACCCAATTATATTTTTTCAAATATCTTTAATGTACATCCACGCTAAGTTTACAATTTTACTTATTATATGTATGAGCCGGGTAAATCCACCTGAGAGCACACAAACGCTGCTCTCAGTTGTGAATGAACAGTCGCTGAAGCTGATAACGGTTATGATGATTTGACGGCCTGGTAGCACAGTCTGTAGTGAACCTGCCTGCTGTGCCGAGGGTCGCGGGTTCGAATCCCGTAATATGAATATTTGTACCCGAGTCATGGATGTTTGTATCTATATAAGTATTCTATATCGTTGTCTAGTCATCATAATACAAGTCCAGGTACTTTAAATGTGACTAGATAATTTGTGTGACAATGTCCAAGATATTTATTATTATTATGATGTTGACGATGACACCTCCTGAATTACATTCTAGGATTGCATGCACTGTTCACTCGAGTGACCGTTGTTCGCAAAACAAGTTAACAGTAAACGAACCATTCCGACGGTACAGAAAAAGAATGCGTTGTAACGAAGCTTATAAGCCAGATGGTGCGTTATTTTATAAGCCCATTCAATGCCTTCACAAGTACATATAACGAACACGTGGAGTTATGTTTTATGAAAGAAAAATCTGGCGAATCATAGAAATAACTGTTTCGAGAGATGTTGGTTCATATAGTTTTTACAGATGTGAATTTTATTTCAACTTTGGAGTTTTTCTGAGAAATGAATAGAAATGTAATTCAAAAAGCAATGTCTCTTATATTTTTTTAGTTTAATTATGAATGAGATAATATAAAATTTTATTGAGTTTTCTTTCGACTTTAGAGGTATTTTAGAAAGCATTTTAAAAACTGCTAAGTGCGCGTTACACCCAGCATATTGTAGGGTTGTACAGTGTGCCCGTTTTAGTTATTTAGTGAGTCATAGCCTGTAGGTTCCCACTGCAGGGTAAAGCCTTCCTCTTACGAATAATGCTGAGAGGAAGTGAGCACCACGCAGGCCCAGAATGGATTGGTGTTGGTGAAGACATGTATATCAACTTTCTGTCAGAGATTTGGCCTCCGATGTACCCAACATATTGTAGGGTTATACAGTGTGCCCGTTTTAGTTCATTAGTTAGTCATAGCCTGTAGGATCCCTCTGCAGGGTAAAGCCTTCCTCTTACGAATAATGCTGAGAGGAAGTGAGCACCACGCGGGCCTAATATGGATTGGTGTTGACATGGACAGGGTAAAATAGGTATCATTAGCATCCTTTAAACTAAGAGTCTACCCATCAAACTGAACAACTTTTACTATGGGAGCAAACCGGTCGGAGCAAAAAAAAATCTGAAGTTGCATACATTTGCGTCGAATAGGCATTGCAGTATGAAACAGCTGATTATTTTTTTTTCTCCGATCGGTTTGCTCCCATAGTAAAAGTGGTCCATTTTGATGGGTAGACTCGTAGTTTAAAAGGATGCTAATGATATCAATTTAACTCTGTATATCATCTTTCTGTCTGAGATTTTATTTTCTTAAAATTGATATCAACATTCTGTAACCCGAACTTCATTTTACGCTCGTCGTTGCTTTAATATAATATTATGTAGGAATTTCTAAAGAAGGAAAACGATTCATTTTCATCTCACATAAAAATGGACTACCCAACCTAATCCACTTTATCATTTCTAGAGTCTTAAATTTGTTGAGAAATCTTATTTCACAAATCATAAATTTCCTCAACCCCACATGTAGGTACGGTCGGCAGTAGTTTCCAAATAGTATAAAAGCCGTAACAAAAAGGTAAAATATTATTACGCTACAGTTTTGAGCGTTTTCGGATACGCAACATTAGAAGGATCGTAATTTAAGTTTTTTTATCGTTACTACCTTTAGTTTTTTTCTCCTTTACACTAACGGAAATTATTTTCTTTCAAGTTATTTCCCGATTATTTGGGTCGCCGACAACCTTTGACATGAAATTTTACTTACTCAGCTTCATAAAATAAAGGTTGAGTCAATGGAGGTGATCTTACGATTCCACGGAAATATCATTTTAATCTCTGCTAACTTCGATGAAGTTTTTTTTTTCGAACTTAGTGCTATTATGTAGAAATTTGATACGAAACTATCAGGGGACTATCTCACAAACATGAAAATTAGAATTTACAAATTTTCTTTTGATGTACGTTAAAAATATTTCCAAAAACATTAATCGGAGGCACAGATACAATTTTTTTTAGAATTTTTGTCTATTTGTCGTTTGTCTGTTTGTTTGTGAACGCATCATTAAAAAACTACTGAACCGATTCGAATGGGGTTTAACAAAATGAAAGTAAGGATGAAAGTAAATTTATGGATAGGACTAAAGCGCGTTTAGTTGAAGCACACAAGTACTACAACTGGTCCATACAAAGTAGCATACTTGGTTCGTCAGTCATCTTGGTACATATATTTGAAGTATACCGGACGTTTGTATGACTTATTTTCTCGTTTGAAATGTTCACGTAAGGCCCGGCTCATCCATTTATTTTAGCTGAAAGGAGAAATGAAAATAATTCATTCGACTAACGTTAGGATATTTGATTATGACAATACCACTGGACAGAGAATCGAAATCAAATACAATGCCAAATATTATATTAATAGTAACATAAAGGACATCACCTATTGTTTTCTGACAAAACCGGTACGCAAGTCATATGTCAAAACGTCAAAACATAATGTGAACCCATGTTACCATCCTGTCTATAGCACACGGTAGCCTAATGCATTGTCTTTTTGTGTCCAAAACAGCCTATTCATTGGCATTGTGTGAATAATGATTTAAAGCCATTTTTAATCTGCGTTTAAAACGGATTTTCGTTCTGTAATTAACAATTTTCTACTCCGTATAAGTGGTATCACTTACTATATACCATAGAGTATACCATAGCTTGAAGGTGCTCGTTATCCATTGCGGTACCAGAACTCGACGTTCGAATAATCTTTAGTACTACGCAAGCATTGTAAACTATTTACACATAATATCTCGACTGGCTTGAAGCCTCATAATATATTGAATTCTTACTATCGCAAGCAATGTGTTCCGTTTTTGCGCATATTGCTGCGATACTGGCCCCGCCCCCTTTTCACATCTCCCTTTAGTTTTTGGGATCTGTGCAGTATACTATTTAAAAGGTCTTTTTTCTACCCAGTAACTCTTTAGGTTTCAAATTGATTGATGACTAAAAATTAACAAGCTAAAGTGGCAATTGGCTGGTTATAGCTGCCGAAGAACTGACAACTGATGGGGAGAGTTCTAGGAATTGGGACCCCGAAATAACTAGCTGGCGTAGTAGAGGACATCATCCTACGCGGTGCCGGTGGGTTGACGGCCTGAGGAAGGTAGCGAAGGTACTGGACGAGGAAGGCCAAGGATAGAGCTGTGTCGCATATTGGGATAAGCCTTTGCTCAGCAGTGGACAAATGACTTGATGATGATTTACTCTTTGGATCACAAAATGTGACGGCTTGTTACTTTCAAAACAATTGTGATGCAAGGAGTTATGTGCATTAACGAGCCAGTTGGTGTGATGGTTGCTACGCCGGACTGCCAAACCAGGGTCCTGGGTTCGAATCCCGATTCGGTCATGGATGTTATATGTTTGTGCCGTTGTTGTATGATTCCGATAACAAAAAACTCTGAGGCTTACCTTGGGATCATTACTTATTATTAACGGACTATTATTATTTATTATTAACGGACGTGTTGGAAAAGATACGACTTAGGGCACAATACCAGTTCTGAAAGTGACTAGCCTTTGAAAATGACGTATTAGGGAAAGTAATTTGTCAAGGCAAGAGAATAAACTGCAAATGTGACGATTTGTCACCCAAACCAACTTGCCATATTGCTATTTTCGTTTAGTCTCAGTAGTGTGGTAATCAGTTAAAGAAAACGCTCTTGATAGTCCTGAGACCAAAAAAGGGCTTCAAAATCCAAGTCCCTAAGACCAAAAAGTCTCAAAGGTTAGTTAAGGGCCTATGTCGAAAAATAATTGAAGCGAAATGGGCGTGTGATAGCTTATATTACTGCCTGATGCGAGAGAAAGAGATGGGGCGGCGCGCGCGACTGAAACGACGCAAGCGTAAAACAAACTTTATTTAATTGTGATTCTACTTTTTATGTAAGTTCAATTCTGCTCTAATCAAAATTTGTAAAGTATCAATCTCTTTTTTAAATCAAGTCTCGTGTTTCTATTATTCACCGTTTAGCAGTTCCAAGCGTTTATCGATAAAGACGGAGGCTACTTAATCGTGTTTTGGCTCTAATCAAAACTTAAATTATATGTTCAATTTACACATATCCGCTAATCATACTCCTACTGTTTGTACTTCATGATATATGACGCTTTGAAGAATCCGTTTTTTTCACATAGCCTCTTAACAACTGAGACTAGACAACTATTTTGAGTACAATAGAAATCGTAAAACGCTTTATTTATTCGACTTTTAATACATTCGAATTTTTTAGGGTGCTTGAAGATCTTTATAGAATACTTGCTGTTGCCCGCGACTTCATACGCGTGTGTATTCAAAATAGTTTACGTCCTATTCTTAGACCTACTGACAAAATACACACAAAATTTCATAAGAATCGGTCAAGCTGTTTCGGAGGAGTTTTGTTACAAACACCGTGACCGAGAATTTTATATATTAGAAGATAACCGCTTATATGTTCTCCGTTGAATAATCGATATAATGGATCCAATACATTGACTACCTAGTATTCTGATTTGCATCCCAACGCCAGTATAATGCAAATGATATGTAACAGTAATTAAACTTGAATACGATCTGCCTCAACATTGACTATTCAATATACACATTGCATTTAGTTAAAACAATAGCTTTGAAATGTCATGAACTCGACAATACCGGTTTACCGATTAACCGGTACCGGATAATCCCGGATGAACCGTTTCACACAGATCATGGTCGTAATGGCTGTTGTTTGAAGCCGGTTGTGTTGGTTCTATTTAATTTTGTATTTCTGCTGTTTATTGGAGCGTTATTTGAGGAAAGTTTGACTTGAATTTGGAACGGACTTTTGGGTTATGCTTTTGTTCGTGAGCCTATTTTGGGCTCGGATTATAATCATTTTAATCCTGAGTTGATATCGTGATAAAAACCATCATCATATCTTTTACTAAGAGCGTTTACGCTATTCAGTGACATTCATCACAAACTTTAAGATTTCTCAATCAAATAAAAATATTCCTTACTAACTACATCCGAAAGCTTAAAAGCGATTTATACTTTTATAGGTTCTAATTCTAACTTTTAACAAAATCGTTTCGTCTTTCGTATGTTTAAGAACCATTGTAACCAATGTAAGAAAAGAAAATACCACCAGCTGTTCGATCCGTATGCCTAGAAAAAGCTCCCTAACTCGGTGCGCTCGGTGTATACCCGCACACATGGTGCAGCACTACCACGAGAACAAGCACGCCGAGCACCACCGCGTGCTGCAGCGGCACAAGATCATAGAGGAGCGCAAGGAGTACATCGAGAGGCTCAACACTGCCCGCGAGGAGGAGGAGAATATACATAAAGCTAAAGCCGACCGTGTGTAAATTTTTAGTCCGCCCGGTTACCAAACCTGAACACTAGAATGCATGGTCAAACCTAAAGTATCTGACCTTTTACTTTTGATGGATACAATTTGACATTTTGCCACCAGTTTTAGTTATCACCATTTCACCTCTTGAAATGTATAGGCTTTTTAATCTTACATCTCTTTCTCTGGCCTTGTTGATCGAAGTATTTGACTAATTAAAGATATATTCCTTTAAAGTACGAGTGAATAGGCTTCTTCTGGGAGAGCTCGCTACATCTTCGACCCCATCTTCGTCCTGAGGACAAGATTGAGGTCAAGAGCAAATCCATATATCCATCCAAAAATATCTGTGTTGGATTAGGTACATATTCATATTTCAGCTAACATCTATTGAAATTTATTGTCTAGTTTTCGATGTTACTAGTTATCAGTCCTCAAGTAAACACGTTGGCAGTCGCATCACGCTCTCGATGGCAGCCGAACACCCAACATGAGTGTCTCGACGTGGCTCTACCTTGATGACTACGTTGTTTTATTGAGTCTATATTCTAGAATCTAGAAAATACTACTAAAGTACTCAGGTTTTGTGTCTAGTTTCATATGAAAAACTTAATATAAAACCGTTGTTTATTTGTTTAGATATTGCTTTTTAAATAACTTCCTCGATTCACGTGCTTCGGTATAAAATTCCTATTATATTTATAGGCTACTTTATTTTTAAGTTGTGAAGTTGTTCTGTTTGACGGTCTGAAAATCCTATAAAAATGGCCATACCGTTTTGTAGAATATTCTGTTACCTATTTTAGGCCCCTTTGTTTAGACTCCCATATTATGACATTTGATTTAATGTCCTATTTACCTATTGTAAGTGAATAATGTAATAGATAATATTAGAGGAAGACAAAAACTTTATTTTATTCACCAACATTTTGTAAACTCCGGGTTTTAGCTTTGATAGAAAAACCTACGCGTCCAATTGCAAGTTCTGTAGATTTTGTGATGAGATAGAAACAAGAATTAACTTTTTTTTTTTTTAATTTAAAATGGGTTTACTCTTGACCTCAATCCAGTCTTAAGACAATGATGGGGTCGAAGATGTAGCGAGCTAACCCAGAACCTAAGCCTATTCACTCGTACTAATTAATTTATAAATAAACGAGCGTTAACCCGCGACTTCGTCCGCACATATTATATACCAGATTTTAAGTCAGATCATAAGCCATGAAACAAAAAAAGTTTCATCAAAATCGGTTCAGTAGTTTTTACGTGATACTCGTTCAAACAAACAAACAAACAAACACACAAACAAACAGACAGACAAAAAATCCAAAAATTGGTGAAATGGAATCAGGAACACCTAAAAACCATATCGTAACTTTTTTTTTTAATATCTTCAATGTACAGACAAACTTCCTGTTACCGTTTTATAATAGTATAGATAAAAATACAAAACTTTTTAAAGAATTTCCTTTAGTAGTCAAAAGCTTACTTTATTACAAGGGGAGGCCTTTGCCCAGTAGTGGGATGAAATAGGCTGGTAAAAAAAATATTACAATGACAGTATCAAACATTGTTCAGTTATTGTTTATATCCCAGTTTAGGGCATAATCTTCCTTACTTCCACTATGAACCCATACAGGGTGTATTACTTAAGGTGGTGCTTCAGACCATCAAACTGAACAACTTTCACTATGAAGCCGACACCGAGAAAAAATAAAATAAATTAGCTATCCCATAACATTTGAGTCGAGCCGGTACTGCAGTTTTGTATGGGACAGCAGATTTTTTTTAATTTTTTCTCGGTGTTGGCTCCATAGTGAAAGTTGTTCAATAAGGTATTTTTAACCAACTTCAAAAAAGGAGGAGGTTTCTCAATTCGACCGTATATACACATATATATATGTATATTTTTTTTTAATATGTGTTCGCGGATAACTTCGTCGTTTATGAACCGATTTTGATAATTCTTTTTTTGTTGGAAAGAAGATATTTCAAGGGATGGCATCATTAGATCCTGGTTGCCTTATCATGGTACCAACCATGATAAGGCAACCAGGATCTAATGATGGCATCCCAGAGCAATCGAGGGGAACCTTTTAAAATCGTAGTGCCGGCAAGTGCGTTTGTTAATTTAAAGCACTACTATTAAATTGAACTAATGGATTCACCACTGAAATCGGCTGCAATATAATTTATTAACTTCTTAGTTTTTTTGAAGGCGGTTTTAATGTTACACCTTGAGTAATATTTATTCGAAATAAAAATTACAGCATTGCTCTGAGAGCCACTATTCCTTATTACAGCGTATAATTGGATGGACCTATCAACCTTTACCCATCAAGGAAGTTATATATAGCTCAACTTGATACCAAAGACTAAGTAACAAAGATAACAGCATACGACACAGTTAAGAGTGATAAAGTGAGAATGACGCCGTAAAAACCAAGTGATTTACGTAAGACATTACAAGAGCTGGTGAAATTATCTCTTTTAGCAAACCATTCTTAAAAGGCCAAGGATTTATAAGCCGTTTTTATGAAATGGTTTCTGTGCTCACGTATATATTATCACTTTTACGAGAAAGCTCTTACAGTTTTCGTAAATTATGAGAATAAGATGCATAAAAGGGAAATGTGAGAAAACTTAATGTGATTCTGCGGTAGGTAGACAAGATTTAGTTTCATCTTTATTTACTGTATTTAGGTAAAAGAAGTTTATGCAGTTAGTTTCGGATACTACTACTAATACTAATTAATACTACTACTATGGTGTGAGTAATGTGATTAAACACTGCAAAATATATCTGTATGCTGATGACACGTGCCTAATTTACGCAGACAGGGATCTAAAAATAGCAGAAACTAAACTTCAACAGGATTTTGATGCTGTATGTAAGTGGTCTCACGACGCGGGTCTCGTGTTAAATGCAAGTAAAACAAAAGTTCTTCATATTCACTCAAGCTACTCTAAAAATCACACATCTGCCACCATAACAGCACATACCAATCAAATCTGAAAAGTATGGCTACCGGAGTATGCAACTGTTTGCCGTTACAGAAAATGCAAGCACAAAAATATCTCGGGCTTGTAATTGACGAACGATTTAATTCATCATCATCATCATATCAGCCATTAAACGTCCACTGCTGGACATAAGCCTCCCCCAAAATGGGGGGATTTGCCATAATCGCCACGCTTGGCAGGCGGGTTGGCGATCGCAGTTGGATCGAATCAATGTGTGTACTCAGAGGATGCTGCTGCCCATCCTTCAGTAGATCCCTTAGTCGCCTTTTACGACACCCACGGGAGGAAATGGGACGGTGCTATTCTTAGCCGACACCAACGATTTAATTGGGGCCCCATATTTCTACCGTATGTGACAAAATGCGTGCTGTTATGGCGAAACTATATATCATAAAGGATCGAGTTCCTTACAACCATAGATTAATATGTATATTGGATATAGATAGGTAAGTCTTTAATTTTAGGACGTCCTAATTGCGTTGCCGCTTATTAGCACTAGGGGGCGCCACATAATGAATTAAATTGAAAAAGACGAACGGCTGATACGACGATCGAACCTTAGCCACCCGGATCGTAAGCCGGTTGTCTAGACCGCTAGACCAACAAGACAGTGATTTATATGGGCGAAATCTCTCACTAGTACAGCGCAGCGCGTGAGGTGTAGTGCGCTGTTACTCCGGTATGAACTCTAGTTCAACACATGCTTCGAAACATAGCCGACGGTGCGGAAGCTGTCAATGGAAAATCAGCGTACCATTTAGTTTGTACTAAGATAACATAGCATGCTTACAACATTAAGCTAACCATGTATACATCCCTGGTTGAATCCCTCATGTCCTATGGACTGAGTAGTTACGGACGCACTTTTATAACGCATCTAGATCATATATACAGATTACAGATAAGAATTTTGAAGCTAATAGTTCCTTCGAAAATAAAAACAAAATTAAACGACACTGATTTATTCAAATACTGCAAAGTTCTACCTATACAATCTTTATTCATGCTAAATATTTTAAAGGAACAATATCATAGGACCGAAATACAACACGTTAAAATACACACATTTAATTCTAGACAGGCCAAAAATAGAACTCTCTTAAAACCACGTTATAGCAATTTTTACGGCAAAAGGACATCCAATTTTATAATACCAGATTTAATTAACAAACTTCCGGAAGAAATAAAAAACCAAATTAATTAAAAAAACATAGCCTACCACATTAAAAAATATCTGCTCCAAACTATAGACTGACTTACCTAACGTAGAATGTGAAGCAACCTGTGTATCTGCCATCTGATCACGCGCCGACCGACTGACAAAGAACTGCCTATGCAGTTTTTTTCGATGCAAGTACGCGATAAGAACTTGTGGTTGGCCGGTGCGACAAACCTAATATCAGGTTTATCAATGCTTTTAATTCATAAGATGTTTGTTTATGTATTTGATAAATAAATTTTATAAAAAAACACAGACTATTTGATAGTTACTCCAGTTTATTATAATTATTATAATATGATGCTGATCAAATCAGTTGCATCCTACAAAAAGGGGAGGTGCGGAGTACTCGAAACCGACGGGCATGTATGAAGAGATCTATGGATGTGCATGAGGCAAAAGAAGTATGTAAGGATCGTAGTAAGTGGCGCGCCCTGATCTCTGCCTACCCCACTGGGAAAGAGGCGTGACGTTTTAGATAGATAGATAGATATTATATCTTGGACATTGTCACACAAAATTATCTAGTCACATTAAAAGTACCAGAATCTAGCCTAGACTAGTATTATGATGACTAGACCACGATATGACTCGGATACAAATATATATATTCCTCATAAAAATATTTGTCCCTTGCGGGATTCGAACCCTCGACCCTCACACAGCGGGCAGGTTCACTATCGACTATTTAGAGACTAATTCTATTCTAATTAAACTTCTTTCCGGCATGCGTTGCAATGCCCCTTTTCCCAGACACACACTTGGCTGTTTTTTTCTTACCCTAAATATGACTGTAACCTTAACTATTAAGTACAAACATTTGAAAAACTAAAATTTTCCAAATCTGGCCAGCCGTTCTCAAATGATGTGCTTACCAACGAACAGCACTTCATTTTTATGTTTAAAATCGATTTTGAGCTTTAATATACAGGGTTTATCAAACACCCTAGTAATACTTAAGGGGGTGCTTCAGATCATCATCATCATCATCTGATTTTTTTTATTTTTTCTCGGCATTGGCTTCCATAGTGAAAATTGTTCAATTTGATGGTCTGAGGCAACCCCTTGTATTACTAGGGTGTTTTCTTACACCCTGTATAGGAAAACGAATAACTCATATTATAAGCCATGAAAATTAGAAAAGGAAGTCAACATTTATAAAATATAATAACATTTCCAATATGTTTCAGTGTAGCTAAACTTAATCACTAGGGACCTCATACGAGAAAATATCTCTGCTCGGCATTCGTTGCACGTTGAAATTTCTATATTTCAAACGAATAATATTACCTACCGTTGTTTTTAAAATTAATCTTGCATTTGTGTCCATGTACGTATATTTAATTATTATGATAGTCACATTAATTTCGATTCGCACTAATGAGTTTTAAACCACAGACTTTTCAATGAAAAAAAACATCGTGACGACCTATTCTATTTCGTGGCGGGTATTTAAAAGTACCTAGTCACGGGTTTATTAGTACTTACCTACTGAATCTTAACCAAGAACAGTGATATTAATAAACTTGTAACAGAAGTGTGTGTGACATTGAAGATAATCTTAACAAAATGTTACGATATGGTATTTATGTGTCCTTTATTTCAAATCACAAGTTTTTGAATTTTTTGTCCGTCCGATTTTGATAAAACTTTTTGTGTTTAAAAGCTTATTATTAGACTTAAAATCTTGTATATCATTTATAGGGGGGTTTCGGGTGCAATACAATAGCGCGTTCCGGGTGTTGGTGGGGCTGTCCCGATACTATATTGCAGCAGGAATGTTTGTCGATTGCTTTTACGCCACTATGCGCATGAGGTTCTGGAGGAGATTCCTGGTGCACAGGGTCCAGAATAGCCCCAAAAGCATCCTCAAGATGAAAGGGGATAGGGTTGACTGCCCCTATATGCTTCACTGCTGTGGACTATATGTTCCCAGCAGCTAATTATAATGATAATAAATAAAATTAAATGAATTATAATGTATATGGAGGTGCTACTGGGAATGTTCCTCCATTGAAAAGGGAAGATCTTCCACCAGACTATGTGTGAAGCCAGGGGACCGGCCGTGGTCCAACAGTTCTTAGTTGGACCTTGTATATGTATTGTATCTTTGTCATTATTTCTCTTGCGCTATGTATGTCTTGCATTCGATTGTGAACCTTTTTTGTAGTAGGTTACAAGTTACGTATACACGGTGAACGTTGTCTTTGTATGTAGCATATTTTCGAGGGCGACGGTATCGCCATCTGTTGGCATCTTTGATATAACTTGTTGGTGCTGACATCTGTAGCAAGTCCCCACATGTATATGTGGAATTACTAACATTAGATTAAGTATGTGCTAACAAAATTATGAGTCTTACTTGAAATAAATATAATTATGATTGATTGATTAGTTTGGTAGAATTTATTTTATTAATAAAGGAGTTGAAGTCATGGAATTTTGGGAACTGTTTCTTACAATCGCGTACTTTTTCAGTTAATTTTTTTATAGTCATTAATGCGAGATTATGAAAACACTCGACTTTTTAATTTAAAACAGAACAAATTAAATTTCTGCAAAGTATTTCTCTCGTTAATATTTTCATTTCATAACTACGCTTCCCGAAGCGAGTCCAATAGACTATTGATTTTAGCTTAAAAACTTTCGAGCTCATTGGTTTTATGAAAACCTCAATAGGAATTGCTTTCGATGGAAATTCAAACAAAACACTAAAGAACAATAAGATTAAGAGCCTTCGCCTTCAGGGGACTAGGTAAAATCTTCTTTGAGTCATATACTGATATAACACCGATGCGTAACAGTTCCTAAATTACTTCACGTTGTTTTGCACTTTCTTCACATATTATGTTGTTCATGAAAACAAAACACAAGCAAATAATATTTCGTCATTCCATTACATTAGACTCAACCTACCTGGTTATTCCATAAAGTCTGTCACAACTCACAAGTTAAAACTACATCAAAGTCACGTTCTTATTTAAAACCAAACATTTGATTCAAAATGAAATAAGTCTTTTGACGTTTACCCCACAGAGAATTATAAGAGGTGGTGTACCGACTATTTTATCTCGATTTTGGACAATGCGTTCTAGACGGCCGATTTCAGGCAATTTCGCGCTTGTCTGCGTACTTTAATGAATTGATTTTATAATGTACGTAAATTAGACCATTTCAAGCGCCAGTCATACGAAGCTTTCTTAAAACACATAAGAGACCTACTAGTCACTAAATCCAAAGCCTTTCTAGAAGCTCTCCTTAATAATAATCCTAAATAAAAATATACCATGATATAATTTCACTTTCAGATAAATGACAAAATTAATAAACTCGACTTCCTCAATGAAAAAGCCTTCCCAAACCTCATCGGCAAGACAAAAGTCCACCGTCTCCGCTGGCTTTGCCACATAGAACGAATGTGTAAACTATATCAAAAGAGTATAATCTGGGTCGACCTACTGGCCAACGTCCAGTGGGTCGCCCTAGGTATCGCTGGAACGACGTAATGTAGGCTGACCTACACGAGCTTTAAGTCAGCTACTGGCGGGAGGTAGCACAGGATCGGAAAAAGTGGCGTTCTCTCTTTTCGGAGGCTAAGACCCTCTTTGGGTCGCGGAGGACAGATGTTGTGAGCATTTATAAGCTTGTACATACTCACAAGTAAAATTCGCAACGGTGTGACACAAGGCGATGTTAAATGCAACGGACAAAGTTGAATCCATTTTAAAGTTAGTTCCGGCGGGGCTTTTAGCGCAATAAATGCCTTCCTTCCTCTACTTTCTTAAAAGTTTCCTTTAAAACAAAAAGATTTGTTTCTTATCCTCGAACAAACGGCCGTCTCTGCTATATTCAGTCTACATTCCTAGCCGATTTGTCAAGTCGAACTATTTGCGCAATTTAAATTCGAAATGTTTTTTTTTTTGTTTAATTTTGAACAAAGTTTGGTAGTTTAAATTAGTTTTCTTTACTTAGTCCGTTTTAGTTTTTATCTAACGATTTTTTAACTTTGAAAATAAAGCTTGGTCTTTATTAAATGAATTTAAATAAAAGTCAGTAGGGATTCTACTATTTTTTTCAAGAAGACGGTTTCCAAGGGCAGTAAAAATAAAAACCGAAACTCTGTCCAGTGTGATGGAGAGTAACCCCATTGCCACTTATAATGGAAAGTGGGTAGGTACAATACATGCCCCGAAATTTAAGCACACATGTTTTCTCACTATGTTTTCCTTCACCGAAAATCCAGTGGTGTTACAAATCGTACATAATTTCGAGAAACTCTTGTAAGTCACTAACAGGCTCCTTTCTTAATATGCTTTCGGGTTTTCAAGGGGATGATCAGACCGTCAAACTAAACCACTTTCTCTATGGGACCAACATCGAAATCGGGAAAAAAAAACGGATTTCCCGTACATTTGGGTCGAGTAGGTCTGCAGTTTAGTATGGAACAGCAGATTTTTTGTTACGCGGTTTCGCCTTTGGTCAAAACACCGTCAGCATATTAAGAAGGACCCTACATTTAACAAAACATTTTTCCCCTGCAATGGGATTATTACTTTTTAACACAAAATCAGTTAAGTTTTTTATTTCGTATTGTAGACATTGACTTTCGATAATTACTTTGTGAACGTAAAGAGAAAATCCCTTGTTTTAAGTAGAAAATTAAATATTCATGAAAAGCTGAAAGTAAAATCTTCTAACTAGACCCGGCGAGGTTCGAAACACATTATAAACTTTATAAATTTAAACAAGGAACAAAATTTGAGAATTCTTTGGAATTAATTAAAAATTTTCCCACAAAATTCATTAAAGTGAGATTAATCAAAGAATTTAGTTACATTAAAGTGTTTACGTTTTGTAGTGACTATAATAACAAAACACAGGCCAAAAACAGGCTTCCGTACAAAATTTATGATAATGAAACGGCATTATCATCTTCAATATTATTCATTTTCAATGATATTGTACGATAGCCTGTTTCTGGATGTTAGACATATCTTGGAATAGTAAAGTCTTTATGTCATCGCAATCGGTTCACTGAATAAAAAGTTATGAGTATTTTAAAGTTATCAAATACGTATATCAAAAGCATTTCTTTTACATTTGAAAAAATATAAACGTTGGGGATATGTACAATGAAGATATTTGCAAAAATGTTCATTGGGACGCCCCCAATTAAGATACGTAATGAAATGCATTCAGACTATTTTTAGAATTTTTGTCTGTTTGTTTGCGCACGCATCACCTAAAAACTACTGAATAGATTTGGATTGGATTTCACAATAGCATACGGCTAAGTTTGGATTAACATTTTGTTTTATCACAATCGGTTCATTCAAACTACAGTTAAAAATAAAAATTACCTCATCCCCTAGTAATAGCCGATAGCTATCGCCAATATAGAATTAATGGTAAGCGAAATCGTCAAGTCGACTCTCGATTTATCTTCCATAGATAAAGTTAACGAACTCTGAAGAAAATTGATTTTAAATGGTGTCTGGAAGAAGGATGTTGTACACGAGGATCGAAGATTAGATAAAATGAAAAGTCTGCAGTATCTATATAACCATAATATTTTAGAAGCTTACTAAGCTGACATTCAAAGGAAGTTTCAGATATTTTTGCTTTTAAACCTCGGTCGGTAAATGCGTTATCAGCGAGCTGGTACGGTGTGAAAACCAAGCATCACAAATATCGGGATGCGTATCAGCAATTAAGATGTTAATTGTACTGATGCGGGAAGGTGAAGAGGGATGTGAGAATCGCATTCCAGCGAGGTGCAGAGATAATGTGACCGGATTGTATTTTAGAAGGTGATTCAGACCATCAAACTGAAATTCATAGATTTCGTGCCTCACACGACTATCGACCATATTGGAAATGAATCTACGGAATTCGATAAAATATTGTCTCAAAAAGGTTAGGCTACAGGGCAAACCCTTAACCCGATCGTCTTTGTTTTAGGCACAAATTGTAGCTGACTAAATTGCCCAGAGGGGTTTTGCTCAAATTATTTGATATCGTTCCTCGTTTCTAAAATATCGAGCGCCAAAAAAAAAAATTCAGAAAAAAATTTTTTTTTTGTCACTATTTTGACCATAACTTTTATGTTTTTGACTTTTTTTGCATCTTACAGCTCTTGCAAATACGCGTTTTTTGTGCCTTTTTCGAATATTATATCTTCACAACTCTCTGAGATATAAGGGGATCGCACTTTTTCGTGAAATCGGAGCCTATACTGGAGCGAACAAAAATTTGGGTCGAGTCGCCATTGACCGCAGCTCGCACTCATCATCTCAGCTGGAAGACATCCGAAGAAGAAGCCCAAGGATGGCCACAACGACCGGTCTTGCGCTCCCCTTATCTAGTTCCTACCACCTTCACCAGGTCCTCGATCCACCATATGGGGCCCATACTGCAGTTTCCGCTGCGCAGTCACCACTCGTGAACTTTACGGCCTCATCGGCCATTTATTCTATGAGCTTGTACTGCATGTAACCAATCCATTAGAATTGAAACCGTTCTGCAAATTATCACAAGAATCAATGGAATATTTACTGTTCATTTTGATCGCGCATTTGATGATAATGGAAAGTTATAAAGTTCACTTTGATCGCAATATCAGTTTAACCTACAAAACAACTAGAATAGTAATAGAAGATCATTGAGCTACTTTATAGAATAGGTACCTATAAGCTGCCTTGGTAGTTAGTTTTTATTTGGTTGCTCCGTTGCTGCTGCTCCACGCTAAACGCATTCCCCACCCGGGTTCGGGTCTCTGTTGCTCTTCGATAACATATAATAAATAAGTAATAATAAATCAAGTAAACTCACTTTTTTACCAATCTAACTACCTAGGCTCCATTCCATATAACAACGAAATGTAAATAAAGGCCATTGTGAATGACAGAAAAAGAGATCTGAAACACTAAGTTAATCTCACTTATTCTAAGAACAGCTTTAGATGCATAGATTATATTTGCTAACCAAAATTAGACGGAAAGCTAAATAGGAATTAGTAAAAATTTTCGTTGATAGTTAGCACCCGTAATTTTTAATTTTAGCACCCGTAATTTATAATTTTAGTTTTTGTTTTTGTTTAACTTTTTAGTTCATAATAAAATAGAAACGTAAGTATGCAGTAAGTTCTTTGTCAACTTACTATGTACCTAATGTAGAACTCTGGAGGCGGGCGCTGGTACTTGTCCTACAGGCTGGATCCTTACCGCGGGTACCAACACACCGATACTTTTTTGTATTTGTATTTGTATTTTGTAATTGTTTTACACCTTTGTAGGAATATATTTAGGGATTTCAATTTATTCCTTAAATTCTGTCAACAAGCTAATTATTAATTTTCAGAAATCTCTCCCCTTTTCGCTCCTAAATTAAAATATCGTTGACAATTTAAGCAGAGTAAACAGAATTAAATTAATTTTAGTCGAAAATCAAGCGAATTAATTAATAAATCAATATCGTATCGGGTTACTGAATCTGGGTGTTTGATTGAATTTGATGGAATTTGAAAATGAGCAAACCAAACAATATTTGGAATGCATTCAATCTAATATGATTTGCTAGCACACTAGGTACCTAATCTAGGTATGTGTTTGTTCCTATGGTTTTAGTTGGGATTTTTCATAACTTATAACAGTATTCAAGTTCTAAAGTATTTTTTTTTTTTATTCCTAATGGGTTGGCGCTTGGCTTCACCTCACCTGATGGGAAGTGTAGACGAAGCCGAGGATGTAGCGCGCTCACCCAGAAAAAGCCTATTAACTCTTCTTTTGAAAATATCCTGATTGTATTTGCTTGGAAACACAGACGCAGGGAGTGAGTTCCAAACCTTACCGGTTCTCATTATAAAAGAGGATGCGAACCTTTTTGTGCGGATTGTTGGAATATCGACTACGTATGGATGCAGACTCGCACTACGTCTTGTCGTACGTTGGTGGAAGGGGGATGGTGGAATCAGGTCATGTAGCTCCTGGGCACACTCGCCGAAGTGTAACCGATAAAAAATCGACAGACAAGCGACCAATCGCCGGTGTTCCAGACTATGTAACTTAGCCTCGACGAGTGCGTCATCGTTGTTGAGTCTCTTGGTTTTTCTGTAAAGTACATAATTATACATAAAGTCAAATGCTCGATGCTCTAAGCAGAGACTCCGAACGAGTTGATCTGAAGATGAACATGGACAAGACGAAGATCATGTCAAATGCCCATGTTGTACCCACTCCTGTAATAATCGGAAACTCTGCGCTCGAAGTTGTTGACGATTATGTTTACCTGGGACAAACTATTCAGTTAGGTAGGTCCAACTTCGAGAAAGAGATCAACCGTCGAATCCAACTCGGCTGGGCAGCGTTCGAGAAGCTACGTAGTATTTTCACGTCCCAAATACCGCAGTGTCTTAAAACGAAAGTCTTCGATCAGTGTGTGTTGCCAGTGATGAAATATGGAACAGAGATATGGTCGTTCACACAAGGCCTCCAAAAAAGGCTGAAAGTCACCCAAAGGACAATGGAGAGGGCTATGCTCGGAGTTTCCCTGCGAGATCGAATCAGAAATGAAGAGATCCGCAGAAGCACCAGAGTAACTGACGTAGCCCAAAGAATTGCTAAACTAAAGTGGCAGTGGGCGGGGCACATTGCTCGCAGAACCGATGGCCGATGGGGCCGGAAAGTTCTCGAGTGGCGACCGCATACCGGAAAGCGCAGCGTGGTTAGGCCCCCACATGGTGGACTGACGACCTGGTGAAGGCGGCGGGAACCCGTTGGAAGAGGGCAGCGCAGGACCGGTCGTTATGGCGATCCTTGTGGGAGGCCTATGTCCAGCAGTGGACGTCCATCGGCTGAGATGATGATTATGATGATGATGATGATGAACCCTTTCGGCGAGGTAAGAAACTTAGTAAGAATTTTTTTTTCTAATTGTGAGTTACTGCATTGCTCAGGGAGCAGTTACTGCTTGTTACTGCAGACTATTGGAGGAACCATGAACGGTCTACTGAACCAGTACTTTGTTATAACTACTAACTAACATCTTTTTTATGCAGGGTTTGAGCGTCCCGCCCAGTGTTCGATAATGGTGAAACATTCCGAAAAAAGATTTTGAATTCATTTCGATAGGCTGGCTTGGACTTTGCTTAACGAATAAAAGTTACAATAAAATACATATTGTATTGTAAATAGTATAAATAATAGTCAACATACTTGACATACAATAAAATTATTAAAATTATAGAAATATATACATTAACAAAACAAAAATGTAAAGAAAAATTGATAAAATGGCTCAAAACCTGTAATTACACAGAAACAGAAGAACTCCTGAAATACGTAGACTAAGAAATCATAAAATCATCCCGACGGCAAACATTCACATACATACATACAGATTCCTTAAACATATATAAACAAAATACTTGTGGCACAGACACATATCTAGCACTAACGTGGGCACAACAAATATGAACGCACGCACACACACACACACATACACACACACACACACACACACACACACACACACACACACGCACCCCAACACACTCACACTGACACGTTTCTTATAATATGTAGTTTGTAAATTCTAGTATATTCCTTAGACATAAATAAAATAATAGATATGGAAGAGCCGATCCTTCTGGCACAGGTATTTTCGGATACTTACCAGAAGAACCCAATCACTGATATGTTTATGTAACAAAGTTTAAGAAATATACATTTTTCATTTTCATTTTTTCATTTTCATTTCAAATAATTCAAAGTAGTTGTCTCTACATTTGTTCACATCTGGCAGTCGAGTGCCGACACACCACGCTAGAGCATTCAATTTATGTACTAATAAAATATTTTGAAGAAATACAATCGTTTTTCTATTTTCTAAAGCAACATTAAAATGGAAAGAGAAACAATAAAAAAGAAGCATCTGTTTCGAATGGCGTAGGTACATCTCGATTTCAAGGTCTGAATATTGAATAATTTTTGTTTCTAGACTTTACACTTGAGGACAATCGAAGGTTGAAATAAAGTACTATTTCACAAGTAGAAAAAAAAATTGAACAACAAATTTTTTCATAGAAAAAGTTTTTTTTTTACGATTTGAAAATGATTACCTACAAAAACCTTTATTTACAAGCTACAAATCCGTGACTATTCTGTTACCAGGTCACCAAGCGAATTTTCTCCTATAATTTAATCCACGTTAGTGCGCAATAGAATACAAGATAAAATACTGCTGACTCTAAAAGCTCTGACATCTGCAAAATTCACATACCATTTACAAAACAACCAAAACATTACACCCCTCATTTTACCCCGAAATGTACGCGGAGTGAGAAAAAAAATGCTTTTAACAAGGTTTTTTTCAAAGACCCGCAGTTTCATTATGTTAATGTGTCGACCAATCTTTGATATTGTAGTGATTATGACCTTTTTAGACCCCGGGGTTCGCTCGAACAATAGGGAGTTCTTAGCAGCCGAAGAGTGCTTTCTATTTAACGTTTTTAAATGTAGATTTTATTTCTTTGTAGATAAAGAAGGTTTTTGTGTGTAGGTTTTTAATTTTGGAAATGTGATGAATGTTGATGGTGCTGGTTGGTGTGTATCTTTTATTTTGCTCCTAACATATTCTCAAAGATTTTTTGTTGTCTTCGCTTCACTCCCTTTGGTTGTTCTATTTCATAGCTGTTACTTCTACACAAGCGTTTCCATTTTTATATTATTTGATAGGAACTTACGAGTATAATACGATTTCTAAAACCACTGACATTAATAATATCACGGAATAAAATGTAATGAGGAAACAATTTAATACTTCAATTTCAAGGCTTGTGGTGTGCACAAACCTTTTCAAAAGAATTATTTGAAAATACACATTAGTCTTATGTGCAGACTAATTGACAAGAATAATAAATACAATACAAGGAGTAACAACACGCCCTAGTAATATTTAAAGAGGTGGTATAGAGCCTAATGCCTAATAGTCTATGTATGCATGGCACAGTTGATTTTTGATGACGTTTTCTCCATATTGAGAGTTGTACAGTTTGATGGTCTTAACTTTGGACTATCAAACTGTACAACTCTCACTATGGAGAAAACGTCGAAAAAAAAAGAAAATCAGCTGTTCCATACATACATAGACAGGGTCAGGTATCAATTTTCGGAGTGTCACCGACATGAAACGAGTCTTGTGTGTTTTAAGATTTATATTTTACTAGCGTTAACCTGCGACTTCGTCCGCACAAATTATATACCAGATTTGAAGTCAGATCATAAGCTATCAAAAAAACAAAGTTTCATCTAAATCGGTTTAGTAGTTTTTGCGTGATGCTCGATAACATACTTCTTTTTTTTAATTTACAGTTTTATAATAGTATAGATAGATTAATTATTTTTTTTTATTATTTTCTTCAAAACTTTCCCTAATTCCTTAATACTGAAAGAGATAGAAATATCCTGTAATTCAATTATTGTTATCAGCGTTCTTCATTGCGTACTTTGCTTTGATGACTGCCCAGGATTAGACGTCTCGTGATTTACCCTAATAAAGAGTTCGTCTAAAATAAGCACTTACTCCATAGACTACCCACGCATAGACTTTGTATGCCAACCGGTGTTCAGGTTATTGAGAATGCTGACGAGCTGGCGAGGCCAGCCCTCAGTCAGAACGAAATATGGTTGGACCAGAACCCAAGTCTCAGAATCCCGTTATGCAACCTAAGAATGGCCATTAAAGAATGGGCTGATAAAACACACAGGCTGGAGTGATCTGGCCTTGTAGGTCTACAATCAGCAATGTGACAACTCGTGTTTCAAGATTCACTGATCAACAGCAGGAGCAAGGCTCGTGCCATCGTCGGAGTCCTCATTGGGCACTACGCCATAGATTTGAGTGTTCCTATTGAGTGTTCTTTTAAAAATATTCTGGTTGTATTTGCTTGGAAAGACAGACGCAGGGAGAGAGTTTGCAAAAAAAAAAGGTCGGTCGATAAGCAAGATAGAAATCAATAATATATCATGAATAACTGAAATATTTAGTGATTTGCCGCAATTGGTAGAGAGTTACATCCCTTCCCGGACCACTGCATACTGAAAGTCACAAAGTTTAATAAGTCTATAAGTAAGGTCATCTATAAACTACTCCCACAAAGAGATAGCAAGATATTATTCTTTCCTTCTCAAAAGGTTTCTGCAATGAAATATCACTTTTATTCAACGTCCAGTCATTATCATACAAATTACATTTTCTGTTCTTTTTACAAATATTCTTTTCCTTTGAAGGTAAACCTTTTAGCATAAAGGTTACTTTAAGTGGTTGAAAATGAGACATATTTAAGTCTGCTATGAATTCTAATGCTATTTGGATTACTATAATATCGTTCTTTTGCAAATGTATTATGATGATATTATATTAATGCATGATGAAGCGCTAGTGGCGCGTTGCGGAGCGGACTTCTACGGACACTGAATCATGAGGGTCAGGGTTCAAATCCACACGGATGGCATGCCATGTATTTACTGCCTCAGATATTGAACTACTTCCCGAACGTGTTTTGAATGATCTTTGTCAAATAAAGAAATATGAAAATATAAGGTCTAACAAAATTAGGTGAAACTATTTTAAGGGGATGATCAGACCATCAAACTGAACAACTTTCTCTATGGGACCAATATCGAAATCGCGAAAAAAAAATCTGCTGTCCCATACATTTAGGTCGAGTACATTTGTATGAAACAGCAGATTTTTTTTCGCGATTTCGATATTGGTCCCATAGAGAAAGTTGTTCAGTTAGTTTTGTTAGACCTTATATAAAGTAATACTACCTAACAAATGAACCTAAATATCGAGTTAAAGTGAGCTCGCCACACCTCATATAAACCATACGTGGTTTTCGTAGGGTGGCTTTGTATTATAAAATGTAATGTTTTTGTTTTAGAAGGGCACGCGTGGCGGGCTAACGGCCATACATCCTCCCTGAGGGTATGCCTGAGCCCTGCAGTGGGGAATAATTATAAAAGGCTGAAGGTGATGATATATAAGGTCTCACAAAATCAGCTCAAACTATTTTAATGGGATGATCAGACCATCAAACTGAACAACTTTCTCTATGGGACCAATATTGAAATCGCGAAAAAAAAATCTGCTGTTCCAAACAAACCTATCCAATCCAAATATAATCAATATTCATCCCCTTAAAATAGTTTCAGCTAATTTTGTTAGACGTTATATAGGGCGTTGGGGTAAACAGTTGCATTACTTTAAGGGGTGATTGTACCCATGACACTGACCCACTTTCCCTAAGAAACCTAAAGCTTTGCAAAAAAAATCTACTTTTCATACCAACATTCGATCGGCTGATTGCATTTAGTATGGAAAATCTTTTTGCGAATTACCTACAGGTTTCTTTGGGAAAGTTGATCAGTATCATGTGTACAATAACCCCTTAAAGTAATTGCAACTGTTTACCCTAACCGGCTGTAAATCCAAATTACATTGTATGTTTCTGTGTACGTAATTTTTCTTTGTACGAACCTAAATTAAACGCTTTAACGGGCTCTTACCCCGTTTTTGGTATATTTGAGCTTCCGATAGAATAAAATATGTCAAAAACGCTATTCAACACAACAAGTTTTAAGTTAGTTTCGTTTTTTTTTTATTTACTAAAAATGCGTTTGCTCTTGACCTCAATCAAGTCTTCAGGACGAAGATGGGGTCTAAGATGTAGCGGGCTTACCCAGAAGAAGCCTATTCACTCGTACTTTAAAGTAATTCGGGTTGTAAGGGTCCTTGTTCACAGAGAGCGGTCACCCGGTCAAGCGTTCTGCGTTCGCATTCTATTTCTGTCTGAAAGTACCCTGAAGACAGAAACAGAACGCAAACGCCGAACTCTTGACCGCGTGACCGCTTTCTGTATGCAAGGACCCTAAGCACTCGGAAATACTGACGCAGGCAGGGCATTCCACTCCTCCTTTTGGTGTAAATAAAATATAATTGATTGATTTATTGAAGTTTGATCAAAATAAGGCAAATCGTTTTTGCGTGATGCTCGAACAAAGAGAAAAACAGACAGCCGAAAAATAAAAAACGCAATTACTTATTTTTTGTACATATTTATCTTCAATTTACAGACATACTTTTGTTAAAGTTTTATTAAAGTTTCGATATATTATAACAAATGCGTAAATCTAAAAAGAAATTATTGTTTAACACGTTCCGGGGCAGTTAACGAGACACAATAGAACTTTTATTGTTATCACGGCTATAGCCGGTCACTGTCCCGGAACGTGTTAAGAACGACCTACAAATTTTCTTTTTCATATCGTCATTCTCGTCATATTCGTTACAAACTACTATTTTGTTATTATAATAATCAAATTCCAGACTTCTTATCTTTTGAACAAAACAATAACGAAAACACAAAGAATACTATAGTGGTTTCTGATTACAATTTAATGCCGCTACGAGCAAACAAGTGTACTTTACCTGAAATATTCCAAAGAATGTCTACGAATAAATCGTAGTATTCGTAGACCCTTGTATCACGTACTACGAACGTCTACGGTCGTTAGCGACAACATCACTTTCAACTACGCTGCTACGTAGGGAGCTTATTTCATTTTGTTCGCGTAGCGTTCGTAGACAGAGTTCGTAGCCAATTTTGTTTAATAGTACGGTATTTTCAGGTGGTTAAGAAGTAGCTATTGACGTCTTCTATGAAACAAATTTTTTTTTTTAATTTGGTATTGACTCTATTGTGAAAGTTGTTAAGTTTGATGTTCGGAAACACCCTGTTTAATAATAATAGGTATAGATAAATATGCAATTTAATTTTACAACCAGTATACCAAAGTGTAAAAAAACACCCGGTTCTACCGGTTCTTTGTCATCAAGTGTTCACTGTAACTTATATTATAATAATAAATAAAATAAAAATGGGACCCTTACTTAAAAGGGTGCTTCAGGCCATCAAACTGAACCACTTTCTCTATGGGCCGATATCGAAATCGCAAAAAAAAATCTGCTATCCGATAACATTTCAGTTGAGTTATGTTTGCAGTTTTGTATGGGACAGCGGAATTTTTTTTCACGATTTCTGTGTTTGTTCTATAGTAAAAGTTGTTCAGTTTGATGGTCTGAAGCACCCCTTTAAGTAAGTGTCCCATTTAATTTTACACCCTGTATAATTATAAAGGGGCATAAAAACAACGGAAAAAAATTAATACATTTAACAGTCTCATACATTTGAGTCGATTATTCGACATTGCTTTTCTCGGTCTTCACTCCATAGCGAAAGTGGTTTAGTTTGATGATCTTAACCACCCCTTTTAATATTAAAAGGGTGTTGTGTTACACCTTGTATACAGATTATAAAATTTAATACTTACGTTACATAAACATCGCCTCTTCAACATCATGTCACCTGTTCCTTCGGTGTAAATAACTTGTTTATAAGACATGAAACAAAATTAGGATTGAAGCACGTTTCGCTCACAACCTCCGATATCGTTGTTTTTACCATATTATAATTACTTTGTAAATGTTACCCTTTTAAACCAGATCAAAATACTTAAGTAATTGTATATTCCACTCATTTACTTAAACAAACCAGGGTTTAGTTAAAGGCAGGGTCTTCGCCGAAAGAATTGTAAGATTGCTTTTTAAGTGAGAAATGCACTGCTTGAATACTTACCTTTCCTACCTAAATACTGTATACGTACTCTGCAAATCTGCCCCAAAAAGTGTGCTGATTATGAAAAAGAAGAATGGCGAAGCTGAACCCAGCCTTTTTTTTTAAATTATTACGTAGTCATCATTACATTTTGATTAAATTAACATTAAACCACATTAGTGGACCTCTAAAAGTCCACTATTCAAAACGAGGAAAAAACCGGCCTAGTGCGAGTCGGATTCGCGAACGAAGGGTTTCGTACCACCATATAATATTACCAAAATTTAGTTTTCTCCTGAGCCCCCGACACACATTTGGCTGGCATTTATAATTTTTTAGTTTTACTTTAAAGTATGCACTATGATCACACCTAGTATGACGATTGTATATTTTACTTTTTTTACAATAGATCAATAACAAAAAACGTTAAAAAAACACGTTTAGGAACTTATATGGGAACCCTTAATTACTCCTAATTAACACTTAATTGTTTACTTTTAGTTTTTTTTTATTATATTCACCGCAAATCCACCATAATAACTATATATTCTGTGAAAATTTCAACCGTCTATAATTTTAGCTACAACACTTCGAATAAAAAGCCTTATATCAACTAAAATACTGACCGCTGAATATTCACGTTTGTGAGGGTGAAGCCAAACAAGCGTAATTTTGTGAGTTGTGAGTCGCGTATTTTGAGTCCGTTTCATATAAAATCCGAGAATGCTATCGTCGTCTATGAAATGTACGCCTTTATATGAAACGGACTCAAAATACGCGACTCACAACTCACAAAATTATGCTCGTTTGGCTTCACTCTAATACTCGACTAAACTAATACGGTCGCACTCTAAAAGGAAAAATCCTTTCTAATTAATTAATTGAAGCAGTTATCTAATTACCTCTAGTACCTCTATTAGAATTTACGAGAGTTTTACAAAGGATTAATACCGTAAACCTAATAGGGGAATGAGCTTTGATGTCATTCGATAAGTACCCTCTTCATAAAACTTCATGGGTAATTGATTTTCTACACAGAGATTATAAAGGTGAAATCGAATAGTGGAGATTAATTAGCTTATTTTGTGAAATTGGCAACCCTTTAGTACAGGGCCGTCTTAATCATATTTAGCGCCGGGGTTCCAAAGTTAGCTTGCGCATTCTCCAACAAGAATTCATGTTAATATTCTATTTTGCGCCCCACGCTCTCTGAATTTGTCGAACATGTTCGTTAGAACATCAATTTAATTCCTGAAGTTATAAGGTCTGAATTGAATGGGACATCGCTAGTCGCATCTGAGCAAGCCAAATGTGCCGCATGAGCCGTATTTTTTAAAATCAGGAACGAGTGGAAGAGCATGGGAGAGGTCAGCAGAGGAATGAAATAGGCTAAAAAAATTTTTTTTGGTAATTTTTAGGGTTCCGTAACCAAAGGGTGAAAACGGGACCCTATTCCTAAACCTGCGTTGTCCGTCCGTCCGTATTTATAAAATGGCCACTTTTGGCGATTTTAAAAATAATAGCTACAAGTGTAAAACATAATAATCCGTAATCTTTCGATAAATTGAAAGTGAATGTGACATTCTTTTTTTTATAGAAATGTTGTTTAATTGTTTAGAAATTAAAAAAATACGATTGAGGGCAGCACAATAGGCTCTGTAGGCTCTTAAGGATAACTAGGGTGTTTTGTTACACCCCGTATAAAGTGCTTTTAACATATTTACTAAATGACAAATAAATTAAAAATTTGTTAGGAATATTGATTTTAAAATAACCTAAATGCCCACTAAGCTATAACCTGAACACTCGAAACGAGTTAACAATAAAGGTGGGCTTAAAAACTAATCAGAAAATTTCGAGCCAATCGAACCTTGAATAGTGATCCTCAATTAGGCGGCCGGACCCTCTATAATCTTCTATTTCAATGGGTTTTACCTTTTGTTTGTGCCTGTAAAAGGTACCTACTAGTTTTATTGCGTAGCGTTTCGTTGTGAAATTAGAAAATTAATAATTTTACTCTATTTCCAGATCCAGGCGTAATGCAAGCACATTTTGAATTAAAAAATGTATTTTTTTTTCATTTTTTCTTTTTATTTTTGTAGACTACGAATTCATAGAAAATACGTAGAATAGCTATGTATGGATCACTCTAGTCTCTGCCTACCCCACTGGGAGCGTGGCGTGACGTTAAAGATAGAGATAAACGTAGAATATACCATTTCTTTCTACAGTGTGTGTCATCTCCAGGGAGCAAGATTTTCGGCAATATTTTTATGATTAGAAAAGCTGAAATTCTTTCTAACTCCATTGACTATTCGGTGATGGAAAAAATACCTAGAAAGAAAAACTACAAGTTTTAATTTTGATGCGTATTGTGTCCGCTATCCATTTAAAGTATCGAGGAAGTGACTAGCTTTTACACTGGACGTAATTTGGGTACTGCTCGTGCTGGAGAGTGAAATGTGATTATTTTGAATGTTATAGATATTGCTCGCGACTTCGTCTGCGTTTGGTTTGAAAAAGTATCCTATATTTGTTAATATAGAACTCATTCTGTGTACCTTTCATCCAAATTCGTTTATACATGATTGAGTCAAAAACTCCTCGTTTCTAACTTTCAGATTTGTAATGAGGAGTTCTAGTTGTTCCTTGGAGATTCTAGCCATAAAGAAATGATTAAGTTGAGTTAGCAAAGGTGTAATTTCATATCTGATCCTCTTTACTAACACACTCGTATATTCCAAAGTGTTTGCTATGGGTAATTCGACCACACATCACGGCCTGGTCGGATCCTGTCAGCGGGCAACGTCCGCACGGCCATAAATATGTCATGACCAGAGTGCGAGCTAAATTTTCGTTTGAAATACAAATAAAACAAGTTTGCTCAATTTGGCTAGATGTATGGTGCATCGACTTTTGAATTTCGAAGAATTTTCGTTAGGACAGATTTTTTTTTTGCATCTATATTGTTACGCCACTTTCGTGATTCTCTCAAGTTAGATATATAATTAATGCCGCTTGGGATAGGGTTATATTGAAGAGCGTTTGAACGCCCTCTATTTATCTGTACACCATACATTTTCATCTTGTTTATAAGAAAATACAATTTTAAAGCGCTGTTATAATGCCCCTGGACTTTTAAAATAGCGCTACAAAATTAAATGCCTTTTCTTAGGAAAGAAGATGGAAATGTTCAGCGAGATAAAATGGCGTTTAAACGCTTAAACATACACCCCTTAATACCTAACTTTGTTTCTAGTATTTCAGTTAATTTCAAGCTATCTGTGGACCAAGGTAAGTATATTTATCATCATCACCAGCCTAAGTACGCTAGGCACCGATCTCATTCCACTTCTTCCTGGATTCGATGGCAGATCATTGAGCCACCTTGCATTGTCGTTGTAGTCCTAGTTTGTAAACTGGAAATGGTATGTGTATTACTTATGCAAATAAAATGTTTATCTTTCTATCTATTAAGGAATGAAAGGGGTTGGCCATACTTCGTACCGCGCTCTATGCCTTAATTAGTGGATAGTGTCACCATCCGATTTATGCGTACTATCTTCCTGTGTCTTCTTCTGTCGAGTCGATGGGTAATTAATCACTTGGTTTTGCTAATTTTCCAATCAGCAATAGGCTTGGTCGAAGAACAGACGACCGTAAGGCTGTAGAGTTCTCAAGACGCGCGTATCGGATGGCGCACTGTGTATGGGCCCCGACAAGAGGGACGGAAGCGATCAAGCGACCAGGTGAAGATTGCGGCAACCCGTTGGATAAGGGCAGTGTAGGAGTTGAGTGGTCGTTGTGGCGATCTACGCGGGAGGCCTAGGTCCTAGTGGATGTCTTCCAGCTGATATGATAATGATGATTACAGGCTTGTTAATTGCCAATGGTGCTCCAAATGCATCAAGGATTCGATCTGTATCTTTAGAAGGCTTTTTGTGTTATTATTATTATAACACTTTATTGTACACACGGACATAATAATACACAAAGTTGAGAAAACATGTACAAAGGGCGAGCTTATCTCTGAAGAGATTTCTTCCAGCAGACCCGTAGAAGACACAGTTAACAATTACAAGGCAAACTTATTGTGTACAAACAAACAGTATAAATAAATAAATAAATGTAATATATACCTACAACATACAATATATATTAATATATGTATATAATTATATATATGAATATCACCTAATATAGAGAAAGGTAGTGCTCTTTCGTTTTCTTTTTAAATACATCTATAGTCTTGGAGTCGCGAATGTCGGCGGGGAGTGAGTTCCACAACCGAGCAGCATGGATGGTGAAGGTGGTGGTGTGGTGGTGTGTTCTCCAGGATTATACTCTAAAGCAAAAACACGTGAAATATTAGTTAAGGTATTACGTTGCCCAATTTTGGTCACAGCTGTAGCGACAAAGTGAACTTCAGAACTTTCTCAATTACCCATATGGGGTACCATGCAATTACTCTAATGAAATCGTGAGCTGCAGATACTTCAGAGAGATAATCTTAAATCATGTTTGCAAGGCTCCTTTGACTGTTACTATGAAACATAATATGCTTACGTAAGATCTTAAAGGTACAAACACAGCCGCCGACGGGAGGAAATTCTTCACTATGTCGACAATAATATGACAGCCTATGTCTTTCATATTTGCATCTCTAACGGTCAGTTACGCTCTTTAAAGTAAATCCTCCATCAAATCTCTTGCTGTCACTTTTTGTTTTGTTGACGTAGTAAAAGCTAGCAAGAGATTTAATTGAGGATTAACTCTAATCAGCGTTTCTGCAACTGAGTATAAGCCTGGCTTGCATCAAAAAGTATTTAGGCTTAATTATTTTTAAATATGATGTTGTCACTGTCATTATAAGATCTAGGATGTATCTCTCTATTCTAAGGCCTGTCTATTTTATTTCTGTATTTTACTGTTTATGTTTTGGTGTAAAATAAAGTATATTTGATTGATTGATTGATTGATCTACTGCAAGCCAGCCTAATAAAATTAATTTGTTTATATATCTTATTTGACGACTTTTAGCGGTGAACTAATATTATTTTGACTCCAATATCAGTTAAACACACAAATGTTTATACATACTCTAAGGGTCAAAGGTCAATAATTGCTTCATTCGCTATAGATTTGCTGTCAACTTTCAAGGAATTTTGATGTCCTAGTACCGAAACACGTCATCAGATCTTTAAAATTGGATCAAATACGTAGATAACTTTTTCCGATCAGAAAGAGAATCCTCTAGATCGGTCAAGAAAGTCAAAAAATTTCGAAGTTATAGTAACATGCATAAAAAAAGATCTGATGAATTGATAACCTCGTTTTGAAGTCTTTTAAAAATATAGGTACAGTACAGACTGAAGTCCTGGTAGGTACAGTACACGTATAAAATATAAATAGAACAGAAAATAACACTATTGTGCCAACAATTCAAAACATAAATCTATCAAGATAATATCTGTAACTTATCTTCCAAAAACTTGTTAAACCCAAGTTGTATAGTGTTTAAAAACACATCAATCTCTCGTAATGTTCGTATCATTACTATCTCCGTAATACATCTTTACTCGGGAGATAGATTTTACAATAAAAGGAGAGATTATTTAAATGGGTTAAGCTTTCCTTCTGTCCTGGGCATGCTCTGGCCACGCGTCATCGAAAGCATCCAGAGGATGAAAGGGGAGGCTTTTGCCCAGCAGTGGGATGAAGAGGGCTAGAAAAAAAAAAAAAAAAAAAAAAACTTTCCTTTACGCTGTCGCCATAATAATATCTTTATTTTTAGAACGATTATTGTCGCCCAGGCAAAGGCTTTAATAGTAATAATAAAAAAAATATACCAAGAGAGTCGGTTATCGGTTACGCCCATGATTTTAGGGTTCGGTAGTCATAACTTTTGACTTTTTTTTTGTATACTTGCCACATTCATGCGGAATTATTCGGGACGGAATAACGAGTTCGTGTGGATTTGCCCCATCTAGAATAACGTTCGGAATTACGGAAGCATCAAATCCTAATTCTTATTCGGAATTCCATATGTGTGGCAGGCATTATCGAGCTACGGCTTCCGTTATAATTTTCATTTAAAGTACTAAGAGCTACATTCAATCATATCAGCCCAAATCAACCCAATGCTGGGCGAAGGGAGGCCCCCTACAGCTACATTATTGCATATTTTCATATTTTTTACCTCCGATATTTTATTCCAACCAATATCTCAATATGAAATGCATGGGCGCCATCGCAGACGAATTGATAGTGGGCATTGAGTCGATGGCCGATGGGGCCGAAGAGTTCTCGAGTGGCGACCGCGTACCGGAAAGCGCAGCATGAGTAGGCCCCTCACAAGGTGGACCGACGACCTGGGGAAGGCGGTGGGAACCCGTTGGATAAGGGCAACGCAGGACCGGTCTTTGAAGGAGGCCTATGTCCAGCAGTGGACCATCGGTTGAGAAGCTGATGATGATGATGACTGAGAGAAAATCTCTAACCCCACGGGATCACGAATGATTTAATCAGTTTCATACATTACTGCTGTTTTCTACTACCACTACTGTAGTTTTCTACGGTGGTCCCATAGTAAAAGTTGATGTAGTTGGTAGTAGTATTTTGATAGTCTGAAGCACTCCTCTAAGTATGTAACACATTTAAGGCCAGGCCACACAGAGGCGGTTTTGCGAGAAAGCGGGCCGGAGGCGGACCTGCGGGAAGCGAATATCTCCGGACCCGCTCGGTTTTCTGTGTGTTTTGTTGTGTATGGTGTGTTATGGTGGTAATGTTCGCGTTTGTATGTACCCTACAAGACAGAAATATGCGCGGGTCCGGAGATATTCGCTTCCCGCAGGTCCGCCTCCGGCCTGCTTTCCCGCAAAACCACTATTGTGCCAACAATTCAAAACATAAATCTATCAAGATAATATCTGTAACTTATCTTCCAAAAACTTGTTAAACCCAAGTTGTATAGTGTTTAAAAACACATCAATCTCTCGTAATGTTCGTATCATTACTATCTCCGTAATACATCTTTACTCGGGAGATAGATTTTACAATAAAAGGAGAGATTATTTAAATGGGTTAAGCTTTCCTTCTGTCCTGGGCATGCTCTGGCCACGCGTCATCGAAAGCATCCAGAGGATGAAAGGGGAGGCTTTTGCCCAGCAGTGGGATGAAGAGGGCTATAAAAAAAAAAAAAAAAAAAAAAACTTTCCTTTACGCTGTCGCCATAATAATATCTTTATTTTTAGAACGATTATTGTCGCCCAGGCAAAGGCTTTAATAGTAATAATAAAAAAAATATACCAAGAGAGTCGGTTATCGGTTACGCCCATGATTTTAGGGTTCGGTAGTCATAACTTTTGACTTTTTTTTTGTATACTTGCCACATTCATGCGGAATTATTCGGGACGGAATAACGAGTTCGTGTGGATTTGCCCCATCTAGAATAACGTTCGGAATTACGGAAGCATCAAATCCTAATTCTTATTCGGAATTCCATATGTGTGGCAGGCATTATCGAGCTACGGCTTCCGTTATAATTTTCATTTAAAGTACTAAGAGCTACATTCAATCATATCAGCCCAAATCAACCCAATGCTGGGCGAAGGGAGGCCCCCTACAGCTACATTATTGCATATTTTCATATTTTTTACCTCCGATATTTTATTCCAACCAATATCTCAATATGAAATGCATGGGCGCCATCGCAGACGAATTGATAGTGGGCATTGAGTCGATGGCCGATGGGGCCGAAGAGTTCTCGAGTGGCGACCGCGTACCGGAAAGCGCAGCATGAGTAGGCCCCTCACAAGGTGGACCGACGACCTGGGGAAGGCGGTGGGAACCCGTTGGATAAGGGCAACGCAGGACCGGTCTTTGAAGGAGGCCTATGTCCAGCAGTGGACCATCGGTTGAGAAGCTGATGATGATGATGACTGAGAGAAAATCTCTAACCCCACGGGATCACGAATGATTTAATCAGTTTCATACATTACTGCTGTTTTCTACTACCACTACTGTAGTTTTCTACGGTGGTCCCATAGTAAAAGTTGATGTAGTTGGTAGTAGTATTTTGATAGTCTGAAGCACTCCTCTAAGTATGTAACACATTTAAGGCCAGGCCACACAGAGGCGGTTTTGCGAGAAAGCGGGCCGGAGGCGGACCTGCGGGAAGCGAATATCTCCGGACCCGCTCGGTTTTCTGTGTGTTTTGTTGTGTATGGTGTGTTATGGTGGTAATGTTCGCGTTTGTATGTACCCTACAAGACAGAAATATGCGCGGGTCCGGAGATATTCGCTTCCCGCAGGTCCGCCTCCGGCCTGCTTTCCCGCAAAACCGCCTCTGTGTGGCCTGGCCTTTAAGCTAGGTGTAACAGAAGTGTGTCTGTAAAATTGAAGGAACGTATTAAAAAAAAGTGTCTGGCTATGGTTTTTGGGCGTCCCTGATTACAAATCACAATTTCTTTTTTATTTTTTGTCTGTCTGTTTGTTTGCTTGTTCGAGTATCACGCGAAAACTACTGAACCCATATCGATGAAACTTTTTTTGTTTAAAAGTTTATTATTTGACTTAAAATCTGGTATATAATTTGTGCGGTAAGTAGTCGCGGATAAACTCTATTTTATATAAAGGCCTGTTGTAAAAAAAAATCTGTCCAATATAATGTCTTCTTCCTCTACCCTGATCGATCTCGTTAAAGTCAGATATGCCGCTTATGTCAGCAGAACTCAGCAATTCATCACGGGATGATTGTGAAAGCTATCAACAGTCGGATCGCGTATCACAGGCCCATGAATGGAAATACGTGACCTGCGTTAAGTGAACCATCTATGGGTATGGGTGTTATAATGTGAACGGTAAAAGGGTTGATGTTTGGACATGTCTTTAGTAGTGGGTTATGAATAGATTAAAAGGTTTAAGGTTCCGAGTAGACAAATACAGGGTGTAACAAAACACCCTAGTAATACTTAAATGCTTCAGACCATCAAACTGATCAACTTTCACTATGGAGCCAACATCGAGAAAAAAAATAAAAAGAAACCGGCCAAGTGCGTGTCAGGCCACGCGCAGGGTAGGGTTCCGTAGATGGTCGGCTATTACTCGTAAACTTGTAGAGCCTACTTAGCGGTAATAGTTTTCCTTTTAATTTCGTTATATACAGGGTGAAATCGATATCATTAGCATCCTTTTAAACTAAGAGTCTACCAATCAAACTGAACAACATTTACTATGGGAGCAAACAGATTGGAGCAAAAAATCTGCTGTTGCTTACATTTGAGTCAAGTAGGCGTTGCAGTTTAGTATGGAACAGCTGATTTTTTGTCTGCTCCGATCAGTTTGCTCCCATAGTAAAAGTTGTTCAGTTTGATGGGTAGACTTTTAGTTTAAAAGGATGCTAAATGATATCAATTTCACCCTGTGTACTACTGCCGTGTCTTATTTCACATATCCAGATACAACCATTTTATTATACTACTTTGTTGGCGTGATTAAGATGTATTGTTAATGATAAGTCTACAAAAATATTTGAAACAGCAAATTTTTTTCGCATTTTCTAATTTGGTCCTATAGTAAAAGTTGTTCAGTTCGATGGTCTGAAGCACCCTGTTCGATATGTAACGTATTTCAGTTTACAACCCGTATAGTGCTTTTCGAAAATAATAAAATAAATAAATAGAATAGTTATTGGCTATATGCGAAGTGGGTTAATGGAAACTGTCAGATCGATCGCAGCGCCGTGCCATTGAAAGAAAGAAATTTGTCTTTTTCCGGACAAGCTGTGAAAATATGCTTGAATCAATGCAAATCCACACACTAACTTAACACGAAATGCCAAAACTGTCAAGACTACAAACTTAAAATTTAGCATAAAAGTTTCTGTTCCCATCTAGATGCTCACTTAAAAACGGTTTGTCGCATTTCAACCCCCAAAGGTTAAAAAAAGGTTAAAACTGAGGTAAAAGTTTGAATGCAAATTCCGATACAAATTAGATTTTGTCCGTGGCTTCTTCTTCATCCGTTCCCAAAATCGTACCTGGATAAAATATACTATGCTTTTAAATACAAAAAGTTTTATCAGAATTGGTCCAGCAGTTTTGGCAGAATCCTCGAACAAACACTGACTTTTACAGTTATATAACAGTGTAGATAATTCACGGCTGTCCGAAAAAGTACTGGCAATACCAGTACGCCGCGCTAGTGTGGCGCTAGTGTTGTGCACACAGCTAATAATAAAATAATAATAAAATACAGAATCCTTTAAAATAAACTGTGTCCCTAAGGAATAACATTTCATTACAATCGACATCGTTTATTAAAATTAGAAATGAAAAGTGAACATCGTTATGGTTCTGACAACATTTAGATACATACAGACTTGCAGGTTGCTGAATAATAAATATGTTAATTATACAATACTACTAACATAGGTGCTGAGCAGACGACAAACAATTTTGCCCGCGAACACATTTTCTGCAACATGAAATTCTACCATGGTAAATTCCCTTGACACAAATTAATAGACGTCAGATCTAGTACAAAGTTCTCGAAAAAAGTGTCAGAGACTAACCTACACAAACCTAAGTGTAGTAATATAAACCAACTAAAAACATTGAAAATGCTGAAATTATTATTCATCCCACTCGTCCATCGTGGCAAGGCGCAGGCCGCGCGCGCGTGCGTGCGCGTAGTCGGCCGATCGAGCAAAAACTGTCGCGTAATTGGTTCTCTTTTTACATTTTGGTGCTCTTTTGGTTAGGACACTTTTGAGCGTGGACCCTACGTCAAGTTGTTGGTAAATTCCATACTAAGGTTACCTTGATCTTAGCACTAAGGCGGCGTGGCGCGCATTACTTTGAGCGCAAATATCTCGAAATAGAAGCAGTATAACTTGGACCCCAAGGACTCTTTATTTTATTTTACAAGACCTATCCAACAACACTTGATTAGATAAACGATTTTGTTTCCAACTGCGGCGTCTTGTTGTAGGTGCCAAAACAAAAATTGGTGTTCACATTTATGTTTTTAGAGTTATGTGTATAAAAATACAGATATTTCGACTACGAGGATGAGGATGCTTTGTTTGACTACAAAACCTTTGAAAGACGAGTATTCATGCTTGATCCACAATAAAAAATGAATACTACGCACCCCTATTGATACTAGACAAAACATAATTTTATAAGTCCGTTGGAAGAAATCCTAGTATTGAATAAACATTAACTTATCTCATAAAGCAGGATTATTAGAAAATGTCAGTCAGCGTTATTGGTCGAAATAATTAGATGTCGAAAATGTTGGAATCATCATTATTTCTGAAGAGAAGATTGGGTATTTAATTATTTCAAATACATTTTGATTTAATTCTGCATACCTAGAGAGAATTATCGTGTTACCCTTCGCGATAATAGATTATACATTTTGGGCTGAAATGTCAAGTAATATTGTGGGGATTCTATATCTTCAAGGCCTGATGATAACCAGTTCCATCACAATAGTTTTGAAGGGATCTCTGCAAGTATCACAACTAGATACCTACATAGGGCTTGGGCTCAAATGTTTAGTAGCTTTGTGGCGATTCCATGTCCTCAATTTTTAGAGTCCGATGATGAACAGGTCAAAAAAGATGATTCGGAAGGGATCACTGTAAATAACAAGATAATTCAAAAATTATGAAAAATCTCTGTCGTTTGAAATAAACATTTAATAAGATACGGGGCAACGGGACTAGGTATATAGGGCAAATTAGGTAATACCTTTCTAATTGAAACTATTTTTCTTATAATACAATATTATTGCTGCGTAAGATTGCAAAACTTTTCTGAGTGTAACATAAACGAAGTCACTGAAGCTATGATATGAGACATCTGGGTAACAAGAGATTGTACTGAAAATTATTCAAATACTTAGGTACCTACAGCCGAGCGATGGAGGCCTGACGATGTCTTTGTACTATTTTTCAGCACTAATAGCGTAGCAGAATAATTCAGAATAATGCAAAATAACAAAAAACAAAACTAATTGCACTCACAATCATAATTTGTATGAGGATTAGCTTAATGACTCTCAGTGCCAGTTTTTGGCGCAGAATAGCAGCTCTTTCTTAATTAGTACAAATCTGTTACACGCTCTGTGCGGTCCCGGGCCACTTCATCACTGCGACTGGGTATCGTTCCAGGTAAATATACGATTATACAAGAAATGGATAACAGCATGTCCTATGTGCTTTTTTTACATGCTCCGGAATATGTGAAACTTTTCAGACATGGCCATACTCTTCGCTGCCAGATACCTGGCAACAGGAACGTGTGAAAAGGTAATAACACCTCGATCTAACGATCGCCAATCTGTCAAACGATTAGCGATGAACGATATGGCGGGTGTGACATGTCCAAGAAATGGTGGCGTATCATCAAACGTCCAGGTAAATCCCAAAAGCCCAATTCTACAATCGGTCGGACCATGATATCTTCAAAAACACTGTAATTATTTCCGTTGGTAATGCGATTAACAAGATAAGAGAAGAAATAAGGTGGTCTAACTTAAGCTGGAACTTGCTCAAACAGTACAGTGCATTATGTAAACTCACAACCCTATAAGCTACTCACAAACTCCAGCTACAGCAACCAACATCTTTCATAAACGTGCAAGGGTTATGCCAAATCTTTTCTACTTTCCAAACAACTTGACGGTATATCTCGATATTAATATCCGTTAGCAAAGAACATGAAGGAGAAGGGGACAGTAAATAATAAATGTCATCAGAGACAAAAGCGGTATGAACGAGTGAACAATTCTGTGAGGGTGGCAATTTGTCACTGGCAAAATGTTTTTGCCAATTATCCCCTGCACGTCAATTCCAATTTCATGGGAATGTCGGTGTCGGCAGCGGTAAAATTTTGAATTTTTTAGAAACAATTTTCAGATGCTTTTTGGTGTGTGACAATATTTTGTCAGTAAGCCATTCACGTTGCAATCGCATGGTGGGGTCAGCACACATCTAGCGGGAAAATGCTCGAGCAGTTTTGATTGATAAATTGGTAATGCACTCAATTAGAATTGAAATAGAGTGCAAGAGTTGACGCGACCACGCGCCATAGGAATTTAAAGATAAATTCTTGAGTAGCTCGAAAAAAAAACGAATAAGTATTGAAAACCGTATCAAAATCGGTTCCGTTATTTTCATGGGATGGTCTTGATGACATTGAAATCTAAGTTGGTGTACATACCTATGTCATTAAATTTCTCGACGTAGGTACATATTTATGCAAGGTATAACAAAAGATCCTAGCAATACTTAATAAGGTGGTTAAAACCATCAAACTGAACTCACTATTTTAATTCTCTCCTTCTATTCCCCTTTAAATATTCGGAGATTCGGAGAATTAAATATTTTGTTACAACCCGTATGGCCCACAGTTTTAACAACAAAGGACTTATTGGTAATCGTCGTACCTTCATCTCCTATTCATTTGGTACCTATCGCTATCGTTTATTTGATAGAAGACTGCAAACAACTTTGGCTTAGGGTATCTATAGGAGTCAATTTATTTTAGGGCCACAAACGGTAACGTTTATTGATGGTATTACACTCTAAAAACATAATTTAATTGATTATAGTAATCGGACGAAAGATCAGGTAAAAATGCAAACGGAATTATGAAATCAATGTTAAATATGCACAGTTTTGACTTTTTTGTTAAGATTATTTTTCCCTGTTAAAACTTCACATGTAAAGCAATGCTTGTACAAAAACGTCTTAGATGTTTATACGAAAATATAATAAAATATTTTTTTTTTCATAATTATGTTTTTGTGTACAATAAAGAATCTAAGAATCTAAGAAAATAAAAATAAAAATAAAAAAGCAACATATTTTACCAAGACAAGTTGTGCGAACTGCGATTACGCGACACTCCGTTTAGATGAGGTATAGCTAATATTACCACTTCTTATTTTTCTTATCGTGTGGGCAGAACCCTGGTATCTATAATCTAGAGTTTGTGAGAAACAAATCGACACGAGTTCCATAACAATACAGCAACTATACAGGGTGAAATTGATATCACTAGCATTCTTTTAAACTAAGAGTCTACCCATCGAACTGAACAACTTTTACTAAGGCAGCAAACCGATCGGAGCAAAAAAAATCTGTTGTGCATAAATTTGAGTCGCGAACTCGCGCGTCGACATTGTAGTTTAGTATGGAACAACAAATTTATAATTTGCTCCGATCGGTTTGCTCCCATAGTGAAAGTTGTTCAGTTTGATGGGTATACTCTTAGTTTAAAAGGATGCTAATGATATCAATTTCACCCTGTACAAGCTAAAATTTTTGGGGACCTTTTTCTCATAGCTTGAGAAATTATATTCTTTGTGTTTTAAATGACCGTAACATTGCAGTTTCACTAACAACAAGGCTATAATATTGAACTCATATTTCTGTCATACGTAAATAACTCCATGAAACAGTCTCGAATACTAATTGCCTACAAACTTCGAGCCGTGAGCCTGACAAATGACTAGATTTAACCAATATAAGCTGGACCAAGAGCGGCTACCTGCATATTTTTACATACTTATTCATCTTAAACTGTGGTTTTTAGACAAAGTTTTAAAAGCTTTTCCGTAGTTTATCACTTGCTTTATAAAAAAATTAAATTTATGTCATTTACATTTACCTTTAAGGTTTAAAAGCTGTATTTTCATCGTTTCGTTTTATTTACAAAAATTCAGCTTGGGGCTGTATTTTAATATTAGTCTCGGAATATTAATGTACGAAACAAAAATTTATTATTGAAATTAAAATTGGTAAAAATGGCAGCTAAAAGAAATGAATGGAAGAGGATGACATATTGCGCAGATCTCAAATAATGAGAAATGGGCACGATAATGATGACGATATTGAAATAGTTTTGAAATCTGAATGTTTATCAAATTTTCCCTCTAGCCATAAGTCCCATATAGGTAAGCGTACACCTTTCAAATACAGGGTACGATCGGCACATGCTACGATTAAGACACACCTTTCTGCAACCTAAACCTCTTTATACATGTCTGTCGGGATCGGATACATGTGGTTTGGCCATGGGCATACTGTAATAAAGGTAATAGTGGTGAAGCTACGCGGTCGCGGCAGGTTCATGCTCGCTCGGTGTGCGGGAGACGAATACAATATAATACTCTTTATTTGCACACCAAAAACATAAAATGACAATATTAAAAGCAAACAAAAAGGGTACAAATAGGCACAAATGGCGGTCTTATCACTAAAAGCGATTTCTTCCAGACAACCTTGGGCGAACCCTAAGAGCCGCCACATACATCCGGAATTCTGATTCGGAATTGTGATTTTGTACGGGTACGATGCCTCCGTAATTCAGGAACCATATAAAATCCTAATTCCGAATGAGAATTCCGTTACACAATTCCGCTTGTTTGTGGCCTTTGAGGGTACGCGCGCAGGCCGAGGGCACATTGCGCTCGATTCACCTATAGCGGCCGCTAGCTTCACCACTATTAGTTTTTATTACACTATGGCGTGGGTTTGATCTGCGTTCGTACGTTAAGCTTCATGTTAAGAGCGGTCTCACTCAGGCTTACCTTGTAAATTCCTATAATTCATCAATTTATTCCGACTCATCCTTTCCACATGACTAAACTACTTCAACATCATCATCATCATCAGCCTATCATCGTCCACTGCTGAATATAGGCCTCTCCCAAGGCTCGCCACAAAACTCTGTCCTCGGCCTTCCTCATCCAGTCGCTCCGCGCTACCTTTAGGTCGTCTGTCCAGTGGGCAGCGGGGCGTCCCACACTATGTCAGGCAGTTTGTGGTCTTCACTATAGAACTCTGACACCCCATGGGTTGACTACCTCAACATACCTTTTCAACTCACTATATTTTTATCGTTTTTCAGACCACATCTTACGCTAAACATAAACAATTTTGTAAAAAATAAAATCAGCCTCCTTTTCGTTGTACGGTTGGGTACGAAAAAAAATTTTTGTTATTAATAATACCTATGTTAAATCAAATAACTCTCCCAAACTGGACCAATGTAAACCCGCTTACGGACCTATGTACAAGTTTTTACTACCTTCGTGTAAAGTCGTAAAGTTACTCTGCTTAATTAACAAGAGGTAGTTTGGGAGTTTTGGCATAAAATATTTTTAAGATTAAAATTTTATGTCGGTCCTTATTGTAGATTAAATTAAATATTTTCTTTGACCTAGTTTACAGATACTGCCGAAACCTGCAGTAAAGTCTTCAGCTTTTCAGGGTTCCGTTCTGTTCTAAAATTAACAAAAAGGGGTCTTCCTTCTTAGGGCACATGACATGACGCCACAGTGACAAAGCTTCTAGGGAGATCACGGAATGATCAGTGACGCACTTGCTCATAGATTTTCCTCTGACCAAGCCGGTTTTTCACCGGGCGGCGTGTACGTGAACTCGTCGGTGAAAGATCACGCACACACTGCCGCGCCTTGTAGTAGTGTATATATCGAAGAGCGATTCTTTGAAGCTTTATCTCTATGGAGTATTCTATGTGCTTATGGTGAGATTGGTCATAATTATTTCTTATGTACTTATGGTGAGGTCAGATTGATCATAATTATTTTTCAAAGTAGTTACAATCGTAACTGGCCTTTTGATTCTGATTTAATGAGAAACCGCTAAGATCCGAGGAGTAAAAAGCAATGGCACCTGGTAGCCACACAGTGTGACTTCAGATATGTTGATAAATGGGATAAATCACCTCTTATGACACCCTTCTGGGTTGGTGCTATTCAAAGGTGGACACAAAGCTAAAAATGAGTGGGTGCAGTAGGATCCACTCATTTCTATCGGTATTATTATGAACAATTAAACTGTACTGTCCACCATTAAATTGCCTCAACCCAGAAGGGTGGCGCACTGTCCCACTCCAGGGCTCAGGCCTTGCCACACTGCGTTATATATACAAAGTGTTAACATAAATCCATTGCATTATATCAACTATTCCATACATTTGAGTTAAGCAGCAAATTTTCTTTTTGCGATTTCAATATTAGTCCCATAGTAAAAGTGGTTCGGTTTGGTGGTCTGAAGCAACTCCTAAGATATGTAACGCCTTTAAGTTTATAGCCTCTATAACCACTACCTAAACAGAGTGTAAGTGATAGCCTAGCAAATACTGATACGGTGAACTCAGACCATCAAACTGAACAACTTTCACTATGGAGCCTACCTCAGGAGACGCGAAAAAATATCAGCTGTCCCATACATTTGAGTCGGGTAGGTACTGCAGTTTTGTATGGGACAGCAGATTTGTTTTCGCATCTCCTGATTTAGACTCCATAGTGAAAGTTGTTCAGTTTGATGGTCTGAGTTTACCGTTTCAGTATTTGCTAGGCTGTCACTTACGCCCTGTATGATGTACTTATTTCGTCACAAAATGGCAAGTGTTTAAACACCGTTTCCCTTGAATTCGCATCAGTTTTTAGTCGACTATACTTCTTAATCTTAAATCCAGACAACTTAGTACTATATTATGTACATATAAACTTAACTAGTATTATACAAAGCAATACAACCTACTTCGTGCACTGTTATCTCATAAACCATTGCAAGCAAAGCCAAAGTTTATACTAGGAGTGGTTTACCACAATACCATTTGGACCGCCGCTGTCTGGGCATCGAACCTGAGACCTTTGTATATAGTTTGATAAACCAAGCAATCACATACCTAGTTCTCAAGTTAGTTTAATAATTTGTGGCCCTCGTAAATTCTATGTTCTCCCAGAATTACGCATTGTCATAGAGAACTAGTACTACAGGGTGAAATTGATATCATTAGCATCCTTCAAATTGAACAACTTTTACTATGGGAGCAAACCAATAGGAGCAAAAAAAATCTGCTTTTGCATACATGAGACAGAGTCGAGTAGGCAGCGGCGGTGGGTGCAGTTTAGTACAGAAAAGCTGTTTTTTTTTTTTGTTTCTGTCTGTTCGTTTCCATAATAGTCAAAGTTGTTCAGTTTGATGGGTTGACTCCCAGTTTAAAAGGATGCTAATGATATCAATTTCAAACTGTATAGATAAAAGATACACAGGGGGTAACAAAACACCCTATTTATATTTAAAGTTGTGTTTAGAACACCACACCAAACACTGCACTGTAGAGCCAATACCGAGAAAAAATAAAATAAAATCAGCTATCATGTCCCATATATTTGAGTCGCTTAGGTTCTGCAGTTTTGTATGAAACTGTTTATTTCTCTATCTTTTCTAACAGTTGTTCAGTTTGATGGTCTAAACCACCCCTTTAAGTACTACAATTAGATACCAGGGTGTTTTGTTACATCCTGTGTATAAATTCACTTTTTAATACGCCATAAATGTTGCTACTACCTACCTACAACTAGCTTTTTAAGCATGCAATGGCAGCAGGGTTAAAAAAATGAGAAATAAGAGGGCAACGAAAATAATAAAACTGAATTAAAAAATATTACTAATAAACCGGGTGCAAAAATCATTTCACATCATAGGAATCGATCTACTTATCAAGTAGATGATTGTGTACTGCATGGTTAAAAATATATTTCAGGTTAGTTAAAATGTAGTTGCCATACAGCCCCTATGTTCCATACTTTCCAGCCATCCATTCACCATGCGCACCCAATTTATATCAAATATACCTATCAAGCAATTTTTTTATTTTAAAATTTGGGTGTCCGATTAGTAAAATAGTAGTAGAACCACCCCTGAAAGCTTGTTGAAAAGTTTTCAATTTCACCCTGTATAGTCACGATATAAAAAAAAACAAAGCAATAAAATCAGAGACAGAACAAATTATACTTGAGCCATTCATCTTCATACCTCTTAAATCCATTCCAATTTAAACTCTATCACGATCAACTACAGACTACTTAATTAAGAATCAGTGCTATTCCAGTAACCATCTGGTACAACAAAGTAGTGTTACACAGAGAAAATTGTATCATTACTGCATAGCAGCAACGGAGTGGTTTACAGTTCCAAGCGTATTGCCCTAATATATCAACTGGATGCGTTCAAGAGATATCGCTATGGGATTTGATGCAATTTATAAGAGGCAGCGATATTAGTACATTATGGTACAAGTGTGTAATGTTGGTGATTACCGCTGAGGCGCCATTGAGACCCGAGCCGTAGGCGAGGGTCTTAAGAGAGCCGAGGACGGTAATCATCAACATTACACACGTGTATCATACGATGTTTTTAAACACACTTGTGAAGAGAATAATAATAAAAAATCATTTTATTTAGTAAATAAAAAGTTTATTTAGAGAATTTATTTGTGCTATTGAATATGATCTTTTTTGTATCGAAACTTTTTTAAGAACAAAGCAACTCAAGAACTCAACCAAGATGTTTAGATACCAACTATCTAAACCTACACCTCACTTGTGAATAATAGTAATGAAAAAGTCACAGTTTGAATATAGGTGTCATTATGTGCCTAATTGCGGTGAAATAAGGGCCATTTTATGAGCAAGTGTGTTGAAAAGTACATTATGATACAAGTGAGCAAAGTTGGTCATTACCGCCGAGGCGGGATTGCAGCACGAGCCGCCAGGCGAAAAATTTTGGAAAATGGCTCTGGGCTATGGATGTGTTTTTTTTTTTTTTGAGATAGCTATGCGCGAGCAGGCGGTCGAAGAGGCAAAGACTGACCGATTTTCAACCAACGACATTTTGTTGCAAACAACCTAATATTAAAAACGTTATAAACTTACTATTTTTGTATTTATAACACAAATTAATTTTAATTAGTTAACTAAAATAAATTGTTTGATGAAATGAAGCGTTTATTTATCATATTTTAACTAAAACAGATTAATTTATTCAGAAAAAAGTTTGATTTTTTTTAACATAAAACTTCATTGCTGAGATTTAAAAAAAAGTCTATAGAAAACAAAGTTAAATTACCGCACTAGTGCGATAATGTAATCATTTTTGCACGCGTGTTCTATAAGCTGTATTATGTACCTAAAAGCAGTGCAATAAGAGCCACTTTACGAGCAAGTATGACTACTTACTATTAACTTTACATTTTATTCTTTATGTTTTAAAAAAGGCGTAAAGGCTACAACTGTTGCAACTCCTGTATTCAGTATCAACAGTCCACTCAAAACACTAGACTATGAAGTCCACAAACCAGAGGGATGACTCGATACTAATCTGTCTTTGTATTCGAAACGAATCTAATCAAAGAAGAAAGGAGGAATAGAAAAGTACATTTTTGTTCTGGGACTCAAAGTTAATCTCGGTGTTTTTCTTTGATATAATATTGACCTTTTCATTTTATAGACATGAAGTTCAGGCCGATCTGTTGGTCGTTTTCACTCCATCAGTAGTAGTTGGAACAATTGAACGGGTAATGTTGTAATTGTCAATACTTATATTGACGGTGCGGTCTTCTCCCATTCTCTCTGATGTTACTTATTAATTTTCTCAAACTAATTTTTATCAATATCATCAACTTCAACCCCTTATCTATTCACGCCTTCTCTATTATACTATCCTTCTCAATTCAGTGCTAGTCAAGGATTGATCTTGACAGTTTCATCAAATTTTAGTCAAATAAAAATTATGTTGAAGCATTTCTAAATTAAATCTTTCTAAATGTACCAAAATATTGAATTTACTCAACCAACTCAAATTTTTGGTACAGCTTTGCTTTACTACAAAACAGAAATCTTCAAAGGTCAACGACCGAACCGCTTATCTCCTATAACTTAGCTCACCAAAACGTTAGGTTCGCGAAACTATTCAGCTATTTCAACCGTCAGCCCGCGGTCTCCTCTTGACACAAGATATATCTACGAAATATCCACTTCAATCTTACTGCAATGCCATTGTTTTATTCTCGATTCAAATCTACATTCGAATCGTTATAAAAATTGTGGCTATCAAGTTTATAGGTTTTTGAATGTTGTTGCTGTTGCGTCTTTGAATGAGATCGTTTCTTTGTGTTTAGATTGTAGAAAACACGATTTTTATCGTAACTTCAATCTATAATCACAATTTACACACAAACTTGTCAAAATTTCTTGCGTAGGACTGGCTTTTCTAGAAAAGTTAGCAGTCTTCGTAGTTGAAATCAACTATTCCCCCTTCACGGAGTCCGTGTGGCATGGGGCTATCTCTGTACCACATTTGCATACAAATGACAGGGACAACAAATGAGACTGCCCCGCCCATAAGCTTAACCAACCGGTTTAAAATCATAAGACCTGTTCATACTGTGTACTCATGATATTAAAAAAAATGTTTTTTTTAAGAGGTAGTTTTTCAAAATTAAATTTTGATACATTTAAATGTAAATATTTATGATAAACAAATGCAGAATTTTCGATCGCAACTGTAATACTGATTTAATAACAATAAATTTTTGTAAATAATAAAAAATTAAACTCGAAAGTTAACTTTACATTAAATTAAATAGTACAACATAACAAATATAAACGAAGCAAGGAAAGTTCAACTCATGTCAAAGATTCACAGCGGTCGCAGTGATGAGTACGTAGGAGACGTCTGAACGGTACGAAGCGCATGTACAGACTAAAGATGACTCGCAATGTGAACGCGGCCTATGCGCCTTATCTTCGTCCAATCACAGGCAAGATTAATTTTTTGGTACCACATCGACTCGCTGAAAGGGGTATAGGAATTCGTCATCATCATCATCATCATCATCACATCAGAAACATTAGAATAAAAAAGGTTAAAGTTATACTTCTTTTGGCGCGTTAGGAGGAACAGATCAGAATTTTTTTTCATTGTGACAGAAGTTGTGCGTGCCGCTGATGTAACACACCATGAAGTTACCAGATGGTCATCATCTTATTTAAAAGCTATACGCTCTTATCAGTGGAGTATTCGCGAATCCTGTCACTTTTCCGATAGTGCTTTGAGTTCTTGATACGACACGACATCAACTTTTCCCCCCACCGGTGCTAGATAACTCTATCAATGCACTCGCGTTTCATAGCTGCAATCAATGAAGTACCGTGTATCTGGCTAGACATAGGCTGGTCTAGATCTTCTTCTGCTAAAGAGCTCTATATTTTGTACTAAGATCCAACCGTAAAATTATAATAGAGCTCGGTCAGTATGAGGTGCCATCGGAAAGAGACCGATCCGACCGAGAGACTGCCAGGTTCGAAGAAGTCAGATTGAGAAGTGGCAACCCTAGTTTTTCCAGTTCTTTAGATTGGTCTCCTTCCGATAGCACCTCATTTCCTTCCCAAACAGATATAGGTGCAAATGTTGGAGAAAATTGTACCAAAAATCATAATAGTAAAGGTACTTGCGGCAGGATTTTGCTCAGCAGCCCGGGGCAGCGTTGTATGAACCCCTGTGTAAACTTTCACTTAAATCACAAAATCAAAATCAAAAATTTTTTATTTAAAATAATATCACATAGATAGCTTTTTGACGTCATTTTTTTTACTTTACCACCGCGTCGGAATATGTTCCGTTGAGAGAAGATGCGGTCAGAAACTCTACAACACACATCTTTTAAACAAAACAAAATATACAAAGTACAATTAAAATACAATGTTGCATTACATAGAGTAACATTGTCAAGGCCAGACATTTTGGTCATTCAAATTTCGTTCACTAAACAAATAGGTGAATAATTTTACGGTTGGATCTTAGTATTCAGGTCTTCAAAATCTTTGATACAAAATGTAAATGGTTTTGATACATTATGATACGTTGAAATTACGCTAGAAAACTTTGTAGTACTTCAGCTAGGTCACGGAATATATAAGGTCTGACAAAATTAGCTGAATCTATTTTAACTGAACAACTTTCTCTATTGGACCAATATCGAAATCGCGACAAAAAAATCAACGGTCCCATACATTTGAGTAGAGTTGTTTGTAGTTTTGTATGGGCGGTGAGCTGATTTTTTTTTTGTCGATTTCATCATCGAGAAAGTTGTTCAGTTTGATGGTCTGATCATCTCCTTAAAATAGTTTCAACCAAATTTGTTAGACCTTATATAAGAGGTACAGAATGCGTACGTTACGGTCAGCGCATCTAGCGGAAAAATTCTGGAGCAGTTTTCACTTATAAATGGACTAGGAACACTTCGTTATTTTTCTGGTCAGGCTAGCTAAATACTAGCAAAATTAACAATTTTAGTACAAAATCTAAAACTTTATTGGTTGTCAAAGAACTTGACTCAAGTAATTCAAGTATTCAAACAAACTTGTTTGAATTGAATCCGAAGGTTGTCTGGTTCAGAGTTCTAGAACAATTCAAAACTTGATAGTTGTTACTAATGAATGGCAAACAGAGGTAACTGCAGAATCTGACAATAACAACATCTACGTAAATATAGAATAGCTCTTGTTAACAAACATTGTGTTCCAAAAACTTCAAGACCTTTGACTTTAGACATTTTGGTTGACAAATAATCAATGTATGCAGATGTACAGCGTAAACGGAAAATGTTTATTTTGTGTAAGGGGAGATGTGTGTACAGGAACGAGAAAGTGAAATAATATTCTTGGTTCTTGTAATTTGTGTTGAAGGTATGTTTCAAGACAACTTTCAACCCTTTATATTGTAAGGCGCATACGTTTCCGGAACCACCTTGATTATACAGGATGTAAGGAAAAGTATCATTAACCTTTGAACCACGTACTCTACACATCAAACTGAACAACTTTTAATATGGGAGCAAACCGAGCGGAGCAAAAAACAAAATCTGCTGTTCCATACTAAACTGCAATGCCTACTCGACTCAAATGTATGAGATAGCTCATTTTCATTTTTTTGGTCCGATCAGTTTGCTCCTAAGGTAAAAGTTGTTCAGTTTGACGGGTAGAGTAAGTGGTTTAAAGGTTAATGATACAATTCCTTAACGCACTCTATAGGCTCCTTCTTATGCTGATGGCAAGCTATAAGAAAGAGTACATATCTCTACAGTACGTTCACTCTATGCCTACACCAATTTTCAGCTCACCCCCTCTGGCAGGTGATAATCCATGTGACTAAAGCCATATATACTTTCCAATTTTTTTTAAAACTTGTGCCGAGCACTGCACAACTTTACAATTTACTTACGTATTTCATCCAAACGGTAAAAAACGACAAGACTGTGGAAAGAAAAAGTCAAAAGAGAAAACCACCTCATTCATTTAAAATTATGTATGTGTAATTATAATAATAAGTACAATTTTTCGCAGACGAAACATAAAGTATCAATCATGTTCGTATGCCACGAATAGCTTCAATCTGAGCTATCACACAATCTTGATTCATATTTCATAATGAATTGGATCTAAATTTAAAACTATTCCCACAAGCGCATTTAGACAGAATGCCTGTCTGTCTGCAAAGCGAAATGTTCTGCCAAGCAAATAGTTCCCTATCTCATCCCATTTAACAAGTCATCTGATGTGAATCTTGTTTTCATTGTAGTAAGTATCATTATAGCTTGATCTGAAAGGCTTCCTATGTAGAATGGACTGTAGTTTCTAGCGCTTCCATATGTGACGTCACCCCGCTAGTGTAATTTTACACTAAATGAAAAGTCGAGATGTTTTGTGTGGTGGAAATTTTAGCGAGCTTTTAGGTCACGTTTCATAGAAACGACTTTTGACACTTACGATGAAAATTTTGTGCAAGAAGTTCATTTCAATTTTATTCATTTGTATCCGTTTCTCTTCTTTAACAGGTCTAATTGTTACCAGAAAAGTGTTAGTAAAGTGTCAGAAAGTTTAAGTCTTTTAAGAGGAAGTTTAGGGATTCTGTCACTACTTAACATGTCATATTATGCTAAAAGCCAGGCTTGCTACAACTACACTCTTGGGAAGAGGTTTCTACCTCGAAAGGGATAATGGTCGTAAGTTCGAGTACCTATGTTTGCAGTTCTAATAAGTTTCATATTTAAATATTTGCCGGCTATACGATAGATTATATTGAACAGAGCCAGTGCAGAGCAGCCGACATCGACATAACAAAAACAATTGCAAAACTAAAGTGGCAATAACGGGGCGCATTGCTCGTTAGAACCGATGGCCGATGGGGCCGAAGAGTTCTTGAGTGGCGACCGCGTACCGGAAAACGCAGCGTGGAAAGGCCCCCACAATGTGGACCGACGAACCGGTGAAGGCCGCGGGAACCTTGTTGGATGAGGGCAGCGCGGGACCGGTCGTTGTGACGCGATCTTTGGGGGAGGCCGATGTCCAGCAGTTAACGTCTATTGGCTGATGATGACTGAAAATGTTGATAGCTGTCGGAAAGTTTCTTTAAAAGACAGGAGTTTGACGTTCTGTAGTGTGTGCATACCCCCCCACACACACATAGTCTTAAGGTAGATATAACTGATTGTCTTTATACTTTTTGATTCATTATACGTCTAAACCTGAGACCATTCGTTTGTCTGAAGTACACCTTGAAGTCCCACACCGCATGGCGACCCTGCCATTGGGCAGTGCTGGGCAGATGGAACAGTCAAGATAAAATGTATTCTACGAGCTACATGGAGAGTTATAAAGCAAGAATGAAAATGGAAGAAGTTTTGGGAAGAAAGAAGGTTTAGAATTTTAGAAGAGATTTTTTTTAAATGTTTTTTAAGAAAGGTTTTAAAAAAAAATTATAAGTTAAAGTAATTTACGTTCTGAAAAATTATTGTTTTAAGAAGAGTGAAGAAATTAAGTGTTGGAATTCTGCACCCAATTTCATATTCGCAGTCAATAAAAATCCTTGCAAACGATCGACGGAATCATGTTAAAAGCACTTCCCGTTCCCGAGTAAATACGTAAGTTTACACGTGATATTCTGATTTAAAATTTTCCCGTTTAAAATTTCCCTCCATATATTCCATGACAGCCTTGCCTCGGTACCGTGGAAGAGTTCAAATATTTACCTTAGACCCCAACTGTGATATACGGTCTTTATAGAAAGCGAGCTTGTTCAATTCAGTCGAATTTGAAGCTTTTGGTCCCTAAAGGATATAAAATTTTACAAGTCTTTTTAGGTAGTGGTAAAATTTTATGATTTTACTAGCGACCCGCCCCGGCTTCGCACGGGTGCAATGCTGATATATTATATACATATAAACCTTCCTCTAGAATCACTATATCTATTAAAAAAACCGCATCAACATTTATTGCGTAATTTTAAAGATCTAAGCATACATAGGGACTGACTGCGGGAAGCGACTTTGTTTTATACTATGTATATAAAATATTTACAGGTTGAAATTGATATCATTAGCATCCTTTTAAACTTAGAGTCTACCCATCAAACTGAACAACTTTTACTATGGGAGCAAACCAACCGAAACAAAACAAAAATTTGCTGTTGCATTCATTTGAGTATAGTAGACAGCGGTAGCGGATGCAGTTAAGTACGGAACGGCAGATTTTTTTTGCTCCGATCACTTTGCTCCCATACTAAAAGTTGTTCAGTTTGATGGGTAGACTCCTAGTTTAAAAGGATGCTAATGATATCAATTTCACCCTGTATATACGATACGATATGATAGTAATGACTTCTAAAATGAAAAGGCTTATGCATCACTATATGGAGTGGAAAATTTTTGTGACAATTTCCATGCTATTTATTAAATATTTCTTGTCATAATCAGCCTCTGCTCTGGGCCTCCTTTATAAGGAGGTTTAAATGACTCGTCGCAACGCATAGTAGGCAGATATCAAAAACATTTTCTAATAAAAAGTTGAGAGAATAAAAATGAAAATTATTCAATGATCTATTAGCACTTGGTCCAATATGCATTTCGTCCAATAAATCGTTAAAAAAAATCTGCAGTTCCATAGAAAACGGTCAATGGCTATTCGATCCAAATGTTAGGAATACCTGATCTTTTTTTGCGATTTTAATGTTGGTTCCATAGTAAAAGTTGTTCAGTTTAATGGTCTACTAAACTAAAAAACCCTCTTTATGGTATAGATAAGCTACTGATAATATGGTTATACAGGATGACATTTATATCATTGGCATCCTTTTGAATTAAGAGTCTACCCATCAAATCGAAAAAAAAAGTAGTGAGAGATATTCTGAAACCTCAGATCATCAACATTTCACTAATAGTACCTACCGAAACTCTGTCCAGTGTGACGTATATTAGCCCGTCGTTATATAATATTTATTTAATACCTAATATGCACAAAATCCGTGTGTAAAACGACTGCACACATTTTGATCGAAACCGCAATCTGCTGGCATCGAGAATCTGTTAAGGAGAGATCATTCGATGCGATGCCGTTTGGGCAACGCCTCTTTCGAATACTTTGAGAATTGGGGACGAAACGTGTCGTAAATCGAAGCAAGATTGGATTCGAGATACGGTGCTTTCGCGTCTATTTAAATTTTTGACGTCAGCAGGTAATTTGTTCAGTGAAAGAAGCCAACTCGTACCTATATTATACTCATTTGAGATTTCACTGTGTACTCAGATAAATATTAGAAAATTTCAAAACTTACCATAGATTACCATTGCCAGAGATGAAAGGATAAGGGCAGCGCCAGGACCGATTGTTTTTGCGATACTTGGCTTATGATCAAACCGTCAAACTGAACATCTTTCTCTATGTCACCAACATCGATATATCGCGAATAATCTACTGTTCCATACAAAACTGCAAACCTAATTGAGCCAAATGTATGGGACAGCTGATTTTCGCAATTTCGAAGTTGGTCTCATAGAGAAATTTGTTCAATTTTATGGTCAGGAGTGCGATTTTTGTATCTCATACGTTGAACTCAGCAGTTGAAAATGTATGGAGATACGCATCTTTCTATTGCTGATTTGCCTTTAAAAAATCGCACTGCGGAGTATGATTTTTGAAATTCAAATCAGCAATAGAAAGATGCATATCTCCATAGTTATTTTGACATTTTCATCTGCTGAGCTCAGCGAATTAGATTTATAAATCGCATTCCTGATCATAAAAAAGTGTCGGCATATAAAAAGGATCCTGTATATCCAGCAAAGGATGTGTATCGGTTGAAATGATGATAATTTTACGCCATTTATAAAGCTTACTCACGATGATTATTAGCATTAAGGTAGATTACATCCTAAACATAGCATAGTTAAGAATATCCACATTTCACATGTAGTGCCCAAACTCGACACTAGCTTGGCAGGTAGCGAGCCCGCTGCCTTTCTAATGGACAAATTGAGATAGTGGTTTACAATTTTAATATGTTGGTTTTCCTCACGTCCGCGATGTTACGTCACTGTTACTTCCGTGTTGCACATAGGAATGTATAAAGTTAAATAGATATGTAATGTATAATATGTACCGATTCATTATTCTAGTTTTTATTTATTAACTTTTTAGTACCTATATTTTTATACACTTTATTATCTTTCTGGTTTTCTTTATTCTCCTCCTTCTCCTTTCTTGGCTACACTGCCTACCTATTTTATTTATTTATTATTGTTGTGAAGTGGGAGATGTTTTCGTCCTTCAAAAAAATGCATCAGAATTCCAACAAATATCGACCAAATGGTGTCTTGTAGACCTTACTTTGTAAAGCACCAGATATTGACGCTCACGACCACGTTTATATTCTTGAGTCATGTAAATTTGTCAGAAAACATATGAATTTGAACTCCCCAATGGTTAATGACAGAAGAAATAATCGGAATTTACATAAATTAATTAGACCTTCCACAAAAATGCACCTTGTATCTTCTAGCCCCCACCATATGGTAATTAAAATACATATAACCACTTACCAAATTTAAAAAAAAAACATTGAAAGACTTGACAAATTTAGTATACACCTAAAAAAAATCTTTTGACTAAATCCTATTACAGTATTCTAGAATTATTTGCCGATAAACTAGATACCTAAATGCTTCGATGACTCTACGACTAGCATTAATTTATTAATTTTAATTTATTACTAGAATTTTTAACTTATTAACATTATATAACTTATTGACATTGTGATTTGAATTGACTGGTACTATACCTAATTAGTTATTGACTAATTATGTAATTATTAATATGATGGCAACTAGTAGCCCTTTATGTTTTGCTGTGCCCTTACAGGGCGTTACCTGTTCCTATTTTATATTATACGAGCGTTAACCCGCGACTTCGTCCGCACAAATTATATACCAGATTTTAAGTCGGATCATAAGCTATCAAACAAAAATTTCATCAAAATCGGTTCATCAGTTTTTGCGTGATACTCGTTCAAACAAACACCCAAACAAACAGACAGACAAAAAATCCAAAAATTGGTGAAATGGAATCAGGGTCACCTAAAAACCATATCGTAACTTTTTTTTTGTTAATATCTTCAATGTACAGACAAACTTCCTGTTACAGTTTTATAATAGTACGAGCGTTAACCCGCGACTTCGTCCGCACAAATTATATACCAGATTTTAAGTCAGATCATAAGCTATCAAACAAAAAAAGTTTCATCAAAATCGGTTCAGTAGTTTTTGCGTGATACTCGTTCAAACAAACAAACAAACACAAAAAGAAACAAACTAACACACAAACAAACAGACAGACAAAAAATCCAAAATTGGTGAAATGGAATCAGGGACACCTAAAAACCATATCGTAACTTTTTTTTTGTTAAGATCTTCAATGTACAGACAAACTTCCTGTTACAGTTTTATAATAGTACAAGCGTTAACCCGCGACTTCGTCCGCACAAATTATATACCAGATTTTAAGTCAGATCATAAGCTATCAAACAAAAAAAGTTTCATCAAAATCGGTTCAGTAGTTTTTGCGTGATACTCGTTCAAACAAACAAACAAACAAACACACAAACAAACAAACAAACACACAAACAAACAGACAGACAAAAAATCCAAAATTGGTGAAATGGAATCAGGGACACCTAAAAACCATATCGTAACTTTTTTTTTGTTAATATCTTCAATGTACAGACAAACTTCCTGTTACAGTTTTATAATAGTATAGATAGATAGATAGATAGATAGATAACATCCCGATAACTTGCGACTTGCAAATAATTAAATAAATAAATTTTCGTATGCGAATTCCTATGCTCCTAGGTTGCTTAGAAGAATTTCGTTTATTAGTACCTATTTTTAATTCATTATCTTTATTCAAATGACTGTTTTGGTGTGCAATAAATTATAAGTATGTAATTCATTGACATTTTCCATTTTTGGAGTTGAACCGGAATTATAGCAAATTTTTAACATATAAAACCGTAATAATAAAATATTCTGTTAACAAACATAAACATGTATAATCTCGTGAGTAGCGACTTTAATCCCTTGCGGGGTAGTCAGACACCTTGCTACAACCATATTATTAACTAATTCTTATACCTATTACCTTAAACCTTGAGCGATGATAGTCCATACGGAAGAGAGCTACAGCGACTCAATCATGAGGCGGCGCGATTCGATTCCTGGCCTGTACCACTAAGTTCTACGGAATTTATCTACGGTTGTATTTATCATTTACTAGCTTGGCGGTGAAGGAAAACATCGTGAAGAAACCTGCATACCCGAGAATGAAAAGAAAATACCATAAGTTCGGAGGTATGCGTAAAATATGGGTGAGCTTGGGGCGAACACAAAAGACCAGCGATGGTCGCAATGTTACATAACGACCCTTGCTTGCAATAGTCCAACCAACAATCAATCAATACTTACTACCAATCATCTTCAGAACCTTGCAATTGTAGCAAGTCTCACTTTAGCCTATAAACCAGTATTATTCCAATTTAATCACCTACGTGATTTGAGCACTAATCAACTAATAGGCGATTTATTAGTGTCCTTTGATCACTCATACACAAAAAAATATTAACTCAGAGCAACTTAAACAGAATCAAATATTGTCATCGGTAGTCCCATTTTATTGAATCTACAAAAATATATTCGGCTGCCTTTATAAAGTCACAATATTTAATAATAAACCAGCACCAAAAGACTATATTGATAGAAAATATTCTGATTTATTGCGAAAAAATATCCTTTGGATAATATAATATTGAAAAGATATCCTTGCCCCGGACACAATTTCCTTTATGTCCCGAAAGTGCTTTTTAAAAAGATCCACAATTTAGATAAAATGCTAATTTATTCATTGGCAAGAAAGAAGGAAAGAATAAGCCTACTGGAGATTCAATTTAATCTTAAGTTCGTAATTTACTTTTGATGTTAAATTAAAAACCTATTTCCCGGGGGAGAAAAAGTTAGTTGGTAAATTTTTGTCGATAGAGCTAATACTCAATAAAGCAAAAGTCTTAAAATGAAATAAAAGGTACCTAATAAAAAACTTAACTGATAGAGGGATTAAGAAAGTTTTTGTTTACTATATAGGGTCCTTCTTAATATGCTGCCACTTTTTAAGAGAATCCCACCTATCCACCCGCTTGGATACGTACTTGCCGTGCGGATTCGAACCCAAACCTCAAGATTGAGTTACCGTACATCTCTGCAACGCGGCACCAACGCTAATTGGCTATGCTTGATTTATACTTAAATAGCGACCCGCCCCGACTTCGCACGGGTGCAATGCTGATGTATTATACAGAGTGTTACAGAAAAGAAGTACAAATAAAAATTGTTAACTTTTAAGGAGTGGTTTAGACCAACAAACTGAAAAACATTCACTATGGGACCAACATCGAAATCGGGAAAAAAAAAACTTTTTATCCCATACATTTAGCTCTAGTAGATCTGTTGTTTAGTATGGAATATCGCAAACGCATCGCATTATGGCGATTATGGCAAATCTCCTCATTTTGGGGGAGGCCTATGCCCAGCAGTGTACGTCTATCGGCTGATATGATGATGATGATGATGGAACATGCTATTTTTTTTCGTGATTTCGATATTGGTCCCATAGTGAAAGTTGTTCAGTTTGATGGTCTTAACCACCCCCTTAAATGTTTATTTATATTTTTGTAACACCCTGTATACATATAAACCTTCCTCTTGAATCACTCTATCTATTAAAAAAACCGCATCAACATCAAAAAAAGTCGTTTTAAAGATCTAAGCATACATAGGGACAGACAGACAGACTGCGGGAAGCGACTTTGTTTTATACTATGTAGTGATAGTGGTTTTAAATTATACAGAGACTCGCTTAGCACCTGAAATCCATAAATCTTAACTTCAATTCCGAAACTGTGTACATTAACAACGAATAATAAATTTTCAATAGCTGAAAAGGTGATAAGTAAAATAAAATAATGAATAATTCTATGTGAAGAGCTATCTTGAATGCATAAAAATGCTAATGCATTCAGTGGCGCAAGATGGAGCCGGAGCAAATGGGGTGCAGATTGAATCTCGGTGTAAAATTTTTAAATTTCAAATTCAATGATAATCTTCTCGCGCGAAATAATACAATTTCGTTCGAAATATCGGTTATTTTCTAATAAGTGAGACTTTCTGCTGCTATTATTCAGGTTTTTGAAGTTGAAATAAAATTTAAAATGGTTTATACTTTGACATTTAAAAAAATTTGTTATTTCTAAGCAATTAACGGTAGTAGTACGACATAAACTATGGTAGCGTTAAATATACAGGGTGTAAAATTAAATGCGTCATAAACTTAAGGGGGTATTTCAGACCATAAAACGGAAAATTTTTCACTATGAATCCATTGATAAATAACGGCAAAATAAAAAATAAAAATCTGCTGGTGATAAGAAGGCTGGCAGTTACCTTCGTCAGTGCATAAGCTTGGCGATACAGAGGGGGAATGCTGCCAGCGTTCTTGGAACCGTCTCTCAGGGAGAGGCTTTGGAGGAGGTTTATAGGTTGTAGGTCCCCCCCCCCCGCTTTTTTTTGTAATATATATTTTGACATGGAAGTTGACGAAGCTTGTTGCAGATATTCAGGATGTATTTATTGACGAAACGTGTTGTGGATCTGAGTGATGTATTTTCTTTGACGAAGCCTGTTGTGGATGTGAGTGATGTATTTTGTTTAATAAATTGATTTTATATCATTTAATTGGAAGCCCTGGATTATAAATAAATCAAATCAAATCCCATATAACACAAAATCAAATGTTCCATAAATACTGGGGTCGAGTATGGATCCAATGTAATTTTTTAAGGGACAAGTGGACAACCAATTTTTTTTGCGATTTCAATGTTGATCTAATAATGAAAGTTGTTCAACTCTAAAGCACCCCTTTCAGAATGTACCCCTTTAAATTTGACACCCTGTAAACTTATGGTCGATTTAATTTAAATTTTCACTTATTACTTAACTGCCTCCGTGGTCTAATGGTTAAGAACATTGGCTCTCGACACGGAGGTCGTGGGTTCGATTCCCACGGCGGACACCTAGTGAAATGTCACTTTGTGCGTTTTTCCCCAGTTGGTTAGGGCATAGCAGGCTGAATAACCGGATTGTTTGAAAAGAAAAATTATTCTGTGCTTCGGATGGCACGTTAAGCCTTTGGTCCCGGCTACTATCTCTGGTGGAAGTAGTCGTTATATAAAAACCACGTCAGAGGCCGTAAGTCGGTCTGAAAAAACTCTGACACCAGGGTTCTGCTCACACGATAAGAAAGAAGAGAAAGAACTTATTAAACTGAAACAGCCCTGCTTTGACATTTCAAATAAAATTAAAGATTAAAAACTTGATAGATCTTGCTTTCTGAATAATTATGTTACCTACATGTTGTTAAACAGTGCCACAAAAGGAAAGTTTACACCCATGTAGTCTCACAGGTACGTAACACCTCGGAAACTATTCGACAAGCTTATTTTACGGTACGGGTCCTGCGCGAGCCGCTAACTTGGGGAATCTCTTTCATTCATTCACCATAACAAGTCCTATATCAGAACCTTTGTGTCCCCTTTGTAAGCGTGAGAATCGTTTAATCCGTAGGAGTTTGTGCATGGCACGAACTTTGTGAAGTCATTAAACTGGGTCGCAGTTCGCCAGTCGTCTGCGGGCCAAGTTATTTCATTACCTGTAGTTCAGTTTTAATCGTATTCAGACTCTTTTGTAAAGTGTGATCGGTAGTACATGAATTCACGACCACTTATAGGGGGTGCTCAAAAACTTCTTTTTATTAACCGTTTTGTTTTAGTTTTAGTATAATTATAGGTTTAAGAATTGTATCAACAAACCTTCATAAGAAATGTAATGAAGCGGGCTTTGAATGAAGCATAACGTAGCATATGCTCATGACTATATTCCCCGAGGGTTTAGTAAGAGACGTGTGGGAGTGAGCTCGTTGTAATGGGCAGTGGTTACAATACAAATGCCCGGGGCATTTGTGTTGTACCATTAGCAATTGAAGCATTAGGTATGTTTTCCGTCAACGAAAACCCAGTGGTGTTACAAATCGTACACAAATTTCGAAAAACCCATTTGCAGTTACAAATGGAGGCAGCAGGAATTGAGAAATGCCTGTATTGTATCCAGAAATAGACCCTGACGTGCCCCGAGTAGCAATAATGAAGAGATGGCATTGTGTCCCCATAGATCTTAGATCGGCAAATTAATCGAATCGCTAACCACTCAGTCACGATCTCAATACCTGCAACAATGGACAGATATTAATGGGCACTGCGAGTGAAATGTGGCAGCAACTCTAGGGTTGTAGATAGGTGATTCTGCGGGCGCCAGTTCCCACCAGTTTATACCAGTCAGCGTTATGACATTTTACACTTCCAACCTGGAGCATAGGCAAGCATAGGTTCCGCTTTTGCAACTTGTCTCCTGGCCGGCCGGTCGCGGCATGATACGAGGTGAGGGCCAAATCAATCCGGGCCCTCTGGAGAATCTTAGTCCGTGGCGACGCCTTTTACCAACAGCTCGACACAAGCTGCTCTGCGGGTTCATTTAATTTTTATAAATGATATTATATTTAGGACATATCTGACTACATCGCGGATGCGATGGGAAATATAGTCGAAGGTACATTTTTCTTAAAGTTTTGCTACACGAGTTCGTCTTGTAATAATTATTATAATATCACTAATTATAGTATAGTAGTTCGGCTCCTCCAAAATAAAAAACAAGAATACGCCATTTGTTTTTTTTGCCCCTTTTTACAAATTGATATAACTTGTTCTAATGTAACAGAATTGAGGATCCTTTTTTAAACGGGAAATATGCTAACAGAACTATCCACTAATAATTTAATATATCGTGTACAGTAAGTAATTGATAGTAAAATAAATTCTTAAAAGTGGCTCTGGCGTCAAATGTTCAATGGCGTATTCCATGTTTTATTTTGGAGCAGCCGAGTGATGGTGGTGGATGGTGGTGGTATGATAAACAGGGTGAAATTGATATCATTAGCATCCTTTTAAACTAAGAGTCTACCCAACAAACTGAACAACTTTCACTATGGGAGCAAACCGATCGGAGCAAAAAAATACTCAGCTATTCCATACTAAACTGCAATGCCAGCTCGACTCAAATGTATGCAACAGCAGATTTTTTTTTTTGCTCCGATCTGTTTGCTCCCATACTGAAAGTTGTTCAGTTTGTTGTGTAGACTCTTAGTTTAAAAGGATCCTAATGATATCAATTTCACACTGTAGTTATTATTTGTATATTTAATGGGTTGATTGATTGATCGAATTATTGTAAAATAATCAATACTAAAACATACAAAACACATTACCTATTTATGCTTAGTATATGACTGCATAAAAAACTGTATTTTAACAATTATTATCACTTCATTAACTATCCATACAGAACCAAGATGCAGGCTTAACGAAGTGCAGGCGAACGTGTTAATTTCACTAAGAGCCTTTAAGTAGATGCACTTAGCGAAGCGTCTACGTTTAATCTTAGTGTAATTAACTAACAAAAAGTTAAATCTACCTGAAACCTACGAGACCTCTCGACTTAAATGTAAGGAAGAGAGATCCAAGAGATATCTTGGGAACATTATCTCCGTATATCCGTGTTACCTCCTGTAAAATGCACTTTTTCACTCAGGGTTTGTTGAGGTTGATTAAAACACAGATATAGTTTTCACTAGTGAATGTGGCCAGCGCACTTCCGTACGGCACGGTGATCGGCGTGTGAATACCGAGCGAATGTACGGTAGATATTCACCACAGACTGCGCCTGCCGATAGATGGCGCTACCGTCGCTTTCCACATTAACTACTCTTTATTGCTTTACACTACACCCTGCCTTGTGAAGGCGGCGGGAACCCGTTGGATGAGGGCAGCGCAGGACCGGTCGTTATGGCGATCCTTGGGGGAGGCCTATGTCCAGCAGTGGACGTCCATCGGCTGAGATGATGATGATGATGATAATGATGACACCTCTGGAAGGTAACAGCAGTACAGCAGCGCGTGGTCTCACCCTGCTGCAGCTTAGAGACGCGGGAGATTTTTTGAGGAAAAGTGCCGTGGGCGCAAACCGATTATCCAGGGCCCTTCGACATACGACCACCAAAGGGGTGGGGGAGGGTTTAGTAGTTAAAAATCCCGCATTACGCGAGTCCATACCTAAGGAGCCAGGTACCTATATTTTTAGTATTTCGAATGTTTTTTTTTTCACCCTAGAGTGCGATTTTTGACAGTCAGAACACGTTCATATCAGCAGTAGAAAATGTCAAAATAAATAAAGATTCGATCATGATTTTAAAAGTGAGAGATTAAAAAATAGCACTTCTCTATAATAATTAGTTTAGGGGTTGGTTTTATATTGCCAGGTGGTTTTATTTTCTAAGCCAAATTATACCTTAGGTATTATTTACCTATTCTAGAAAGGCAGGGCCGGGCACGTATCGGACAACACATAGTGTAGGGTACCTCATTAGGTTCATAATTATCCTTACAGTCATTATGTAATGTCGTGGCAGACTGGCAGACCACACTGGTGCTAAATTTACTGTAATGTCGTTAACCACTAATGGATTCTAGATACAGGCTCTTTAGTATATGTTAATTGTGCAATATTGTCAGATATCTTGAATATAATTATCATTGAATTTTTATGTTTACAGCACTTTCTTTCTTTCTTATCGTGTGGGCAGAACCCTGGTGTCAGAGTTTTATCAGATCGCCTTACGGCCGTGGCCGTTTGACGTGGTTTTTATGTAACGACTACTACCACCAGAGATAGTAGCCAGGACCAAGCACGGAATCATTTTTCTTTTCAGACAATCAGGGGATTCAGTCTGCAATGTCCTAACCAACTGGGGAAAAACGCACAAAGTGTCATTTCACTAGTTGTCCCCCGTGGGAATCGAACCCACGACCTCCGTGTTGAGAGCCAATGCTCTTAACCATTAGGCCACGAAGTTTCCAGCACTAAACTTGGTTTCTATTTTTTTTTATTTACTGCATTCGTAGTTTTTCGACTTATCTACTATTTTTACCTGTATTTGTACTTACCTACTATTTTTACCTGTATTTGTACTTACCTACTATTTTTACCTGTATTTGTACTTACCTACTATTTTTACCTATATTTGTACTTACCTACTATTTTTACAGGAGTCCGCGTTATTTATACCTTGATAGTTTTCTAAAAAGCAATGAAAAAAACAGCCAATAATTCTGAAGCCTAAACTTCCTAGTCTTGTGTCAAGTCAGTCCCATTCTTTAATACTACGTCCGGGTGTATACCAACATATTGCAGTTCAAGCTTCGAAATTCGGGGTTTTCTTTTTTCGATATTTGCCAAAAAACTTTTTTTTTATGATATATGCTGTTCTATAAACTTGGGCAGAGTAGCTGTTGACGTTTTTTATGAAACTGCAATTTTTTTTTACGCATTTAATTTTACACCATGTATTGTTAACTTAATTCGAAGTCGAAAATATACGAATATTGTAAAAATTAGCGAATAACAATTAAACTCTAAAGGTTCCGAAGCTTGGACTTTCAGTAAACAGTGCTGTACACTAATATATACTCCAAAATGTACAAAAATATTATGTTAAGTTTACACAAATACGCGCTGCATATAAACAAAGTTCCATCCTAGTTTCAATATTAACCAATCAAAGTCAATGTAATTTTTTAGATACGATCTAGAATCTAATATCTGTGTTTTACCTGCATACATATTTTCACGCTTGTCTGTATACTGGGGTAGGCAGAGACAACGGAATCTGCGCATTTGTCAGATTTCCGTTTAAAAAAAATATACAGGGTTAAATTGATATCATTAGCATTCTTTTATAAACTAAGATTCTACCCATCAAACTGAACAACTTTTACTATGGGAGCAAACCGATCGCAGCAAAACAAAAAAATCTGATGTTCCATACATTTGAGTCGAATAGGTACTGCAGTTTTGTATGGGACCGCAGATTTTTTTTTGGCGATTTCGACGTTGGATCCATAGTGAAAGTTGTTCAGTTTGATGAGTAGAACATGCTGAAGTTATCCGCAGTGATATAAAATTTACCCTGTATTAATTTCCATGCTAGGATTAATTTAATTAAATATGCTGACACTTTTTAAGGGGATTACCAAACCATCAAACTGAACAACTTTGTCTATGGAACCAAATCCGAAAACGCGAAAAAAAATCTGTTGTCCCATACATTTGGCTCGAGTAGGTGTGCACTTTTGTACATCAGTTTTTTTTTTTCGTGATTTCGGCGTTGGTGCCATAGAGAAAGTTGTTCAGTTTGACGGTCTGATCATCCTCTTAAAAAAGTCTCAGCATATTAAGAAGGACCCAATATTTTATAATTATATTCCAACGGAAACACAGCCCAGACACTGCATACAAAAAATTGAAATTGACAGGATGACGTCAGCACATGCGAAACCAAAGAAAGGTCTTCTTAGGTATCTACCGGGTAACCAGAGGGCAATAGAGGGGGTGAGGTAAAAAGTTGGTGAGAGGAAGGAAATGTCCGCACTGTATGTAGTAATGGATACTCTTTCTTATACTGTGACGGATCTGACAAACTACAGTAAAGCACAGATATTGGTTTCTAAATAGTGTCTAAAAATTTCATTGACTTTAATAATGATTAATATCCAAAATATAATCCAACTTCGTTTGTATGGAGCATGCCAACGGTAAGCTAATATTAAATATCCCCTTAAGCGGACCAAGTAATTCAATTTAATACAGATTTAAAGGGAAGGAAAATAAAAGAAGAAACCCTCAAGCATTAGCTTTGAACCCCTGATTTGATTATATTGAACGATTAAAAATGTACAACGTAAAAGGGATTTAGGGAAGTTAAGTCTTTTGGTCTCGGTATCCGGTTGTAATTAGTAAATTGTTGGGATTATCGTGCTATGTTATCTTAGTACAAACTAAGTGGAACGCTGATTTTCCATAGACAGCTTCCGCCATCTATCGGTTATGTTTCGAAGAACTATATGTATTGAACTAGGGTTCATAACGGAGCGACAGCGCGCTACAGCGGTGATGCTGCGCTGGCGTGCCTGGTAGTAGTGAGAGATTTCGCCCATATTAATCACTGTCTTGTTGGTCTAGCGGGCTAGACAACCCGCTCACGATCCGAGTAACATGGTTCGATCCTCGTGTCGGCCGATCGTCTTTTAAAATTTTATTTCATTAAGTGGCTCCCCCCGGTGCTAATAAGCGACAACCCTAATAATTAGGGCGACCTAAAATTCAAGGCAACTTACCTATCTATATCCAATACTAATCTATGGGGATTATTCAAAGTATACTGCAATATAATGAATTGATGGCAAAATGGGCAGGAGTCGTATGCATTCTCTTGTTCATTTCATATTCGTAAAACATAAAAAAAACAAAAATCTGCACTGTTAGCTCTCTATACACGGTGTTAAATTAAATGCGTTACATATTACACGGGGTACTTCATACTATCAAACTGAATAACTTTTACCTTTCCTATCCCTTTACACTCTGTATACCAATAAATACTCTCTCACTCTTCTTGTTGGAAAAATTATAAGCTGATACTGTTGTAAATAGTACAGTAACTGGAGGTATTTGTTTTGGAACCGGCTAAAACTGCTCCGGTTTGGATATATTTTTATTTTGAAATGTCCGTAATTTGAAATATTCCAACGTTTACAGTTTAGAAATTGATCTTTGAGCCAGTGTAATTTTGAAACTATACAGGATGTAAGTGACAGCCTAGCAAATACTGAATCGGTGAACTCAGACCATCAAATTAATTAATTATTTATTTCTCACATTTTATTCGGGTAGGTGCAGCAGTTTTGTATGGGACAGCAAATTTTTTTTCGCTTTTCCTGAGGCAGGCTCCATAGTCAAAGTTGTTCAGTTTGATGGTCTGAGTTCACCGTTTCAGTATTTGCTAGGCTGTCACTTACACCCTGTATAACAAAACGGAAATCTGACAAACCACCGACAAGGATATTAGTTTCTAGATCGTGTAAAAAAGTCATTAATTTTATTTGGTTAATATTCAAAATAGAATCAAACTTCGTTTGCATGGAGCGCGCTTACCAGCAAATAAAACGCCACAAGAAGTTTATTCGTCAGCCAGTCAAAATTAAAATTGCCTCAATGAAAAGAAAATGTCCTGTTTTTACCTGAATTCGGAAGTTGTAGAGCATTTTTTTTAATTTTCTTTTTTTGGGTTACAACTTTTTACATGACTAGAGCGTAAATTTTTAAAGTATTTTAAATTACAGACATTAAAAAATAATCATTAAAATCGAAGTAGGTTTGACCGGTTCCGAAACAACATACTTTTTAATCTACTGCTCTTCCACTAAAAATCAATATCAAACTTGTTAACCATTCCATAGAGCTTAAACTCAATAATAAATGAACAGCCGTCTAACGATGTATACCGACCGGTATTGTGTACAGTTTCCTATCAAATCAAACGGAAAGCTCATTCAAATGTAAAGTGTAGTGAGCATCGTCGAGTTTGCACTAGAGCTGCAGCGACGCGATTCAAATGCATTCAGTTCTGTACTATTTCTAGTACGTGTTTATTTAAGTTTTGTTAGAAAATGTTTTTTTTTGTAAAGTATAGGATTTCATTTCAGTGCAACTAGTGTAAATTAGCTAATCCATACATTTTAGTCGGGTAGGTACAGCAGTTTTGTATATGACAGCTGATTTTTTTCGCGTTTCCTGAGGTAGGCTCCATAGTGAAAGTTGTTGCGTTTGATGGTCTGAGTTCACCGTTCAGTATTTGCTGTCACTTACACCCTGTATATACTATTCTGTGCTGGGCTATTCTCTATTGTGTGTCTATATGGCTAGGCTACGCTGTCGTTTATCAGGTACTTTCTGGCTTATAACAAGGCTCACCCTATTGTGTATTAGATCAAATGTGTTTTCTCTAAATAGTATGGAACAAAGTCGATATCCTCTTCCTTCTTCATCATTTCTGTTTCTCAGCTTACTTCTTCCAAACTACGCAACGGATTTTAATACGAATTTCTTTCGGAAACTTTATGCGTTTTTTACTTGTATTATAGATCACACCCAGACGATGCGAGAGCGAGTCGCTAGTTGTACATAAAACTGAGATTACGGCATCGGTATGGTACTCCCAAAACTCGACATTACAAATACAGAGCTAGACATAAGCAAAACGCCACTTATAATAGAAAAAGGTGTAACCTTGTATGTATGCTGTTTTTTTTTTTATGCGCATTTGCACTTTTTTTTAATTAATTTTATTCATCTTAAAAACAATACATTGGTGACATTGGTGTTCTGGCACTTAAACCTGGAAATTGTGCCTAGCCTGACATAGAGTACATTGCAGTTACTGTCTAAGTGTTTTAAAAAACTACATACATATATATTATCTTTACTTCCCAGTGGTAAATCCACTCAAGAGAGTTAAGAGACACTTTTATTTACTTTATTTCGTTAAAGGACATAATAACGTAACTTTTATTAGTCGGTCAATAAAAAATATCGTATTTTCTGAATGAAGAACGAACGCTGCTGCTGTAAGATCGTGATCGCAGACCGCGCTCATTTGATTGTATCCTAAAGCAATATATATCTGTTATCACTTTTAAGTAAGTGAATATTTTGATAACTCACATTGAATTGAAGCACGTCTACAAAACTTTTAACTTATTTCGCAATTTATTTCAAAACACTCTAAATAACGACTTAGTAAAACTGCACTTTAAGAAAAGGTTTTAGGGCGAACAAGGTATAAACTTGAGTCAATTGTAAAGAAATCAAAACTTTAATCGTAAAAGATTTTACTAGCTAGACGAACATTCGCAGCAAAAGAAAAGAGCGTCGTTCAGGGAGACGCGGGCGGGCGTCGCGCGGCGCGTTGGGCGGTGCGTAGCGCGGGGAATATAGAATATATTATGGTACAAGTGTGTAATGTTGGTGATTACCGCTGAGGCGCCATTGAGACCCGAGCCGTAGGCGAGGGTCTTAAGAGAGCCGAGGACGGTAATCATCAATACACACGTGTATCATACGACGTTTTTCAACACACTTGTGAAGAAAATAATAATAAAAAATCATTTTATTTAGTGAATAAAAAGTTTATTTAGAGAATTTATTTGTACTATTGAATATGATCTTTTTTGTATCGAAACTTTTTTAAGAACAAAGCAACTCAAGAACTCAACCAAGAAGTTTAGATACCTACTATAAAAAACCTTTGAAACCCTTGTGAATAATAGTAATGAAAAAGTCACAGTTTGATTATAGGTGTCATTATGTGCCTAATTGCGGTGAAATAAGGGCCATTTTATGAGCAAGTGTGTTGAAAAATCTATTACGATTTGTCGCGTGTGACAACGCTTCTCCTTGAACGATCTATAGTCTACACATCGCCGTATGTTCGTAGCAAACTGGAGTCTGCCAGTCAGGTCAGGAATCCTCACTACACTAAATACTTGACACAAATTGAAAATGTTAAAAAAAAGATTTCTTAAATATTTAAATTACAGATCATTTACTAAGCCGGACGCATAAAATGACGCCTTATCTCATTATAATATGCATTCACTTACTTTTAGACGTGAACTGACTTGGTAAATGGCATAAATTACTTTGTATGTAACAGAAATCTGAGACGAAAGGCTCTCTTCGATCAACCCGCTGTATACAATAATTATACGCAAAACGAATATATGTATCGAGCAGCTAGCTCGATTCGAGCTACTTGTATTGTACAACCTTAAATACTTTGATTTGGATCCATTTTGTTTATCTTTGGCAGAGTATAAGCAGGGTATAACTGTTAAAGTTCTTTAGACTGAGTCTTTACTTCGCATTATACTTTCTTCTTATCATTTATTATTATTTTAGCCTACCGACCTTCTGATAGGTAGCTATTAATTGTATAGGCTTTGCAAGCACTTTTTATTTAATTTTAAATTACCGTTAGCGGATTCCTGTAATTTGTCTATTCTAAGTTCATAGTTTGTAACCATTCGTTTGTAATTCGACTGTTGGTTTCCTGAATAAAAATTTATAAAATTACCGGCAACCCGCTCCGCGCACCGCGGCGCCTGAACGAGGCCTAAGGAAAATCTTTTTAAAAAAATGTATAGTCCATCCGTAACAGGACCATAATATACAGGGTGAAATTGATATCACGATAACTTTTACTATGGGAGCAAACCGATCGGAGCAAAAAAAAATCTGCAGTTGCATACATTTGAGTTGAGTAGGCATTCCAGTTTAGTATAGAACAGCTGTTTATTTTGCTTAGATACTAATAGTTGTTCGGTTTGATGGGTAGACTCTTAGTTTAAAAGGATGCTAATGATATAATTTTTACCCTGTATAAGTACCATACATGTATGTATACAGCTCACGCCATTGTTTGATTCCAAAAACACAAAGTAATTTTACAACAAAAATCTTAAAGGCGTTTCTACATAGTCTTTAACACAAAATGTTCGCATTCTCCGAATTTTCTCTTGTATAAAAACTTGCTTACCGTCAACCGCATTATTTTGGGCTGATCTAAAATCGTACCACATTCTTCTACCTCAACTTTTCCTCGTCGCAAACTTTGTACGAAGTTAACACGCTTTCATTGAAACTCGTGAAGGTACAACAAAACCACTAAAAGGTACGTGATTCTGAGCATATTCGTTTACTACGTAGATTGTTTACCTTATAGACTTCTATGTATTGAAAAGTTTCAAGAGGCGTCTTTTCTGCTAGCATTTTTTTACACAAAAATAGTTTCAACGTTTTCTTCACATCCTTAAACCTATCAGATTTATGTGGATGTTGCACAATCCTCTTATTTGCTTTACTCTTAACGTAGATGGTAGTTTCATAAAAAATCATTTCTAATCTTGATTAAGAAAATCTAATTATTAGCCCATGTTCCTATCCGCGCCAAACCAGATGCTTCAACTTTATGTTATATTTCTATGACACTTTATTGTAAGCACAGATATTTGATTGATACAAATATATAACCGGGGCATTTATAACCAAATAAAAACAGCGCAATATAAAACCGAATCATGCATAACTAAATCAAAAACTGAATAATAATATTTTAGGCAAAAAAATGAAATTATTATCTTAATTTAATTCAGGCCCGGAAAGAATCTTAAGTTTATGTCGTGGTATCAAATCGAGCGAACTCAAATTCTATTAGAACTCTAATGGGCGTGAAATCTATAATTGATTAGGTTAAAGTTTTAATAGATACGTCGGCTCACCTGTTTCGAGCTGAGCATGTATTCTAATTGGTTCGATAAGAACCTAGAACCCTTACTTGAACTTAAGGTTTCCGATATAAATTGTGATCGTTTTTGTCGGAACTTCAATAGAGTTGAAATTGAACGAAAACGTTCATGATATATCGAAAACCGAAAGTCCGAGTAGACCCTCAAGATTTCAGTGTTAGAATATCGTAAGTAATTGAAGACCATTTTGTAGGGTGGACTAATGACTTTGTGTAGATCCGGGTAACCCGATGGTTAGCAAACTTCACAATACCATTCGAAATCTTTAAATAAATAAATAATACCTAGCTTGGTTGTTGTCATCGAAATAAATTTCTCGCCCAAAATATTAAGGTATACGAATCTAGTCTAAATTCTTCTAATATATAAAATTCTCGGTTACGGTGTTTGTAACAAAACTCCTCCTAAACGGCTTGACCGATTCTTATGAAATTTTGTGTGTATATTCAGTAGGTCTGAGAATAGATCCTAAAGTATATCTCAGTGGTCTGCGTGTACGAAGTCGCGGGCTGTTGCCCGATATGATAGTAATAAATAAACATTTTGTACATTCTGACAAAAATTATCAAATCACATTAATTGACTTGTATTATTAGGATGACTAGACAATGATATAGATACAAACACCCATGACTCAGGTACAAATATTCATGTTTATCTTACCAATATTTCCCTTTTACGGGATTCGAACCGCGACCCTCGGCGCAGCAGGTTCACTATAGTCTGAACTATTGGGTCGTTAATTTGTTTCTTGTAGAAATTTTAGCATCGACACCGAGCATCAACTTGACAGGCAGGCTCTACCAACAAATCTATCAGGCCAATTCAGGCCATTAGCAGAGCCGGCGCAGCGCAGAGCGTACATTTTTTTCACTGCCAAACCATTACCAACTTCCCATACATTGAAATAACATCGTAAATCAATTAACACGACTACTAGTCCCCCAAAACAGCAACAAGTTGAGGCGAAAGGTACGGGTAGGCATGGATGGATTGATGGAGGATGGAGGATGGATTTCCGTCCTCTAAAATTATGATGATAATGATGGACATCAAAAAAATGTTACAAGCAATTTCTTAGCAAAGATCCTATCTCTTTAATTGGTTAATTTAAATTTATGATTTTGTTATCAAGAGTTAATTAAACCCGAAAATTTCTTGTTCGTGCCTAAGCGTAATTCTAATTTTGTGACAAGTTTTATTCATAAATTATGGTCTGTACCATAGAGGGAGCTATAACATTTTAGGCGAAAGCATTATGGACGATTACTAACTAGTGCCACATGAGTAAATACCCCACAAAGACAAAGGTTCGAAAAAGCGGACACTTGACGCGTTCGCCCATAAATTGTCCACTGGCCGGCCCGGTTTTTCCACTGGCGGTGCGTAAAACACGAATCCTTATTACTTTCTAATTATTTTTTTATTATTTGTTAAGGACCCATTTGGCTGCCTTTGAGGATGAATAAAAAAAAGCCAAAAAGAAAAAAACAAGCACGGTTGAAATAATGTCATCATATCAGAGACTGCATAAGTAACCACTATAATTATGATTAAAGTATTCATTCAACAATTGCCAGGACCATCTGCCTGCAGACCTCAAATTTAGAGAACGTCACAGTATGGGTACAAGCTAAATCAAGTTATATAAGGTCTAACAAAATAAGCTGAAACTATTTTAATGGGAGGATCAGACCATCATACTGAACAACCTTCTCTATGGAACCAATAACGAAATCGCGAAAAAAAAATCAGCTTTCCCATACAAAACTGCAAACATAACTCGACTCAAATGTATCGGAGAGCTAATTTTTTTTGCGATTTCGAAATTGGTCCCATAGAGAAAGTTGTTCAGTTTGATGGTCTGATCATCCTCTTAAAATAGTTTCAGCTAATTTAGTTAGACCTTATATACAGGCGCTATAATTAGCTTAGTTTATGCGACATAACTAATCGGACTAGATGGTACCAAATTGCATTGTCGAAGTTAGAACACTTTGCATAAATACGTCCGATTTACACTGGACAATTTCTACACTACGATTAGCAAGCAATATAGGCATACTCTGAAGACTTGATACAAACGCGCTCCCATTCTGATGACGGCGCCAGACCATGCTTGACTCAATAAAATCGTTTTCTGGTGTCCCTTACTACATGGATCTTGTTGCGACTAGGGATAACTTCCGTGCGTTCAGATGTTTTTGCCATACTTATTACTGGAAGCAAAATAGGTCATAGTTTCAGTACAATGTTAGGTTCCTATTGTTTTATTTTGTATTTTTGGTGCTTTTGCGGTCGTGTATTCAACACTGCCATAAATGATCTCTTGCATTGGCTCTCTAATAGCCATGCTTCTTTTTTTTTTCCTTCTTATTGCTGTCTCCCGTTTGCAATGGAGGGAAGTCGGATATTTCGTTTTCCTACTCCTCCTATCTTCTTTGATTAATTCATTGCGGGTTCCAAGACAGATTAGAGTCATCCCCCGGGCTCGCTGGACTTCATTGTCCAGTGTTGTGAATGGTCGCCGCTGTTGATCCTGGCTTACAGGAGTTACAGCGGTGGGAACGTGTGGTGGGCCTATGCCCGATTAAAAAAAAAAAAAAAAAAATTCTGATGACGGCCTGATGAGCCTAATGACGGCCCGGTAGCACAGTCTTTAGTGAACCTGCCTGCTGTGCCGAGGGTCACGGATTCGAATCCCGTAAGGGACAAATATTTATAAGATGAATATGAACATTTGTACCCGAGTCATGGATGTTTGTATCTATATATGTATTCTATATCGTTGTCGAGTCATCATAATACAAGTCCTAGTGCTTTAAATGTGACTAGATAACTTGTGTGACAATGTCCAAGATATTTATTCTCAAGAAGAGACCAGCACATGTACGAGTGAGAGAGGAATATAAGACTGCACTCTGTCGTCCACTGCCACCACGAGAGGATGTGAGGTCTTAATTGATGGGGGGTAGAGTGTCCGTACCGAATGTAAAAAGAAGATACCTACGTTCTCTTTCTTATACTGTGGTATTTGGGTGTATCGGAGCACGGTTCTTGTCTTAGTGCCTTTACTCGATGCCATTCAAAAACCGAGTAGATGTTCTGCAGAGAAGCATCCTAATACAAGCACGCGGCGGCGATACAACCCTACATGCACAGCTATGTTTGTACCAAACAGAAGGACCGCTTTACACAAACGAGCGAAATAGGTACACGTATACATACACGTGCACGTACGACCAGAAAATCAATAGATAGTACAGGCATTTGACTGACTTGGTGTGAGATCGCCCGTATATACGTATTACGTTTATGTGTGCGTGCACCTGTTTTGCACATTGCGTGAAGCCGTATTTCTGGGACCTATTTTTGTGGCGAGCGAGCGGTAGCATCGCTGCGCATGTACCGGCCGCCGCAAGCTTTTATAAAGCTGTTTCTCTGTAGAATAACTACTCTGTGACACAAATCTCTCTTCAAGTGCATGCAGGGTGAGGTGTTTATTGCAAAAATATCCTGCGTACCAGACTTCTTTTCTAAATAAACAGTTGCTGTAGTAGAAAACAGCAATAAGAAAATTATCCGTATAGTTATTGTACTTACTCATGTTTAACAGGTTTAACACCTCCATATCGATTTAACGTTTACGAGTATCAGGAAAAGGTAATAAACTGTAACAATTGGGGGTTCAGATTCGCATCCGCCAGTTCATGACGGTATGCGGTATTATGTTCTCAATATGCAATTAAAATACGAAACGGCTGTTACCGCGAATAATATGAACAGAAATTATTATGTTCGAGCGTTTGCTATAATAAAACGTGACGTTGTAATTTTGAGTGTGATTTGATGATAGCAGGTGCGTTTAGTTGTTTAAAGGTTTTTACCTTCAAGCATATGCATTGCGTATCCTGGAGGGTTGGCAGCAGCGCTTTGTGTATGGACACTCAAACTGAAATTCAACTCAAAATACTATCACATAGATAGCTTTCTGACATAGTTTCTACCACCTTGTATGAAGGTGTTCCGTTGCAGAGAAGATGCGGCCAGAAACTCTATAACACTCATCTTTTAAACGAAACAAAATATACAAAGTACAAATCAATCACGACACGAGGGTCTGGGTTCGAATCCGCACAAACGGCATGCCTTGTACCAATGAGTTTAAGCCCAGTCATTTTACGGAGTTTTGTTAGGCGGGGTAGGGGGTAGTTATTAATTGGACTTTTAAACTGAAACCGGTACCATTTAGTGACAAAAAGACTATCTTAACGTATATTAAAAAAAAAATCGCTACGCAACATAGAAATCAAAATTGTGTGTCCCAGAAGAAAAAAATATCAATTATTAATTAGTCCCTCAAACCGTAAAATGACTGGACTATTTTTCTAACTTATTGTACGTAATTTTGACTGCTATTAAATGGTGACGGAAAACATCGTGAGGATACCAGCATAGGCTGAAGAACAAATTCTGATGCTTATGTGAAGTCTATCAATCCTCATTGGATACGTGTGGTGAAGTAAATCTCATACAGGGTGTATGCCCTGATTAGGTCTTTGCCCTGGGTCGTATAATAGGTAAATGATGACAGATACCTTGCAATCAGACATTTTTGCCTAGGCAGACAAAAATAAAAATACAACAAACAGAGAAGGACAGTAAAATCAAAAAGTGTACTTAGATTCACAAATAATCATCATTGTATAAATTGACTATTCTCTTAAAGCTACTCCGTTTCAATCTGGTTCCTTTTTTACGGGATTAAATGAATTATCTTGCAAGGAAAAAAGAATAGTCACTTAACTCAAAGTTGCTGCCTTTGCAAGATAGCCTTTGATACACACAGACCGCGAGCTTAAAGATCGAGAATGATTTATGATTTACACTTAGTACTGAAATCTTGATTATAAATTGAACGAGATGATCAGTGATTACAAACATACATCTCAGGATGGGAATAGTATCTATCTATCTATACTATTATAAAACTGTAACAGGAAGTTTGTCTGTACATTGAAGATATTAACAAAAAAAAGTTGCGATATGGTTTTTAGGTGTCCCTGATTCCATTTCACCAATTTTTGGATTTTTTGTCTGTCTGTTTGTTTGTGTGTTTGTTTGTTTGAACTTACCGCATCGAACACCAACCTGTAACGTAAACGGACAGCGTTCTTAGAGAAGGGCAAAAAAGTTGTTAAAAGTTATGTTGTTTAAAGTCAAAGACGTCACCGTCGAATTCACGGAGACTGGTATAAAAGTGGCGAATAGTGAACATTACAAAATATCTAATAAATAGCTTCACGTGGTATAGTTTCAAGGGCAAATGAGCCGGCCATGTCTATCAAATGGACCAGGAGAGGTGGGCAAAAATTGTTACGACCTGCACAGCTAGCATGCCACCCACGACAAAGCGTTTAAACGAGAAAAACGTCATGCGCGCTCTTTCTGGCCTACGTAAAATAATAAAGATGGAGGCACATCTCGATTTTTATCGTTTTTTCGGGGGTAGCATGCGAGGCCTACGGGATCCCAGAAAATGGTCGACGGTATACGGGTCGTCCTAATAAGAGGTGGCGGATCATCTGGATGCTTTTGCCTCCTCTTTAATCTTGCCACTTGTCCTCAAAAGCATCCAGATCAACCCGCCACCTCTTTTTAGGAAGACCACAATATTTCCCATTTTTTTAGACAATCAGGTTTAAAAAAAAATTTAAAACCTTCGTGTTCATCGAACTGAAGAGTCGTATGTCCACCAGATGTAGTACTCAACACCTACTTAGAAGCTGAGTCAGCGATGCCGTCAAGATGTCACGTGAACTTTAATGGATAGGGTATTTTTGGAGCCCTCTGACTCTGACCCCTCGGGAATGAGTGGGAGAGAGATATGTATCTGAACTTGATTATCAGCTGAATTGGTTTGATGTTAAAATTTGTGCTTCAGGTAAGATTAAACCGTTCAGGTACTGCGTCCTTTTAATCATATATTTGAAAATTTTATGTCTATCTTTATTTTACACGTCAACAACAGGCCTTAGAAAAGGGGGTAGGCAGATACTAAGTCATGACACACGCTACGGTTCGACTTCTTCTGAAACTTCCGTAGGCTGAAGGTGCCATGGACTTTGCAACAATTTTTAATATTTAAGCCTACCCATGCCAGAACTCTACAATTTCATTATGTACCTTATGTTAAGTATGAAAAAAAATCCCTGTTTAACTTTGATTATCACCTCATCCGATTTATTTACCTTAAGTATAAGGTTTAACAGGAAAATACTTTTCACCAACAATTCAGATTACCATTCATTACTCGTATTTTTTGGAAAAGTGCCCTACGCAAACAGCATTTGAGTGGCTTTTAATCAAGGTGCCTTATTGAATTTCATCGGTGCCCATGTACAAGCCAAGTACTAGAGGGTCCAAGCGACATATTTTTATTTTACGCGCACTGCCTTTTCAAATGAAATCTCTAGAGACGCGATCGTGGTAAAAAAAACATTTTTTAAAAGGCCCTTTACTTTTTAAAACGTAACTTTTGGAAGTTCTTCTATATATTTGAAAAGGTGTAAAATGTTCGACTGTAGACAACTGGTTTATAAGAAGTTATAGAAGTGTTTTTTTAGATCTGTGTAGTGTGTATCCTTTGCATGTTTCAAGTGACAGTTAAGAGTCGAGTTCGCTGAATTAGTCAGTGAATGTAATTTTTATACCAGTACCTTCATGTACAACATGTACTAAAGTATCAAGTCACTTCTGAATTTCATCAATGTGTATTGCAGGGACAGGTATTTGAAGTTCTGATGCTGGCCCTGTACCCGGACTTTCGATTTTCGATATATCGCCACAGTTTCGGTCCGCACTTCATTGTAATAGACATTGGAACAAAAATGTTCACGCAATTGCGAAGTTCGAATGTGCGAGTAGAGGCCCTGAGTTTTCTTCTTCTAGACTAAGAGATAAGTGTAATTTTTGCAACCATCAGCAGTAAGGCTGATTCAGTATTTATGGGGTGTAGAGCATCTCTTTGATGGGAATGTGATTAGTTCTGCCTGCATAACTCCAGTCGGTTGATTTTTTGCTGATCATTAATTTTTTACTGACCTTTAAACGTCTGTAACTCCTAAACCGACTGAAGTTATGCAGGCAGACCTAATTCATTCCCATTACAGAGATGCGCTTCATCCCATAAACACTGAATCAGCCTTACTGCTGATGGTTGCAAAAAGTACACTTATCTCTTATAATATTCTGTCGAGTCGACGTATTGTTTGACTTGGTGAATAGATTTTCCAATAATCATTAGGTGCTTGCTGATGACCCAGGGTACGCCAGACGTATCATTTTACTTTTTTATCTGAATAGGACTGTCCTAGAAACAATACCAAAAAAGTTCGAACACGGCTATCCTAAAAGGATCAATATCACGTTAACCGACGAGTAACTACATTTTTATGAGGTCTCACGATCGGGGGACGCGACCGTATCAAATAGGATTTTGTTGTCTGTACTTTAATGTCCTGCCTTCAGGCTAGGTTGGATAGGTATAACTGCTAGTGTCCGAGAGCATCGAAGCGACTTGTGTTAATTGATTTTCGATGTTATTTCAACGTAAACAAAGTCAATAAAGCTTTGGTAGTGAAAGATGGTCTGCGCTACACTTCGTAAGGAGTGTTCCGGCCCTAATGCTGGGATAGCGAGCTAACTACTGAATTGAATCCAATAATTCCACCGTACCATACTTTGTCACGTGGTGGATGGCCCACTCCCTCTCAATATCTTATTCAGTATTTAAATCTGAAAAAAAGAAAACACCACCATGACACCAGGGCTTGCCCACACGATAAGAAGAAAAAGTATTTAAATGGGCTTGCCAGTTTTCAATCGATCTACCACTTATCTACCACTACTTGATTAATATTTATATCATCCTGAAACCTTAAATATACTAAAGGTGAGGCTTGTACTAATGAGTTTTTCTAACTTATGTCAGTAATATCCAAAGAGTAATATAAGTATATAAGAAAAGAGAACCCACTCGTGGCAACATTATGCATCCACCTTATGTCAAATTGAAGGCTAGCTAGCGCCATCTATGTTTCAACGACAATAATTCAACCTATACTATTCATACCTACTTATATCTACTCATACAGATGGATATTATTGTTTTGCATGCTAGTTTTCGTTCAATCCCGCACAGATCGAGTGAAATTCCAGTATCCTTACTATTCCTGTAATCTAAACATTGGTAAGAGAACAACAGAAACACCAGAACATCACTAAATCGTCACGAAATTGAACGAAAACTACAAACAACCCGCACATTACGCAAGATAGGTAGCCATTTTGTGAATTAGTCAATTTGACATTGACATAGATAATAAAATCTTTTTTTTTCATAGTTCTGCGAAATATTTAATAGATGGCAGCACATTCTAGGCAAACTGAATCAGAAAAAGCCACCAAAAGGCGACTGTCCTCCGCCTGGTAATACCCTATTCTCAAACGGTGAAGGGAAACATCGTGAAGAAACCAGCATTCAGTAATACCAGGTTTTTAAGTCTTACCGATGTACCTGCGCAGTTGACAAATTTTAATACCACGCGAAATTATATTCACCAATCAGGATGCGCCACCTTCAATTCGTTTACGCTATTGGCTTATTTGTTTTCGCGCCCTTTTCGCTGCTATCCGACTTTGCACCCTTTGATTACTAAATGACTCGGGCCTGCTCTGCGCAAACGAAAATTGCCGAGCAGCATTATTTTCTTGGTCGTACTGTACGCAGAAGAAGAAATTGGATTCACGCCCATAGACCTTGAGGGTAGGCACTGGGTCGTAATGGGCTGATGATGATGATCCTTGCTCCAACTGCACATGTACGTTTACTGCTGGCAGTTGTAGCTAAGTTTTTGATGACCTCGAAAGAAATATGTAGAGAAATTGTATAATATCATTGAGTAATGCTACTTTCATTTACTAATTAGGTTGTGTGGAATTCAAAAATAGCACTCTTGGTTGTGAGTTTATATACAGAGACAGCCTAGCAAATACTGAAACGGTGAACTCAGACCATCGAACTGAACAAATTTCACTATGGAGCCTACCTCAGGAGACGCCAAAAAAAATCAGCTGCCCCATCAAAACTGCTGTACTTACCCGACTAAAATGTATGGGGCAGCTGATTTTTTGTCGCGTTTCAGTAATTGCTAGGATGTCACTTACACCCTGTAGTAATAATAGTAGGTACTCTGTTGTTTTATGTATTTATGCCATTTCAAGAAGGTACCAAATGTTTAATCTTTTTATATGTAGCCAAGAATATTTCAGACAATAGGTCTGTCTGTCATGTCAATTTAATTGGTCTAGACTAAAACTGACAAACCAATTTAAATAGGCTTCAGGGATTGGCTTATTGATGGCTCAGAAATTACAGATGAAAATAAGACTGAAATTATTTATATTTGATCCCAAAGTATCGCAGAGCGATTTTTTTTTCTAAATCTTATCGGATTTATTTTATTATCTTATTGTAACTATAAGAAAATGAAATCTGCTGTTCCACATGTTTGGTTTGTAAAGGTGTCGTAGCCAAATTGCAAAATTCGCTATATTACATAATGGCTAGTCGATTAAAAAAAACAGAGCTGTTTTGTATTACGGCGGGATAACGTTCAGCCGGATTGTCATTGCGATACTATTTCTACAATACGGCGGCCCACGTTAAGCCGCATTGTAATCTAGTTGCATTGCAAGGTGGCTATGCTAACGAAATTAAAAGAAAATTAATAACGAAATACAAGTAATTGTTTATCCACAACACACGTTTTATTTATTAAAACTATTTTACACTTTTATTGACAACATTTCGATATTCGACGCCATTGTTATAATGGTAGGCAGCTCCGCTAGTGTAAAAAATTAAAACTAAAAGCTGACAAATCAGCGATTCATCTCATAACCTGCTAAATTATATTATGGCTACCGTGTTTTAGCTATATTGAAGAACGCGAAGCGCTGATACACCGCTACGGACGTTCGATCAGCCGTGTGACATCCCGGCTAAACGTTGATCTGCCGTAATACGAGACGGCTCTGTTTTATTAAACGGCTAGTAGCCCAGTCATTTTACGGAGTTTTGTTAGGCGGGATTGGGAGTAATTATTAATTAGACTTTTAAACTTTAACCACCATTTAGTGACAAAAAGACTATCTTAAAACATATTGGGAAGGGAGGGGAGGGGAGGGACCCGAAAATTTTAAAATTGAAACTGTTGCTGACCGGATTTTTTTGAATTTTGATACATTTCTAGGCTTAAATTGGCTCTTCAATATTATACCGAAAAAAATATCAATTATTAATTAGTCCCGGCTCAAACCGTAAAATGACTGAGCTATAGCTGTTGTGGAATGTGGCTAATCCTACAATCTGGCTGCGACATAGGCATTTCAATCAATCAAGGATACTTTATTGTATGCGAAAACAGAACATACATTTGAATAAAGATAAAGAATTACAAATAGGTACAAATAAGGCAGTCGCTAAAAAGCGGTTTCTTCCAGACACACTTCAATTTGTTACCCGCATTTAAATTGTCTATGGAACAGTTTTTCTATAACTTACAACCTGAAAAATTTAAACTCTAAAACTAAAACATCCAGGTCACCACCTGATCATCTATGCTATCCGAGCAATTTTTAACGGATCTGTAAAGCCGCTGGCAACCGTCCAAACCATCACTTGACTGCAGTCCGCTGTGTGATCAAAGGCTTTCAATACGCCGCCGGGTTCATGCTAAACTTTATTCTAAAATATTTAACGCTATACTTTAAGGTGCATTTTTAAATTCGTGTATTTCATTGGGAATTGCAAACAGCTTAAACAACCGTAAGAACAATCAGACCCTTACAACCGTATTCATAGTATATTCTTCGAGATTTCCTCCACTCTAGTCGACCTGTACAAACGGTTTGTCAAAAATGTCAACTAGTATAGGAAAAAATATGTTAAACTTAAGTTTCATCATCATCATCAGCTTCTGTCCACCCACTGCAGCAGTGGTTCTTATTCTATCGAGTCGATAACTTTAGACTTCTGACAGCGTGCAAGTGTCCAGGTAAGAAGAGTATATGATTCAAGATAGGTCATAATCTGAGGAGCAAAACTGCATTCACACCTGAGGTCCGAGCCAAGCACGTATCTAAGGGGGGATAGGTGGAATTTATCCCCTATACAGCTATAACTTTTTCATCGTTTTTCAATGATAATTCCCCCCCCCCCCCCCGAAAATGAATGTCCCTCCGAAACCATAGTCTGGATACGTGCTTGGGTCCGAACCATCTACATAACCCCACCTAAATAGGTTATCTCTTAGAGTACCTATGTATAAAAGGTTAGCTTTACTCTGGTCGACCTGAGTTCGTACCTCCAAATCGTTCTGAGTACTACCCAAGGCAAGGTAGAACAGAAACTCCTATCTTTAAGAGGAGGCTTTCCATAAGAGAGACAAACGGGTCAGAAAGTGTGGCTAAAGCAAGATCGGTTTCAGGATAGACTGACGTATCAATCGGTTCTTCTTTCGTGTCATCATAAGCTGTATTGCGTAACAATCACTCATGCTGTAGCGGAAAGATTAGCCAGACAACAATGGTAGTGACAACAACAATAATGGAGATGACTGCCCAGGGTACCCCAGACGAACTCAAGTTTCGTCACTCCATGCTATGTAATCTTAGTACAAACTAAGTGGAACGCTGATTTTCCATAGACAGCTTGCGCCATCTATCGGTTATGTTTCGAATCACTATTTGTTGAACTAGGGTTCATATAGGAGTAACAGCGCACTTCACCTCACGCGCTGGGCTCTACTAGTGAGAGATTTCGCCCATATTAATCACTGTCTTGTTGGTCTAGCGGTCTAGACAACCGGCTTACGATCCGGGTAGCTAAGGTTCGATCCTTGTGTCGGCCGATCGTCTTTTTCAATTTATTTCATAATGTGGCGCCCCTAGTGCTAATAAGCGGCAACGCAATTAGGACGTTCTAAAATTCAAGGCGAGTTTACCTATCTATAGGAGAGGCTCTTTCCTTGTACCCCGTGTCAATCGGTTAAAGGTGGTTAACGTTTCGTTTACAATACACGTTCTTTTTATTCAAACTCAAACTATGTAGAACTATAATATACATATAATACTATTCTGTGCTCAAACGTAAACCAGAAAGATAACAATAAATAGAACTGAATAACGTTATCTATTTCATGGAAACACTTACACGTCTCTAAAATTGATACCATTCAGTCGTAGTAGCACATACGGGCGTAAATTCCGAACGAGTTTCACGTTCTAACATTATACAAATCACTATAAATGTTCTATCAGACAAGTTCAAGGAACGTTGGTTTTAAAGGTACGAGTAGCTACCTATATTCTGAGGATTAAAAATATCCGTCGCATTATAGTTATTTTTTAACCGACATAAAAGAAGGTTGTGTTTGACCCGTAGTACGTGCGCGATTTTCTCGAAAACTACTAAACCAATTATGATGCTTCTTATACGTACATTAATTCATGACCATAATCCCTTTCGGGGTGCGCAGAAACATTGCTATAATTGCCAACCTTCTGTTTAAGAATGTAGTTGTAGAAATGCTCAGTTAGCAATTTAAGTTTGATGATTCTTCTACATGTGATCTATAATTATATCTGGGATGGTTTCAATGTTGTAATACATAAATAATTTCCCTACAGCGTTGCTTCCATATTTGTCGTTGAAAAAACGCCCATTTGGATGATTTTCTCATAGAAAAGCACAAAAAGAGCAAAAATTTCCGGACCTAGTAAAAAGTAAAACAAAATGCCTTTGAAGCCGAATCATATTTTTTCACAGCCAGAAACTACAGTACTGCGGTATGGTTAGCTGCAATATAATATTCATAATATTTAGTAAATTCTACGTACGGAATCATACAAGGTGAAAACAAAAAACAAAGAAAACATCGTGAAGAAACCTGCATAAGCAGATTAAAAATGTTTTTTTTTTTAATAAATAAATATCTTGGACATTGTCACACAAATTATCTAGTAACATTTAAAATACCAGGACTTATATTGTGAAATCTAGAAATAAACATTTTAACGGGTTCTTACCGCGTTTTGGTATATTTGAGTTCCCAAATATACCAAAAGGCGGTAAGAACCCGTTAAAATGTTTATTTCTAGATTAAATAATAACCGCGTAACTCTCAAAAACTGTATTATATTGTGAAGACTAGACAACGATATAGAATACATATATAGATACAAACATCCATCACTCGGGTACAAATATTCATATTCATCATATAAAAATATGTGTCCCTTACGGGATTCGAACCCGCGACTCTCGGCACAGCAGGCAGAATGGCTAGCATGCCACACACGACAAAGCGTTTAAACGAGAAAAACGTCATGCTTCTCTCTATGCTCTTTCGGGCTTACGTAAAATAATAAAGATGGAGACACATCTCGATTTTTATCGGTTTCTCGGGGCCGGGGGTGGCACGCGAGGCCTACAGGTTCACTACTGCCTGAGCTACCGGACCGTCTAAGCACTAACTAGTTGATATCAATTCATATAACTCAACTCTTCATATAACGGAACTCAAGGAACTGGCGAAAAAGAGACTAGAATGGTGCCGCCGCGTGTAGCTCTTAAATAAGATGATGATGATATAATTACCGTAAGACGGTAAACAATACAGTATAAGTAAGTTCATCATCATCATCTCAGCCAATAGACGTCCACTTCTGGACATAGGCCTCCCCCAAGGATCGCCACAACGTCCGGTCCTGCGCTGCCCTCATCCAACGGGTTTCCGCCGCCTTCACCAAGTCGTCGGTCCACATCGTGCACCGTCCGTTAATGCAGCGCTTTTCGGTACGCGGTAGCCACTCGAGAACTCTTTGGTCCCATTGGCCATCGGCCGTTAGTAAATTATGTCGAGAGAATACCAATAAAATTCAAACACATTGTTGTTTATCCAGCATCAGCGAACAGCGAAGTTTAATGCCCGTGAAAAGCACTCTAAAAGACTTAAAAATTGTATTCCTAGTGTAAAATAGGATACGTGTCCAGAAATTTAAACATGTTTTATGTTGTTAGTAGTTTACGTAGGAAGATATAAATTTTTAGACATGTTTCATTCGGATTGTAAAATACAGGAATGGTTTTGTAAAGAGATGATCAGACCATCAAACTGAACAATCTCAAATCAAACTCAGTTTGTTCTCGATCCAAATGTACGTAAGAGGTAGGTATGGGGCAGCAGATTTTTTTTTGCTATGTCGATGTTGATCTCATGGAAAAAGTGGTTGAGTTTGATGGTTTGATCATCCTCTAAAAAACCGTCAGCATATTAAGAAGGACCCTTATATGAAACCTTGACTTAGGGGATCTTTTTGGATATCCAGCGTAGCGCCAGTTCAGTATCCTGCTAAAGCTAATCTGATCCAACTCTTTCATTTTACCCTCTAACCTCTACTTCATCCTTGGGCAACACATTAAGCCTCGGTCCACCGGCAGCATTTCTTTCTAGACCGTGTCTCGCCCATCTACACTTCATCATCATATCAGCCGACAGACATCCTCTGCTGGACATAAGCCTCCCCCAAAATGGGGGGATTTTCCATAATCGCCACGCTTGGCAGGCAGCTTGGCGATCGCAGTTGGATTGAATGTGTGTACTCAGAGGATGCTGCTGCCCATCCTCCAGTTGATCCCTTAGTCGCCTTTTACGACACCCACGGGAGGAAATGGATGGTGCTATTCTTAGCCGACACCACACGGCAATCTACACTTACCCACGTAATACACAAGCCGATCAATCTAGTGACAAAAGTAATGTATGTTTGTATACTTTTAAAGCTGATTTATACTGTTATCATCAGCCACTATGGTTTCAACTGCAGTGGAATGGCCTATACTCAAGGGAGTATGGATAATTCACTTCGCATATCCAATGTGGTTGGTGGTATTCATTATACGTTTCGGAATTCCTCCTTCAGCGTATATACAGAATGTCCCGTAAACCGACGTCAAACCGGCGGATGCTCATAGGTTAGGTCATGACGAAGCAGAATATCATAATTTGACTTTGGTAAAAGTGTCTCAGTTTTTGAGATATTGACAGTTTTAATACAGATACTGCATTGAACATTTGTAGCCGTGGCACTCAAAATAGTGACTAAGGTAAAGAGTTTCACAAATTTCATAAAACTGTCATTATCTGGAAAACTAAGAACCTTTTTCTAACGTAATATGTTGACAGATTGATTGATTGATTGACTGATTTTTATTTTATTTTAGTATATTCTGGTTAGGCATGAACTAACCTATCAGCATCCAACGGGTTGACGTCGGTTTACGGGACACCCTGTAGATTTCCTAACTACTTTTTCTTTCACCGTTTGGTAGTAGTCGCAATCAGTCAATACAGGGCACAGGCCTACCCTCAGTGTATGGGCGTTAGTCCACCACGCTTGCCCAATGCGGATTGCTAGTCTTCACAAATCATCAGAATGTCTTCTTTAGCATATACCGGATTCCTTATTTTCGCCGTCTGGGAGCAGTCGGCATTACCGACTGTCGCTTTATTAGGCCTAGAATAATCAATTTTGGAATCGTGGTCTTTCATCACCTAGAAGACAATTGTTATCAAAGGGATGAAGCTAATTGGGTGAGAATCGCTCTCGGTGAGAAATTTCGATAACTCGCCTTAAATTAAACGGGGGTTGTCTGATTGGGGTGCCGACTGAATATTAATGAGACGAATTTCAACTGTTTACTTTAGGATATAAATTGTAACGTCGCGAGTTACCTACCAAAGAGTATTAAGAGATTTGAGGAAAATGTGGATGATGAGAAATAAAATTATGGTAACAATAATAACCGTCTTCATGGTTAGATAACTTCTTTTAAGCGATTTCATTAAACTAAAAACTAAAAGTTGATCACTACTTTTTTCTCTAAGAAAAACTAGATGCGTAGAATGAGTTTCATGCTTCTACCGTATAAAACAAAAGGGGACGACTTTCTCAGGTTAATGCGTGACGTCACACAAATTATGTCTGTGTGCGTGTATGGATAGGGTTTAGAGGCCAGTACTGGTTGCAATTTTTTTTACGTGTTCGTAGCTTCGACTATCTATCTTGACATATAACTTATCAAAGTTTTTTCTATACAAAATCTATTCAATTGGTTTCAATAGTTATAACCATAGCACGTAATTTCTCTATGGTTTTAACCTATTGAAAATGAAAATGAAAAAAAAAAATGAAAATGCACTTTATTGCCACACAAAATACAAAAAAAGAAAAGGTACAGAAACAATAGACAGATTAATCAAATAGAAAAATCAAATATAATTATATAAAAACACATAAATTGTGGCAATGGGTTAGGACTCAGTGTCCGCTGGCAGGACCTAATAAATAGGTTCGGCCTATTAGGTTTAGGTTTTAACGTGACACTTGGAAACAGATAAAAATTAAAAACCATACTTACTAATTTAACAAAATTTCCTTCATCTTCTTAATTTAGTTATTCCAAATAAGTATTTTCTAGCAGACACATGATTGTGATAAAGTTAACAATTTAATTATAATCATGGGTAAGCAAAAACACCCCAGAATTATTATTTTCAAGGAGTGGTTTAGACAATCACACTGAACAACTTTCACTATGGAGCCAAAAATTTTCAAAAAAAATAAAAACTTGCCGTTTCATACAAAATTGCTCAACCTACTGCCCATCAAATTAATAAATGTATCGGAAAGCTGAATTTGTCATTTGTTTCTCGACTTTATCTTTATAATGAAAGTTGTTTAGAGTAACGGTAAGGTACCACCCCTTTTATTAGTTACACCATGTGTACAGGGTGAAATTGATGTCATTAGCATCCTTTTAAACTGAGTCTACCCATCAAACTGAACAACTTTTACTATAGGAGCAAACTGAACGGAGCAAAAAAAATCTGCTGTTTTATACTAAACTGCCTCTGACTCAAATGTATGCAACAGCTGATTTTTTTTTGCTCCAATTTGTTTGCTTCCATAGTAAAAGTTGATCAGTTCGATGGGTAGACTCTTAGTTTAAAAAGATGCAAATGATATCAATTTCACCCTGTATAATATGAACCACGTATCTCAATAGCTACACAGGGGTGTAACAAAAATCACACTGCATTGCGCACTTTACCCAGAATATTTCCCAAGAGAGTTTCAATGGGCTCATTTGCTTGAATTCTTCGTACCACTCTATGGTACAACTATTAAGTTTCTATTGTGTGGATTAGTTGGATTTTTTAAAGAGATTAAACTTTGTTGAGTTTAGCAATAAAGGCTGTTTTATCTTTTTTTTAATGTTACGGTGCGGTGCTACAATTGTTATACGATTTCGTGAAATGAGCGTTTTTCTTTTCTTTTTTAATTTTAGTATCAGACAGATGGCATGTTTATCGCTCCTTAGAGACGTTTGCGAGATCATGTCAAAATCATGTCAAGACTGTGCCTGCCATTTTTTTAAGGCCAAGGGATCGAGCCCGTACAACCATGTCAATCGTAAACAGTTTCAAATTTTGGATCAAAATTATTCGCAAATAATGAAATATTACATCAAACGATGCCAACGCGTCTTTTTGATCTTCTTTTACCTCTTTATTATTTCAAAGAAACCCTATTTGAAATTTTGACATTTATTCACACAGACCGTAGCGCCATCTAGCGATCACCTAGAAAATCAAAAGAAAAACGCTCATTGAAATGAAACCAATGAAGTAGAAGTGAATTGATAGCAATACAGCATTGCCAAAAACCTGAACAATTGAATTAATTATATTGATTGAAACAAAATTACTTCGGCATTTTTTGACCGATTCGGTTGATTCTTTTTTTGAGTCTGAAAGAGTCGCCCTCAAGTATCATTTGTTGAAGATCTGATCTGAAGCGCATTGAAGATAGACAATGGAACTCTTCAAAAGTTGATAGCAAATAATCGTCGAGGAATCTACGATTAAAGGAATTGGAAACGATTATTATAATCGCTTATGATTTAAAGTCATCTTTTGAGTAGTTCAGAAGCGTATCTTATCAGATTTTTCACTAAATGAAAAGGGACCCACTCGGAGGTAATTCGTTTAGAACAAAAAAGGTAACATCCGAATCGGTCAAGAAATGTCAAAGTTACCATGGAAACAAATTTTATACAAAATAAAGTTCAAAGTAGCATCAACAGTTTCCTGAACACCATTTCAAACCGACCACACTGTCCCTTCTGGAGGCACTGGACGGAACTACACCTGCTCCTCTCCGCTGCCTCTATCAGAAAATAGGCTTTGTTTAAATTATAGGCAATGAGTTTTGTATAGAATGTCATTGATTATAGGACTATTATGTATTATACTGTACTAACATAGTTTTTAAGTATATACACTAACAATCTATGGACTGTATCTGAAATAAAAGTATTTTGATTTTGATTTGAAAAAATATCTCTTCTTTTTAAGTCTGTTGATGAACTACTCTATTGGACCCTGATTCTCATTCGGATAAAAACCTCTATTCTATTCTATTTTTATTTAATGGCGTCCGATGCGTTATCACAATTGTGCCAATGTCCCGTTATATGGAGAGTACACGTAGGAAAATGATTAGTAGCATTTCTGCCAATGTCAAGTAGTTTATTATAATCTCAAGTTAACGTTTTATAGTTAAAACACAAAAGAGTTTACAAAATGGCGGAGCCACGTGCAAGCCTAGCAGACGCCAATACGCACGCGTCTGACCTCCCCCAGACTTGCAGCGCGACTCCGATAAAAACCTCTTCACATAATTTTGCCTGTCTGTCAGATCTTACGAACTAAATCGACAGCTGACAAAGGTTTAGGTTGACAGCAAATGGACCGTCTTTAGAACAAAATTACTGAGAGTGGTCATACATGTAAGATGAAGGAAAGTTTTGGAGAATTTGTTTTAATAATGTAAGTTATAGCCCAGGCATTTTACGGAGTTTTGTTAGGCGGGGTAGGGAGTAACTACTAATTGGACTTTTAAACTGTAACCGGAACCATTAAGTGACAAAAGGACTATCTTAAAGTATTACGCAACATAGAAATCAAAATTATGTGTCCCAGAAGGATTTTAAATTATTAATATTCATACCAATGCACTCATTGGAGTAAGATTTGACAATATAAATTATTTTTGAGCAATAAAATAGACATAAAAATTTCTTTTTTAATCCTTTTTTTTTTTGGAGCTTTTAACCCTGAGGTTACGTCAGCCCGACATAAAAATTTAAAAAATGAGGTATGTATTAGAAATTACGAATGTATTTTTCAAAACCTTCTAAGTAGAGAAAAATATTTACACCATGTCTGAAGTATGTATAATGGTAAAGCCTTAAGTATGTGCAAAAAAATTACCATCAGATTTTTTAGAACGAGATAATAGCTAAATTTTAAAATTGGAATTGTTGCTGAAGTGATTTTTTTTAAATTTTGCTACATGTCTAGGCTCAAATTGGCTTTTCAATAGTATACCGAAAAAAATTACAATTATTAATTAGTCCCGGCTCAAACCGTAAAATAACTGGGCTAATATTAATGTTTTGATATTGGATATGGCGTTTAATTTTATACCCTGTATACTGTGAGAAAGGATGATAATCTAATTTGAACTACATTACTAGTCAGACCACAGCGTAACGTCTGTGCCCAATAATAATTGTTTATGTATTGTGTCTGGTATACAGGGTCCACTCAACTACAAAATCGTTAAAAAAATATCACTTACATTTAGGTCGAGTATTGCATTTTTTTATCGCTATTTCCTCTTTTGTCCCAAAGAGAAAGTAGTTCAATCTGATGGTCTGAACAACCTCTTAAAAAATTGACATCATAATATTATTATTAGGAAGGACAGGGCTTGACGGGCTAACGGAAACCGACTCACAAAATCTCTTCAAAACTTGCTACCAAAACAAAATACGTAACAGACATGACAAAGTTTCCGCAATGTTTTATTATTCATAATCTTACGTCCCAAAATGTGACCTCCGCCTGGACGAGGCATTTCTACCACTATCTATTTCCTAAGATAAAGTGCTCGTACGGGACAGATTTGTTCTAGTTGGGTAGAATAAAACATGCCCTTCGCTTTTTAGTGAAAGGGAAAAGGTCATGAAATGATAATAATATGCAAATGTTTTAAGATGTTGAATAGATGGATAACATTATTATAACTTAAATAATTTTAAATTAACAATATAACAACGACTAGTTGATTGCGCGTAGTAAATTATAATTACTTTTTTTCAAAGTGTGTACCTGGGTATAGGTAAATTTGACAAAATCTATACAAAGGTTTGTCTATGAATCAATTCATTATTACGAACGACACTCCCTAGCTTCACCCTGGTAGGATCTATAATATTAATAAATATAATACAGGGTGGATTTTTGAGACCCACATAATTAGCATCCTTTTAAACTAAGAGTCTACCCATCCAACTGAACAACTTTTACTATGGGAGCAAACCGATCGGAGCACAAAAAAAATCGACTGTTGCATACATTTGTGTCGCGTAATCATTGCAGTTTAGTACGGAACAACAGATTCTTTTGTTGCTCCGATCGGTTTGCTCCCATAGTGAAAGTTTGATGGGTAGACTCTTAGTTTAAAAGGATGCTAATGATATCAATTTCACCCTGTATATCCATAAACCTTTCGGAAGTAATTCTCTACGTGACAGTAAAAACCGTATCGAAATCCGTTGCATTCAGCACAGAGTACTATAATTATTACTACCGTACATGAATTAAGCAGAGAAACAGAAATGCTGAAGACAGACGCGTGTAGCAATTTTTTGAGAGGTTTATTTAATCAAATTAATAGTACATTATGGTACAAGTGTGTAATGTTGGTGATTACCGCTGAGGCGCCATTGAGACCCGAGCCGTAGGCGAGGGTCCTAAGAGAGCCGAGGACGGTAATCATCAATACACACGTGTATCATACGACGTTTTTCAATACACTTGTGAAGAAAATAATAATAAAAAATCATTTTATTTAGTGAATAAAAAGTTTATTTAGAGAATTTATTTGTACTATTGAATATGATCTTTTTTGTGTCGAAACAAAGCAACTCAAGAACTCAACCAAGAAGTTTAGATACCTACTATAAAAAACCTATAACTCACTTGTGAATAATAGTAATGAAAAAGTCACAGTTTGATTATAGGTGTCATTATGTGCCTAATTGCGGTGAAATAAGGGCCATTTTATGAGCAAGTGCGATAAAAAATAAATTTTTATAATTGTATGTACTAGATAACTGCATTATTACCTTCAATATTTGGTGCTATAGAAATACTTTTCAGGAACCTACAAACTCCTTTTCTCTAATGACTAACATCTAAATAGTTACTTTTAACTACAATTTTCTATTTATCTTTTCAACTGAATTATTTTTTTTTTTTTGGGAGCGAAAAACAGTAATTGTACATTCGAGTCGATGGCATGTATCTTTACAGCAGCCCAGTATTTCGCCACACGGATAGCGCTACCGTCAGCGTCCGTAAACTTCGCGTGCAAGTGTCCGCACAGGATACAAGATCGGCCATAGTCCGAGGAGCAACACCGCATTCACACCTGAGGTCCGACCCCTCTATGTAATCCCACTTGATCAGGTTGTCTCTAGTTCGGCCGACCTGAGTTCGAAATCTATTTAAGCGAACGAATATTAAAATTATTATCCCTCATCCCTGCACTACTATTTTTTGTCCCTTGTCACATTCATCCGCAGAACATAATCAACCTACCATAAAGCCATAAAACATATCTACCATTACAATCTCACATGTCTCATCTTCTACAAGCTCTCAAACGAATAAATCTCATCGCGGTAACTTAATATGTAATTCCTCTCGAAGAAACCTAAGTAATTCCCTGAATCCCTAAGCTCCAGGTGAATCCGTAAGCAAAACCGCAGACTGAGAAAAATCTATGCAAAAAGGTTAAAAATAGCAACGAATAGAGATCTATCCGGAGTTTGTTGCAATCTTTATCTCACAGTGGATTTATGTTGCTATTTGCTTCGGTTTCGGATTAAAAGCAACATAATAACTACTAGACTAGATATCAATGAGTTTTAGAAAATTGTACGATTTGTAATAACTATTCATTTTTCTGTGGAAAACCCATTTGTGAGGAAATGAAATGAAATATTTTTAGATGTCTTAAAATTAAATGTGGTAGGTACAAGTAAGTACGGTGGTAAATATTCGATACTGACATTTTTAGCTTTTATGATCCCACTGCAGGGCAAAGGCTCACGAATAAGGGTTAGAAAGTGTGGGCCATACTCCATCATGCGGAGTGGTGGACGAAAGTTAGTGGTCAACTTGCTGTCAGTGAATTTTCAAGCCGCCCTATACAGGGTGTAAGGAAAAGTATCATTAACCTTTAAACCACATACTCTATAGAGTATGTTAAACCCATCAAACTGAACAACTTTTACAATGGGAGCAAATATATATATAGATTCAATATAGATTCTTTATTGTACACAAAAACATAATTATGAAAAAAAAATTACAACAAGTCGTGATGTACAAAGGCGAGCTTAACTCTAAAAGAGTTTTCTTCCAGCAAACCGTTGAGTGAGAGGAAAACTAATATGTTTGGGTAAAATAAGTGTGCACACAAATAAAAAACTACTTAATTATGAGATAGTAAAATGAATACCTATAAGATAAGAAATAATTTAAAATACACCTATACAAATAAATATACTTACATAAATAATAATATCAAATAAAATAATATGAACCTACATATATTATATACATACATATAACTACTACGACTTTATTTAGATAGGTAATGCTCTCTAACTCTCCTCTTAAAGATGTCCAGCGAAGGACTAGCACAGATAGTATGCGGCAATGAATTCCATAACCTGGCCGCATGAACTGTGAAAGAATTCCAAACGAAGAAGAGCAAACCGATCGGAATAACAAAAAATCTGCTGTTATTACATTTTGAGTCGAGTAGGCATTGCAGTTTAGTATGGAACAGCATTTTTTTTTGTTCTGGCCGGTTTGCGCCCATAGTTGTTCAGTTTTATGGGTGGAGTATGTGCTTTAAAGGTTAATGATACTTTTCCTTACACCCTGTAGTTTATCCTTCTCTTTCTTATCGTGTGGGCAGAGCCCTGGTGTCAGAGTTTTCTCAGACCGCCTTATGGCCTCTGACGTGGTTTTTATGTAACGACTACTACCACCAGAGATAGTAGCCGGGACCAAAGGCTTAACGTGCCATCCGAAGCACGGAATCATTTTTCTTTTCAGACAATCAGGTGATTCAGCCTGCAATGTCCTACCCAATTGGGGAAAAACGCACAAAGTCACTAGGTGTCCCCCTTGGGAATCGAACCCACGACCTCCGTGTCGAGAGCCAATGCTCTTAACCATTAGACCACGGAGGCAGTATCCTGATACGATGATATAGGAACCGGTGCGGACAAAGTCGCGTTCACATTCTAGTTTATTATATTACCAAACAAACAAGGAAAAATAATGTTCATAGTTGACCGACTTTTCAAGATCCGTAAAATATCAAAGGAAAAATATCATCCTCTATTGACATGATACCAGTGAGGTGGAAAATATTATTATCTCGAACAAAATTTCCTTACAAAATGTTTTTTTTTATAAGATTTTATAACAACTTTGGGAAACAAAAATGGTTAGGTTAGATTAGGCTATTTTTCGTCTAGTCTCAGCAGTTCTGTATCCAATCATCGAGATTTTTTTGTCTCCGTAGATCGGGTAGTTTTGACCGACCGAAATTATTATCTATGTGGCAAACTACCAAATCTTAGGGTACCGTTGTCGAACAAAAAACCCTTACTTTCAGCCATTCTTTCCGTCTATTTATTTATTTTAGTTAATTATTTATTTATTTTATTTATTTGTATGTATAACTCCCTCATTTTTGAACCTATTGAATCTAAATTTGCCATAAAGAATGATACCTACAAACAGAAATATGGTAATTAAGAAGAAACACAAATAATTTTAGACCCCACGATTTTTTCAACAAAAAAAAAATAAGTTGGAAAAAATTAGTTCTAATTAGTATTTAATCCTTAGTAACGGAGACTAGATATTTCTCTTCGCGTTCAGTTAAAATCTAAAATGTTATCGTCATCATTGTCTTACCCATTTCCCATTATTTGGAGCTTATCTAACATGCTATAACTTATTTTATTTGTATGTATACTTGCATGTTCGTGGAATTCAATTTCAGACGACATTGTACCAAGTATTCAGTTGCGATTTGAATGGTAAACAAATAGAAAAAGAAACCCCATTGGTAAGGCCTATACATTATGTCGATACAATCGGTTTCGGATGCGATCGTGCGAGAAATTAGGGGAAAAACTTACAAAGAAACAAGATGTGTTTTCAATTTAAATTCTATTTCTGTTTGAAAATTGGTTTTTGGAATAACATCTATTGGTACTAATATAATAAACAGTTAGTCTGTTACGTCATCACAGCTAAACCGCTGAATCGATTTTGATGAGATATAAAGATCCCTTGACTCCTGAGGGATAGAAATTCCACGCAGACGAAAACGCGGGCAAAAGCTAGTCTTTAATAATTCAACTTCGTCCACCTCGTTTCTTTACGTGGGTGTCATACGAGGCGACTAAGGGATTTAAGGGTACTTATACTATACTACACATTGGTTTTGTGGGTAAAAAACTAGCCAAGTGCTAAAAATTAACATTGCTATAATACTTACCTACTCTTAAAAATAAAGTTTGTAGTTGTAACTTTGTTTCTGACCACGTTTTGAGATTAAGGTCATGACATGAGTTTATGTATGTATAATTTTAAATATAATTTAAATCACTCTTCATAGTTATCTTTACTGGCCAGAGTCTCAATTACAATCACATTTGATGATACAAAGCTTTGCACAATACTGGAAGCCAATTGACCCTTGTTCAGAGACATTTTGACATAATTTTTTGTCCTCAGAAATTTGCCTGAAAATGACATCATAACTGGCACCTTATGTCACGAAAGGGTTCAGTTATTGGTCAAATTGGGACTTCTTTTTTAGGCCAGACAATAGCCTACGGTCGCGGTTTCTCATATTTTCTTGGAAGTTATTTTACGGAATCTTCTATTTCGAGACAAATGACATATCATTGATAACTCAATGATAAGTCTTACGACTAGCCATCATCGTGGTGAATAGATTTGCGTCTATCAGTGTATACGGAAAAAAACAATTCCGTCAACCAATTAATTGATGTGTAGGCTACAGAACCTTGTCACAGCAACCTATTTGCAGATATGTTTAGAAGATTAAAATATCTCATCATCGTAGACCTAACATGCCAGGCACGACAAAGCGACAAAACGAGAAAACCTTCATGCACACTCATTAGAATCAAAAAGAGGCACGTCATCATGATTGGTCTCGTTTTGTCGGAGGTGGCATGCTAGTGCTACAGCATCTAAGGTGGTTTACATTTCAAGTTGTTTGACTGTATAATTCATTTAATGGTTGTTAGGATGATGCAAGGAAACGTGGGATGGTAGAGTTAAAACGTAGTTGATACTGAGATTGCATTGGCCCAATTCCCATACTACAACTGTAATATACTTAATCATAGTACCTAAACAAGGCGCTCTACTTACTACCAATAAGTGCAACGTTGTTAATGTAGAAAGATACACTCATGACCATATTCTCATTCGGAATGGTCCGAATCTGTGCTCTAGCTTCAGACTCTTAAATTTTAGGAAATTTATATTTCTTCACGATGACATTTCTGAAACTAGGTTATGGGATATAATATTGAATCCATTGTGTAAAAGCCATTACCTCCATAGACTAATTACCAACATATTGATCATCCTGCATGTCAATAACAGCGACCATTAAATGGCGTAACGTACCTAATATTTTTCGCAAAATTAACCCTGTGCGGGCAATTAGAACGAATAAATAAGAATCATATGAGTTATGTTTCTAAACAAGTTATGGCAAAATGGTGAATAAAAGTACAATAGCTCAGTTAATTTCTACGTTATTGAGTTGAATGCATAAAAAAATTGTACTGTTGGTGTGAAAACTTTGAGTTTGACACCTTTCAAACCAGAGAGCGATTTCCTAACCTGGTGAGATCGCAGCGCGCTTTCAATGCACGTAAAGATGTCAACATCAAATCCTAAACTGAAGCGATACAATATACGCAGCGAGATCATGACAATGTTGCAGTTAGTTTATTTCGCATAATGTGGATTGGCGGGGTTATGTGTGTTGAACACATAAGAATATATCCTACAGGACAGTTTTCTAGCGTATACAGTTTTCCTTCATGGAATAACCAGTTTCACAAATCGTTCATAATATATCCCTCCCCCAAACCTCATTGTTGTGAGTCTCATCCAGGCTAGGAATGAATCTCACAGAACCTGAATATTACGCCTTCTGCACAGGAAGCAGGGTAAGGCAAGCGAGCGCTTCGTCATCGATTCGGAAAAACAAGGTAACTCATCATCATCTCATCCGATGGACGTCTCCTGCTGAAGGCCTCCCCCAAGGATCACCACAATGACCTGCGCTGCCCTCATCCAAAGGGTTCCCGTCGCCTTCACCAGGTCGTCGGTCCACTGTGTGGGGGACCTACCCATGCTGCGCTTTCCGGTACGTGGTCGCAGGTACTGCGAGCAATGTGCTTCGTTCAGTAGCCACTTTAGTTTAGCAATTCTTTAGGCTATGTCAGTTACTCTGGTTCTTCTGCGGATCTCTTCATTTCTGATACGATCTTGCAGGCAAACTCCGAGCATAGCCCTCTCCATTGCCCTTTGGGTGACTTTCAGCCTTTTCATGAGGCCTCGAGTGAGTGGCAACGTCTCTGTTTCATATATCATCAATGGCAACACACTCAGCGGTATCTGGTACGTGATACTACGTAGCTTCCCGATCGCTGCCCAGCCGAGTTGGATTCGACGATTGATCTCTTTCTCGAAGTTGGATCTAGAGAACTGCGTAGTTTGTCTCAAGTAAACATAATCGTCAACCACATCGAGCGCAAACAAAGGAACTAGGCCTAATTTAAAATAATGTTCACCTTACCGACGCTTAAATTCAAACCCTCCAGAAAAAAAATAAGAATTGCCTCTACGAAGAAATACTCTTAAGCTGACACGTTTCCAAAACATAAAAATAACAAGTGCAGAACATCACAAATGAGCGTTAAAGTCCTCTCCACTATCAAAACTAAACACGTGCTCTCTTTTAAACTTTCTTAAACATAAAATCCGCATTCCTTACCCAGAGACTTAAGAGTAAACGTGTGAACAGTCAACAACCAGCAGTAATACTGTTTTCGAATTTAGCTTCTATCACCTTTAAATAAGGTGCACTAGCTTGTATACAGCTAAACTTAAGCTGTAGTTTGAAATTCGGATTTTCTATCGCGTCTCAGGAATAAAACAGAAGTTGTGACTTGCGAAGGATTCCAAAGTATTCGCTGCTAAGATTTCAATTTGAGTTTGTTTTCTAATAAACGAACTACTGACGTTTAATGATAACTCGAGCAAAGTTAAAGTCAATAATAATTTTAGTTTTTGTAGTTAGTTTTTGAAATAGGTTGAAAATAACATAATATACGTTATTAGGTTTTTTGTTCTTGCCCTATCATAAAACGGTAATACATACAAGCGTTAAACTTGGTGTGATTGTAGTAAGAGTGTTGGGGATATATCGTGTGTGGCGGGGTATGGAAAACTTAGGGGTCGCGATTTGAAAGAAAACTCCGGCTTTTGGACGAAAAAATGTGCAGTGAGGGCTGCGGGTGCGCTCTGTAGCACAGTGTGTTCGCGATTGACGGCGCTTTAGAAAAAGCATAAGAAAAAAGTTAATTTGCACAAAATGACAAATTAGGCGCACGTACACTCCTCACATACATCGATCTTTATCGTTCATAGTTATATCTAGGTATCTATATATAATCGTTTGCCCAGGAGTGTCATGCTGAGCCAAGTAGCCTTCGCTAATCGTAATGTCGGAAGACCTATGTTACGTTTAAAGGACTGTGCTAAGCGCGATATGGTGTCCTTTAGAATTGACCACTCGAAGTGGGAATGCCTCGCAAGCGATAGGGACGAGTGGAGGAAAGTAATAGCTGACGGTCGAACAGCCCACGATGAAGTCTGTCGAAAAAGTCACAGGGACGAACAGGCTCCTGCACCAACCAACACACAGCCACAAATCCCGTAAATACGGCAGGCATTGCCGCTCTCAAATTGGCTTATACAGCCATGAACGTGGCTGTCTTAACAAAACAGACGCTGTTTGAAACATCTAATTTAGATGAAATAAGACCCATGATGATTCTTTTTCTTATCGTGTGGGCAGAGCCCTGGTGTCAGAGTTTTTTCATACCGCCTTAGCCTCTGACGTGGTTTTTATGTAACGATGATGATATATACTTAGTCTAGTTGTAACGGAGTGCCCCTGTGGCGGGATGGCCAGAGGGCCTCGTTATAAAAAATATCCCTTTGAAGAAGGATTGACTTATTTTTAGGTAAAGTTTCTGTAGTTCTGAGGTTGCGAATTAAAAGATGAAAATAGATATATACAATGTTATTATGTATTAACCTACTCTCGTTTACAAGGGTTTCCCTAGCTAAACTAATTCTTTATATCTTAACACGTTCCGGGACAGTGACCGGCTATAGACGTGATAACAATAAAAGTTCTATTGTGTCTCGTTCACTGTCCCGGAACGTGTTAATTACTATCCTATCTGCGCTGAAAAGAGGGAGAGAACGGGGACCCGGCACGTTTTACTGAAGGGCTCTGCCTTCGGGAGAATTGGCTCAAACTGAAGGACCTGACAACACTGCCCGTTTCCTCAAACCGCGTCTGGTCAGGTCTTCAGGAGCTACCTACGTCCTGGATGAGTTAGGACACGGCCCGGAGAACCCCTAAGCCGCGTCCATGACCCCTCAGGACGAGGTTTTCAGAACTGAAGAAAGGATGGGAAGAGGAGGAGGGGGCGGTCACCCGATAGTGGACTTCCTTTGATGAGCTTCTGCCCAGCTGCCCGAATACCTCAAGCCGCCAGAGCTTCCACTCTCGGACGCCAACTATCGAATGATGCTCCGAGCTCCCGCGCTGGGCCCTTTATGGCCGGCCGTTGTCGCCTCACCGTGCGCTGCGCGCGCTCGCCCCGCACGCCTCCGCCCGTTGACGTCATCGCGGCGTGCTTGCCGCTGTCGCCGGGCGCCCGCTTTCCTCCGCGCGTCGTCTCAGCTTGCCTGTGTCTCCTTTGTAACATCGCTTTGTTACATAGTTTATATAACTTTGTTTAGGCAGCGTCGCCGTCGCCTACAAAGTGCATACTCTAAGGGAAATTAACAAATAATAAAAACTTATCAAGTGTGTAAGGTTTGCTCTTAGCCGTTTTTTTATCTGTCACCGCATACTGTAAGCAGTTATGGCTGTTATCAAATAGGTACTCGTTCTCCAGCAACACAAAGCGAGTTCAGATCTTCTTAATAAAATTACGTATTACGAATTAATCATTTTATTTCATTGTAATTACATTGTCTCTCCACTATATTACAATTTTTAATTCATTTATCACAATCCTCCAAATTACCCATTTCGGGGTAATTTTATAAATTTATTACCCCCTGTGGGAATCTCAGGATGGTGTTAGCATCCGCAACCCTTAGCCATTAGAAACCGGACGCGGTCAACCTTTCTGTCCCTAATATATAATTTAAATCCATTAAATCCAGGTTTTTAACTATCCAACTCCCAGACGCAAAAGAAACTGATAAATTTGCTAATAATCTTTAAAAACAAGAAATAAGTACTCATGATACTTAACAAGTTTCCAAAGGAAAATAAGGGAAATTGGAGAAAAAATATATTATATATAATTTAAAGTTCGATCAGCTGCATTTAGTATGGAAAGTCCAAAATTGTTTTTGCTATGTTCCTGTACAATTTGTTAACACACCGAACGAACACCTTATATATCCGTATGTCTATATTACGTACAAAGTTCGCAGAACGTGGCAGTACGGCATTGTCAGCAATGTTTGTACGTTGTTGAGATTGTCCTGCAGTTTGTGCAAAATCCGCAGAGATCAATTATTGCGGACTTTGTACATATCATATTGGGCGTTACGTTGTCAACACTGCTATGCTGTCGTTGAACAAAGTTGACTTGTTCCATTTATTGTGGACTTTGTCCAACCTCAGTTTTACAATTTTATTGACAATCCTTGGTCTAAGCGTACACGTAAAAGGCTTTGCTGATAGTTGTGTGAGATGAGCATCGGCACCTTTGATATGTTTCCTTTATAGCTTAATTAAGATGATGATTATGACGGAAAATAGGCGCGACCGCGTGCGGCGGTGCTGCGGCGTGCGATCGCGTTCCGTCTACCTTATTTGCTCTAGCAAATGACGTTCCTGAGTGACAGAAAAGGATGGAGCGACAGAAAAAGGCGATGCCATGCTGCCAGATGAGATTCAATCCTAAAGGTTGTCCCGCGCTGTTTGCAATTATTGTAATGGTGTATCTACAGAGCACGACCTCGAGCCTATATTTGGATGTTCATTCTTTTACCGTGCGGGAGCGGTGTCGTGTATATGAGCTATTACGTCGATTTGCAGAAACAGAGCCTGCTTAATCAGTACCAATGTTGAGGTGATGGTAAGGAGGTCGGTGGACCAAGGTAGTATTAGAGCGTAAATTGAAGAATTTTTAATTTTGAACATCTTAAAGTATCATCGTGTATAATGATGAAGTCGTTATATTATTAACTTAATTATATTTTTTAACGTAAATTTTCTATCAAAAACCGGTACATGGGAAAGAAAAATGGGCGAAAAAGAACGGAAAGCAAACATTGAGTAAAAAACATAGGGACCTTATGTTGACATAGTCCGTTGAAGTAAATTGGTGGACTAATGGACCGAAAAAGAATACAAAGAGCAAAGGTTAACGATATTTTCCACGAAAAAAGCAATAAGATTGCGTGCAAAAAAAAGGTAAACAGCAGCAATTTTTCAACAAGATATTTATCGGTCGGTGCGAAGAAAATCCTCAGGTTTCTCTTCCCGGAACCGAGCGTGTCTAATTAATTGCAATTGCTGTTAAACGAACCGTTACATCGTACCCAGAGGAAATGCTACCTTTTCATGGATGCCTGTGTAGACAAGGGTTTTGGATGGATGAAATTTTAACGAAGTTTTTTTAATCGTTTTTTGTAGGACGCAAAAACCGATTGTTGATTTTTTTGTTTGCTTTGAGTGTGCTGAACAAACGACGAATGTTTTGAATAAATAACTTATTTGTATATGTGTCAAATATTTTTCTATGCCTTTTCATGTTGGTGCGATCGCACAATGCAAAGGCCTCTTCTCAAGAATAATTGTGAGAGGGAGAGGGCCATAATACTCCTCCACGTGGGCCCAGTGGGCATTGGTGGAGGCAAGTTAGTGGTCAACTTGCAATAGAATCATAACTTAACTTTCTACAAAACTTCTTCTTCTTCTTCTTTCTTTAACTTTCTTTCTTCTCTCTTTCTTTCTTCGTTTTTTCTTTCTTTCTTTCTTTCTTTCTTTTTTCTTTTTTCTTTCTTTCTTTTTATAAATACAGTTTTTAAATTTCAGTTTTCAATTTTTTTCATTTTTCTATGTAGGTAGCCTTTTCAGTATATCACTTCTGTGGAAAAAAACGAGAAGGCGACCATATTATGTGCAATTGTCGGCAAATTCCTCAGGAAAGCGTCAGAATTGTCTTTTTTTTCTGTTCTGTTTTTTGCTGGCGACATAATATCAAAATGTCTCTTTCTGAAAGCCTGCAAATGATATCTGCAGTTGGCAGTTTCTCATCAGCTGAGTTGTTTTCACGTCCTACCATCCTTTACAAGATTTGGAGTGTAGCCTTATTGTTACTGATTTTGTGGTGTAGCTCCGTGGTTGACTAAGGCTCAATTTACACCAAAATGATAGCGACCGACATAATATTATATGCTAGCTAGACGGGCTACATAATGAGGAGTTTTCTGATAGCTAGTGAAACGCAGTTCCGACTTACCACGATAGATGGCGTTGACACGAGTTGGATGCAAAAACAGAAACTAATGCTAAAATGTAAGCAAAAAATTGCATGGCACTAAGCCATCGCACGCATCCGATGACGAAGCATAATACATTGTTCATATTTTCTGCTTACTTAGAGATACACATTTTAACTATTCCTTATTATATTTTATTATATGCAAGGTCGCTCATCCATATTTCGTCAACGCCATCTATCGAGTCATTTGTAACTACTTTTTCGTTTTAAATGGCTTTCGGCAAATCCCTCATTCCGAAACATGTTTCGTCTGATTACACTTTATCTCATTGAACCCAGTAGCGAAAAAACACGTAACGCCAAGGGCGGTCGCTGGTACTATGCCCGAGTATTTTAGCAATGTAGGTAGATAAAAGGTTTAAAATGCTACGCAACTGCAGTTTCATGACTGCCAGCCGCTACCGGTATGGTGTGAATTCAGCCTAATGTGTTTATTAGGTTTTACATCCAATATTATGTACTCCATCCTCAAAAAGCAGATCTTTATATTTATAGGCATAGGATTTCCGATGCCCAAGTTTTGCACTTGACTTTGATGGGCAGTATACTACTTATTTACTCAATTTTCCTTCATTTTTTCATAGCGACATGATCAGCCTATATACGTCCCACTGCAGGGCACAGGCCTACCAGTTATCAGGGCGGGTGTAAGTTCGTCCACCTAGCGTCCCCAATGCGGATTGGAAGACTTTACACGTGCATAATTTCTTCTTCAGCGTATTCAGGTTTCCTCGCGATGTTTTCCTTCACCGTTTGAGGCAGAATTACGTGCATAAGTACATTCCGTAGCTTATGAAAGGAAATATCAAAATCTATTGACAAAGTGAAACACGCTTCGCTCAAGCAATAGCCTCATAAAACCGTCTAATCAAAAATGTTGATGCGACAATCGAGAATCAATCTATCACTCAACCTTGCAGGTGCATGAAAGTAGTGCATCATAATAGATACGTCCTTTTTCATATTTCCCTGCGATCCATCAACGTCTCGTTTTCTGAAAAGGAAAAAAATGGTTACAGGAAAAAATGGCGCCCGTGCAGCACTAAAAATAATTGAATTGAAAGCCGTCTGGATGTCTGTGTAAATTGTAGAAGATTGATTGTGACCGGATTTTTTAAGAGATGAAGTAATTTTATTTTTGATTTATTTCTTTGAGTTTTTACAGTGATTTCTTCGCCTGATGGGACGCTAAAACACCGCAAACTATTTATAGACTAAGAGAGAAGTGTACTTTTTGCAACCATCAGCAGCAAGGCTGATTCAGTGTTTATGGGGTGTAGAGCATCTCTGTGATGGAAATTAACTAGGTCTGCCTGCATAACTTCAGTCGGTTTAGGAGTTACAGACGTTTAAAGGTCAGCAAAAACTTAACGATCAGCTGCAAGGCTGATCGTATGATATTATTGTAGTGTGCACTGTACCTATGTAAACAGTACAAAAACTGACATGAACTGCCAGTCGGTTTAGGAGATACAGCCGTTCAAAGGTGGGACCTTTTAACGGCTGTATCTCCTAAACCGACTGATGAGCCATGTCAGTTTTAGTACTGTTCACATAGCTACAGTCTATACTACGATAATATGATACGATGAAGCCTTGCAGCTGATCGTAAATTTTTTACTGACCTTTAAACGTCTGTAACTCCTAAACCTACTGAAGTTATGCAGGCAGACCTGGTCCATCCCCATCACAGAGATGCTCTACACCTCATAAACACTGAATCAGCTTTGCAGCTGATGGTTGCAAAAAGTACACTTATGTCTTAGTCTATTATATTCTATTCATTATGTACCTACTACCTTTGTCTGTCACTGTTTTTTATGTATTGTTCAGATGAAGTAAATGAGTTAAATCTATAAATCGATCAGACGTATTGAATACGAAAATGTTAACAAAATGGTTTTCATTTATAGGCTTAGATGGACCACCAAAATTCTTCCCGTGTGTGTCGTACGAGGCAACTAAGGGAATAAGGGCTTCTTGTGCAGTGTTAATTTGGGGGAAAGCATCCTGAAACTGAAACTTACTACAAATACAATCTTAAACAAAAAGTTGGTAGTTGTTTCTGACCACCCCAAAACGGAATTACGGTCTTGACTTTTTTACCTATGTAATAATTCTTTTGAAAAATCTTCCTTAACTTATAACGTAACAAATTATTATTCGCAGATGGTGCGGTGCGTTCATTCATTTTCTGTTCAAACAATTCCCTTACCAAAAATTTGTTGTGTGATTCTTTCGGTACAGAGATTCTATTAATAATTGGATAATTGAGAGGAAGGATATTTCGGGATATAAAAGACATGAATAATATTTTTTTTTTAATTTGTATCTAGATCTCTTCGTAGATGCATGACATTACTTCACTTGACTAAATAGTAACTAAATTAGAAAATACAGTTTTTTTTTAAACAGGGCTAAACTTCGAGTTACATTTAGTTATTTCCTCGCAATCGGAAGATACCTAAAAGAAAATTAAAAGTTTACAAAACTACTACTTCAGTAAGTCTTTCAGTGGTCTTCAAAGTATGAAGTTGCACACAGCTAGTTAGTAATAAATAATACTTATACAGGGTGAAATTGACATCATTAGGATCCACCAATCAAACTGAACAACATTCACTTTGGGAAGCAAACCAATCGGAGAAAAAAAAATCTGGTGTTCGATACTAAACAACAATACATACTCGACTCAAAAATGTATGCAACAGCAGATTTTTTTTGCTCCGATCTGTTTGCTGCCACAGTAAAAGTTGTTCAGTTTGATGGGCAGTCTTAGTTTAAAAGGATGCTAGTGATATCAATTTCACCATTTATTCAATTGAGATGAAATAAGTTTAAATAACTATTTTTATGAAGTAGGAAGCCTTGCAGTGGACCTCTTGGACAGTTAATGAGGTTTAATAGTTTATTAGGTACATCAAAACATCAAAAATTCTCACAACCCTTTTACTCTTAAAATGTGATAAGATGTCATTTTAAGCCAAGTCTTGAGTAAGTGTTCATCTCGGTCAAATAAAGCTAGACGTCTTCATCCCATGTAGAGCTAATGCCTAAAGTCAGTAATACCTCTTGGTCCTTATTTTCTTTAATTTCCGTTAAGATTGACTCTACAGGGGATGACGATGTTGACCAAACCTTATAACTTAATTTGACTGCGATGAATATTTACATAAATTGGCTTAAAAAGAGATCTCATAAATTGTATACCTACTGAAATGAAGCCTAAAAAGGTCTAATCATTTTAGTTCTATAAAATAAGCAAGGTAATTTTTCAACATCTAAAATATGTTTCGACGTAAAACCGGTAAGGGTCCTATGATTTATAATTCTGGGAAATCGGACGTCAGCTAGAATGGACGAGGAAATTGTTTTTTCGCTTCGTTGGTAATTTTAATTAAAGTCACCTTTACCACCTTTAAGGGAAGAAATAGGGACGAAATGACAAAAAGTATATACATACCTGCTTCAAATCACGCCTCAAGAATATTAATTTTGATTTGTGTATTTTGGATATCGTAGTTGATACATACATACATATTCTCACACCTGTCTCCCACTGGGGTAGGTAGACACAACGGAACGCCACCGCTACGATCCTGACAAACCGCTTTTTCTCCATATTCATGAGTCGTTTCATGTATGCTCCTCGGTTTCGGGTAGATCTGGCCTGGCTCTTTTTATACATGTCGCCAATTTGATCCGTATCATTATGTACCTCTAGGCCGTCTCCTTCCAAAATTTCCACTTACGCTTGCATTATAGATTGCACTCGTCAATCTGTTCTGCTCCATTCTTTCCATAATTATGACCAAACCATCTATTCTCAATGAGCGCATTTCCACTGCATTAATCCTACTTTCGTGCCTCTTCTGCCATAACCAAGATTCGCTTCCATACATCAATGTCGGGAGTTCGGGACTAACAAACTCCATTATAACGTTGTTGATATAGGATATACATATATAATTAATTTTCGAATTGTGATAAAACATGGGCGTCGGACTGGTACATTTTGTGTGATGAATAATATTAATATTTCAACCCTTGTAGGTCTATTGTATTGTTTATAATTTAATTAGTTGTCATAGTACCATACAGTTATTATTAAGGTATAATAACTTTATGCCACTCAAGGCCTCATAAAAAGGCTGAAAGTCACCCAAAGGGCAATGGAGAGGGCGATGCTCGGAGTTTCCCTTCGAGATGGGATCAGAAATGAAGAGATCCGCAGAAGAACCAGAGTAACTGACATAGCCCAAAGAATTGCTAAATTAAAGTGACAGTGGGCGGGGATTATTGCTCGCAGAACCGATGGCCCATGGGGCCGAAAAGTTCTCGAGTGGCGACCGCGTACCGGAAAGCGCAGCGTGGGTAGGCCCCGCACACGGTGGACCGACGACCTTGTGAAGGCGGCGGGAACCCGTTGGATGAGGGCAGCGCAGGACCGGTCGTTATGGCGATCCTTGGGGGAGGCCTATGTCCAGCAGTGGACGTCCATCGGCCGAGATGATGATGATGAATAACTTTATGCATAATACGTACAATTCTACCGTTTTGACTAATCAGTTAAACTAATCAAATGGTCTTCGACGTCTAGGCCGATCTAGGTAGAGTTGGTGGGACGATTTGGATTCTTTAGATAGCAAGTGGCCGTAACTTGCCATGGATAGAGACGATTGGAAGGGGAACCCTTTACCCAACAAACGGATGATGGAGGCTGGCTAAAATACAAGACTACATACAGGATGATAGAGGAGGCCTTTGCCCAACAGAAGAATATGCTGTGAAAAAAGATACTGGACTAGATACCGGTAGAAAAGTACTTCATTAATTGGTACTAGCCAAATAATAGCCTAATAACTGCTTCCGTGGTCTAATGGTTAAGAGCATTGGCTCTCGACATGGAGGTCGTGAGTTCGATTCCCACGGGGGACGCCTAGTTAAATGTCACTTTGTGCGTTTTTCCCCAGTTGGTTAGAACATTGCAGGCTGAATCGTCTAATTGTCTGAAAATGATTCCGTGATTCGGATAGCACGTTAAATCGTTAGTCCCGGCTACTATGTCTGGTGGTAGTAGTCGTTACATAAAAACCACGTCAGAGGCTGTCTGAAAAAACTCTGACACCAGGGCTCTGCCTACACGATAAGAATAAGAAGACACTAGATAATCTGTGATATTTTATCCAAGAACTTTAATTATGCTGCACATTCATAAAACACAAATATTAAGTTCTCGTTGACGAAGTCACGGACAAAAGCTACTATACAGCAAATTAATGTGCAGGGTTTAATTTCGCGTTCGTAAAACTTTCTCTCACTAGTTTTCTGTATGATATTAATATTTCACTTTGTCCTGTGAAGGATATTGTTTGTTGTAAAAAAAATAACAGACACAATACTAGCTTTCTTTTCTAGCGGTCATAATGATAATGTTTTGCAAACAGATGGGTTCATGATTACCATCAGAAGAGAGTAAGTAGATAGTAACAAAATCTTTCATGAATGATAATTTTTTTGGTCTGCCACACACATTCGGAATTCCGAATCAGGAATGTGATTTTGTATAGGATTTGACACCTCCTCACGAAAATCCAATACGAAATCGAAACTCCGGATCGCAATTTTGTATGTGTGTGGCGGGCCTAAACAGGTACCTATCATGATGGGTTCGAAGATAATGATTTACGCTAACCAGAAGTCTAACCTAACCTAACCAAAAAAAAATGCAGGTCTCTAGTCTAAGCCTAGATTCTAAGGCATCCATTGACGAAGTATCTTTTCACGTATTCCTTTTTATATAAAAAAAATCTTTAGTATTTTTACCTAACTGCGCCAGAAGGAGGGTTATGTCTTTTATTTTGTATTTTACTAACAGCTATTTGAGTGGCAAATCAATCTCTCATCAACGGTTTCTACCGAGTCATTTGGAAGATTTTTTATGTAACGGAACGCATTGATATAATTTTTAGAATTTGTGTCTGTTTAATTGTTTATCTCTTTGTTTGTGCACGCATCACTTAAAATCTACTGAACCGATTTAAATGAGATTTTCACAGGAGAAAATTTTTAGTTTGGATTAATATTTACGCTTTATTTTGTCGCAATCGGTGCATTCAATCAAAAGTAATGTGTATTTAAATTCAGTCGTCTACGTGTATGGAGTCGCTAGTGTAAAATGTAGAGAAGATAACCTCATAGTACTTCCTATCCCTACGGATAACTCAACATTTCCCACATAAACTAAGCCATCAGTGCATCGTTGTCAGTCAACGTCACTTCATTACATAATACCATCCATCAAGGGACGGTTTGCATCAACAGTAGGCAAGTACTTTATCTTGAGCCCATCGGAGGAGACAAATTAAACACTTTAATACACGAGGCGTGACTAAAAAAGTTAGTAGGGGATGGAAAAAAGCCGTATCGATTGCGTGTTACAGATGTTTCGAGAATAGATGTGGTTTTGTCAACGTTTACGTAACTTTTTTCAATTAAATTTGCTCTTAATTTCATCGTTATTCCAATCCGATGAGTTATTTGGTGATCGATTATACGTATCATAATTATAGACGAATCCTTTGATCAAACGATGGTATTTTTATTGTACATTATGTTAATAATTATAATAATGTATTGATTGGGATTTACAATACACAAACATGCTTACCGTTAAGTATTTTTTTAATGTATAATTTGGATGCTATATATCCATGTAAATTGCTGAATCAAGTTGTACTTACGTACATCAAGATTATTTTAACAAACTATGTATCCTATTTAATTCGAATAAAATAATATACGAACCAACATATCTTCTTCATTAAAGTATTTTCTTTTCCTCCACCAATGGCTCTGAGCCCACGTGATGTAGCATGGTCCACTTCCTATCACTCTTATTAATAAGAGGAGGCCTGCAGTGGGACAGTTATGACTATTTTATTTTTAATTAGGTATCATTGTTAAATTTTATACGTTTGTTTTCTTGTAAATTAAAATGTCTCTACTGGAAACAACAACTATCAAGCCCCAACATCGCAAGTTATAGCAACGAAACCAACAGATGGCGATACCGTTGCCCTAATGCCATACAAATACAACTTTCACCGTGAATACGTGACCCGTCTACTACAAATATGGTTCACAATCAAATGCAAGACATAAATCGCGCATGAGGTATTATCACAGATATTCGAAGGTCGAACTAAGAACTGTTGGACCGTGGCCGGGCCCCAGGCTTCACACCTAGCCTGGAAGAAGATCTTCCCTTTTCAAGGAGGAATCTCTCAAGTAGTTCCCCATAAGTGCGTTATTCATTTCTAGAACAACTCGAACATCTGTGTAACATGTCAGAGTCGCTAGACATGACGCCGGTAAAAAAGACTAGTCCCCTTCGATATCCGTATTCTAAATTTGTTACTCCGCCACACTTTGACATTTACTGAATAGGCATCCGACTTTCATCCGACATTGTTACCGGAGCTATTTTGGCGCCAACGTCTCCTTCATTTCTTATTTGGATACTAATACTAACAATAAAATGGATGAATATTTTGTCATGGAATCAAAACTAACATAAAAACGAAATTTTACATAAAACCTCTTTATAATAATTTACAATATAATAAACATTTTATTAATGTAGTAATACTTTTACTTTCACGGGCACCAGATCGGTCCTCCCCCGCCTTAACGGTTAAGGCTGAAGACGTAGTCCAGGCGCTAGGCAGTTTCTATAATGGGTCAGCCGCGGGCTTGGATGGAATACGACCGTCTCATTTAAAGGAACTGACTTCGAGTTCTGCTGGCGAAAACGGGCAGCGCTTGCTTGAGTTCCTCGTCAGGCTGTGTAACTTCTTACTCAGTGGGCAGCTAAACCCTGAAGTGTGTCCTTATATGTATGGGGCGTCCCTGTGCGCTCTAACTAAAAAAGAAGGAAGTGTCAGGCCGATCGCTATAGGGAGCACGCTACGTCGGCTGGTGGCGAAACTGGGATGCCGCGCTGTCAAAGCTGAGATGGCCGAATACTTACAACCACACCAGTTAGGCTTTGGAACTCGGTTGGGGTGTGAAGCGGCGATCCACGCGACACGCGCATTCGCAGTGGAGCCAGGGAACGAAGACTGTATTATCGTCAAGCTGGATGTGAAGAATGCCTTCAATTCAGTGGAAAGGGATGTTCTTCTGGGCGAGGTGTATGAAAATATTCCCTCTTTATACCCATTTCTTCACCAGGCCTACAAATCCCCTTCTAACCTGTTCTTCGACACATTCTTGATCCATTCACAGGTGGGTGCGCAGCAGGGAGATCCACTTGGGCCGCTTACCTTCAGTCTCGCCATCCATAAAGCCATCTTGGCTCTGAAATCTCCGCTTAACATATGGTACCTGGATGACGGTACCATAGGAGGAAAGCCTGAGGATGTTGAGCAAGATCTGCTAACACTACTACCTCTACTTAAGGAGGTGGGGCTGGAGATGAACACGTCGAAGTGTGAGTTTTTCTTCTGTGGACCCACAACCTGGCCTTCATTTTCTAGGTTCAGTTCCTTGCTCCCTGGCCTTAAGGAAGTATCCGTGAGAACTTTTAGTCTTCTGGGTTCGCCTATTTTCCCCGAGGCAATCCCAGGGGCTATTGAAATCAAAAATCGTCTCCTACTCCTTGCCCAGGAGCGCCTTTCCAATATTACAGCTCATGTTGCCCTGGTTCTGCTGAAAACGTGCTTTGCGGTGCCTAAGATCACCTACCTCCTGAGAACGGCCCCTACCTGGTTGTGTCCTAGCGATACCTCTGCCTTCGACAGCACAGTGAAATCTGCGGTTGAAACAATAGTAAATGTTTCCCTTAGTGAGGGCCAGTGGAGCCAGGCATCTCTACCCATACGCCATGGGGGCTTGGGTGTACGACGTGTGCGGGATCTGAGCCTGCCGGCTTTTCTCGCATCGGCGCATGGGGTTGTCGGCCTCGTCTCTAAAATTCTGTCACTCAACGGAGACGAGGTTTGCATACCTTTTGCTGCTGATGCATTGACGAGGTGGACGGCTCTCTTTCCGACCGCGTCCGCACCCAGAACCACAGGAGTACAGCGAGCCTGGGACGACGTGGGAGCTAAAGCGGCGATTGACCTAATGATAGACGCAGCTACTGGTTCAAATTTGGCCAGACTTAGGGCGGTGTCAAGGGCTGAATCGGGAGCGTGGTTACATGCACTGCCTTCACCACACATGGGAACCCTGCTCGACGGCGACTCAATGCGTGTGGCGGTAGCTCTCCGCCTGGGCTGCGATGTTTGTCAACCACATCAATGCATCTGCGGGTCGACAGTGGAAGCGAACGGTCATCATGCGCTGAGCTGCCGTCGATGCTCGGGGAGATTCCCACGTCACCACGCACTCAACGACATCGTTCGGAGAGCACTGATTTCAGCCAACATTCCCTGCAGGCTGGAACCGCCAGGCCTCAGTCGCACGGATGGGAAAAGGCCTGACGGTCTAACGCTGGTGCCATGGCAGAGAGGAAAGTGCCTGGTATGGGACGCCACGTGCGTCAGCACTCTTGCTGCCTCGTACCTCAGCCGCACGGTTCGCTCTGCAAGGGCCGCCGCCGAAGTAGCGGCTGACAAAAAGCGGGACATTTACTGCAACTTGGTACCACAATATTATTTCGTGCCTCTGGCCTTTGAGACCACGGGCTGCTGGGGGTCTGAAGCTTTGAGTTTTGTCAAAGAGCTTGGTCGTCGACTCCAGGAGAGGGGGAACGACGCTCGCTCTGGGTACTACTTGATGCAAAGGTTGTCCATCGCCATCCAACGCGGAAACGCGAGAAGCGTCATGGGAACCTTTGCATCCGGTATGACCCGGGGCGGGCTTTTTGACTGATAAAACGGTTTTCAGATTGTTAGTTTTAATTTTATTTTAATTACTTATTGTATATTTTATTAATAATTTGTATAACAGTCTTTAGTTCAATCACCTTAATATAATTATACTATGATGATAATGTTCTGATACATGTGAATGTAGTAATACTTATTTATAATATTATTAAAATTCTTTTTACACTTTCTTCCATGACTATATTTCATTTGAACTTACACTTACTTATTAATTATCACTCATTTCATTGGTTGCTGCGTCTGACTACTACTAAAAAGGTTTCATCTGAAAATCAACACCCTGCTTTCGGGCAAGGTCTATGTTGAGCTGGGACCTATTTGCTGCTGTAGCATACAATAAATTACATGTTGTTCTATTGATGTTTCGTTGTATTTTTTTTTGTAAACTTGTTGTGAACTGTAATATTATTTGTGTGTTACTTATGCAAATAAATTGTTTATCTATCTATCTATTTATAATCATTTACACCGAACAAAGGTAAAGATATGAATAATCAAATCCCATTTTTTTACACGGATCACTCTTTAAAATTACAAAATTTCAGAAGCGTAGCGAGGGGGTGGCTTGGGGGCATATGCACGGGGCGGCAAATTCGGGAAAATAGAATATAGTCTAGGAAAAATACGGTTTGAGATTGCATTAAATACACTTTAGTAAATTGTGTTTGAACTAATATTACTGTTAGTTTATAACACTTTTGTTGAGATTTCGTGGTTGTATAGGCTGAGAAATACGTTAAAATCGATATAAATGTATAAAGGACAAGCTTAATTCTAAAGATATTTCTTCCAGCTTACCAGCAAAAGCAACAGTTAAGTACCACAATGCAAATTTATTGTGTACAAACAAACAGTAAATAATTATGTTTTGAGGTTATAATTTTTTTTCCTTACAAAATATTAAATATCTACTCAAATTTACGATATTAACCGGGGATTATTATTGTTATTAGTAAAACGTATTGAACGAAGCTGTCCTGTATAAAATCACCAGTTTTTCATTTATTGTTCATACCTAATTTTACTGTTTTGTAAATGTCTTAATTATTCCATAATACACAATACAAAATCGGGGATTAATGAGATTTTATGTTATTCAGGTATGTATCTACTAATATTTCAAACTATCACCGGAAGTGCAAATAATGTAACCTACTCCATACGAAAATCCGTAGATTTCCCCGACTAATAGTAGAATTGTCTATAACCAATTCGAAGAGCAGAGACAAATCGAGCTGGCTTCGCTCGCTCAAAGTTTCTGTTTTAATTACTATACCTACACAATACACATAATCTTAGCTCCCACAGAGAAGACGTGGTGCTAAAAATGTCGAGCTTGCTTCGCTCGTTTTTACTTTGCACATGTTTTGTACGTAAAAAGCTCTGGCTCCAACTGATTCGTCTTGAGGAGAAAAGTCGAGCTCGCTCCGGTCGCTTTATGTTTCTATTTTTGCATGAACGGAAATATGTCGGACCACAGCCTGAATAGATCGGGGCTTTATCAGAAATTGGTAAAGTGTGGTCCGATGACTTAAGCCAGTTATCTGGTAGCTTGCTTGATAAGGAATTCCGAAGAGTTCTGTGTTCAGCAACATATGATAAAAGGCTGATAATGATAATGGTTTACAATCAACGTGACCATTTGCGAATGACATGGAGACGCACTTTAAATAATCATTAGGATTCTTTATTCCTTTTAAAGGTTAGTAGTTATGTCATCAGACCACCCCTAAATGCGATCTATCTTTACCTACTGCTGACACTTGGACATAGAAAATCCTCAGGATCTCGTGACTAAACGACGTTTTTATCTCGAGTCTAAAATAGCATTAGCAGGAGACATCGTGAGTCTAGACGTATCTCGGCATCAGCTGACTTTAGCTGTCGGGAATGCGTCTGAGTTTAACGTTTAGTACTCTGGTTAGTAGATAGTATTTTGGTTAATTGTGATATTCAAATGGGTTAAACAGTAAAAATACAAATCTCTGTCCGAAAAAAAAGGAATCCGCTAAAAATATGAACTGGAAAGATAACATTGCATTACAGTTAACTCTTTGAAAGAAAGAAAGAAAAATACCAGTCTTTTTCATTTACTCATATCCTTAACACACAAAATTAACTAAGATCTGGAAGTCATCATGGACGTTTGCATCGTCATAGAGAAGACTCTATGGTCCCTGAGCAGGAATGTGGTAGAGGAGGTGGAGTAAGAATGCCTTTTTCTTTCGATTATAAAATCGAAAAAAAAAATCTGCTCTTCCATACAAAACTGCAAATCTACTAGAACCAAAAAATGTATGGGGGAGACAGCTGATTTTGTTTTTCGCGATTTCGATGTTGATCCCATAGAGTTTGATGGTCTGATCATCCCCTTAAAAAAGTGTCAGCATATTAAGGAGGACCCTGTATAACTTTATATAATTTTTTTAAATTATTTATTATTTATTTTAAATAAATTACAATATTTTGTTAAAGAGTTTCACTAGTAATGAATACCATACAGGTTGAGTAGTAATACAAAGTAATAGTCGATATTTTACTTTGTAATAAGAAGAACCTTCGATACATAACGTATGCCTAAACATTAAACATTAACCAGGGTAGGATCTACCGTAAATGGTAAAACCGGAAAGTGTCCGTAACTTTCGGAACCGCCGCGGTTAGATCCTTTCGTATCTGATAATCGATTGGTAACATGAAATAAATAAATTACCTACCTACTGTAGGATATAAAAACCTTAATCACTTTCATACTAATACACAGGTACTTATTGTATGCTGTTTTATACATTATTATTATTGTATCTCTGCAGATTATTATTTAAAATTGCAGAGATTTTCACCTACATACGTAGGTAAGTAGGTAACGCTTTTTTCTCAAATGATTGGAGTTTCTGGGCGTATCTTTTTTAGAGTCTTACCTTACAAAGCGGTGGAAGAGTCTAAAAAAGTCATGTAATAAAAAGGAAATAGTAGGTAAACCTGACTACTTTCATGAATATTTCATTTTTAGGGTTCCGAAGTCAACAAGGAACCCTTATAGTTTCGCCATGTCCGTCCGTCCGCGGCTTAGCTCAGAGACAGAAGAAAAAGAAAGAAAGAAAGAAGAGAAAGCTGTAATGGCATGGATATACATATTAATCACGCCGACAAAGTGGTAAAATAAAATCTTGAAAAAATATTATTTTAGGGTACATCCCCTACACGCGTAGTGGGAATAGAATTATTTTTCATGTCTACCTCATAGTGTGGGGTAACGTTGGATAGGGAACACTACCCTGTGCGCGGCCCGACATGCACTTGGCCAGTTTTTTTTTTAGGATTGTTGGTATAGTGGTGATCAGCCTTGCCTGCCGTGCAGTGCAGAATGCGATGGATCCATCCCCGCCCAGGCCGACTCGTACCAATAAGTTTTTTTTAATCTATGCACATAAATTCATAGCATAGAACCGTGAGGAAAGGTGCAATAAAAAGGAGGCATATGCCCAGCAGTGGGTTGATGCGGGCTTTTCGGTGAAGAAAAACATCGTAAGGAAACCTGCATGCTTCAATTTCGAGGCATGTATTGTAACCAGAGTCCCACTGTCCATTACAAGTGGCGACGGGCTCACTCCCAGTCACACTAGACAGGGTTTCGGTACTACCTTAGTGAAATATGTGGATGTTCTGAGTTTTCTGAATATCTCTGACTACCCCCTCTCAGGAATATAGTCGTGATCATATGGATACTATTTTAAATTTGTATTGTGAATCTCATGAAAATGCTCTTTATCATCATAACAAGAAGATATAATTTTAAGAGAAGTTTATTCCTAAAGCGCTAGTGCGCGCTGCATACAAAAGAAGTTTGGTCGTAGTTTCAATATTAACCAATTTAAGTCAATGTTTTTTTTTCAGAAACGCACTAGAAATTAATCTCTATGTTAATAAAGAGTCTGTCTTTCGTTAAAATATACAGTTCTAATGCTAGGATTAAATTAAGATATGTATGAAAATCATTGAGGCACTGTAACTTTAAAACAATACATTTTAACGAAATACTGTCCTATTTAAAGTATAGAGATTCTAAATGTTTTCGAAAAAATCATTGACTTTTATTGGTTATCATTGAAAATATAACTAGACTTCGTTTGTATGGAGCCCGCTCCAAATTATATCCCCTTAAAGATTCCAACAAAATTAAGCATTGTATCACATCTGTTGTGACTGTCAACCAATCCGGTTTAACGGTCACCCGGGCTATCCCGCCGGATTTTACGGCTTCATCAAACCAAAGTTACGGAAATAATCGATCGGGAACGTGAACGGTAAAAACAGGAACTATCAGTCGTCACGGAATCAGCTGCGTGCGTTATTAAACACGGCCGGACGTTCTATTTTTAGCTTATTATCTTTTAACTATTTCGTCGGGCAAGAATTTGTGTACGGGAGATAGCGTTATGAAAGTTTTATATTGCCTTTTTATTTTTATTTTCATCATCATCTCATCTCATCATCGAAGGAATAACGACGAGGTTCCGTGTGCCCTCATTCAACGGGTTCCCGCCGCCTTCACAAGGAGAGGCCCGTTTAATAAAAGCAACAATTCAGAGTACATTGCTGGTTACTAATGACACTAAACTTGCAGTGCTTCATGTATCCTTGCATTTTCAGCAATGTACTCTGAATTGTCTTTCTCATTTGTCACGTTTATTAAATAGGGCCCTGCATGGCTAGCATGCCACCCACGACTAAGCGTTTAAACAAGAAAAATGTCGTCCGCGCTCTTTTTGGCGTACGTAAAATAATAAAGATGGAGGCACATCTCGATTTTTGTCGTTTTCTCGGGGGTGGCATGCGAGGCCTACAGATCATCGGTCCACCTAAAAACAATGCAGCAAAAGATCTCGCTTGTGTAACCACATACTGTACACATTAGTCAATAGAACGGAATAACTAATTCAGGTCAAAATATACATACCGGGAACTATCAACCATCTGTTATAATGACTAATTTATCAGATTCCCAATGGTGCAACTATTTGTCCCAACAGAATGTCGCATCCCATAAAAGATTTACAAACAGCACACATGTGAATTTCTTTTTTTCATCCATCAACGTTAACTAGAAAAGGCAATAAATGACATTTCTTCCCTATCTCAAACGCTTTCCTGAGTGAACGAACTTTTACAGACGTGTCGTAGCATGCGCCGTTCTAATTTTAAACTGAAACGCCGACCGAGGGCGCTCGCCTCCCCTCTTCTTTTGTTCCTATTTCGAATTTCAAAAAATAGAACTGAAGGGTGTTTCGGGATGCGCGTGAGTCAGTGTCGGTCGACTCGCCGGCGCGTGCACATCCTTTCGCGCCGGAAGTTGGTATTTCAAATTCCGAATTTCAGTTTGCTATAATGTGGTGTTGAGTGTCTTTGTTCTATCCTACTTTGGAATTTTTCAACGGATGTGATAGTGATGCATGTGTGTGTTCGTACATATTTCTTCAAAATCATCTCAAAATTTGGTAAGTTCTTCGTTTATGACTTTATTTGGTTCATAGTCCCTGAAGCCTTTAAACTGAAACTTTGAGTGTAAGTATTTAAATTAATCTAGTTAACAGAAAACTAAATAGGAATGACGTAGCACTGGCGGAAAATTCAGGCACATTGAACTCTAATCAAATTTTCTCTTATATACCTACGTGTAATGTTATTCTTATTCTTATACATGGTGTTGATTTAAAGCATGGTCAAATGTCAAAGAGTGATCGCTGGACAATTTGGGTAAACAAGGCAAAAAGTATTTATGGGACTAGAAATATGGAGTTCCAGCTGTTTTTCCTGAAGTTTTATGGAGATCTTTTTTTGAGGAAGAACTTTTTCAGAGACAGTCTTTATTAAGAACGAGCATTAACCCGCGACTTTGTCCGCACAAATTATATACCAGATCATAAGCTATCAAACAAAAAATGTTTCATCGAAATCGGTTCAGTAGTTTTTGCGTGATACTCGTTCAAACAAACAAACACCCAAACAAACACACAAACAAACAGACAAACAAAAAATCCAAAAATTGGTGAAATGGAATCAGGGACACCTAAAAACCATATCGTAACTTTTTTTTTGTCAATATCTTCAATGTACAGACAAACTTCCTGTTACAGTTTTATAATAGTATAGATCGATTACAGGTTCCTACCAGAAGTATAACTATGATAATCAGTCAGACCAGCTTGCAAATCAGTACTCACCATATCAACGGATAGACGTCCACCGCTGGACAGAGGCCTCCCCCAAGGATCGCCACAGCGACCGGTCCTGCGCTGCCCTCATCCAACGGGTTCCCGCCGCCTTTACCAGGTTGTCGGTCCACCTTATGGGGTGCCTACCCATGCTGCGCTTTCCGGTTCGCGGTCACCAGTCTAGAACTTTCGGCACTATCGGCCATCGGTTCTGCGAGCAATGTGCTCCGTCCATTATTGCTACTTTAGTTTAGCAATTCTTTGCCTAAATCAGTACAGACCTACTGATTTCGACCAATCGTGATAATTTTCCATGCCTATGTCCAGCAGTGGACGTCTATCGGCTGATATGATGATGATGACGAAAATTTTCGTTATTCATTATATTACGTATTTCTTGTGCGAATCTACTTGAAACTTAGACGTGCCACACACATACGAAATTCTGATCCGGAATTCCGAATCAGGATTGTGATTTTGTATAGGATTTGATACCTCCGCAATTCCGAACGCAATTATGGAGGGGGGAAATCCATACGAAATCGTTATGCTGATTCGGAATTCCTTATGTATGTGACGGACCTTATACGCAATCTTCAAAACAAGAAAAAACATCAACTTTTAAAATCAATCAAATTTGTTATCCGAAATAGACGCGGACGAAGTCGCGGGTAAAAGCTAGTAATTTACCTTCTTATAATATGAACTGAGCAAGAAGGTAGAAAGACCAGCGATGGTCGACGTGGCACAGGTGCAAGCCTGTTAAGGCCCCAAACCCCAAGTAGGTGCTGTGGAGGGCGTAGTTTAGATGGTTAATTTAAATAGAGCTTTAATGATTATTTTTATATTTTATTTCGATAAAGCGAGACATTAGCTTTCTAGCCCTGTAAACGATCTTCTTCTGAATTCATAATAATTGAAGCGTGCGCCGGGGTTTTTCGATGTTTCAAATTTATTTCAAACAAAAACCAGCCAGAAAACTATGGCTATACAACCTTCTTACAGTACCTACCTACTCAATGGTGTTTTTGAAAAACATCGGCCTATGTTAGTACTCTGTACGATCTGTAACGACGACAAATTAGAATTAGGTACGTTTCAGAATTCCATAACTGAACACAGAAAGCTATTCCGAGTCTAACTGGGACCTGAGCTCGGTATGTCATTAATAGCATTCATGCATTTAATTACAAGCAATCCAATTTCACTCGAGAACTTCAAATGCTCGTATTGAACTTAATTATGAAATAATTTCATAGTTCGGCTAGTACAATGACAAAGGCACTTATACATCCTACATATTCACGGCATTATCACATGGGGGCAGGCAGAGACTAAGGATGAACACACGTTACGATTTTCTCCATCTTCCACAATCATATACATTGTCATGCACTCCTGTCGCGTCGGTTATAATATCCTGCAAACATCTTGAGCGAGACCTTAACTGCGCAGAATTTTTTTTTTTATGAGAAAACTCTATTGCGCATACCCCTTACCTCCGCTTTTTTTTTCAAATTGTTTGCTGAACTGTGAAGTTATCTTTTGAAAGCCTAGGGCGTGGTAAGGTGCACTGAGTGCTTTTAGCAGCATAACTACATTTGGTGTGCTGCTAAAAGCACATGCGAGAATCAATATTAAAAATTTTTTATTATGGGTTTCTCAGAGCACCCCACTTCATTGGGTTAGGTTTAGTTAAAATCTGTACCGGAACCAAATCATAGCACGCCAATTCTATGTGGTCTCGCACTAACCCTAGAGTGTATTTCATTTCAATAATGCTGACGATGCGAGAGTTCTGGTGAGTCTTTCCGCACAAATGTCCTTTCGCGACAATGTCCGCTCATGCCAATGTCATTCGCTATATTTGTATATTCTTGCTGTGCAAATAAAGAATATTTATGTTATCTTATCGTATTTTTGCGCAAATGTTTTTTCGCGCAAACGTTTCTTCGTGCAAATGTCCGTCTCGTACCTAAGTGTCCTTCGCGCAAGCGTCTTTTTTAGTCGGCTCAGTAGTGAACGTTGATGGTCTGATGCACCCCTTAAGATATGTAACGTTTTTATTATTATACCCTGTATGTAGGAGGTATACATTTTGTTCACATGTGTCCCAAAAGGATAGACAGACAATCTGATTGCCATTTATTATGTCTGTTACTACTCTTAAACCTCCCCTGAAGTTTGAGTTGCGTTAGTTGATGTAAGTAAGGGACAGGGAGTGGCTATTCTGTATGGTAGTACCATTATGAATTCTGTGCTACAGTGTACGTCGTGGTAGGCATATAGAACCTTTAAAATACCCATCGGGCATCAGTTCTGCAAACTCCCAACCCATTTCTACTTTAACTTGCTGAAGTTACGTTAGTTAAATTAAAATAACCCCGTCCAGTTTCAAACGGTACCGTAATCTGAGATTTTGCTAAACTCTAGTTCGCTTCTATGCAATGAAATTCGTGTAATTTTACGCTTTCCCCCATTGAAACCTACTGAATGTACTTAATTAAATAGTGCACAGGATGTGTACGGAGCTACGAGGAAATTTAAATAATTAATGTAAATTTTAAGGATAGAGTGTACCTAGGATCATACGAATATTTGAGTGTTGAGGGTTAAATGTTGAATACAGAATACTTGCTATTGCCCGTTGCTTTGTCTGCGTGGAATTTAAATATGCCTATGTTCTTCCTCAGTATTCAAGCTTCCTCTATACTCTATAGTTTATACCAGGCAATTGATTTCGCGGGATTCATTGTTATTATCTGATAATTGATTGATAATGAATATCTGTTAATTGGTAGCAAATTCTGAGTAGTAATTTTGTACTTTTCTATGTTTTTTACATTGTTCTGTTCATTTTTTTAATTTCACACACACACTCACACACCCACACCCCCGCACAGCCCCACAGACACACACTTGATGCTAAATAGTTACAGAATAATAATAAGTGTTTATTGGATTCGTTGCACATAATATAATGTTTGATTCAAAGATTAAGCCAGGCCCCGACATAAATTCAGAGTTCGGCTTCCGAGCTGAGCAGTTTGCTGAGTTGGGACTTTTTTGCCACTGCGGCGCACAAACAATCGCTTTTATTAATAGGTATTCTGTTTTAAATATTTTACAAAAATGTATCCGTGATAATGTAAAAGATTGAATGTGTGTCGGAGATCCAAATAAATAATTTTTCTTTCTTTCTTTCTTTCCATTAAGTTTTCACTGTAATAATATTAAATAAAAAATAAATATATAATAATAAAGAAAAGTGGCGAATGCGCATGTTATCTCGGTCTCAGTCTTAGAGGGACTGTACATAAATGAAACTTAGAAATACAAATGTAGAGTGAAATAAAACTAACAAAAAAATTAATTGGTTGTAACCTTTACAAGTTGGGGGAAAGGTATTTCTCCTTATGATATCGTTTGAATCAAGGGTATGGACCTCATAATCTTTCTCATCACATAGTCCAATTAATCTTCTTTGCATTGATGGTTTCTATCAGTTCAACTAAACGTTACTCAGCGACAAAAAAATACTTAGGTGATCATATTCGATGGAAAAAACTGTCTCAGTGGTGTTTTGCTACTGGCTCATTTGTCCAATTAACTAGTAATTTTCAATATTGAATCCACATTTTTAGAGATGCGGAATTTTTTCATAAAACACTTAATTTTTTTCTGTTTAGTTATCGTAAAAATTACTTTGCCCAAATTCGCCATTGTTCTTTCATCAAAGTCTTGAAAACTTAGCAGACAAACAGAGTAACTTTTGCCTTTATCATTGCTTAGCTAGGTTTCCTGGCGATGTTCTCATTCGCCTCTTATCTTCGTATCTTACGTCCGTGGTAAAAACCGGCTCGGCTAAAATCAACCTCTGGGCGGGCACGTCACGTCATCATTTTGTGCTCTCCGTAGAATCGTTGTCTCACTGTTTAACGCTTTCACATTATATTGTTTATTTTGTTCAGAAATTCAAGAAACTATTTATTATTACTACGGGTATTTAACTCATATAAATACTAGGTACAACTACCATCTTATGAAAAGTGCGGTATAGTTATAGAAAGGTATACTTGTAGCTCATATTCGGGTTTCAGGAGGAATTATAATGTTCTTAATTTTTTATTAATAATTATAAATACTTTCCAAGAAAAGATGGATGGATTGTGTGAAGGATGATATGTGTAAAAAAGGAGTGAGTGTTGAAACGACGGCTAAGAGAGATGAATGGAAGAGGATGACATATTGCGCCGACCCCAAATAATGGGAAATGGGCAAGACAATGATGACTTTCCAAGACTCCCGGAGTGAACCATTTACTAAGTGGCAAGTCATTACATTTTAAATTTGTGAGAAATTTAATGAGAGCAGGCGTCCGTTATTTCACTCCATAGCCCAGTTATCCATAAACCCATCCCCATAGCCCAGACAAATTTATCCCTTCCTGGCAATAGTTCAGCAGCTAATAGAAAGTTTCCGCCCCATGTCGCCTCTCAAAGGACCTGTGCATTTTTTATTGACCAAAATAATAGTAACAATAAACAAATATTTTGATAATAAACTAATAACTTTGCTGTTACCGACATATAAATGTTTTTTTTTCCTTTACACCATATTAATACTCTTTTTTTTATTTCGTCGACGTACCACACAATAATAATGATAAAGGACTAATGACAATGTGAAATTGATTAAAACCACAATTGTTAGAACCATACAATTCCAGAACCATATACCATTATTACTGGACAAAACGATTTCTATTTCGCATACAAAATTGTATTATATGAATGAGTTGAGAGATTTGATTTGATTTTATGTTGAGAAAATTATAACGAAGTAGATTTATTGTACAGAATTAATAAATAATTCCAGTTTGACATTGATTTTATTAATCTTCTCTTCTTATCGTGTGGGCAGAGCTTGAGCAGAGCCCTGGTGTCAGAATTTTTTCAGACCGCCTTACGGCCTCTGACGTGGTTTTTATGTAACGACTACTTCCACCAGAGATAGTAGCCGGGACCAACGGCTTAACGTGCCATCCGAAGCACGGAATCATTTTCCTTTTTAGACAATCAGGTGATTCAGCCTGCAATGTCCTAACCAACTGGGGAAAAACGCACAAAGTGACATATCACTAGGTGCCCCCTGTGAGAATCGAACCCACGACCTCCGAGTCGAGAGCCAATGCTCTTAACCATTAGACCACGGAGGCAGTTTATTAATAGGACAGTCTAATTCCTAAAATTTTCATTGGTACCCTTTGTAGCGAAGCGTGGGTACGCCGCCCACAAGGTGAACCGACGACCTGGTGAAGGCGGCAAGAGCTCGTTGGATGGGGGCGGCGCGGGACCGGTCGTTGTGGCGTTCTTTGGGGGACGCCTATGTCCAGCAGTGGCCCATCGGGTGAGATCATGAACATGATAATGACCCTTTGTATAGGTGCGGAAAGAATTCGTGTGAAGTAGAGAAAAGTTAAGTAATTTATTGAATGTTCGGAAACAAACAGTGAACTCGGAATGTTACATTTCAAACTTTTCTTTTTTTCTTTTAAAATATTGAACTACCTACTATGGTGTAAAAACAACTTAAACATTGTTCAGTAATTCTTTTTGGGTGGTAAGACATATTAAACAACTCTACCAAAAAAAATTAATGCTTTCTATTTCACCACGGTTTACAAATAAAAGACGGACCAATAGCTCAGTTGATAGTGAACCTGCCTGCTGATCTGAGGGTCGCGGGTTTGAACACCGCGGGTTTGTATGATGAATATGCATGTTTTTACCCGAGTCATGGCGTATTTCCCACAGGTTTCTTAGAGAAAATTTATCATATCATGATACAATCACCCCTTAAAGTAATGCAACTATATTCACCTTACCTCTCTGTATAATGTTTTTTTATAAGCCTATATCGTCCCACTGCTGGGCATTATTAAAAAAACACAGAAATAAGAAATTTTTAAATAATAAACACACCCTATACTAAATGGAGCATCGACCTCATTCTCGCGTGTTACTATTCGGATGGTATTTTGGTTAAACGTTCTACATAAAAAGACACGTGGACCAAGCTAATTTAATTCTTATCTGCGTACAAATAGGAGTTACGTCAGGGCACTTTCGTAAATTCGAGGGCAACTAGAATGTGTAGGTACAATTTGCGGAGCGTTGATAGCTTTTATAAGCATTTTCTGGCTAGTTTTATATTCGCAGTTTGTGTTGATTAAACACGAAATTTTCCTGTCTGTTTTCTAACATAAATGTTCATGTAAAATAATTTGACTACCGTCCTAAAATTTTACTCTATCTTAAAAATATATATATTATTCAGGGTGTAAACTATAACGTTCTATATTGCTTTTTGTATATTACTACTTCCACGGGGGTACTTCCAGACAGATCAGCTGGATATCTGATTTCTTGAGAGAACGGTCGATTAGAGTTGTCTTTGACAGCTGCTCTTCTGACCTCATGGCTATTGACGCTGGGGTTCCTCAAGGGTATGTTCTCTCCACGACACTTTTCCTGCTACACATCAATGACCTCCTTGTGTCAGGTATTGTTGGGGATGCAGATAACAGTACTGTCACAGAGAGATACGTATCCGGCGATGGGGCCAGCGGGGATGAAATACGTTCGCAGAGGGAAGCCATGGTGGACCTGACAAACTTGACTTTAAGTCTTGTCTCCCAGTGGGGTGACAACAACCTAGTCAACTTCAACGCCACCAGAACACAGGCTTATCTGTTCACCGCCAAAAGGAGTCCGTTTAATCTGACTCCCCACTTTCCGGGGTACATCTGTCACTGTTTCCGACAGTCTTGAGCTTCTGGGCATGAGGTTGACGACGAAACTGAACATTGGCGCTGACATCGAGTCTAAGGCACAAACTCCGGCCAAAATGCTGGGCATCTTAAACAAGGTTAAGCAGTACTTCACCCCTGGACAGCTCTTAATGCTGTATAAAGCTCAGGTCCGATTTTGTATGGAGTACTGCTGCCAACTGTGGGATGGCTCAGCCAAGTATCAACTTGTCGCACTCGACTCGGTTGAACGCAGAGCCACGAGGCTCATTGGCGACAGTAAACTGGTGGAGACCAAGCTTCATAGCCTAACTGCCGCAGAGTAGCCTGCTTGTCGGTCTTCTACAGATTGTACTTCGGTGAGTGTGCCCAAAAGCTAGATGAACTCATCCCGCCTTCCCCTTTCTACTGTCGGACTTCCAGACGCACCGCGGGATATCCCACATACCCGCACCAAGCGCCTTTTTGAATCTTTTATAATGAGCACAGCCAAGAAGTGGAATGCTCTGCCTGCGTCAGTATTTCCGAGCGCTTACAACCCGAATTCCTTTAAAGTACGAGTGAATAGGCTTCTTCTGGGTAAGCTTGCTACATCTTCGACCCCATCTTCGTCTTGAGGACTGGATTGAGGTCAAGAGCAAAACCATACGTAATAAAAAAATAAGATCATAAAACTGAACTACTTTCCATATGGAGCCAACATCAAAATGGCGAAAAACAAATCTCAATCAATGTTCCACAGAAAACGCCAATAATTAATCGAAATGCACAGAACAGAATAGATGATTTATTTTTCCAATTTCTATGTTGGCTCTAAGGTGAAAGTTGTTCAGTTTGATTATCTGAAGCACCCCCAGCAGGTTTTATATCGTATACCATCGTTTATTTGAGTACAATTTACCAAGCCCGTGAGAATCATAGAGGTAAATAATTTATTGATATGACGGTGTTTTGTCTAGGGTTGCTAAAAAAACGCTGTGAAAGCAAACGCCGAGGCAAAATGCATGATAATAAAATAAGGATTTTGACAAATACTTTCATAGTGAGTCCATACCTTAGAAGTCATGAAAAAAAAACATACATGCCAAACTCTGAGTTCGTAGACTTTATCGTTTTGAAAATGTCGTGTTGGCCTTTAATAATGCATAGATTTTTACTCTGTAGCATAGTAAATTCATCATCAGTAAAACGAGTCCAAAATTCAAAAATTTTAAACTTCACCCAGCAGAAATAATTATTCAAACATGCAATGTAATTGAAACATTAATATTTAAAACGACGAATTTCTACCGAATTGTTACTCCATTTATACTGAATGCTGTACATTTTAGCATGCAAAAACCCGTCCTTTGCTTTCTTGTTAGAATGCCCCTTCCTTCCGTTAGAATTTATTATATTCAGTTAATTTTGATAAGCAAGCCAGGCTTTGTCTTGTTACAAAGCATTATGAAGATTCCGTCATCATATAGGGTTGCCATCCCTGTGTAATTAAAATTTATTTAGGTATACCAGCAGGGCTGTTATTAGCCTATCAACAAACGAAATTGTTTCATTTATGATTATTATAGGTAATTCTGGCCTTTAATAATTATTATCATCATCAGTAGCCAGTACAATAAGCTAAAAAATATATATTTTTAAAATCTCGAAGAAAATTACGAATAAAATCATATTTCTCGAGAATTTAAAGCAGCAAAGAAATTGGTTGCGAACAAAAATATGACTTAGGACAATTTTACGCAGATTATCTAGTCACAATTAAATTAATAATCATAATTACCTTGTTTAGATCTAGATGTATTATTATGATTAGACAATGATTTCAATGGTGGTCCCATAGTAAAAGATGTACGGTTTGATGGCCTGAAGCATCCATACGCATTCAAGTTTACACCCTGTAGGTATAGATACAAATATCTATGATTTGGTAACCAAAATTCATATCAAGGTTCACTAATATAATGACTTTGCTATCGAATCGTCTAATAGCTATAGTTAATAATTTAAAATTCAAAATACACGATACTCGTTCCTAAACTTGAAGAGTGTGCGACGGAATTACACGAACTAATACCTCCGTCTCCCTTTCATCTGTGAGGGACGAGACGCAGGCTGGGTTCCCACCCTTAAGTCCTACCAGCAATTCGCACAAAGAAGTTTGCTTCTTCTTTTATAATGCGCATGGCTAAGGAGTGGAACGCACTGCCTGCAGACCTGTTCCCTGAGCAATACGACTTGAGCCTCTTCAAGGCGAGAGTGAATAGGCATTTTTCTAGGTAAGCATGCTACATCTTTGGCCTCATCGTCACTTAACATCAGGTAAGATTGGGGTCAAATGTTTACCTATCAAACATAAAAAAAATATATATATATTAACATTGATTTGTCACTCGATCAGTTACAGAAAAGGCTTGTCTAAAAGTAAAAATGTACGTTGGTAGCCCTATATTAAAACATAGAGTAGGTTGGTCCAGAAATTCATTTAGCAAGGTTGTTTTACGTCAGAATAATAATTATTAAGTGAAATATTATGGCATTGCAACCGTTATAGCATTTCAGTAAATGAATCATAAAATAACAGGAAAGTTTATTTTCCTTCTTAACAATTATACTTTCTTACAATATCGATTTAATATTTTTATTTACATTTTTTATAATAAGTATTATCATCATATCAGCCGACAGACGTCCACTGCTGGACATAAGCGTCCCCCAAAATGGGGGAATTTGCCATAATCTCCAGGCTTGGCAGGCGGGCGGGTTGGCGATCGCAGTTGGATTGAATGAGTGTACTCAGAGGATGCTGCTGCCCATCCTCCGGTAGATCCCTTAGTCGCCTTTTACGACACCCACGGGAGGAAATGGGATGGTGTTATTCTTAGCCGACACCACACGGCAAATAAGTATTATGTTCACTTAAAAATATTTTAAATTAATGTGTTTTTACCCGACTGCGCGACGCCAATCAGGGAAATGTTTTATTAATTTTAATTTTTATTTTTATTCGTCATTATCAAGTAGCGAATTACATAATTGCTATAACAATACAATTTTAATTTTATAGCGTCAATTACATGATAGCACGTTTTAAAAACTGTTCGGTACAAAATAACTAATACTAATAAAATACATAAAATAATTAACTTATCCTGCATTGGAATAATTATTTTTTAGACTCATAAAAATAGAAGGAGAAATAAAGTTACCATGGAAGAACGTACAATTTTGCTTAGTCTGACAAAAATTATTTAGCAGAGCTGAGTTCATTACATGTAATAAGGTCAATCGAGTTGGTCCATAGGTGCAAGAATGAAGCTTAGAGCGACTTGCAGCGATATGATAAGCAATAGAAATCCTTTCAAGTGCTTCCATATCTTAGAAGAAACATTAAAAAGTTAGTTCAGGATATTACAATATAGGAATGAAAAAGAAAAAAAAATTCTCAAAATGCGCAAGACGGATGGAAGATACCTTAGATGATGTATATCAGTGGACTTTTAATAATTTTAAGATTATTAATTTGTTTCAGGATTATAGATTCATTAATTTAAGATTTGTATTGAAATCTTTTAGGCAATGCAACTTTAAAACTATACATTTTAACGAAAATCTGACACAATACAAGCATAGAGACTAGTTTCTTGATTATTTCTGTTTTTTTTTTTTACTTTTTTTGTATTGAAAAGAGACTTCGTTTATATGGAGCGCGCTCCGAATTGTATCCCCTGAAGTATGCAATATGACCGAGCTACTAATAGAGTCGACTGCCATAGCAATCAAAAAGAATGTTACGCCTTCCTCTATGGTTGATGTAATGTGGCGGAGGCTGCTATAATAAATTAAAATTTTTCATACAAGATATTAGAGTCCAACATGTACGACTTAAGTATCGGCGAACGTGTTATAAGTTGGTTTTCATTTTTTAATCGTGAAATCAAATGTATTGCATGGACCACAACGATTACAGTTCAACAAAATTCTCCCTTCCGTCGGACAAATTAATTTTGCCGGCACTAATTGGAACGACAGATAAATTATTACCATTTTAATTGTTTATCCGATGTTGTGATCGGAGAAGTTAACTTCGTTCATTTATCTTTTGAAGTTTTATTAAAATAGGCTTTGAGATGTTTTTTTGATTGCATTGATAGCAAATATATTTAATTGAATAAAACGAATTACCTAGTTTGTATTTTGAGATCTAGTATATTATTAATTGAAAGACAAAATGTAAACTACGTGTGAAATTACATCCAGATATTCCAATTTGAGGTCCGCCACACACATACGGAATAAACTTGATTCGGAATTCAGTGTTGTCAACTTTGGTTACAAAAAATACAAGAGTGCTGTTCAAAATATATGAAATGCCAAATAAAATGACAATTGAATTTTTAAGTATTTATTGATATGTCAGTCAGTTTCTTCTTTTATATATACATGATAATTACTATCATGTGATGAGGCCAAAGAATTGCTAAACTAAAGTGGCAGTGGGCGGGGCACATTGCTCGCAGAACCGATGGCCGATGGGGCCGAAAAGTTTTCGAGTGGCGACCGCGTTCCGGAAAGCGCAGCGTTGGTAGGCCCACCACACGGTGGATCGACGACCTGGTGAAGGCGGCGGGAACCCGTTGGATGAGGGCAGCGCAGGACCGGTCGTTATGGCGATCCTTGGGGGAGGCCTATGTTCAGCAATGGACGTCCATCGGCTGAGATGATGATGATGATGATGACGATGAGGTCATGACGTTACGATGATGATTTGTAAATTGTATTTCAATATTATGCAATTATATCAAAAGACTATCGATAGTTTTAACATTAGACAATCTGCATACAAAATGGCGTGAACCATTATCACACAAGCAATTTTTCAGAGTAGGCGATTTCGCAAATATACCGCAACAATGTCGCAACTGCACCGTCACGATACGGTATCGTTCCGTTGACACCTACGCTTAAAATCGCTAGTGTGATATGACTGTAAATCGTAAGACATAAAAAAATCACTAGATCTAGTGAAAAAGTCTCTGAAAGCGGCAACACTCCATTCGGAACTAATTTCGAATCAGGATTATTCCGTATGTGTGTGGCGGACCTAATTAAAGCTTGTTATTTTGACACAGCCTCGCCTGTCACCTAGTTACCTCGAGCAAGAATTGAATCCGCGACCACCCGCGACCTACTCTACTTAACCTACCTATAGGTATTCACTGCAGCATTTGATACATCAATTTTATAATAGCAACAGTACCAAAAGCGAAATGACCTACCTAGAACATGACCTACTCAGAAAATGAAAAGAAAAAGACAACATTCCAAAACGACGTGCATAAAAAGAAACCTAGGTCGCCGAAATGGCACAAATAAGTTCACATCCTCTTTGGAAAACTTTCGTGTGTTTTTCCAAGCAAATACAATCAGGATATTTTTAAGAGAAGAGTTAATAGGCTTTTTCTGGGTGAGCGCGTTACATCCTGGGCTTCATCTACACTTTCCATCAAGAGAGTGAAATCCCATTTTGAACTAAAAATACTTTACTTGTACACGATTTTCTGTCCTTGATATTTTATAATGACTTCTAGCTTCTTACTAAGTCCAACGTATAAAGGTAAGCGCATATTACGACGGGCAGCGCAAAAATCAGCCCAAACCGCTTCTATAAAATGTATATTTTGAACTATCTTTTACAACACCCACCCAGTAATATTTATATGACGAGTTTTAGGCCATCAAAATAAACAACTTCCACTATGGAGACAACATCGAATTTTTTTTAAATAAAAATCAGTTTTGAGTCAAAAAGGTGAGTATTACAGCAGTTTTGTATGAAACAGCAGATTTTTTTCCCCATATCGTAGTTGACGCCATAATGAAAGTTGTTCAGTTTGATGGTCTTAACTAAGGCTAAGAATAGCACCACCTCATTTCGTTCCGTGGATGTCGTAAAAGGCGACTAAGGAATCTACCGGAGGATGTCCAGCAGCATTCTCTTACTCGCAGAGGATTCAATCCAGCGTGGGGATTATGGCAAATCCCCCCATTTTGTGGGAGGCTTATGTTCAGCAGTGGACGTCTATCGGCTGATATGATGATGATGAACCACCCCTTTAAACCCTTTATGTGTTTTGTTTCACCCTGTAAGGGCTTATTACACTATGCGATATTCAGACAGTCTTACTAAGATTTAGCTTAATGTAATAAGAGCTAGCAAGTTAGCCTGTCTAATTAGACTGACCGAATGGGTTCGGCCGTGCTTACTCGCTTGCTTGCTGAATACCGCGTAGTGTAATAAGACTTAGCACGCTTAGACCGTTCAGTCAGCGCGCCGCAGCCGCAGAGCAAAGACATATTATATATATTTTATAACATATTTGCATATTTGATAATTTTTCTCGCAAAAGTAAATACTCTTTCACCCATATTTTTCTTTTCTTTTTGTATTTAAATTAATAGACGCGGCAAGAGCTATGGCGATTTTCTGGTGCTTTGAAAGTTTTCCCATCGCGCGACAACCGTCGCCGACTACGTACGCTTTGCAAATGAGTTAGCATGCGGTATTCAGCCCAGTGTAATAGCGAGCTTGCCTAGTTAGATTTTAAGACAGTCGTACTAAGACTGTCTGAATACCGCGTAGTGTAATAACCCTTGTAGTGTGCGAAGCAGTAGATGCATTTTTTGCGGCGATGTCGCCTGCTCCGCTCTGATGTAGCCCGTGCCGTGATGTCATATAATATCTTGGTTGTTAAAACTTTCATAAGTCTTATTAAACTTCTTGGCACTGACGTTGGGTGTTAGTTTATTTTTCAATTAATACGTAATTGAAAGGTTAATACTAATGAAAACTTATAATGAAGACTTTTTAAATACCAAGAGACAAAGGTAATACAACCGATATACAGGGTGTAAGAAAAAGTATCAATAACCTTATTGGAGGTGCTACTGGGAATGTTCCTCCATTGAACAGGGAAGATCTTCCACCAGGCTATGTGTGAAGCCTGGGGACCGGCCGTGGTCCAACAGTTCTTAGTTGGACCTTGTATATGTATCGAATCTCTGTGATTATTTCTGTTGCGCGATGTATGTCTTGCATTCGATTGTGAACCTTATTTGTTGTATGGAGCATATTTCCGAGAGCGACGGTATCGATATCTGTTGGCATCTTTGCTATAACTTGTGGGTGCTGACATCTGTAGCAAGTCCCCACAACCTTAAAACCACATACTCTACCCATCAAATTGAACAACTTTAACTATGGGAGCAAACATATCAGTGCAAAAAAAATCTGTTGCTCGATACTAAACTGCTATACCTACACGACACAAATGTATAAGACAAGAGACATCTGATTTTTTATTCTGGTCGATTTGGTTCCATAGTAAATGTTGTTCAGTGTGATGGATAGAGTACGTGGTTTAAATGTAAATGATACTTTTCCATACACCCTGTATATGTAAATACACGTAAATTAAAAACATTACATCCCACATAAATTCACGTCTGTATGGTAGTTATTGTACCAAAAGCTTCTGCAGACCCCGAAAGGTATATTTTCTTGGGTGTAGGTATTTTATTTATTACTTTTTTTGAGAACTTGCAACTAAAACAAGAATTTGATATATACAAATTGATAGTCAGATGCCGACAACAAGTTCCATAAGTAATATATGTGTTTGTTTTCCTTTTTCAAGATTTCCAAGAAAATCTTGCAGACCTGGTTGAGTTAGATAAATAAAGATTCCATGAACACAAAAAAAATATATTTAAATCAAATTAGTCAGAAAGTTACAGTAATTTTCGCTTAGGGGGTACGACTAAGGCAACCTTATGGGTTAAGGTTAAACATTAGAGATATTCGCAAAAAAAAATAATTGGGCGTGTTTATAATACGTAATAGTACTTATACAATTTTAATATTTTTGTCTGTTTGTCTGTCTATTTGTTTGTGCACGCGCTTTAAAACTATTGATTCAATTTGGATGGGGTTTTCACAGAAGTATATAGGGCTGTATATGCCTGCCGCATTTACGGCATTTGTGCTGTGTGTTGGTTGGTGCAGAAGCTTGTTCGTCCCTGTGCCTTTTTGTTCGTTTTACGGCCAGAGATTCGAACCAGACTTCATCGTGGGCTGTCCAATCGTCAGCTATTACTTTCCTCCACTCGTCCCTATCGCTTGCGAGGCATTCCCACTTCGAGTGGTCAATTCTAAAGGACACCATATGACGCTTAGCACAGTCCTTAAAACGTAACATAAGTCTTCCGACATTACGTTTAGCGAAAGCTACTTGGCTCAGCAGTTTCAAACAGACGTTGTTTGAAACATCTAATTTAGATGAAATAAGGCCCATGATGATATAGGGCTTAGTTTGGATTAGCATTTAGATTTTATTTTATCGTAATCAGTTCCGTTTATTCAATCCAAAGTTAAGAGTATTTAAAGTGGTCCGCGCGTAGTTTTTTTTTATTATTCTCGCTATCGATGGCGAATCACTAAGTTATTAATATAAGTGTCGTGCTTCATTGATAAGATAAAGAAGCTCTAAACTCAAATGTTACTCAATAAAAACCAACAAGCCAAACTAATGTTAAGGAAAAAAAGTCATTTCATCGCATTCGTTTTCTCATTTCATTCCTCAGTTAACAGTATGGAAATGAATGCGCATTGGATACGGGGTGAGCTAACATTCGTACAGCCGTTGCCGTCTTTTGTTCTAATCGAGCCGAAAACGTGATAAGAACACGCGTGAGGTGGATGATAAATTCGAAAGCTATTTGTTAGGATACGTTTTTGTGCTTTGTTCCCGTGAATTCTTAAATCTTATTTTTGTAAGGAGTATAATAAGTTACCTATATATTTTAGGTCTTCTGTCTTTGATGTGAAAAATAGGAGTACATTTTTGTGGGTTAAGATATAATACTTCTGTTTCTGTGGGTATATTCCGGGTGTATGATATTTAGACAATGTTCAATATATTTTTCAACACACTTGCTCATAAAATGGCCCTTACTTCACCGCAATTAGGCACATAATGACATCTATAATCAAACTGTGACTTTTTCATTACTATTATTCACAAGTGAGTTATAGGTTTTTTCTTATTGGTTCAGTTCAAGAAGTTTAGATAGTAGGTGTCTAAACTTCTTGGTTGAGTTCTTGAGTTGCTTTGTTCTTAAAAAAAGTTTCGAAACAAAAAAGATCATATTCAATAGTACAAATAAATTCTCTAAATAAACTTTTTATTTACTAAATAAAATGATTTTTTATTATTATTTTCTTCACAAGTGTGTTGAAAAACGTCGTATGATACACGTGTGTATTGATGATTACCGTCCTCGGCTCTCTTAAGAACTCTTTCAATGGCGCCTCAGCGGTAATCACCAACATTACACACTTGTACCATAATGTACTATAGTTAAAGGTTGGTTTAAACTTAAACCGTCCAAATGAGTAACTTTGAATGGTAGCCAAATATGAGACGACGATATGGGACGCCGTTCGCCACTTCGTCGACGCGAAAGGATGCGTACGGCGCCGGCACGGCGTCCTACGCTAATTGAATAAATAAATAAAATAATATAAATAAAATGCACTTTATTGCCACACAAAATACAAAAAAAAGGTACAGAAACAATAGACAGATTAATCAAATAGAAAAATCAAATATATATAATAACATATTGTGGCAATGGGTTAGGACTCAGTGTCCGCTGGCCGGACCTAATAAGATCTGCTGCTCAGCACTGATTTGCAGTCCCAAACTGCTCTTATATCAGCATACAGACATCGAGGGTACAGGGTAAGTAGGCACTACACAATTTTGACTTAAGTTAGTTAATTGCGCTTTTTATATGGACAAACCGTCGATCGCCGTCAATCAATAATTTGTCGTGACCCTAAGACGAATCACACACGATGACGCATTACATACTTACGTTTAAAACGCAAAAAAGAAATTATTAAGCGAGATCACACACGATGACTCATGACGTAGCGGCAGACGTCATCAGTCCGTCATTTGCGAAGCAAAGAGTTGTATGAAACCGCACGTAGGAGTCGCGTGGCTAGAGGTCTCTCGAGTAGACGTCTTTCGTTCGGCTCGCGATTTAGATAGCCACGCGGCTCCGCCATTTTATGGCGGTTTTGGGTGTGTGTTTTTGTTTAAAAACAAGGCTTTGAGATCGCCATATCAATTACCGTACAATGAACGTTAACTTGAATTATAATAATATCTTCAACACTTGATACTAGCTAAATCTTTAAGGAAACGCCATTTAATAAAAATAGAATAGAATAGAAACCGCACGTAGACGCACACATGGTGACGGATTGACGCACCGTTTGTGCTTCCCCGTGCGGTTTCATACAACTCCTAGCTTGCTTCGCAAATGACGGACTATCGTCTGCCGCTACGTCATGTGTCGTCGTGTGTGATCTCGCTTAATAATTTCTTTTTTGCGATTTAAACGTAAGTATGTAAGTATTATTCATTCATTCAATACTGTCGATATTACAGTATGAGGTTAGACAGCATATAAAAAAAAATATAACACTCTTTTTTTTAAATACATTTCTCCCTTTCAATGGTTCATTTTATAAAAGCTTCGCTCAATTGAATCATCCTTTCTGTATAGTGAATTTTTGTTAAGCGTGTCGCGAAAAAAGTGTAACATTCTTTTTTTTTGTCCATCGCTCCCCTGGGGGTGAAATGGACACGAGTGGCCGGGTAATAATCCATGGATATCAACCACCCACACGGGGTTAACCTACTTTTTTGCAGGTTGCATCTAGTGTTTGTTGTAAAAATAGCCAAGGGTTGGGTTGTTGAATTACTGGAAGCAAAATAGGTCATAGTTTCAGTACAATGTTAGGTTCCTATTGTTTTATTTTGTATTTTTGGTGCTTTTACGGTCGTGTCTTCAACACTGCCATAAATGATCTCTTGAATTGGCTCTCTAATAGCCATGTTTTTTTCCTTCTTATTGCTGTCTCCCGTTTGCAAAGGAGGGAAGTCGGATATTTCGTTTTCCTACTCCTCCTATCTTCTTTGATTAATTCATTGCGGGTTCCAAGACAGATTAGAGTCATCCCCGGGCTCGCTGGACTTCATTGTCCAGTGTTGTGAATGGTCGCCGCTGTTGATCCTGGCTTACAGGAGTTACAGCGGTGGGAATGTGTGGTGGGCCTATGCCCGAATTTTAAGGGTTGGGTTGAATAAACACCAAACTGTTTTAAGTATTTTTACGTGCTTTAATTTAATTAATTCAGGATTTTGTATATAAATCTGTTTACTTTCTTTTTTAACCAACGAACCTTTTGTTAGTGTTCTAAATTTCAAAACTCACAAATAACATATTTTATACAGGGTCCAACTTAATATGCTGACAGTTTTTAAGAGGATAATCAGACCATCAAACTGAATAACTTTCAATGACACCAACATCGAAATAGCGAAAAAAAAACAGCTGTTCCATGCATTTGGCTCGAGTAGGTTTGCAGTTTAGTATGGAACAGCTGACTTTTTTTTCGCGATTTCGATGTAGGTGCTATAGAGAAAGTTTTTCAGTCTGATCGTCCCCTTTAAAAATCGTTTTGCATATTAAGAAGGACCCTATATATACACATACATAAACTAACGACCATAATCCCATCATAAAACTATAAAATCATCATGAGGGTTCAAAATCCATCCTACAACTACCAATCTATCTTTTGAAACGTGCAATTGTGACAATGCAAGACTCGCTTTCAAAAACAATTACGAGAACTTTGAAAAATCCGATCTGTAAATATATTTATTTTTGCGGTTCCATTAATATTTGATAAGTTGAATGAATACCCACAACAATATTTCTATGTATTCCTGTAACTTTATTTTCGTCTTTAACATGTTAAATAGAAACTTCGCATTTAAACAACGAACAAGTTTAAGGAGGTCTTCAATTCTTTTTCTAACTTCGTGCATTATAGCATGATGGTTTTATAAAAGCGTTACGATTTTCAAATTTTATTACGTAATAATAGAAATAAGTAATAAAAACTAGACCCCAGTAATAATTACCTAAACAACGTCCGCCCCATACGAAATCACAAAATCCATCAACATTTCAATAAAAACCAAATTACCACAATCATATCAATTTACCCAATTCCATGTCAAATATTCAGGTCTTTGTTCCCACGGAACGTTCATTAAAATTACCCTCTACCCCTGCAGCTGATAAATGAAATTTCCCTGCGAGCTGACGGCATCCGATAAACGAAATGACATTGTGCAGTCTCTCGAATGAGGGAGCCACTGGTGCTTCGGTTGGTCAGCCTGTATATACGATACCGGGTACCTATTTGGGGCATTGATAGGTTGGTAATATGATGTGTCATAGATTGCAGGGATGGCCCATATTCTGGTTATTTGCAATCATGTCGTGCTTCATGTAAAATTGGATTGACTTTTTGTGTTGTTCAGAATGATGGGTAGAAAAGGGGTTTGTATAACTTTATATGGACTAACGGCGTCAAATTTTTTTGTTGCGGCCACCGATAATTGTATTATTGTTTTGTAACATTACCTCGATAAAACATGTATGACTAATAAAATTTGCTCTAATGTATATCGGAGCTGAGATATACAGGGTGAATGTTTTTTGGACGGGGCAGTAGGGCAGATACCTTGAAATACCCTTGAAATCATAAAGCGCTGGTCAATCATTTTGAAATAAGGTTTTGACCCACTCATCAAATGGCTCAAATAAATAATTCGCTTCGGTTTCCAGGCCTGAATGTTTGTGATATAAAGCAAATGTATCAAATATTTGATGAAATACGAAAAATACCGTACGGCTATAAAACGCTAAAATAAAGTGCCACCATAAACAATAAAAATAAGTCAATTATATGAACAAAGGTACAAAGGGGTATGTGTAAAGTTGGCGTCGTTTTATACATTCGCGGCCACTGATTGAAGTACTAAAATTTAGAAGAGGATACTATAGGAAACAAACTTACTATGGAGCACATATAGCTAAGTAATATCGGGGCTAAGATATACTGGTTAGAATATTTTAGGCAGGGCATTGCGGTAGGTACTTTAACCGCTGTAGACACAGGAAAATGTTCTTAGAAGACTATCCTTAACTTTTTGAGAAATTTAGACCTGCATTCACAGATTTTAAAAAATGTAGGCAAGTAAGCGTACTGTCAGCAAGAAAATGGTAAATTTGCACAAACATTTTTTTTTATGCCAATCGATCCTGTTTCTTATAAGGAGCATCACTCAAAAACTACTGAACCGATTTTGATGAAACTTTTTTGTTTGATAGCTTATGATCTGACTTAAAATCTGGTATATAATTTGTGCGGACGAAGTCGCGGGCTAACGCTAGCTCGCTATAATATTGAAAAATGCCTTGCCGACATGCCTTGAATATAGAAAGCATTATCTTATCTAATAAAGCAGAACTCAAATAAGGCTCACTGTTAATTACCCAAAGTGCTCTGAAGCCCATAAAGTCGTGTGTCGCCAAAGTAAATATATATTCCATCGCGCGAATTAACGTGAATGGCGGGCTTATCGCCAGTCATCAGCAACATTTGGCACGTTTCTACTTGATATGTTTGTAACACTTTAATTGAGCCGTTAAAGCTTATTTACATTGAAAGGGTATTTTATTCTATTTTTTTATCTGTGATTGACGTGGTGACTCTACGGCTAGTGGCTGATAACGGCAGTCAGAAAGACCTTGGTGTTTATATTGGTTGAGTGAGCTCATTTGTGAACACATAAGTGTTATTTTTCAATAGTGAGATTCGAAATCGTGACCGAATGAATACACAATCTTTTTTTTAATGTTCAAGTTATTGTCTATAGAAAATAGTATACTGCAGATTTCAACGTGCAATTCAAAAACTCGCACTCCAGGTAACTATTTTGCATGTGATAGGAATGACGTCCCTGCCCTCCCAGCTCACCAGCTAAAGTCTCAGAATGTCATTTATATCACAATTTTAATGACAAAGCCATTGCTCTGGCTACATTTACACCATTGATTATAAATTACTGATATTAACTGTTAGGTTATCAAAAATCTTCGTATGTTTTTTTACAATTTTTTTTAATAAATGGCAAGCTAATAATAAAATTTAACATACGTCTATCGGCTGAGATAATGATGACGATGATACATACTTTACGGTCTGATAAAAAGCGTGTGACAGACAGATAGACAGACACCGAAGTGATTCCAAAAGTTTTCCGTTTTGCCAAGTTAGGACGGTTCGGAACACTTTTTAAAACCTATCAAAATGATTGTTTTCAAGAAGAAAGTAATTCCACCGCCATTTTCTTTTCAACATTACTTGTAATTAACAAGCAAAAAACATGTCCTAATTATCTTCTTTGATTAAGTACCTACAATTCAGACCCAAATTATCAGAAGTAAGTTCATTAGTACTCTTTTTCAACTTGAGAACTTCAAGACAGCGCTTCTGACTGCTGAATCGACCGTAGTCTAGGTCTCGTTCCTTCGATATCTAGGTCACGTCACAGCGTAGACTTCTTTAAAATAATACCTTGCATCTATGAATGTAATAACTACGTCCACTGTTACTACAATGTTTCTACAGGGTCACAGATTACCTATTGACAAATTAAGGAGAGCAGAATGCTAGAAGTTATCAATATAACTATTAATGTGCATGACATTGAAAGGCCACTGGCTTATTCACTTAGTTGAGTATAATTATAGGGAACTCGAAAACATTAAAAAACGCGGTAAGAACCCGTTAAAATTATTAACTTTAGTTGAGTATGATCTGCACCAAAAATACTGAGTTAAATAAATGACTATTTATGGGCTTATTGGCTTATACCTAATCACTGTTTTGACTATAACGCACCTTCCCTCTATGTGATGCACTTGAGGATATACAGGGTGTTAGTGATAGCCTAGCAAATACTGAAACGGTGAATTCAGACCATTAACTGAACAACTTTCACTATGGAACCACCCTCAGGAAAAAAATCATCTGCTCCATATAAAACTGCTGTGTTACCTACTCGACTCAAATGTATGAAATAGCAGATTTTTTTTTCACTTTTCCTGAGGTAGGCTCCATAGTGAAAGTTGTTCAGTTTGATGGTCTGAATTCACCGTTTCAGTATTTGTTAGGCTGTCACTTACACCCTGTATTTTATTTAAAATGTTCACTTCACTTTCTCTTTATTTCTATTTACTTTATTAAACCAATGTTGCCAACTGTTCCCTTGTTACCAAATATTCTACAAAAAATTGTCAGATTGCCTAATGTTCTTTCTCCTAAAAGTTGCTAGAAGTAACTAAACAACAATATTTGACAGTTTTTTTTTTAAACGATGATTATAAAAGAAATTAATAGATTTATACATCACAAATACCTGAAGTACCTATCCTATACTAAAATTCCTTGAATATTAATCAAATTGTTAATTTTAATTAGTTCCATGAACGTCAATTTCAATTCTAAGTCTACAGACAGCCGATAGCCATATATTGGGAATATCAAATATAGGTACGTCTACGGTCTATTCATAAAGATGACATAAACTTGATAAAGCAAACTTTGTATATCCGATATATTTAGTGAGGTGAATTAATTTGTTACGATTCGTTGAGTCGGTTCGGTTTTCAAAACTTTTGAATCGACATTGAAAGTACCGATTGTTTTCCGGAGAATTCAAGTTCAGTTTAGGCACCAAATATACTAGCCCAGTGATTTTACGGTTTGAGCCGGAACTAATTAATAATTATTTTTCGGTATAAAATTGAAGAGCCAATTTGAGCCTAGAAATGTACCAAAATTAAAACAAAATACGTCAGAAACAGCCCCATATTTTAAATTTAGCTATTATCTCGAACTAAAAAACGATTTTTTGCACATGTTTAAGGCTTTACCATTATACATACTACAAACATGGTGTAAATATTTTTGTCTACTTAGAAGGTTTTGAAAAATACGTTCGTATTTTATAATAAATACCTTATTTTTTAAATTTCCATGTCTATTTTATTGCTCAAAAATAATTTATATTGTTAAATCTAAGTCAAATGAGTGCATTGGTATTAATATAATTAATTTAAAAGCCTTCTGGGACATACAATTTTGATTTCTATGTTGCGTAGTGAATTTTTTTAAATATGTTTTAAGATAGTCTTTTTGTCACTAAATGGTGCCGGTCACAGTTTAAAAGTCCAATTAATAATTACTCCCTACCACGCCTAACAAAACTCCGTAAAATGACTGGGCTATACATTCTAACAGGAATACAGCTTCATACAAGCTACCGGGGCGGTCGGCAGGCACCGTGCGGCAATACGTGAACTTTCACGTACTGAGAATGAACGGCGCAGTAGACCTAAACGCGATTATACCGATTTGCTAGTTATTGACTTGGTTCATCACAATTTTTATTTTCATCCTAGAACCATTTTAGTTCTGTTCGCTATCATACATTTAAGGCACATCCACATTTTTAAACTGAAAATCCTAATAGCATAGGAGGAATCAACACAACAACAATAACAACAACAGGAACAATTTGATTCGAGAGCGAAGATTTATATGGAATCTAAACTATTATAAAACTGTAACAGGAAGTTTGTCTGTACATAGAAGAAACTAACAAAAAAAAAGTTACGATATGGTTTTTAGGTATCCCTGATTCCATATCACCAATTTTTGGATTTTTTGTCTGTCTGTCTGTTTGTTTGTTTGTTTGTGTGTTTGTTTGTATGTTTCTTTGTTTTTTTGAACGAGCATCACGCAAAAACTACTGAACCGATTTTGATGAAACTTTTTTGTTTGATAGCTTATTATCTGAATTAAAATCTGGTATATAATTTGTGCGGACAAAGTCGCGGGTTAACGCTCGTTAAAGATATAATTACCACCATAATTAAATCTGCACTTTCTAATATTTACTCATCAGCAACATAAATAACGAATAAATGAAAACCTCCTTCTTTTTAAGACACAGACAAGGGTTAACGCTCGTTAAAGATATAATTACCACCATAATTAAATCTGCACTTTCTAATATTTACTCATCAGCAACGTAAATACCGAATACATGAAAACCTACTTCTTTTTAAGACACAGACAAGGGTTAACGCTCGTTAAAGATATAATTACCACCATAATTAAATCTGCACTTTCTAATATTTACTCATCAGCAACGTAAATACCGAATACATGAAAACCTACTTCTTTTTAAGACAATTAAAAATGACCTTGAAAGTAAACAAAGTAGATGACAATGCTGTGACTTAATCCCATAGAGATAGGAAGAAAAAACAAAAATATGATGATCAAGAACTTTAATTAAAAATTTCCCTACCCTATACTTCTAAGAAGGAGCTTAGAACTAACGAGGTTCTAATCATCCCCAGCCTCAACTAACTCCGAATCAAATGATCCAATCATCTCACAGATTAATCCCGTCCCTAATCGGATGTATTTACGTTATTGGTTTTCGCTTCATAGTACCGGAATGCGGCACGGGAGACACATTAAACGAGCAAGTCTTGGATTAATAGCATTCTTGTTTATTTAAACGGCGTTTCCAATTGTCTCCCATGCGAATTTGTTGGTTAAGAGTTATGTTGTTTGTATGTATTAGCTGGATGGAACATTTCTGTTTGATTATGTTCAGTTTACATGAGCTAATGGCGCTGGTTGTGAAAGTAAAAAAAATTACAAGCGTTTCTGTCGCTTTATTTGCAAAGTATTAAAGTTTGGATTGAATCAAAATGTTATAAACAACAACAGCATTAAATCATCATCAGCCTACAAACGTCTCACTGCAGGGCACAGACCTACCCTCAGGGAGGGTGTATGGGCTTTAGTCCACCACGCGTGCCCAATGCGGGTTGGTAGACTTCACATATACATCAGAATGTGTGGCAAGTGGCAAGGGTCTACAAAGGGTCGACATCTATACCAATTTTTTCCATCTGTTCGCGATCGTCTAGACAAAGCGTGGCTAGAGGTAGATCACTGCGTAGCCCAATTTCTTACTGGCCATGGTAACTTTAAGGGAAAGCTATTTTATTTTAAATTGGTTGCGTCACCTTTATGTGAATGTTCTGTTGACAGTAACGAGTTCGAACAGACCGCTCATCATATTCTTTGGGAGAGTGAGCTCTGGTACGCCGAGTGCCAGACCATGCTTGACTCAATAAAATCGTTTTCTGGTGTCCCTTACTACATGGATCTTGTTGCGACTAGGGATAACTTCCGTGCGTTCAGATGTTTTTGCCATACTTATTACTGGAAGCAAAATAGGTCATAGTTTCAGTACAATGTTAGGTTCCTATTGTTTTATTTTGTATTTTTGGTGCTTTTGCGGTCGTGTCTTCAACACTGCCATAAATGATCTCTTGAATTGGCTCTCTAATAGCCATGTTTTTTCCTTCTGATTGCTGTCTCCCGTTTGAAATGGAGGGAAGTCGGATATTTCGTTTTCCTACTCCTCCTATCTTCTTTGATTGATTCATTGCGGGTTCCAAGACAGATTAGAGTCATCCCCCGGGCTCGCTGGACTTCATTGTCCAGTGTTGTGAATGGTCGCCGCTGTTGATCCTGGCTTACAAGAGTTACAGCGGTGGGAATGTGTGGTGGGCCTATATACATCAGAATTTCTTCTTCAGCGTATGCTGGTTTCCTCACGATGTTATCCTTCACCGTTTGAGAGCAGTCGGTATTACGACAGTATTTCCGAGCGCCTACAACCCGAATTCCTTTAAAATACGAGTGAATAGGCTTCTTCTGGGTAAGCTCGCTACATCTTCGACCCCATCTTCGTCCTGAGGACTGGATTGAGGTCAAGAGCAAATCCATAAGTAATAAAAAAACCATTAGTTAGAAAAACTCATTGGTACATGGCATGTTGTCCGTGCGGATTCAAACCCGGACCGCCATAATTGGTGTCCATACTTTTCCACAACGCGCCACCGACACTATCACAGCATTAAGTATTCTAAATAAAATCCTCAGAATATTCACATTTTATTAGCAGTGGCCAAACTATCCAATATGACGTGTACTTTGCCCATGGCCTCTATTGATTATTAGTAGATGTACGAGTACACACGGCGACACATCAAGCTATACACAACCAAAATAAGCTGGCCGCGCGTAGGACGAGTAACATATAACGTAGCGCGGCCAGCTTATGTTGGTTTTGTATAGCTTGATGTATCTTGTGTGTTCATCAGCAGAAACAATAAATAATTACCTACACGTCTCGAAATCAAAGCTTGTGATGGTACAAATAGTTGGTCTACATGATGTAAATTAAAATGCCTTACATTCTATTCTATTTTTTATTTAATGGCGTTTCCTTAAAGATTTCGCCAGTATCAAATGTTGAAGATATTATTATAATTCAAGTTAACGTTCATTGTACGGTAATTGATATGGCGATCTCAAAGCCCTGTTTTTATACAAAAATACACACCCGAAACCGCCATAAAATGGCGGAGCCGCGTGGCTACCTAAATCGCGAGCCAAACGAAAGACGTCTACTCGAGAGACCTCTAGCCACGCGACTTTATGCCTTACATAGTAAAGGGGTTAAAACAAAAGCAGCTGTTACATACCAACAACCAATTTTTTCTCGTGATTTTCTCTGTCTCTATATTGAAAGATATTCAGTTTGATTAATATGTTTATTAAATTTCAAGCTTCGTTCTTAATAAAATCAGAGCGTAAATTAACTTGCAGTTTTACTTACCTGCAACCCCACAGCCCATAATGATTGGTGGAAGTAAGTCAACTTACTGTCAGACTATACGCCTAGAGGTTATAGTATAAGAAATAGACTTACTTTTTGTTATCGGGAGATACAGCCGTTCAAAGTACCTTTAAACGGCTGTATCTCCTACATTGACTGATAGACCATGTTAGTTTTTGTGCTGTTTGCATAGCTACCTATATAATACCTGCGTATTCATGCATATTAATTTTTAGCAACCATACCAGACCTTTGAACGTCTGTAACTCCTAAACCGACTGGAGTTATGCAGGCAGACCTGGTCCATCCCCATAACAGAGATCCTCTGCACCCTATGAATACTGAATCAGCCTTACAGCTGATGATGACAAAAAGTACATCTATCTCTTATACTATTACTACTTATCTAAAGTTATACGATTTGAGAATTATTTCATTTCACTTTCGTTGATAAGTATGACGTTAATTTAAGTGCGAAGTTGAATCTTCGCGAATCACTAAATAATTTCAGATTAGGTTACTCCGACTCTCTTTCAGCTTGACTGAGTTTTAAAATTAATTGCTTTCAAAGTTTTTTATTTTCCGACTTCTGAAAACGGTTTAATCAAGAGGGTTGTCTCTCACACCGAATTGTGGCATTACTTACAATATTTAAGTATAAAAAAATGCATTCAGTAAAATTGTTCGATATATATTTCTATTTATATAAGACATGATTCCTAACTGTGAAAATCTTCTTCTTCCTGCCCTTGTCCCATTATTTGGGGTCGGCGCAATATGTCGTCCTCCTCCATTCATCTCTTTTAGCCGTCATTTCTTCGCACACTCCCTTTTTACACATGTCATCTTTGACACAATTCATCCATCTTTTCTTTGGTCGTCCTCTCTTCAAGCAGCCATCCACAATCGTATTCAACATTCGTCTTGTAATATGAAACTCATCTCTTCTCATCACATGTCCATACCACGATAATCGATTAACGCGTAGCTTTTCATTCACAGGAGCCACTTTCTAACTTCCTCTAATATACTCATTCCTAGTTTTGTCCATTCTGTGAAATAAATAAGTGAAAAAAAATTATCAAGCTCTTTTTGTTTCATAATTAGATATATGTATTTTATAGGGGGTGATCATCGTAAGGGACGAATGCGAAAATATTGTAACAAATGGAACCAATCAATTTTGTAAGTCAGTCAGTGCTGTATTGATTATTTGTGGTTGAGCTATTGCAAGCAAGGGTCGTTGTAACACTGAGACCAGCGCTGGTCCTTTGTGTTCGCCCAAAGCTCACCCATATTTTACGCATACCTCCGAACTTATGTAATTTTCTTTTCATCCTCGGGAATGCAGACTTCTTCACGATGTTTTCCTTCACCGCTGAGCTAGTAAATGATAAATACAACCGAACATAAATTCCGAAGAACTTAGTGGTACAGGCCAGAAATCGAACCGTGGTCGATTGAGGCGCTAGATCTCTTCCGTAGGGGCTATCATCGCTCTAAAGTCAGTTGTCAGTGCTGTAAGTCTTGGTCCTAATTAAAAGTGTTCTAATGCATACAACTAGAATATAATGGAAGCTAAATGTATTCGATTTGTGTCGGTGTAAAAGAAGCCCTCTGAAGGTTATTAATTATTTAATGCCTAGTTCATCTGGCACCATTCCTCTGGGACTTTGAAGGTACAGTCAAAACAATGCGGCGCAGTCCATCGTTTTTTTTTAACATAATTAAGTTTATTAAATACTACCGTTAACCCGCGACTTTGTCCGCACAAATTATATACCAGATTTTAAGACAGATCATAAGCTATCATACAAAAAAAAAACATGAAAATCGGTTCAGTAGTTTTTGCGTGATGCTCGTTCAAACAAACAAACAAACAAGCAAACAGACAGAGAAAAAATCCAAAAATTTGTGATATGGAATCAGGGACACCTAAAAACCATATCGTGACTTTTTTTTTGTTAATATCTTCAATGTACAGACACACTTCTGTTACAGTTTTATAATAGTTAGATTAGATAAGATATACATATTTATTTATTTATTTATTTAGGCTCACCAACATATTACATATTATAAAACTCACATGTACATCTTAAGTTAGGTATAGTTCTGATACATAACCCAGTTACAGGTGGGCACAACATTCACTACAACTAGACACAGAAATTAAAAGAAATTACAAAAAAATAAAAAAATAAAAAAAAAGTAAAAAAAAAAAAATATTACAAAAAAATACATATAGGTAGGTACTTATGTATGTAGGTACTTACGATCATAATCTCCTTCGGAGTGTTCGTAAACATTAGTTACAGCTACCATCTATTTTTCCCTAACTAGTACCCTACTTGTATCCAGTATTGTTGTATCCTGCTCTTGTCTTATTCTCTTTGTGAAATATGTGTTTAACTTCAAACTTCAAATTATGTCTAAATTGGCCTGTAACTACCTGGTAATCGTATATAACTGGCCCTCATATTACAAACTTTACTAGTTTGAGGACCATGAGTAAACTGTAATACTGAACAACATGGAACAACATTTTTTACTGTCAGCAAGTGTGTTATAGGAATCTAAACTTTTGTAAAAATTCAAAAATGTTGAATAAATATAATTTGTATTTGTGTTGTATTAACCCGTTAGCTACCTATTTAATTTAATTTATTAATTCACAATATTAGTTTACAGCGTCAGGCAAAACACTTATATTATGTTATAATTATGTAATTAAAAAATAAAATAAATAACGTTGACAGGCACATACATTGTAATGATCCCAAGTAAGCCTTATGCTTTTTGTTATGGGAATCATACAACAACGGCACAAACATGTACAAAATCCATGACCGAACCGGGATTCGAAACCAGGACCCTAGTTTGGCAGTCCGGCGTGGCAACCATTACACCAACCGGGTCTTCTTCAATTAAGTAACAATTCTGCTTTTTATAATAATCTCATTAATATGTCGGCATGTGACTTTTTTGTGAGCAACTCATTCTCAGTTGACAGTCATTAATCATTATAGATACAAATTGTTCACTCTTTTTAGTGAGATGAAGTTTATAAACTGCATTCTGTGTGATTCTCCAGTCCTACCTATAAAACATTGCAATAGTTAGAAATTTCTTACTACCTCTTTTATTTGACCTTACAACATTAAACTGACTAACTGCAATCTTATTTAACGAAAATTTTCATACAGATTGTTTAATATTTGGCAGCCGTGATTAGAATAATATTGTTATTAACACGTTCCGGGGCGGTGAACGAGACACAATAGAACTTCTATTGTTATCACTGCTATAGCCGGTCACTGTCCCGTGTTAAAACGTGTTAAAAAAGCTTTTCCTAATTTAAATATACTTCAATATGCACACATAGCGACGACATTTTAAGGCCAATTTAGCGTCAGTTGTCATTAGGATAACAATTTGCAACAGTGTTGCCAGCCGGGTCTTGTCAAAAGTAACCGAAAATAGATAAAAAAAGTAACCTTTCATATTTTTTTCCCAGTAATAAGGTATTAAAAGTTGGTAAACAGATGCAGGTTGTATTAATTTTACAGAAATATAAAAAATTTAGCAGTCTTTTCAATTTTAAGTTTTCATTTTTCATCCCATTGAATGATCAAGTGAGTAAGTGAGAGTGAGCATTGGTCATTTGTGATTTGGTCTCAGACTTCAGATTTGGTATAAATTCGTGCAAGAGAGAAAAACGTGTTTTTAGGAGTTCACTTACTACGTTGCGAACGTTTTGCGTTAGCAAACATTGCACAAAATATGAAAAAGGGCTTCCATTTCATGGAAGAATAAGAATATTAAAATGATTAATACAAATTCCGAAAAATCACCTAAAAGTAACCTTTTGAACCGTGTAACCTAAAAGTATCCTGACGGAGCTTAAATCACCTAAAAGGTTACAAAAGTAACCTTCTGGCAACGCTGATTTGCAACCTTGTTATGTGCCTCGATTAAGGATGGATTTGTCTCTTTATGCAGTCATTTCTTACGACACCTTTGAATCGAGTTGGGATACCCCACAGAGAACTGTTATTGCTTCATGTGGTAGCCCTACTCTTTCAATATCGAACGCAATGGCTAATAAAGGATGAAGTATTCTGCTTCTTCTTTTATCGAATCGATATCATGTCATTCTAAACTTTTCTAACCCGTTATTTTGCCACACATCACACTACCGGCAGCGTCCAGTGGTTTAGTACCTAGCTGTTTCTAAATTAAGTTATTATTGGCAACTGCCTAGGCGGATCACAGAGACGCTTAATTTAAATGTATACCAGCATAATAACCTATGTACCGAAATAAAGTGCTTTGACTTTGACTTTAACTGCATAATGTCCGTTCGCATGCAGGTGTCCGGGCCGGAAGGGCAGGATACAAAATGGTTAATAATCTTAGGAGCAACGCCGCATTATATTTAACCTATCTTATTTTATCTTGTTGTGGAGGGCTAGCAAGCCAGCAACACTTCGACCCAGTGGAATCTTTTGTGTTAGCCACAATACTTTTTGCTTTTTTTCACCCTTCAAACACATGGTCAATGAAGGAGGCGATACTATTGAGGGAAAGAAACCTAAGATCTTCCGGTTTTGGATATCCATTTCCGAGGAGGCTCTTGCGTTTTACCGCCAAGACATCACACCGACCGACCTAACTGTAGTGTATTTAAAAATGCTTTCTATAAATTGTAATGTAGGTCAAAGAAAATAATACACCATTTCAAGCAGCCGTATAAAATTCCATTTACGGTTCATCGTACAAAATGATAGGTCTTGTCGACCCTAACGATACCACACCGACCGAAAATTTTCCAAGCGAAAGACCGGTCAAGTACGAATTTGAGTCACGCTATGAGTTCCGTAACTTTGTAATAATGTAAGTCGAATAGTAAATAAATTGTCAATCCTGTTGCTAAATATCATTCATGTCATTAGAAGCATTGAGTGCAATTTTATCGTAATACAGGTCGCGCATCGGATGATGAGCGCTCGGGGAAAATAGTAGATTTTCGCACAGGTTGATAACGTAAAAGGAGACTGATCGGCCAATGGCATTCGGGCGTCAGCCGCCTACAGCTTTCTCCCGCTAAATAGACCCAAATTTCATTTTTACAATTCAAGGTCGTCTCTCATGAGTCATGACTCATTGCGCGTTCTGAAGGTCTACTAATTATTTAGGAGTGGCATAAAATTCCTCAAAACAATGATGGACAGGCAAAAATTATGGTCGGGAATGCCAGAAATAACATGTTTTAGTATGAACTCGTAATTAGCGTCGAGATCCTGTTGTTCGAAGTCTCTGAAATTAAACTTTATATTTTGTTTAGTTTTATATCTAGTAACGTGATTTTGTAGCAAGTTCTAAGATTGAAAAAATCCACATTTTTATTATTGTTTGTTCAGAATTTGAAGTCGACACGATAAGCAAGCAATTATTAACATAACGTAACATATTGATTTATTTATAAAACACTTTTATAAGTAAAATAGTTAAACACTTTTTTTAGAGCAATAAAAACAGATGTGACATTATTTCGAATTGTTCATAATTATACTGATGTTACATAGCTTTTAAGAATACAAACGCTATTCGGGCACGGTACCCTGAAAAACCTAGACGAGTGTAAGGAAATTCTTCATCTGCATAATTGTATGTTTCGGATATTGAAATAGTTCGTGGAGGTTTCTTTGTACAACTCCAGTGGTGCGTGAAAGCCTTGCCGGAAACGTTACGCTATTTACCATAATGCTATGAGAAGTATGAAAGAAAGTTTAGCTAAAGCGAATGTAAATTTTAAAGGATTTACTCAACTATGTAATATTATGCACTAATATACTAAATTACTATACTAGACTAGGGAGGGTGTCAGTTGCGCGTTGCGGAGAGGGATGGACACTGAACCATAAGGGTCCAGGTTCGAATCTGCACGGACGTATCATGTCATGTACCGATGAGCATTTGAAACGTATAAACGTTAAACTGACTACTCTTAAACAGTAAAGGAAGACATCGTGAGGAAACCTGCATACGCTGAAGAAGAAATTCGGATGTGTATGTGTTTTCCACTAATCCGCATTGGGCACACGCGGTAGACTAACGCACATACCAACGTCCTTAAGAGTAGGCATTGTACCCTGATGTATTGGATGACGATGACGCTAGATTTACTGTATTATACAACGTGTTAATGAATTAACGCAAAACTAGAAAGCAGTTTGTTTAGAATCGAGAGCAGAATCGAATTATGATGGTTTCAACATAGGTAATTTTTTTTTTAATATTAAATAATTGGTTAGTAAAATTTAAAATTTACTGAACACGATGTCAACCCTCCGCACGGGCTCACTCACCCTATTTACTATCAAAACAAGATTATTAAAATGTATCCATGAGTAGGTACGTTAGCGCTTTAATTCATTGCAGAAATTAGAACAAATCATGATTGCCTCAAAACTTAAAATGCGAATAACTTTAAATTTTAACTGTCAAAATAATGAAATTATTGTTTCAATCTAATGATTTTGTTATAAATCAGTTGGGGTGTATGAGGTTTTGCGCTAATTCATTAACACGTTGTATACTAAGTATACAGTTCTTTTAATGAATAAAGAAATATAAGTACACATCCAAGAACTCACGTTATTCCCTTTTGGGCTGGACAGAAACTTTTGTTCAAAATTTCAAGCAAAGCTAGTTTTAAGTCGAGCCGGGATCAAGATGAAACTACTTCTAGCTTTTCGTCCAAATAACCATTCCAAAGGAAACCCTATTCTTTAGTTGCCTTGTACGATACACAAAAGAGGAAATTGAGTTGATTATTCTAATCGTAACATGTCCACGACATAAATCCTACTTTAATCTAAATAAAATAAATACACACAAAAGAAGGTTTAACTAATCACATTGAAAGTACCAGAATCCAGCTCAGACTTGTATTATCATGACAACGATAAAATTATAATATAATAAATCTTAAACTTACACTCCCAAAAGATTGACATTGTACAAATTCTACATAGTTTTAAAACAATCATTTGTTCAATACAAGGCATGAAGGTACTGCGGTAGCACAAATATAATTGTTATCTTAATGAAACTATTTGTATTCAGAAATAACAACACAAAACAGAATTCCCAATCTGCGCTAAGCAATGACATTAACTTCTGTGAAAGCAAGCTTGAAACAACTGCGAAGTTACTTTTAGTCTGTGACCCAATAGTTGCTGGAATGCAAATAAACCAGTAAGTGCTAAAGTTTCGCGCTGTCCTGTGGCAAGAAACCTCTTCAATTTTGCTACTCATTGTATTGGAGAATGTGGAACAATTTGTGATATATTAACATTGGTAACCCATTCAAAATAGTCTGGCTAGCAAATGATTATCCTGACGCCCGATATCGATGGATTATTGTCATTGGCATGTGATTATAATTCCCCTTTTGTGTAAAGCTAGTGATTAACTTCCGAATAATCTACAAGAATTTGGAAAGAAGTCCTACATCGTGTTTTAAAAGATTATATTAATAATGATATAGACTAAAATGTTTTTCTAAATTTAATATTAATCTTTTATTTCAGGTGTCGACTGACGCTGGCATCATTAGGTAAGACTTTAGCTTTAATTCTTAAATACTCTCCCGTAGCTGTACAGTCAATAAAACCTGAAAGTGAAGTGTCCTCACTATTGTGATGATAGGCTATTGCCTAGACCTAGAGCGATGACTAATCTAATTGTAGGAATGATTGAATATTTGCATGCTATTCTTTATAATCGTTAAATAGGAGTTCTTAATAATTATACTATATTAACATCTAACATTTACTGTACTCACCCTATTTATTAGCAAATAAATGATTTGTATTTGTATTTGTATTTTGATGCTCCGCGCTGCTAACGCGGCAAATGTTGCAGCGCACTACCAATGCTTCAACCTAATTTGATCCCTACCTAGGCTTTATTTGTTTGCTTTTTTTGTATCACAGACTTCTGGTTTGTATAAAGAAACATTATTTAACATTTAAATATCAACAATGACAATATCATGAATACATGAATATAATTTATCCGAAGGTGACAAATGAATTACACAAAGAAGTTGGGCTATCTTACTACACAAGTAAAGGGAAGTCTTTTCTCACTAAATTACAATCGTGTTTTACCTACCGATAAGTTTTCATTTATGGGAAAGAGACAGAATTAGTGATGCCATCACAAACAAAAACATTCTTAGAACAACCAGTGTTCTCTGTTTTGTGTTTGCCATCCTTCTCGACAGCGTGTCTCAGAACTTACAAAGCTCGCCGTACACTTTGGAAGTGATTTGCAGCAATCAACGGTTGCAATGCTAACGATTATTTACGTCTAGAAGCTGTTTGTGATTAAAACTTTCACGTAATTTCACTAAGTTTGTGAGAGCTCCTCATTTCTTGTCCTTCCTCCTTTGTGTTTAGGAAAATGATATCGTTGAGTTATAATTATCGCTACTTGCATTATTTTGATGGCGTCGGCGCGGACGGCTTCCCATAATAAACGTGCATTTTGTATGGGTCCGCCGTCGTCGTTCGCCGTCGGTCAATATGTGTCGACCTTAATACTTAATTTTATATAAGGACGAAAAGAATTTCCGGTTTTATTTAGCTTTCTGGCCGATTCTGATTCCCAAATATTATTTATTTATCCGACTTATCTTAGACGATACTAAAGCTGTTCTAAGAATAAGCGAGAAGTGTTTCAAATCTCTGTTTTTGTTATTCAAAATATAGTTGCTATTTGGAATAGTGACAATTAGTGAGACTTACTTTGAGCTAGGCTTTCATTTTTGGAATAACACAACGCTAAAAAAAACGAATTCTTAAAATACACAACCATAGTTTATTTATTTCAGAATGGGAATAAAAGTTGGGTATGGCAAAAGTAAAATGTTCTCTTAGATAATTTATTGCAGACTGTAAATATTTTGTCATTATACCTACGCGACTTTAAACCCCGCTAACTTTATGTTATGTTGCAAAGTTTTATATCTAATATCTAATACTATTATAAAACTGTAAGAGGAAGTTTGTCTGTAGATTGAAGATATTAACAAAAAAAAAGGTACGCTATGGTTTTTAGGTGTCCCTGATTCCATTTCACCAATTTTTGGATTTTTTGTCTGTCTGTTTGTTTGTGTGTTTGTTTGTGTGTTTGTTTGTTTGTTTGAACGAGTATCACGCAAAAACTACTGTACCGATTTTGATGAAATTTTTTTTGTTTGATAGCTTATGATCTGACTTAAAATCTGGTATATAATTTGTGCGGACGAAGTCGCGGGTTAACGCTCGTTCTTTATAAATTAATGGACTCTTGCTTGTCTGCACTGCATTTCCGCCAGTGTCAAGTAGGTTTTGGGAGTATCTATCTCAATTTCGAGGATTGTTTTTAAGCAAAACGCCTCATGGCAAAAAATGACTACCGCTCGCAGCAAAACTTGCAACTTGACTCATGTTGCGAAGTTGTAACTTGGGAAATATTCAACTAAGATTTTTCATTACTTTATTTTTAGATAGGAAACGATTAGCCTGAAATCAAGGCAATATGTAAGCCTATGTTTCACAGTTCACTGCTCAGGTCATAGGTTAAGGGCCTAAATAAATAGTAAATCTAGCCCACCACACCAATATTGTCACGTCCAACAATAGCCGGGCATTGCTAACAGAGTGTTCCCTGGGGAACTAACGACGGGGCCATAAATCCAACATAATTAATACCTTATCCTGTTACTGCTGAGTGGTCACATAATATAGGGTCCTTCTTAATATGTTGACGGTTTAAGGGTTTGGTCATACCATCAAACTGAACAATTTTTGATATAGGACAATCAAGCATTCTCAAATAAGGCGATCTATAAAAAGCAATTTCTTCCAGACAACCTTAACCAGTAGACCTCGCATGCCACTCCAGAGAAAAGGATAAAAATCTAGATGTGGAAATGACTCTACCCAAATGTTTGGGATTTCGATGTTGGTCCCTTGGAGAAAGTATAAAAATATTTTACATAGACTCACGACCGTTTCTTTCGGGTTGGTTAGTTTTGATATAACCATCAAAAAATTTTAGGTGTGCAGTTTTATCGACGATGTTTATCTTGAAATTTGAGGGTAGAAGATAAAGATATTAAATGTCGCTTCTGTAGAAGATAATGCAATTTAATAGTAAAAATACATGGACTTGTAAACGGTAACCATTGACCGCACTGATGGCTGGAGGCCCGACGGGTTAACGCTCATTCCTTGGCGAAAGGGGAAAAGCTTGGTGTGGGATGTGACACTGCGTGGTCACCCTAGCTCTATCTCACGTCCAGGCCACTTTCGAGCGCGCTGGTGCTGCTGATGCGGGTGCTGAGGTCGAGGAGTGCCGAAAGTACCGCGATCGGGCCGGCAGTTACATATTCACGCCAATAGGCTTTGAAACGCTAGGTCCTTGGGGCCCAGAGGCCAAAGCATTCCTTGCAGACCTATCCAGGCGTCTCAATGAGACCTCTGGTGACCGCAGAGCTGGCAGCTTCCTGGCACAAAGAATCAGCCTCACCATCCAGAGGGGGAATGCTGCTAGTCTGTTGGGCACCATGTCTTGCGGCGACGCTCTGGAGTGTGTGTGTATTATTTGTAGGCTTTTATGTTTTGAGATAAGATGTTGTTTATATCTGAAGATAGCTTATTAGTCTAGTTATATTTTAGTTTTAGGATATTTTAGTTTTATCAGTTGTTGTTCGTTCTTTTAATAAAAGCCCCAAAGTGACGTAATTTCTTCAGTTTAGAACGGACCGTACTACATAATAAGTGTCATGCGAGATAACTAAAAGAGGAACGAGGATGAGGAATGAGGGTTTTTTTTTTGTAGTGTTTTGACGTGAAACGGCTTTCATCTCGGTCAGGGGATCACTTGCAAAAAAAATGTAACGAAATATATTATGGCAAGATCGCTAATTACTTTGGAAGTATATAACCTACCGGTAATATTTTATTACTATTATTGAGAGGATAAAAGCCATTACAAGGTACCTACAAGACGTTTCATGTACATGTATCTTATATTATTGTTTGTCTTTTCCTTATCTCGGGACATAAGTATCCCGGACCTTTTTAAGGCGTGTGTGGGGCCGAAGAGGCCCGTCAGACAATTGGATCTAAATGGTGATGTGACACCAACCAGCAACTATCCCAGTATACACTATATGAAGTGCATCCAAAACAGTCCCCTACCAGTGTAGGACTATTGTAAGAAGTGGAGAGAAAGAAATTTGGGCTATTGGGTTGGGACTTAATATTATTATTATTTTATACTCATACCTTGTAAACTGGCACACACTATTGAGAATGGATTTTGTGCTAGCATAACACTAGCAATTTCCAGAAGAAGTAATCTCGCACGCGTTTCAAATTTTGAACATGTCTTCTAAGCCAAAGATAAAACTCTAAAGATTGTGACGAGCTAGAGCAAAATTTCTGATCAACCAATTTATGGTCTAGTTACAGAGGATCCTAAATCTAAACCAATATGTTCGGTATACAATAGCCGTAGTAAATAGAGCGGGGTAATCCCATAGGACCAGCGACGGGACAATAAATCCCATTTAATTAATACCTATCCTGTTACCGCTGAGTGTTTACTAACTGGTACAGAAATATTATACTTAGATAAAGTGGCCGTGTAGTATTTGACTTAGAATAGCACCAACACAGGAGTGCTATTTCGGAAATAAAAATTTTGATGATATTTTCGTACACGAATTACATACTGCTCATACGATTACATTCCCCGAGGGAGTAGTCAGTATTCTGAAAAACTCGGAATATCCACATTATTATTATTATTTTGGTTGTAAGGGCTTGGTCAATGAACCAATAGCTACTGCGACCTGAATAGATCTATTGTAGATGTCACCCTAGACCTAAAGGTCATTTCCTAGGCCCACGAACTTCATGAACCATGTTATGCTTTTGGAGGGGAGGTCTCTAATGTCAGTAGGAGTTACTATGTATCCACCTAGATGGCGACTCCTGCTGTGAATGAGCACTTCGCATTCGAGGTGTATGGGAAAATGCCCAGAGGAAACCCTCTGCATCACAGCAGAATCTGCAAGTGGTTGAATCTACGAACCCCATTCTGTGTAGATGTTTGTTTAACTTGCAGTGTCCTGTTAAGGCTCGCAGGAATATCCACATTTAACTAGTAGTAACGAAACTGTCCAGCATGACTGGGAGTGAGTCCGTCACTACTTATACGACGAATAATCTCTACAGGCATCTTCAAAATCGTTGACGCCCTCACCGCTCTTCTATCGAATCGATGCTCGGCTGTTCAAAAATAAAACACAGAATACGCCATTTGAAATTTTCTGCCCCTTTTTACAAATTGATGTACCTTGTTCAAGCATAGCATATGCTCACGACTATATTCCCCGAGGGGGTAGTCAGAGATATTCTGAAACTTTAGATCCTTGTTCAAATGTAACAGAATTGAGGATCTTTTTTTAAACATTTGGTAAATATATTAAGGCGGTTGCAGAGGGGTCAATTTTATACAAAACTTTGACGCACAATATGCGTAAACGGTATTAATATAAGTAACATTGTATATATGGAAAAATAGTTTGGAAAATCTAAATGCCGCGTCACAAAATAACATTTGCAATTTATAAAATAATTACGAAGATATAAAGCTTTAAAATTTTTCATACAAAGTTTTAAAAGCTTTATGTCCTAAATTTATATGTATATTTATTATGTTATAAAATGCAAATGTTATTTCTTACGCGGCAACTAGATTTTCTAAACAATTTTTCTATATATAAAATATTACTTTTATTAATTCCGTCTACGCGTATTATGCGTCAAACGTTTGTATGGACTGAAATGGTTTGTATGGACTTGGTCGTCCTCTCTTCATGCAGCCATCCACATTCATATTCAACATTCGTCTTGTAATATGAAACTCATCTCTTCTCATCCCTTGTCCATACCACGATAATCGATTACCGCGTAGCTTTTCATTCACAGGAGCCACTTTCAAACTTCACCTTAACAGAACTATCCACAAATAATTTAATTTGTCGGGTACAGTAAGCAATTGATAGTCAAATAAATTCTTGAAAGTGGCTCTGGCGTAAAATGTGCAATGGCGTATTCCATGTTTTATTTTGGAACAGCCGCTGGCATGTTATAGAGTTTGACTAACCATCTTTGTAAAAAATTAGGGTAGGCATGTGGCCTGCAGTGGGACTTATAAGTCCCATGAATTAACGCTAAACCTCATACACCCTAACTGATTTATAGCAAAATAATTAGATTGAAACAATAATTTCATTATTTTGATAGTTAAAATTTAAAGTTATTCGCATTTTAAGTTTTGAGGCTAAAATGATTTGTTATCATTTCAGCAATGAATGAAAGGGCTAACGTACTCATGGATAAATTTTAAGAAGCTTGTTTTGGTAGTGAGTAGGGTGAGTGTGCCCGTGCGGTGGGTTGAAATCGGGCTTAGTAAATTTTAAATTTTACAAACAAATTACTAAATATTTTGAAAAAAAAAATACCTATTTTGAAACCATGATAATTCGATTCTGCTCTCGATTCTAAACAAACTACTTTCTAGTTTTGCGTTAATTCATTAACACGTTGTATAGGTTGATGATGATGATAGTACCTATTGAAAGATTTTATACACCAAATTATTACAAAGAATTCAATTAAGACTTTGTTTGTTGTATAACTAAGTGTGCAGTTTATGATAAAGGAAACACAAACAAACGAGTCCATTTATAGCCCCTCATACATATTCTACAGGCCATGATTACAGTTTTTCACCCTATTACCCGGCTTCTTCACGTAGAACCGTAATATTATAATAAAACTACTGCTTGGCACGCGATGCCTTTTTGTCTAGATTATATTACCTACCTATGTTACAATACGGCTTCCAAGCTGTGTGGTTTCGGCTTAAAAGCCGTGTGGTTCCAGCTTATAACGTCAGCTTAGCAGTGCTGACAATGCCCGCATTAATCCGAACAAAGTTCATAATATCACGTGGCTAATTAACTCCAAACGATACTTTAAATTAATCTTTATACGGCTGGCAAGCGTGACATTCCCTCTCTGAAAAGGGCAGGAAAAGGTCATTTTCCAGGCAGTAGAAAAATCATTCGAGAGGGGCACATCTTTTCTGGTTCGCACTGCAAATGGGTGGAACATCCTCTCTGCTTTGGTGTTAGGTACTTGTTTAAATACAACCCGTGTGTCTTCCAGATGAAAATGAGTACCTAGGCATTTTCTAGGTTAGCATGCTATCCTTAACATTTACTTATCATCAGTAGAGACCCAGACCAAACTCAAGCCCATTTTAAATACCTAGATAAAAAGCCTTCTTTAATCTAAGCGGAAGAAGCCAAAGCCGTAGGCGGAAAAAGCCCGCGGACGGATTGAGTTTATATTTCATTACATTCTGAATAATACTCCATGAAGCAAAAACTTTTACTAAAATATTAATTAATTCAGATAACAATAAGCAAAATTTCGTTTGAAACCTTTTACTATACACCGTGGAATCGGGGTCGTTTTGAAGCCCAAAAAGCTTCAGCTGCTTCAGCGATCAAACTGAACAACTTTCACTACGGGACCAACATTGAAATCCGGAAAAAACCTGATGATGTTGCTTACATTTGGGTCGGGGTCGGTGGCTCGTTGCGTGAGAGGTATGGAATGGACACTTAATCATGAGGTTCGAATCCGTACGGACGACATGCAATGTACCAATGAGTTTTGCTAACTTATGTACGTAATACTCACTGCTCTCAAACGGGAGGAAACTTGCATACGGTGAAGAAGAAATTCTGATGCCTTAATATGTGAAGTCCACCAATCAGCATTGGGCACGCGTGGTGGACAAACGCCCATAAGCCCTCCTTCAGAACATCCCTGTGCCCTGCTGTGGGACGTATACACCACCAGTTTTTAATTACTAACATAACTTTAAGGGTGTATTCAGATCATGAATCTATTTCCCCAAGAAACATGGGTCGAAGAATAAGAAACTTTTTTGGACCTCCCACATAAAAATGCGGATCGGCAAATCGATTTTGTATGGGAGGTCCAATTATTTTGGTCTTAGCATTTTCAAATATTTGTTTCACAATTTCGAAGTTGGCTCCATAGTGGAAGTTGTTCAGGTCGTTCAGCTGTTGTTTGTTGTGGTCTGAAACTGAGTAGTAACGCTTTTAGGTTTACACCCTGTATATTCGCTGGAGCTCCCGAGCACTTACGGAGTCGGCACCCCAATTTCCATAGTCCCTTTTAAATCGTTAAATATTCCAACCATAATTTAATAAGACCTTGCCTTTCTTATCTCTAGGGTAAAATATGACAAACGCTGCAAATTTTATAAGCCAATAGATAAAAATGTAGATAAAAAAGCTGACAGTAACGTTCATTGATTTATATGCAGATCTGTTTTGAGCTCGAATCCTCGTAAAATCTGTAGCTATCTCGTAAAACACGACCGTATATCTCATTTACGCGTACTTGAACGTTGTAACAATAGCTGACATTTACACCGAACTGTATTTTTTAAAGTGTCTACTTCTTCTTTTGGTATGAACGATTTTAGAATGGTGTTCTTATATTTTAGAGCTGAACCTCATCTGGCAGCATGGAATCAAATTTTTTCACGCTCCATCCTTTTCTGTCGCTCCGGAACGTCATTTATTTCTAGAGCGAGAAAGGTCGCAGCACTGCCGGAACAGCCGCGTGCTATAGCATTTCCGCTATCATTATCGCTCTTGCAAATCACGTTCCCGAGCGACCGAAAACGATGGAGCGTGAAAAAATTTCCTATTCCTTGCTGCCAGTTGAAGTCCAACCCTTACTGGCCAGTCATTTGGAGGTTGATGGCGTCAGATGTAAGTCCCCTCTCGTAGAGGTGTTTTGACACGAAAGATATTCTAGCCACAAGGCATTAACATTCGTATTTCAATGTCCTTTATGTGTCTCATAGTTTAAATAATTATTTTCTGAATAACGATGTTTCAGAGTATTGTCTATTGCTTCACAAATGACGTCTGCCGCTCCGTCAACGCGTCATCGTGTGTGATGGATGTGACCCACTAATTTTCTAAAAAGTTTGCTCATGACCTCAATCCAGTCCTCAGGACGAAGATGGGGTCGAAGATGTAGCGAGCTTACCCAGAAGAACACTCGTACATTGTACGTAAAAGAACTAACTTTTCAAACAAATATTCATGCTACATCTTTATCATCATCATCATTCTGAACACACCAACTTCAGGGCAGAACCTTCCTCCCCATTTGGCCATATCGCGTCTTGTCGACGCTTTTCTCGATGTCGTCGTCAACAACATCAGTATACGCTACGGTGTAACAACCGTTCGGTGTAAAAGTCGTAAAATCAGTGAAATCGGGAGCGGACCCTCAACAGGATTGTTATGGTCTCCAGCACGAATAATAATGAGGTACTTGTGGTTGCCGGAACAATCTAATACTTAAGGATAGTGTACCAGCGCTTGTTTTCGTTTCCTAGATACTTGAGATGGTTTGAAGTGAATATTTTCCGTAGAAATTTGTATTACACAATTGTTTCTTGAGAGTAATTTGCTGTATTGTTGGATATTATTTAAAGAGCTGAATACGCTCTAGAAAATATCCTGTATCCTTTATTAGTAGGTAATATGATTGAACACTTTTACAAAACTGTTGTAGATACTCCAACTTAACTGAGTTTAACAACCCTTTATTTTCAGCGTATATTTTTATTATTATATTATAATGAACGTATATATTAATGGCGACTTAATTGAGTTTCAACATTACTAATAAAATTATTATAATATGAATTTTCCTTTCATTGCCTTCTGGAAATACAGTCATGACATTATTATACAGGGTGTAACAAAACAACTTATTAATATTTAAGGGGTTGGTTTAGTTAGATGATCAAACTGAGCCACTTCCACTATGGGGCCAACATCGCGAAAAAAATATAAATAATATTTGTTTAAACACTAAAAAAATGTTTTGTTAAATACAACCGAACTTTAGTGACTTCCAAACTGTTTTGTAGCACAAAAACAATCGTTTGGTTATAAATAGCATAACTTTTTGCTATTTATATACAAACGTTTGGTTATGTGCTACAAAACAGTTTGGAAGTCACTAAAGTTCGGTTATATGTAACAAAACATTTTTTTCAGTGAAAACTAAAGTACATACTCGACTCAAATCTTAGCCTTCGCTACGCCGCGCCGCAAAGAGGCGAAAAACTGAAGTGAAAATTTTTACAGGAGCCTACAGAGTATTACAAAAGAAAAAATAAATTTTTAAAACTTTTAATGGGGTTGTTTAGACCACCAAACTGAACACCTTTCACTATGTGACCAACATTGAAATCGAAAAAAAAAATCAGCCTCTCTGCCATACTGCTCGAGTAGATATTTGTAGTTTAGTATGGAACATCAGCTTTTTTTTCGCGATTTCGATATTGGTCCCATAGTGAAAGTTGTTCAGTTTGGTGGTTCAGTTTCAAGGTCTAAACCACCCAATTAAATGTTTTTTTTTATTTTTGTAGCACCTTGTAGATGTTTTTTTTTCGATTACGCGCTTATTTCGACCATATAGTGGTAAAGTTCAGAGTTGTCAATGTGCAAGCATATACCCAGATTGTTGTGAACTAATTTTAAACGTAAAATAAGTGCTCATTGAAAATAAATATTTTCGTTTTTTTTTTTTTTTTTGTATATTTTAAGATACGCCATCAATCTTTTGTTTTCTTTGATGCATCTTTTAGAGCTCGACATATAGAGCATTTTTGTATACTTACTAACATTTTTTTATAATTTGAGGTTTGCCCCTGGCGTTGGCGACTATATGTTACCTACTTGCCTACTTATAAGCACAGAATAAATACTAGTTCTTTTAAGCTAAAGATTTGTATTTGCCATTCCAAAGTAGTACCTCCTTTTAGTAAGTATTACCTTTTTAGTCAAAAAAGAACTAACAGGTTAGGATTTATTTAGATCCCATTCAAGACGTTTTCGGCATTGTTCACGTTAGTCAAAAACGTACGCGTTTTCGTTAACGTCCATACTAATATCTACCATTTACACAGATAAAATATAAACTGTATTTTTACGTGGAATATGATAAAAATTTAAACGCCGACTTGGCAACCAGACAAGCGTTTTTTTTCGACTGGCAATTGACACGATTCGTAAAAGTAGAGTACTCGGCCGCGGCGTGGGCGAAGCATCACAACAAAAATGTTAAAAATACATTTATTATTCTAGACTTAGAGTTCATTTTCTCTCACGACATGTTTTTCATGATGTCTTAGCTACATTGTAGATAGTACGCATAATGATTTTGTAGAAAAATATGTTTATGGTCCGCCACATACATCCGGATTAATTCTGATTCGGAATTAGATTCCGTATGGAGTGTTGCCGCTTTCAGAGACTTTTTCAATAGATCTACTGATTTTTTGATGTCTTAGGTGGCATATTTTAAAGTGATTTTTGGGCGTAGGCGTTGACGGAACGATACCTATATCGTGACGGTGCAGTTGTGACGTCGTTGCGGCATAGTTGCGAAATCGCCTACGCTCAAAAACCGCTTATGTGATAATGGTCATGCCATTTTGTATGCAGATTATATCTAATATTAAAACTATCGATAGTCTTTTGATATAGTTGCATTAATATTGGAATACAATTTACAAACCATCATCGTAACATTCGTAACGACATGACCTCATCACATGATAGTAATTATCATGTGTAGAAATTGTTTGTTTTGTTTTAATAAATACCTAAAAATGCAATTATTGTCATTCATTTGGCGTTTTATACATTTTTATTTTAGGTATTTTTTAAACAGCATTCAAGTTTTTTTTGTAACCATAGTTGACAACACTGAATCCTGAATCAGGATTCCGGATCGCAATTCCGTCTGTGTGTGGCGGACCTAAATGTCTTTAAAACGGGATAAAGTAAGTATCCTGCAGAAGCAGTTAGTTCGAACGTTAGGTTATCTTTTTAGTTTCATATTTTTTACGTTTTGTCCTTTGTACCTAAAATTTTTTTAAAACGTGTTATCATGTAATTGGCGCTGTAAAATTTAAATATTGTTGTATAAGAAATTAATTAATTTGCGGTTTGATAATCAACATACATAAATTAAATTAAAAATGAACACGTTTACAACATGAAACAAAACACTCTAGTAATATTTTTTAAAAGGGTGGTTTCTTTGACTACTTATATGGGTGGTTTAGACCAATAAACTGAAAAAATCTGCTGTGCAAATGTATGGGACAATCGAGTACTCTCCTACCCAAGTAGATACTACTTTTACAATACGCACAGCCAAGGAGTGGAATGCCCTGCCAGCGTCATTATTTCCGAGCGCTTACAACCCGAATTCCTTTAAAGCACGAGTGAATAGGCTTCTTCTGGGTAAGCTCGCTACATCTTCAACCCCATCATTGTCCTGAGGACTGGATTCAGATCAAGAGCAAACCCAACTTTTGTAATAAAAAAACTGCAGTTTTGAATGAAACAGCAATGTTTTTTATTTTTTCGCTATGTTGGCTTCTTGGTAAAAGTTGTACAGTATGATGGTCTAAAGCTAAATCACCCCTTTAAATATTTTTGGTTGTATTTGTTACAACCTGTATAACTAATTACGTAAAATGTAAATTACCATGATCAAATCAATGATCTTATCCAAAAAGGACAAGTGCGTAGCACCCTCAATCGACGGAAGTGCATGAAAAGATGTATGAATGTCAATGAGGCTAAAGAGGTGAGTCAGAGTCGTAGCGTGTGGAGGTCCATGGTCTCTGCCTACCCCCATGGGACAATGGCGTGAGCTTATGTATGTATGTATGTATGTATGTATGAATTACCAACTAAATCTTATCATATAATTGTTGTTCTACTTATAATTGCGATTATTGTAATCTTTGTTATTCTTTTTGATGAAAAATTTTTTGTCGGATTTATGAATCTCCATCATAAAGCTCGACTACTTACATTTCATTCCATTACCTAGCTATAACGATCACTGGCTCTTTCGAAAGTGCAGAAATACAGGTCAGTTACAGTAAAACATGCAAAACATTAATTAGACGCGGCCAACTAAATTGAGCACACTTTGAAATTATAATTGAGGACGTAGGTCGTAACGTAGTCGGAACTGAAATAAACGGCTCACTAAAAAGCCGAGAGCGAGACGGTGACGGGGAACGTCAAAACGTCAGTTCCAGCTCTGAAAATATTGTCGCTTTTATTTTAATCATCATCGTTTAAGAGCCATATCACACAAGCAGTTTCGTAACTGCACCGCCGCGACCTTGCTAGTGGGATCACACACGATGACGCATGTCGGAGCGGCAGACGTAAGTCCGTCATTTTCTGAAGCAAGGAGTTGTATGAAAACGCACGTAGAAGCACACATGGTGATGGACTGACGCACCGTGTGTGCTTCTACGTGCGGTTTCATACAACTCATTGCTTCACAAATGACGGACTGACGTCTGCCGCTCCGACATGCGTCATCGTGTGTGATCGCTCATAATCTCCGTAATTTTTACTAAAAGCTATCGCCGCGACATCCCTCGATTCCATAACGACACTACTGGCTCTGTACACGGACATTCGATTTTCGATAATACATACATCACACCTTTTACATACATTTTAGTCGGGTAGGTACAGCAGCTTTGTATGGGCCAGCTGATTTTTTTTCGCGTTTCCTGAGGTAGGCTCCATAGTGAAAGTTGTTCAGTTCGCAGAGTTCACCGTTTCAGTATTTGCTAGGCTGTCACTTACACCCTGTATATGATAATATGATGATAATAAGAATGCAAAAGGAACCGGTCTTGAGTCGCTTCGTACAACAACGAAAAGAAAGTGGTTGATCTATTCTATTTGGGTTAATTAAAAATAAAAAATAAAAACTTTACAGGACAGGTATAAAAACATTTTAAAGATGTTCAAAATATCTGCTCAGCCTCTTGCTGTTGTTGTTGAAAAGGTAGTCAGGTGAATCCCCAGGAGAAATTGGGTCCCAAGGATGCTGGAAGTGTTCCCCCTTTGAATAGACAAGCTAATTCGTTGACTAAGGAAGCTACCAGCTCTACGCTCTCCGGTAGATTCGTGCAGAAGCATCGACAGGTCTTTGATAATTTTTTTTGGCTTCTGGGCCCTAGCATCCCATCGTTTCGAAGCCACGGAGATTCCTTCCTGTAAAATTATTTATAAAAAAAATACCAACTTCTCCGGGGGAAAATTTTGGGAAAACAAATGCCTGGTAGAAGAAGGACTTCCTGGCTTGCGAACCTGCGTGAATAGTTAGATGTGGACAATACTTCCCTATTGACGGCTGCAGTCTCCAGGGTTTGATCAGCCCTAATGATAGCCAACCTCTGATAGGAGATGGCACCACAAGAAGAAGAAAATTATTTAGTATTCGATTATTTTTAAAGAAAAATCTTCTATTCGGGTATCAATAATTTTAAAAATCTAGTATGCTAGAAATGGCAAAGGAACAAACCTAGGCATGTAATATGTAGGAATCACGAAGGTATCAGATAAAGAAACCGATTTCAAGCAGAGACTACATCCAGGGTACAAATAGGGTCCTACAGACCCGCTCTGAATATAAACTGGTGAATTTGACCCCATTTCATTCCCCCTCAACCCCGATTTGGAAGGGTAATGGCCTGAGAATGAGAATGGCGTTATGTGAATCTGTTTTTCTACGCATGGAGGATTTTTGGAGGGGGGGGGGGGGGGGGGGGGAGGGTTTTGTTTAATTTACAAATCTTTTGATGTGAAAAATGTGAAGTCCAGTGGTATTTTAACACTGACTAATTTTTGAAATTTAAAACACGGGTTTACAAAACCCATATCAATTTCGTAATAAAAGTGTGATAATGAGTTGAATTTTCATACCTGCAAAGCAGAGCTGATCACGATAAGTACCCATATGCCTATACAGGATGTATCATTAAATGCTTAACAGATCATCAAACTGAGCAACTTCAACTTCTAAATCGGCTATTCAATAGAAAACGTCAACGGCTACTCTACCCAAAATGTATGGAAGAGCTGATTTTTAGTCGCGGTTTCGATTTTAGTCCCATAATGAAAGTTAATCAGTTTGATGGCACCCCCTTAAGTATGTAACGTATTTAATTTTACGCCCGGTATACGTCTGCAGGACATAGAACTCCTCTGAAGAAAAATAATGAAATATACTTTATTTACACCAAAAGAAAATACAATGCACAATAGGAAACATAAACTGAATATGGTACAAATAAGGCGGTCTTATCGCTAAAAAACGATTTCTTCCAGACAAAAAAGACAGAAAATAATGAGAAGGTACAAGTGATATTCCTCCAAATGGATCAAATTGATGGTTTAGGAGGATATGACTACTCCGTACGTACGGTGCTCCATACAAAACGTAGTTCCATCCTAGTTTTAACGCTTAGTGATTACCTAACCTAATGTACAAAAAAAAAAGATTTTATCAAATTTATAAACATTTAAAATATAATAGTTCGAATTAGTAAAATTTGTAGTTTAGAATGCTTAGAATGGTTTAAGTTTAGGGTAAGTTTTGTTTGTGCTTTTACTATTTTATTTCCTTGATAAATATACAGCTCAGAATACTTTATTCAGAACTTGTTTATTAAAAAATTCGGAAGTTATCGTGGCTCAAAGTCTTCCATACAAATTTTAAAATAATCCTAGCATTGAATTGAACTGAATAATATTGTTACGAGCGACGGGTTTCGGGATTGGAGTGAAACGCTAAGTCCAATTTATTTACAGAGTTTATTGGGTTACACACTTACACACGGACCACCTTGCAGAGGTTCCCCTTTAAACAGTCCTCCTCGCAGGGGTTTCCCCTCTCACCACTTTTACTGTTCACTACGTCACGACGCGCGACACGCTATGACGTCACGACGCACGGCACTATGACGTCACGACACGCGACACACACTACACTGCACTACACTGACACTTGTCTACTCACTGTTCCACTTTACTTTGCACTTTACTTTTCACTAGTACTTTTCCACTTTTACTTTTCTTCCTTTTTGTTCCGCACTTTTCACTGTGAAATCAATACTGACTTGCGTCCGCAAACTCGCGGCCTTATATACCCCTTAGAATTTTCTAGATGGCCGAATTTCGTTAGTCTTTTCTTTATTCCTTTGTTCCCTTCCGGATATTTCTTAATCCCGCCTTCTTTCTCGAATTTTCCTATTCACGCCCCCTTTTATTGTTTTTTTACAAATATTTCTTCTCTCTCTTTGTTCTAGAACATTCCTATTGTTTTTGGTTCTTTTCGAATATTCCTTCTCTCTCCGTTTTCTAGAACATTCCTAGACACGCCCATTTTTTTTTTTTTTGTCTCTTTCCAAATATTCTTACTCCCTCTTACTTTTCTAGAACATTTCCAACAACAATAAAATCTACAATTATTTTCGACGAGTCTCGAACCATCGACCCCCGGCACGGAAGTCCATGCGTCGACCGCCGAGCTACGAAGCTTGTTGACAAACCGGCCGAATTTTTGAATGCCTTTCTATAGCTGCATCATTTCACAGCATCCGTGACCAAAAGAAAGAAAGTTTAACATAAATCTAATTGAGAACCAAATCAATTTAGAATCAAATCATAATACCACAAACAATAAGCAATATCTCAGAAAAAAAGTATAAAAAACATTGGAAAGGAGCTAAAATATTAAAAAAGCAATGAAGCGATTTCATTCAGTTTCAGCCGTTTGGACTAATCGAAAATAAGGATGGCGGTCCAATTGGCATTTTCCTTTGCATTCCTGATAAATGTTGCCCTGTTTCATTGAAGCGGAGGATTTAAAATTTTATTTTCCATTTTACCAATGATTGGACGAGAAATGTTAAGGCTTCGGTAAACCGACAGTTTGAACTATTAATGAACTGCAAAGGCGTATTGGGTAAAGTTGGCTTCGTTTTTTACTTACGCAGCCCGTAAAAATTTGTGAAATTTAGATGAGTATACTAAGGAAACAAATTTACTAGTAATATGAGGGCAGATATATAAAGTGTGGATTTTTTGGACAGGGCAGTCGGGTACCGCTGTAGCTACAGCTCGTTGTAGCAGGAAAACACATCACTTTTTGAGAAATTTAGACATTCATTTACAGATTTTGAAAAAATGTTATGTCATCAAGAAAATGGACAATTTGCAAAAACACTTTATTGACAAAACATTTTACACACTTAATGAATTTCTAGGCGGTAATTATAATTAATTTTCTGACATTGAATATTTCCTAAAGAACAATGGGCAGTTTTGTATGGACCCTGGGCCCAGTACTGTAGCACTTTCTTACCTACTTTAAATTAAAGACCTGAATAAAACTAACATTTTATTATTAGGCAGCATAACTGTAACGCGTTAAATAAAAAAGTTATAGCCGTTTAAAAATTCAATCAATTTCCTATATGAATGCTAATATTTTTTTACCTTATAATGCCCATACAGTAGAAGAAAGAGTATGGTACTGTGGGAGCTTGCAAAAACCAAACATAAACCGCCCAAGACCCACAACCAAACATCGAACGCCCAAAACCCACAACCAAACATCCAACGCCCAAAACCATCACACCTGGCATCACCCACCAACCACCAGGCAACACCCACCACCCAACACCCACATCCCACCACCCACATCCCACCACCCAACACCCACCACCCAACACCTACCACCCAACACACACCACCCAACGCCCACCATCCACCAGGCAACACCCACAAGCTAGCTAGCTCCTAGAGTACCCTTCTACTGTATGGGCAATATGGGCATTATTAGGTCAAAAATATAAGCATTCATATGGGTAATTAATTGAATTTTTAAACGGCTGTAACTTTTTTATTTAACTCGTTACAGTTATGCTGCCGTATAATAAAATGTTGGTATTATTCAGGCCTTTAATTTAAAGTAGATAAAAAAGTGCTACAGTGCTGGGCCCATTCTGCCCCTTGTTCTTTGACTTGACAGTTTACTATACCTACCTAATTTATAAATCGAATCGACCATACATTATACTTACAATGTGCATGTACTTCATAACTTTGTACGTCTATCTAGACCTTTGTTACTTCCTATAATTTTATCACCGATTATTTGTATACCTAATGGTAGATCACAGAGAACTTTTGTTTTTTGTACTTACAACTGTAATACCTGTGTGTCACAAATAAAGATTTTGATTGATTGATTGACTTTTTTTATGCCAATCGATACTGTTTCTTATAAGCTTAAAAAAAGCTCTATCAGACCAATCGAGGTTACATCCTGATGCAGCAGTGCGCGTCGCTTGTTTGACTCGTCTTGGCGGAGGCACTGCAGTGCCCCTAGATAAAACGGTTTAAGGCGGTTGCAGAGGGGTCAATTTTATTCAAAACTTTGACGCACAATACGCGTAGACGGTATTAATATAAGTAACTTTGTATATATGAAAAAATAGTTTAGAAAATCTAGATGCCGCGTCACAAATAACATTTGAAATTTATAAAATAATAACGAAGATATAAAGCTTTGAAATTTTTCATACAAAATTTTAAAAGCTTTATATCTTCGTAATTATATTATAAAATGCAAATGTTATTTGTTACGCGGCAACTAGATTTTCTAAACTATTTTTCCATATATAAAATACTTTTATTAATTCTGTCTACGCGTATTGTGCGTCAAACGTTTGTATGGACTGAAACCACCTTAATATGGTTTTTTTTTATCTAACTAACATTAAAAATTTTAAATTGTAATAACTCTATTTTACGCTTCTAAAAAAATCATGACTTCTATTTTGTATTCAAAATTATGAAGCAGTAACCGTAGTTGCAAATATAACAGATTTTTATCAGAAAATTGGTTTGAAAATGGTGTACAATTTCGTTTTAGCTCGGAAGCTAAATTGCTGGTTTGCAAGCTAAATAATAACATGTTAGTTTTGGAACTGTGTAATGGCGTTATTACATTTTCAAAATAGCTGGTTGTTACTTGTCTGTTGAATATACTGGGTATATAATAACAAAACAGTCTAAAAATATTTAAAGCGGTGGTTTAGGTTACACACTTCTTCTTCTTCTTCTCGTGTCAATGGTTCTTCAGTGGTGTTTTTATATCTTACTGGCCAGGTGTTCAGCTACCTGATAGCGTCAGGTGTAGCCGTATTTAAGTCCTCTCTGGTACAGATGTTCGGGCATTATTATTATTTGGTTATAAGGGCTTGGTCAGTGACCAAATAGCTACTGCGACCAGGAGAGATCTATTGTAGCTATGTTCGGGCATAATGGACATTATAACAGATGTCCCATTGACTAAATAGGTTCGCGCGCAATCACATTGTACAACTCTGAACAACTTTCATTTCGGAGAAAAAGTAGATTTATTTAAAATCTGCTGTCCCATAAATTTGCGTCGAGTCAGTACTGCGTTTCGTATGAAACAGCTGATTTTTTTTCACGATTTCTGAAGCTAGTTCCATAGTGAAAGTTGTTGGTCGGTCTAACTCAAAACCATCCCATTAAATATTACTAGGTTGTTTTGTTATACCCTGTAAAGGTTATTTTGAATTGTTTTGAACTGGCTGTTTTTAACTGTTTGACGAAGCGAAATAAGTAAAAAATTCCTCTAATTAAGTGAAATCGTTTCTTAAGAGTTCACTTTACAATAAACAATCAAAAAATCAAACCTTGTACAGTTAACAACGAAAAGATATATTTACTTTTGTTCCACGTCGTACCTAGTACTAAAGTGTATACCTACATATTTTCGTTACTGACCGTAAAAACAGCCATTCGTTCTTCGATCAACAAGTTCGAACAACAACACTATAATATAGGATCCTTCTTAATAATATGTTGATGATTTTGTAAGAGTCATATATCAGACCATCAAACTGAACAACTTTCACTATGAACCCAACATCGAATACGCGAGAAAAAAATCAGCTGTTCCTTACTTTTGGGTAGAGTAGCCATCGTTGATTTCCATGGAACAACAAAATGATCCTATATTAAAAGTTTCGATATTGACTCCACTGTGAAAATTGGTCATTTCACCCCTCCGCTACGGACGGAAAGCGTCAATTTTCGTCCCACTGCGCTAAACGAAGTTGCCGCCTCGGTCTAGGAGAAAAATAGTGTACTAACCTCGGGCAGTAAATAAGAACGCCTCAGATCACATGTTTGTTGTTCACGGCATGAGATCTGAGACCTTTCTCACTTTCCTGCCCTCGGTGTGTAATCTACTATTGCACCCTGTTCACCTGTATCTAATTGCACTCTTTATTTTACACTAACGTAAATCTTCAAGAAATTATTTCAATGTTCATTTTAAAATAAAAGTACATTCATTCTTTACGGTATCATGAAGGTAACGACTGAGCCAGTAGGTGCCAAATTTACGACTCCTTAATGGAATGAGACATTAGCGAACATGATATTATCTAATGGTTTGATATTAAATGTCGGTACACTCGGGATTGTAATAAATTTTATATTAACATTTCTTAACGACTTAACAAAAATAATGCTATCTTAAAAAAATAATACAATAATAATTAGTCAAATAAACCGTCCAGCATCATATCTCGCCCAAAGGTGCCCATTATGCTGGCTGTGGTGCCTCGCTGGATCCTTTGGACGAGATATGACCCAGACCGGCAGTCGAGACCTTTTTGGCGTAGCCGTCGGCCAAGTTGGTAATAAACAAACTATATTTCTTACCTGTCAGTTGAAAATAGGGTTTCTTTCTTTATAATCAAATAACAATTCTTCTTCTATGTTACGTTGCAGGTTCTGATACGAGCACTTGTCTCGAGTGTTCGCGCGTAGCATTTTTGCCTACCACGAGGCTCCGCAATCCTTAACACGTTCGCGGACAGTGACCGGCTATAGCAGTTATAACAATAAAAGTTCTATTGTGTCTCGTTCAGTGTCCGCGAAAGTGTTAATCTCTTCTTGTTCTTGATCAAAAACAATCCCGGAGATTGGGATGGACACTCCTAAAAACTACTTGACACAGGCGGAAATGCAATTCTAATGCACAAGCAAGAGTCCATTAATTATAAATTAAAAAGAAATCTTCTTCGTGTTCCTCTCTATTACTGGAGGTTTGCAGTCAGCTCTGCATATTCCTGTCTATCTCTTGCCAAACGGACAGCTCTTCGACCCTGGCGATGTCTGTCCTCTCTTTCAGGTTCGCGACGCATGACATTCGTGGCCTTGTTATAGTGTGGAGCAGTTGGTATCGCTCATTCCTGATGATATGACCAAGGTATACAGCATAGATTAATATGTATATTGGATATAGATAGGTAACTCGCCTTGAATTTTAGGACGTCCTTATTTCGTTGCCGCTTATTAGCACTAGGGGGCGCCACATTATAAAATAAATTGAAAAAGTCGATCGGCCGACACGAGGATCGAACCTTAGCTACCCGGATCGTAAGCCGGTTGTCTAGACCGCTAGACCAACAAGACTGATTGATATGGGCGAAATCTCTCACTACTACAGCGCAGCGCGTGAGGTGCAGTGCGCTGTTACTCCGATATGAACCGTAATTCAACACTTAGTGCTTCGAAACACAACCGATAGATGGCGGAAGCTGTCTATGGAAAATCAGCGTTCCACTTAGTATGTACTAAGTTAACATAGCATGGTATACAGGGTGAAAGGGTAAAAATTACTAGCGGTGATTGTACCCATGATACTGATCAGCTTTCCCTAAGAAACCTATTGGAAATTCGTAAAAATTTTTTTGGACTTCCTATACTAAATGCAGTCTGCTGACCTAACCTTTGTATGAACAGTCGATTATTTTTTTGCAAATTTTCTATAGGTTTCTTTGGGAAAGTTGTTAAGTATCATAGGTACAATCACCGCTTACGGTAATGCAACTGTTTACCCTAAAACCCTATACCAGACTAGACCAAATAACAATGCGTTAACAAACGAACACTGAGGGTTTTTATACGTAGACAATAATTTCTATGAATTATTGTCGTCGTCAACGTCATTGACAGACTGACAATTTTCATTATAGGTATAAATATTATTAGTTTGCAGAAAATACTAGAAAAGAGAACATACATTAAATCTATCATTTATAACATTTAAAGTAGCTCTAAAGGCTAACAAACATAAATTGTATTGTAATTTATTATTATGAATTGTGTAATTTTTCTATTGTAATTGTAATTGAAATTGCTATTGTAATCTATTAATATAAAATGTAATATGGATCAAGTAATCCGAAATACCCGTATTGCGTCACATTCCCAAGGGGGCTCGCAGCTTGGCTGCGGGGAGTTTATGTGACGTGATCGACAATTGCGTCGGATCCAACGGTGTAGAGGAGTGGTTTTCTCTACTCTCCTTTGCATATTCGTCCCTTCAGACTCCAGATCGGGCTGGCTCGGGCAAATATACTCAGAAGGTGAAGTCGAATATCGGTCGTGGTGTCGGCCCAGCGGGTGGGGCTGTGGTGCCCCTAGGGTCTCGCTCGGTCATTAGGACTATTGAGTCAAAGGTGCACGAGGGGGATTTGAGGGGTGCAGTTCGGCTGCTGGTGTCTGAGGACTCTTTGGCTCAGTCGGGCCCCGAAACACTGGCTTCTCTGCAGTCCAAACATCCTCCACCCTCACGTCTGCTCTCCTTTCCTTCTGCTCCGGATCTAACTTTTTCGCCCTTAGTAGTCAATGTGGAGGATGTGTCTTGGGCCCTCGGAGCATTTAACAGTGGTTCAGCGGGGGGTTTGGATGGAATTCGTCCGAGTCATTTGAGGGAGCTCACGTCCGTCTCTGCCGGTGATAATGGACGGCGCTTGTTGGCGTGCTTGACGAGGCTTACTAATTTCCTTCTTAGCGGCCAACTGAACAAGGACGTATGCCCCTTCTTATATGGGGCATCGCTCTGTGCCCTTGCTAAGAAAGATGGCAGTGTGAGACCGATAGCTTTTGGTAGCACTTTCCGTCGTTTAGCAGCGAAGCTTGCCTGTCGCGCCGTTAGAGATGAGATGTCTGGCTTCTTGCAGCCTCAACAGCTGGGTTTTGGGACGCGTCTGGGCTGCGAGGCGGCGATCCACGCCACTCGTGCTTTCGCTATGGACGTCGCCAACAGGGACTGCGTTTTAGTTAAGATAGACATACGCAACGCCTTTAATACCCTGGAGAGGGACGTTTTATTAAACGAAGTCAAGATGAGGATCCCCTCCCTCTACCCTTTCTTACATCAGGTTTACGATAGCCCGTCAAACCTGTTTTTTGACGGAGAGCTTATTCTCTCCCAGGTTGGGGCGCAGCAGGGGGACCCTCTAGGTCCGCTCGTTTTCAGTCTCGCCATTCACGGGGCTATTCAGGAGCTGAAGTTGCCATTGAACCTGCGGTACTTGGACGATGGTACCATTGGGGGCAAACCTGAGGTCATTGAGCAGGATCTTCTTTTTTTGCTGCCGCGTTTTGGAGAGCTGGGGTTGGTTGCTAACATGGCTAAGTGCGAGTTTTTCCCCTGTGGCCCCGGGTTGGATTCAGCTTTTGCGCGTATCGATGCCATACTTCCTGGCATCAGGAAACTGACTTCGGACTCTTTCAGCCTTCTAGGGTCGCCCATATTTCCGGAGGCGGTCCCGGAGGCAATTGCGGTACGCCGGCAGATGCTGAATTTTGCCCGTGATCGGCTAAGTAACCTTTCTGCCCATGTCGCGTTAATACTTTTGCGCATGTGCTTTGCTGTCCCAAAGGTTACCTACCTTTTGCGGACAGCTCCGACATGGATGTTTCCGGGGGAGGTCTCGCGCTTTGACGACACCCTTAAGCTCACGGTCGAGAGCATCCTGAACGTCTCCCTCAGCGACAGTCGGTGGAGCCAGGCGGCCTTGCCAATTCGTCATGGGGGCTTGGGCGTGCGTCGGGCGCTGGATGTGGGCCTTCCAGCTTTCCTGTCATCGGTGCATGGGGTTGCGAAATTGGTTACTAAGATTTTACATTTTGATGGTAACCATTTGAGCATTCCTTTTGCGGAGGATGCATTGGCAGCTTGGGAGGCTCTGGGCCTGGGTGCGGGCGCGCCTGAGGACCCGCGTGTGCAGCGGTCTTGGGATGACATCGGTGCGAAGTTTGCTCTCGACCGCCTTATTGGTGAGGCTTCCGGGCCAGACTTGGCGAGACTCAGGGCGGTATCGCAACCTGAATCGGGGGCGTGGTTGCATGCGGTGCCTTCACCTCACATGGGCACCCTTCTTGACACCGACTCGCTGCGTATAGCTGTGGGTCTCCGTTTGGGCTGCAAGGTGTGTGAATCACACAGATGCATCTGCGGTTCCATGGTGGAGGGCAATGGGCACCACGCTTTGAGTTGCCGTCGGTGCTCGGGGAGGTTTCCTCGCCACCATGCCCTTAATGATATCGTCAGGAGGGCTCTCGTATCTGCCAACGTCCCGTGCGTACTGGAGCCGCCTGGTCTTAGCCGTGCCGACGGCAAGAGGCCGGATGGCTTGACTTTGGTGCCCTGGCAGAAGGGCAAGTGCCTTTTATGGGACGCGACGTGCGTTAGCACTTTCGCCGCAAGCTACCTGAGTCGCACGTCGCGGACACCTGGAGCAGCCGCGGAGCTGGCTGCCGTTAGGAAGTGGGACACGTACTTGGCCCTGGTGGCCGATTATCTTTTTGTGCCTGTCGCCGTTGAGACCACGGGGGTTTGGGGTGCCGAGGCTAAGACCTTCGTTGCGGAGGTTGGCCGTCGACTGAGGGAGAGAAATTGTGACCCCCGTTCCGGGTCGTTTCTGGTGCAGAGGCTAGCCATAGCAATTCAACGTGGAAACGCTGCTAGCATTATGGGCTCCTTTGCGCCGGGATCGACAAGGGGCGGGTTATTTGACTGAGTTTGTATTTCATTGTTTTGACGAAGCATGTTGCTGATTTATGTCTGTATTTTTTTTTTTTTGTAACTTTATATTTGACGACGCTTGTGCTGACCTCTTTTTTGTAAGTAAAAAATGAATGGTTTTAAAACAATCTAGAATCCGAAATATATATAATTTTTTTTAATAATTATCTTACCACCATAAACGGGAAATACGTCCATTTCTGAATGATATGATAAGACTATATTTACATCATATACACACGGCGACACATCGAGCTATACAAAACCAACATAACCTGGCCCCGCGTAGGTTGTATAACGTATAACGTCGCGCGGCCAGGTTATTTTCGTTTTGTACAGTTTGATCGACAGTAATCGATTTTGGGGTGATCAGAAAACACAGAATATTAAACAAATACCTGCGGAAGTTTATGTATGAGTATGTAAGTTTATTATTCTTATTCATCACCAATTATATTGTAGGTAATAGAAAACATAACAGAAATGTAAATGTCTATTCTGTTTTTGGACTTGATTGAAAAATAAAATATTTCAAGGAACTGTACTGAGAGATAATTGAAAGCCAGTTTCTCGGTATCCTTTCCTCGATTTCGTCAAATTATTGTTTTAATTAAAAGTATAGGAAATAGAAACTTTTGTTCGTATTGTTTCCACTTCGTTAATTAAAGAATTTATAAAAAACGAGCGTTAACCCGCGACTTTGTCCGCACAAATTATATACCAGATTTTAAGTCAGTTAATAAGCTATCAAACAAAAAAAGTTTCATCAAAATCGGTTCAGTAGTTTTTGCGTGATGCTCGTTTAAACAAACAAACACCCAAACAAACACACAAACAAACAAACAGACAGACAAAAAATCCAAAAATTGGTGATATGGAATCAGGGATACCTAAAAACCATATCGTAACTTTTTTTTGTTAATATCTTCAATGTACAGACAAACTTCCTGTTACAGTTTTATAATAGTTTAGATAAATGTAATTATCTCAAAAAAAAACGGTGACAAATCTAAACTATTATAAAACTGTAACAGGAAGTTTGCCTTTACATTGAAGATATTAACAAAAAAAAAGTTACGATATGGTTTTTAGGTGTCCCTGATTCCATTTCACCAATTTTTGGATTTTTTGTCTGTCTGTTTGTTTGTGTGTTTGTTTGTTTGTTTGAACGAACATCACGCAAAAACTACTGAACCGATTTTGATGAACTTTTTTTGTTTGATAGCTTATTGTCTGACTTAAAATCTGGTATTTAATTTGTGCGGACAAAGTCGCGGGTTAACACTCGTTTATTATATAAGTATTTCGAACAAAAGCTGTTCGAAATCGAAAAAGTTAACCTAATCGATTTATTAATATTGCCTTTTTACCTAATTGACAAAAACAGCGTGATTACAAACAACAAATTTACTTAATTAGATTAATAAAATTAATTCTGACCATTAACATTGCTAAACATTGTTTGCTTACCGCAATCATATCGACAACAGTTTTTGCGTATCTTATTTCAATAACACTGACTTTATAAATACATTACATAGCACGTGCCTAAACCCCACCTCTGGGAATCTAACCCGGAAACCCTCATCAAGTAACAGACATCACTAATTGAGCCAATGGTGGTCATCCCAATTAAGTTAGTTGTAGGTAAGGTAATCAAGACACCCGGCAGTGTATCAGCCAAGTTCGAGAAGAAAATGCGACGGCTAGTAGACCGCTTCCGTTACTTATATTAAAAATATGAATCATTTCGAATTACTTTGCCCTCATTACTCAAAATTTGTTTATCTTGCACATTTGTTATTTCGTTAGTCTTTTGACTACTTCCCAATTATAAAGAATAAATAAGCTCTACGCAGTTCGCGAGATATTGCCACAGATTTTAATAGTTACTTTTTAGCCCAGTCATTTTACGGAGTTTTGTTAGGCGGGGTAGGGAATAATTACTAATTGGACTTTTAAACTGTAACCGGCACCATTTGGTGACAAAAAGACTTTCTTAAAACATATTTAAAAAATTCGCAACGCAACATAGAAATCAAAATTGAGTGTCACAGAAGGCTTTTAAATTAATAATATTAATACCAATGCACTCATTTGACTTAGATTTAACAATATATATTATTTTTGAGCACTTCAATGGACATAGAAATTTAAAAAATGAGGTATTTGGGTTATTATTTTATTCAGGGTACCATAATCCGGTCGTCTTTAAAGGTAACGGAACAAAGGCGATTTTGTTAGAGAAATTGGTTAATTCCAAAATAAAACTGTTATCGGTAGCTACCGAATAAGAAACCAGTCTTAGAAAAACGTAGGAATTAATGTAAAATACTATACTTTTTTGCAAATTACGGTAACTCAGTTGTTTGTGTAAGCAACGCAATATAATTTTGAGGGACGGTAACGCAGTGGTTATTTTGTTGAAAAAACATTAATAAATGTAAAAAGTAGCAAGAAAACAACGCTGCAAATGTCTTTAATGATTACTATAAACAATGACGAACAAAAATCAGTATAAAACGGCAAAAAAAGTCTTATAGAATTAATACAATAAAAGAAAATAAAATTTTATCTAAATTGTACCCTGAATAAAATAATGGCCCATTTATTAGAAAACACGAATGTATTTTTCATTCTAAGTAGACAAAAATATTCACACCATGTTTGTATTATGTATAATGGTAAAGCCTTAAATATGTACAAAAAAAATTAGCATCAGGTTTTTTAGAACGAGATAATAGCTAAATTTAAAATTTGGGGCTGTTGCTGACGTGACTTTTTTTATTTTGGTACATTTCTAGGCCTAAATTGGCTCTTCAATAGTATACCGAAAAAAAATGACAATTATTAATTAGTCCCGACTCAAACCGTAAAATGACCGTGCTATTTACAGCAAAACGCGCTGTAAGTCAACGCACGAAAGCCTGCATCTCATGCCGTAGGTACTTATCGCAGCTGTCAAACGCTATTATACGACTAAATGCCTCTTTTACCGCGTGGCCCTAACTGCTCTTATACAACGTGTTAATGAATTAACGCAAAACTAGAAAGTAGTTTGATCAGAATCGAATTATCATGGTTTCAACATAGGCAATTTTTTTCTTAGATTCTTAGATTCTTTATTGTACACAAAAACATAATTATGAAAAAAAAAAATTACATCAAGTCGTGATGTACAAAGGCGAGCTTAACTCTAAAAGAGTTTTCTTCCAGCAAACCGTTGAGTGAGAGCAATTTTTTTCAAAATATTAAATAATTTGTTCGTAAAATTTATAATTTACTGAACCCGATGTCAACCCACCTTACTTACTACCTCACCCTACTTACTACCAAAACAAGATTATTAAAATGTATCCATGAGTACGTTAGCGCTTTGCTGAAATGATACCAAATAATTTTGCCTCAAAACATAAAATGCGAATAACTTTAAACTTTAACGATCAAAATAATGAAATTATTGTTTTAATCTAATTATTTTGTTATAAATCAATTGAGGTCTATGAGGTTTTGCGCTTATTCATTAACTAGTTGTATATGTGAATTGACCCTTAACCAGCAATACACACTGAGTGGCTATTGTACAAAACCACAAATACCCTGCATCATTAGTGTTGTCATTCAAGGCTATCTTATTAAGCTGTATTGACTAAAACCTAGAACGTAATCTAGATTCTAGATAACTTAACCCTAATTTGATTCAAACCATTAAGATGCCTAAGGCCGTTTACTTAATTTTATTCTGTAATTCAATTGAAATCTGAATTTGTAATGTTCCTAATTAAAGGTACTTGTTTGAGTTTCAGCAAATAGATTTCATTTTAAACTAAGTAGGTACCTAGATTTGAGACCTTGAATAATTTTAATGAGCTACAAGGCTTATTATTCACAAGGAGATAATGTAACGTGCAGGTAATTAAATTAACAACTAATTTGATATAATAATTTTCTGTAGGAATATTATTTATTTATATAACACTTTATTGTACACATAACATTACAGAAAAAACAATTAAAGTAGACATGTACAAAGGGCGAGCTTATCTCTAAAGAGATCTCTTCCAGCAAACCCGGAACTGAGACAGTTCTGAAGTGTGAGGCAGACAAAATGTGTACAGCACAAATGATAAAAACTAGATACTTGTAGTTAAATGGAAGTTAATATATATGTTTTGTGAATTTCCGATTATATCTTTTTCAAGGTCGTAACGCATATGATATGACTCAATGATGAATCAATTTTTAAGTATTATTTTGTTTCTGTGATCATCGTTCTCCTGTCTGACATTAATTTACTAAACTTCATTTCTTAACCGATTCTGCTTGCTTATATTTAACCCTAATATAAAACTGGCCATGTGCGAATCGGGCCACGCGCAGGGTAGGGTTCCGTGGTTGCCCATCACAATATACGGACTCAGAAAGGGGCTTTTTGTTTAATACTACGGTTTAACGGCTAATAAATTCTAAAAAATATTTTTTTTAAGTTGGTCGACTATTACTCGTAAACTTGTAAAGCCTACTTAGCGGTGATAGTTTTCCTTTTAATTTCGTTATACATACTACTGCCGTGAATTTTTTCACATGTCCAGAAACAACCGTTTAGCTGGCACACTTGACTTTAACAAAAAATGACACTTTAAAGCTTAATATTTCGCTAACGGATCTCTTAATCGAAAAATGGTTTTCCTAAACCCACAATATTTTAAAAGGCCTATCTAACGATACCCCACAACATGGGATAGACGAGAAAAAAAAATGTCATCCCCACTTCACGTTTAGAGGAAGTACCCTAAAAAACATATTTTTCAAGACTTTATTATATCACTTTGTCGGCGTGATGAATACACGACTCGTGTGTTAACAGACAGACGGATGGACGGGCGGACGGACGGACAGACGGACGGACGGACGGACGGACGGACGGACAGATAGACAGACGGACGGACGGACGGACGGACGGACGGACGGACGGACGGACGGACGGATGGACGGACGGACGGACGGATGGACGGACGGACGGATGGACGGACGGACGGATGGACGGACGGACGGACAGACGGAAGGACGGACGGACGGTCAGATGGACAGACGGACGGACGGACGGACGGACGGACGGACAGACGGACGGACGGACGGACGGACGGATGGACAGACGGACAGACGGACGGACATGGCGAAACTATATAAAGGTTCCTTGTTGACTTCGGAACCCTAAAAACTGGCAAAAAACACCATGTCGATTTGAAACCGCTTGAATAGTAACTACACAATAAGACCCTTGATCTCTGATTTGTTTATTCAATGGATAAGGATAAGCTGAGATGAGATGGTTTATTTTCTGGAGAGTGTAGTAATTTATCTATCGCTCTTATAAGTCATTAAGTGACAAAGGGAGAGAAAATCTGATTTTATTTGAATTACGAAACTGCTTCAAAGCAATAAGTGCTGAGATATTCTTGAACTTCGCAGAAAGGAGAGGAGATTTTAGGTCATCTCGTGAGCTTCCACGTTTTCGGTTCGCTGAATGTTATTCAATGAGTATTAACGTTAAAGTGTATAAAAGGTTCTTTCTAGTTTGCTATAACTTATATACTGTCCTACTACACATTGATATTTTAGAAAATACTTGGTTCTGAACATTAAAAATATTCATCTTTTCTGACTTACTCCATCGCTTTATAGGTAGTCATCGACGCTTCGCTATTTCCGAAAACCTGTCTGATTCACTTTGTCACTTTCATCCATCTATCTGAGAGCAACAAGTTGACAAAACCTTGTAGTAGATATATGCCCTTTAACCGTGACTTAACGTTACACACTGCAACACTGTGACAAACGTAACTGACTAATTGTATTTATTAATAGATTATTTTATTGTATCTCCTTGTACGGATCGTTGACTCATTTGACCTACATTCCTATCTCACTTCAACCTACATTTGATTATACTTCCAACATAATTGATATATTTTGAATTAGAGAATTATTTGATAAATTAAGGTTTAAAATTTTAATTGAATAACGCCTAAAAGATAAAGACGTAATCCTGAAACATTGAGACAATTCCAGGTTTCCAAAGAAACTTAGGCCATCAGTGTACGACATATGAAACTATATGGAAATAATGTAATGCCAATAATCAGTTTAAATGTTAGGTAATCTTTTTATTTGTCCTTCATGTTTTGTACCTTTTATTCTTTGTACCTTAAACAGTTTTTAAAACGTGTTATCACGTAATTGGCGCTGTAAAATTTAACTTTTGTTGTATTATTGATGAATTACATTATAATTATAAAGATAAATAAAAAAAAGGCAAATGAAAAGGTTTATAGAAAGTTCGAGGTTTGCAATTCTACTATGCAAAATTACCTATAATTTTATTTCTAGTGTTACCTGTTTTCGGGATCCATAATTATAATTAATATTAAGTAGTTTGCAATTTCACAATGATCCAGGGATCGGTTGGGAGGCTTTGTTTATACTTAGAGAAGGAAAAAAATCATACTAAACAATGTCTTTATCTTCCAGAGTAAAACAATTACGAAGTTCTTGTAATTAATAAATAGTGAGAGAAATTATGAATAAATATTTTATCAACTCTTACTAAATCTTATTTGATGTAAACTCCTCTGGGCCTAAATCCGGCGTCTATGAAGCAAAGTTATTAAAGTAAAAAGTCAAATGTAACTGTTAGGTATATTAACCTAACAGTCACATTTGATTTACGACATGTAAAGAATCCTATGTAAGTAAAACATTTTCGAATAAACACGAGTTATTTACCTTTAAAACCCTCCTCATCTCCAATTTGGAATAAAATTCAATTTACATTTCTAAACTCGAATGTTTCACGTGAAAAGTAAAGGTACGGTCAAACTAGAGCGATTTGCGATCACATAGCGAACTTCTAATTAATACCGTACATATCGTCAAGGAGGTGCATTGCTTTATGAAGAGAGAAAGACCAATAAAAAGAGACACATTTTAAGGTTCCGTACCCAAAAGTTGCCAACGTAGTAAGCCTAGGCTGTTCATCCTACCTGTGAAGGTTTGTATCTTTTGAGCAGTTAGGCGGTTGAAATTTTCAAAGAATACCGCGTACCTATTCTGTAAATATTTTAACCGTCTAACTTTTATGGCGGATTTGCTAACAAATAATTCAAGAATTTAGATATTTTTTTAACGTATTTAGAGTTTAGATACTTATGTGCATTGTCCCAGTATGCATACCTAAGTATGTAGGTAATGAAGAAATCGTATAATGAAGCACCCAATTAGGGCGTAGAAATTACATAGAGAAGACTTTAATTACATTCAATAAACAATAAATGAAATTTTTATTACTTTTATTATACAATTTGCTTCTTCTGTCAAATCTAAAAGAAGCTATGCCGGCCGTGACCGCAAACCGCGTGTATTTGACTAAAAGTTAAGTGAAAATGAACGCACGTACAAACGGATAACTTCTAAATGGATCTCAAAGTTAGGCGTTTAAGTTTGTTTGTACTTTTACTCCGTATAGTTACACCAAGGAATTGTTAAGCTAGTTGCCAACATTCTTTAGGTTAACGCATTTTAATACTGCTACATGTTTGTGGAAGACCTAGACAGAGTTATCTAGCCCAAGTGAAGGATAAGGTTGAAAGAACCCACGACATTAGCGAAACAGAGACAGGATTGGCGAATACTCCAACGACAATGAGCGTAGCTTTTAAAATAAGGTGATGATGATGATGACGACTGGTTTGTGGTGCCAGGAGTTTCGTGATCTCGTGATTAGTCTCATAGAGAAAGTTGTTTAGTTTAATGGTCTGAAAACCATCAGAACAATTTATTTTTTAAATACTAAACAAATTTAGGGGTGCATTCAGATAATGAAACTAAAAAAAAATTCCTTAGGAACCGTTCCTAAGGATTTTTTTTTCTACGAGAAAATAAAGGTTTAGAGCTTAAAGGTTTTTTTTTTTTATTTTATTTATTCAATGCATTACTTTATAATAACAATTTATAAATATTAACCGCACTTTAGAAACCACAGGGTTTATATGAAGTTAGGTTTTGATCAGCGGATAGATTTCCTATGGAAGGTCAAAATTTTGTTTTCGTTTTTCAACCCTTGTTCCTTAAGGAAAGCTGTTTAGATTCATTATCTGAAATCGGAATACAGCTTTGATTCTAGTAATTAATAAATAGGGATGTATAAGCACAATCTATCCAATCCCAAATGGTGGTAGTAGGATGTGTCAATGGTGGTAGTACGATGTATGATGAAATTGAAATCATTGCCATCAATAAGACTTTACCCAGCAAACTGAAGAAATTTTTCTATGAAACCAAAACTGGAATTACAAAAAAAATCAGCTTACATACATTTAGGTCAAGTAGGTATTAGAGTGTAGCAAGGAACAGCAGATCTTTTGTTTTGCGATTTCAGGTTAGCTCCCATAGTAAAAGTTGTTCTGTTTGATGGGTAGAGTGACTTGTACCAAAAAGTATAGGCTAAGACTAGAATAGCAATAAAATTCACTCATTGCTCTTACGGTCTAGCAGCATGATGCCGAGCATTGCTCTCTCCATTGCTCGTTGCGCGATTCGGAGTTTTTCTGCCGACTTTTCCGTCAGGGTAGTAGTCTCCATGCCGTAGGGCAGTACCGGGATACAATGGTTGTACACTCTTGTCTAGATGCAGAGGATGTCAGAAGACAGATTGATCAAGGGCTGTGATGGATGGATGGATGATGATATCACTGTCATTAGTATGAACAGTGTTAGTGGAAGCCGGTTCACTAAATACATTTAAAAGTCTAAATTCAGCCTAAATTCAGCCTGAATTCAGCCTAAATTCAGCCTAAAATACTTCTTGGTGGAAGCCACCCTTAGTTAAAAAGGATGCCTTTCATTGTAAGAACATAAATCTTTTAAGGCGAGAAATAAAGTTGTAGTGAAAAGAAATGTATTAAAATGTTTTGTAAGTTTGATTGCGCTGCCTGGGTTCCGTAGAAACTGGAAACTTTTTCGATAAACGTCAATCCATAAAGTAAATGTTTGTCTTTAGTCAGGATTCGAAAGCAGATAGATTTTAAGGGTAACTCTAAAAGTTTCCACATATTTGGATTTAAACTATAGGTAACAGTTTTTTTGTCGATGGGTCCAAGATCGAGATCACGATAAAAAATATAGCTGTTACTTTTAGAGGGGTAAGAAGGGCAAAGGAGGCGTGGAACGCGTGCCACAAGGTTATGCAATGATTTGCATAACAACGCAAGGCGCGCGGCGTGGTGCGAGAGAGAGGCCATAAAGTAGTTGTAGCAGCGTGAGCGGGAAGACAAGTGGCGACAGTCGTCTCTGAAGCAAAACTACTTTGCATTTCTAACGCCTCTTATAATGTTCTGTAGTTCTCTTATAGTGTTCCATACAAAACTGCAAATTGCGCGACCCAAATGTATGGTACATCGTGCGATGCGGCCTGTCGAAGTGAGCTATACCATGCAGAACTCTACAGGGTGAAATTGATATCATTAGTATCCTTTCAAACTAAGAGTCGACCCATCAAACTGAACAACTTTTACTATGGGAGTAAACCGATCGGAGCAAAAAAAAATCTGCTGTTGCATACATTTAAGTCGTGAACTCTCGCGTCGACATTGCAGTTTAGTATGCAACAGCAGATTTTTTATTGACTCCGATCGGTTTGCTCCCATAGTTAAAGTTTTCATATCAATTTCACCCCGTATACAACACAACGTTTGCCAGTATTACGTCAAACTAAAAATCCGCCAATACATTGCAATCCGATACGCTGCGATGCGGTCCGCCCTAATATTCGACATTCGGCCGACATCGTCATGACTTTTTCTTTGTAATGAGTAAATGCCGCCGGGAAACTGAGCGCGCACACAAGCCGCCGACAAGTCGCAGGTTTTTTTATCAAACATTTTCTGGTATTTTTCATCACTACATACTACATAGACTAGACTTTCAATATACGAGAGAGTTGAGGAACCCTGAGAGCTCCGGAACAATAATTTACATAAACCTCAGACAGAAAAAGCAATGCTTTAAAAGTCATAAATTTTCTGTTTACTAACTTAATTTGATGCTAAAACTTGAAGCAAAAACACTAAAAGTGACTTAAGTTGGTCGGTGTAAAGTTTAGTGTTGTTTTATTTTGATTTTATTGTTTAACTTTGTACTTTATGGGCGAAGGAAAAGTGCAAGCTTACTGCTAAATAAAAAGAAACTAGTCTCTGTTCAAACGTTTTACGTCAAAGAAACTAGAAAAATAGTTGAATGCTAGTTCTAAAACGTCAGAAAAAGTTTTTTTACTTTTGTGTGCAAGTGAGAGATCGTAAAATCACAACTTCTATGAGGTATACGTACTCAGTTGATATCATGCTTTTTATAATATACATGAATAAAGTACTTCCAGAGTTATCGAATTGATTCAATTCCAGGATTATTAAGTTTTTTTATTTTTAGGATTATTTTGCAAAAAAGCAATACCTACTTAAAGTCCATTCAGGTTATATAGCGACTTTGACCCAAGCGTACAAAATAAGACGTAGACTTTAGACTACCACACTAATATAAAGGAATTTTCGAGGAGAAACGAGTTTACTATTATGTTTTGAGCTAATGTCGATAGATACTAATTTATCTATAACTGCCCATCACTAGTTAAAATTACAATAATACATCATGTATTGTAATTGTAGAAAATAGCCGTTAGAAAATTATAACTCAGTATTTTTTGTAACTTTTCTTTCTTTAGCCACTTTTAGCCACTATATCGACAATACAATTTCCAGTATCTAGACACTTTTTGGGTACGGTTTAGCTACTTGTTCCGAATATAAGCTAGCAAGACTGCTACATGGAACTAAGAATAGGTGTAACTACATTTCAAGCTATTTAGTACCTACTAAGTAAGTGCGGGTGCCGCAGCTATGGGGACTGAGATTGCCAAGGTGCGGAAGGAATCTCAAGATGCTTCATTTTTACTTCGAAACAGAATTAAACCTTGGGGCCCAGAAGCAAAAAAATTCATTAAAGAGTTGTCGATGCGTCTCCGCGAGACGACCGGTGACTGTAGAGCTGGCAGCTTCCTTGGTCAACGACTCAGCTTGACCATTCAAAGGGGGAACGCTGCCAGCATGCTTGGCACCATGTCTCGCGGGGATGCACCCGACGACCTTTTTTTTTATCCCTGAGACCTCATTTTTATAAATTTTTTGTTGTTTTCATTTTTAAATTTTTTCACTTCTATTATACCAAATTAACTTTATTACTGTAAATAATATTCGAATATTTAAATTGTATGAAAAAAAATATACTTCCTCGAGTAACCATATTCTGAGCAGTAGTTTCTATTCATATGAAAATGTCACTCACCCAAAATATAATCATCTGCAAATCCCTCAACGGTGCAAAGCTATAAATCATACGAGGTGTTTGTTTACGGCTGGAACTGGAACTAACGTATTAATATTCGCGACGCATCCTATCGTCGACCTGTCTACGTGTTCCGCGTGTGGAAAAGGGTGAAATTAACCGCTTGCGGGTCCTTGTGTTAAGGTTTGGGCTTGGTGATGAACTAGACTTTTCATTAAGTTTTATAGTTATTTATTTGCATTTATGTGCAGACAGCATAAGGTTACATTAAAATTATAGCTAAAGAGGGTACATGAACCCTGTCTGGGCACAGTAACATTGGAATGAATCCGAATTAGATACTCATTCATTACATTTTAAAGCTGGATTTGATATTAAAATTATCCTTTATTATTAATATTATTATTATTATAACACTTTATTGTACACATTGTGTAACGAGATAGGCTATCATGCTAGCTATTCGTTCGGTTCACAAATATAACATTAGTCAGATATAGTTTCTAAGAACATAAATCTAATAATAGAAATTAACTTTAAAAAGAATAAAAATCCTTGAATAAATTAAATAAGTGGGAAAGCCGCATGATCTAAGTAGTATGTTTTATGAAATAATACTAATATTGCATTATCTTAAGGCGAAACGTAACAACCTTATTTCTATAGTTATAGAGATCATTATCGTTGAAAGAATAAATATCTTCAGAATTAACTGGACACGACCTTATTTTCATCGAGATAAGGTTCAATTTTGTTTGTTAATGAGTCTCCTACATTGGCTTCATTAGCCTCATTAGCCTCCTCAGACTCCTTAGACTCCTTAGATACATCTCCTACATTTTGTGGAGCATAAATAGGCGGGTTCGAGAGGGGGACGGGGCATTCAACGTTTAACATTCTTTGAGCTCACTCGCTGCCGGTTGGTGTTTTGATTTTATTTAAATTTTCTACGTACCTACATATGGGAGATTTTGTTGATAATTTGTAAAGTAATTCAAGGGGAAGCGGTAAACTTTCTTTATTGATTTTTGGGATAAATTCTGGGGTTTTCATATCTTTAATTATTTACTAAATTCATTTATTTGGGGTTAATGTTTAAATTGTGAGCTTGAAGGGTATTACGGAACACGATGAAGTATCGTGGGTTATAGGCTCCTTTTACACCTTGCGGTGTTAAAGGTGAAAGCGCTTATAGCTTCCATTGTTTAGCCTGGTCTTGTGGTGTGCCAGGGATTGTTCTTTACCGACATAACGATCTATAGCCACATAGGTTTCGTAAGCTGGGTGTATTGTTACGGGGTATCCCACCGTCGAAGTGGAGGGAGTCCTTTAGGGGGCCTTAGTACCTTATGCTCGGCGTGCGAAATCTAGTCTACTTAACATATGACACTTTTACTGTAGGGACCGTTCATATCACAACTTATGGCTTCGGCCGTGATATGAGCATTACACATGGAATAGGGTTAGGTACACTTAGAGGGCTCCACCCTCGAACCTTTTAACTTAGCTAGTCAGAAGGTTTCTTCCCTAGACAATCACGGGAAGACCTACACTACACACCTACACAATTAAATGTAAATGTGAGGCCTGCCTCTAGTATTGCGGAATACTCTTACACCGGAGTGTTTCAAACCTTAGGGAAACTTCTTTAGAATAGGAATATTTTAGACATTGGTTAGTTTATTAAATTCACGTTTATTGTAGGAATAGGCTAGGATAGGATAGGTATCATAGCTACTTAGATTAATATTGGGAATAATTGATGTTAGAATTCATAGGAAAATAATATTATCTTGATCTTAATTAATTAGGGAGGTAATTTTAAACTCTAACAATATCTTCTCTTTACAACATTGGTTTTATAGTAGATTGGTACTAAGTTGATAAATTAGTATGAACTTATCTTCAAAGTTGCTGACTATTTAATAGAGAATGTTAAGCATATTAAAGAAAGACACATCCACTGAATTTGCTCAGATTCATAGTTTATTTTCCTAGTATTATACCAACTGTCTCAATAACTCTGACAAAACTGACTAGAACTGACAAATAAAAATAATCATTATAGTCCTCTATTTTAATATTAAATACTTACTCATACTTACTGATTTCATACTAAAGTTGTTGAATACTTGAAGGTATCACTGTAGAGGTTCTGGCCACATCTTCTCTGCAGTTAGGTCCCTAGTGACGTGGTAGTAGAATCCTTTTTTAAGGCCATACCCTATCCAATAGAAGTATTTGAGAAGGAACTTTATTTACAAGACTTACATAAGAAGTCCTAATTAAGATATCTAAATATTAATAATATTAACATAATAAACCTCTTGAAAAAGTCAACTTGAGGTCCTGATAGTTTTTGCTTGTCTTTGGGTGAGCAGAGAGCAGCCCGTAGCTAATCTCCATACAAAAATGATTGGAGACGTTACACTTCAAAAGATAAAGCTGAAAATATCATTAATTCTACTCATATTCCAAATGTCTACCAAATGATGACATTCACAACATAAATATTTAATATTCTTCTCTGATAATTCTAGTATCCGGCCACATGGTTGGGGTCTCCCCTAAAAAACAATCACAATGTTGTCTAAAACAATTTATGCTTACCATTTTCTCATGATATTTATCTAATTCAGACTTATGCCCTGTATACTTGGTTAGGTTAGGTATTATTCAGGTTAGAATTATTTTGGGTTCATCGCAAATAAGATCTAGGTCACTAGGTCCTTCTAAAAGAATCTGAGTTTCTACTACATAATGTGGGTTCCTAGACGATCACTTCTTCTGGCCAAATTTTTAGTTTAAGTTTAGATAATTAGGTAGAATTAAGTTTAGATGTAAATTAAGTTGGTTGTTATGAAATAGTTCTTTGGATAACTTAAGGATTAGGTATTACATATCATTAGGTTATTAGAATCGATTAAACAAGATAGTCTTAGTTATATAATAAATAATTTAGTAAGTAGTGGGTATATAGAATCTAGAATAGTTAGATAGAAAGAATTAGGGAGGTCAGTTACAATTTGGTGGAGTGACCAGGATTATTGAATTAGATTCAAATTGTTTCTTAGTTAGCATAGGATAATACAATTTAGTACTAGTACAAATTGAAGCCGAGTGACCAGTATGAGAGTTTTACCTTTGGTTGGTCTCGACCAGTATTCGTTACATTTCGTTGGCCGAGACCAAGATTTAATTACACTTAATATTCTGTAGATTGGGTTGAATAGGTTAATAGGTTAAATAGTTAAAAGAATTCTGGCTTGTTGCTATTTGGTTTGCATGTCCAAGTTTAGAAATATTTACATTTTGTTGGCAAATTTATTTATCAAATTCTTTTCACTATTTTATGAATAGGAAATATAATTAGTACTAGTACATAGTGTTTAGGATAGCTAAAGGAGATTTATGGTTTCTATTAGTCCCTTATGGCATGGGTCGTGAAGTTATTATTGTATGTTTGTTGTGTATGTATCAAGTATGTATGTTAAAGTGGCTTGGCCACAATTTGTTGCCTCGTGAAATGGAAAGAAGGACTTAGTTTTGTCTATTTGTAATGATCAGACTATTCTCTATATAACATGTTTCGGCAATCGTGGTTTTCAATCTTTGAAAAGAGTGGGAATAATTTATTTTGTAGCAAAGGCGCGTCGCGCACATAGAAAAATGTCGCTCGTGTGTGGGGAATCATGCTAGACGTTTTAAAGTAAGCTAGTTGTAGGTAGGTAAAGGAAAACTCAAAGAATTCAAGAATAAAATGATTTAATTTTTACAATAAAATAAACATTGTACCCACCACCTGATATAGCACTACTTAAAAATAATTAGGAGTTCACTCATAGTTTCACTTTATCGCACTTTCCTAGGCAGGTTTTCTGATAAGACACTAATAGGAAATCAGTCACTTAGTCAAATGTTGGGTAGAACATGGTGTGATGGAATCTAGGCTTCATGCTATGCTATGTTAATATGTTTGTTTGAGGATTTAGTTTGAAAAGAAACCGTCTCGTTTTTGTAAGCACGTGAAGATGTTAGGTATTTCGTTGTACTTGCAGACGTTTTCTCAGTTCCGGGCCTTCCTTGGACTATTTCCGTAGCAATAAAGCAATGGTTGTAACTTCAGTAGTAGTTTTTAGATCTTGCGGCCGCCATATCCAATGTTTACTCAATTGCTGTATTGGAGTTGGGAAACGGTGATTGGTTTTGAATCAAGTTGTAGCTTTTGTGTCTTGATAGTTTTAGATGGTTTATTTTTCCAGTGAAGATTCCTTGGAAATAGTTGAATTTTTCCTTGTTGAATATAAACACTACGTTGCTGAATAATTTCAATTTTTAACGCCATTGTCAGGCCTATGACAGTTTTAGTTCCGATATTCCCATTGAGGCGCTGAAGTCGCATTTTCTTTTATGACATCAAACGTTATCATTGGCCAATGGTAGAACATCTTAAAAAACTTACATAGATAGTAGCGCCATAGTGGAAATTCTGGAACTAAGAGTAAATTTTACCGTCGCATCTGAAACTTGCTACATATTAATGATCTGTGGTCGTAGTAAAGAATATCACAGATAACAAAAATTTATTGGATTGTAGGAGACATAAGGAAAAGTTTTTATTCTAACGTTCGGATACAGTAGTCTTGGTTTTTACATTTTAGTAGCATTATTTACTTATGGATTTAGGAAATAATATGATGATTATGTTTCAATGATAGAGTTTTAAAAGTATAAGAAAAGGGGGGGTGTATGTTTGTTAAGTTAGTTAATATTTTATAATACCTAGAATAGTAAATATAGGGGTAGAAATACAATTATGATACCAGTATACTACTACCAAGTGACAAGGCATCTGGTGAAGAGTTGTAAGAATTGGAGGTGAGAGTAATCCTACTAATATTATAAACGCGAAAGTTTGTAGGTATGGATGTTTGTTGCTCTTTCACGTAAAAACTACTTAACAGATTTCGATGAAATTTGGCATACAGATAGGCCATGGCCTGGATAACACATAGGGTACATATTATCCGGGTAACGCAGACGAAGTCGCGGGCGACAGCTGATAGATTAATAAAGTTGTAAACGTGGGGGGGTGAGAGTATAGATTGCTGAAGTTGTAAATATGGGGGGGTGTATAGAATGAAATGAACAGAGTTTTGATGGGTTTGATTTAATAACTTGTTTATGTTATTAATAGAATATTTATTTACATAAGAAGTAATATAATTCTAAGAAATTGATGATTAAAGATACCGAGGTAGAAACTAGAAAATAATTTGTCATGCGGTCTTATGATCATGATATAAATCAATGAAGATGAAATAGCTTTTAAGTAAATAAGAGATTAAGTAAAAGGATGGAGGAACACGGAATTGTTACCAGCTGCATCTTGCTGTAGCTAGTCCACTGACTTTTACTCTAAAATCAGTCGGTTCTTTCAAGAGAGATTAATATAAAATCACAATAGTTGAAACAGAAAAATCAACTTTACAGTTAGATGTAATGAATTCGTTTCATGGAGCAAAGTTCATGTGTTATTAATCTACATAATGCATATTTCCAAATAGTCTAGTAAGGAGTCACAGGGTTCTCTTTGAATGGGAAATCAAAAGTTTACAATGTAGGTATTACCATCATCATCATCTTAAGAGCTACACTCTTGTCAGTGGATTGTTCACCAATCCTAATGGCTAATATGTATTCTCACAAGGTCTGAAAACATCAGTAAGTAGCTTTGGTGGAGCCATAGATGTTATTTTAGGACATTAGGTTTATTGTGATTATTGTATGAAAAAAAAAATATATAATAGGTGCAGTTGCTTACTTATTACAAAACACTAACTTATTCCTTAAGAATAATGAATTGAATTGATCTTAATCGGAAGTACCTAAATGAGTTAATGATAAGAAAAACTTACACATGACTGTCATTGTGTTTTGTTAAGATGAATTTTTATACTTTCTTGTAAATTTGTCATATTAATTTGAAAAGAAGCATCTTATATATATTTCATGGCTGAATGCAGAAATCCATTATTAGATTTAGCTTTCCTTTTATGGTTTCAAAAATAAAAATCAATACGATTCCATAATCAAGGGGTATTACCTAAGGTTTAGATAAATATTATAGTTAAGAGTCAACTTTTATAAGTAGAAAATAATTCAGAATCAATTTTTGATATGAGCATGAATTTGTAGAATCAACTCTAATAATGGTAAACAATATTTGAGATAGGAAATGTGGGAAAATAAAAATTTTCAAACAAAATAATAAGTTTACTTATTTAATTTATGTAAGAGAAAGGAGATACATTTAATTTATATTTTAAATTGGTAGGGTAAATCCACAAACTAATTTTTATAGCAGTTGTTTTCGGCATTCTAGTTTTCCTAAGGGATCTAAAATAGTCATGATAATACAAACTAATAGAAATACTCGTAGTCATTATGATCCGAATCATCAGATTTAAATAAATTTAAGTAATTGTAAATTTAAAACATAAGCAGTTGTAGTATTATCATTGAATTTATATAACAGATCTGTTTCTGCAATCCTTAACCAGATTAACTAAGAGTCCTGAAATGTAGATTGTAATATGAGAATTGTATTAATCTAAAGGGCGGTTCAAAATCGATGCCATCAATGTTTCGATCTCTCCGTCAATGATTTCTTCATTTTCATGGATATGATAATCATATCATAGTTATTTATAGGTACAGTTCCGGTTTATAATTTTGACTGGTACATTGGTTTCTTGAGTCTGAAACAATAGACATAATATTATTCTTCAAGAAATTTGGTCTCAAATATGATAGTCAAAATAATGCTTTATTGACAGGAGTTAAGGATTACTTTCAGTTAAAAGGTCAACATAGAATTGAAAAAGTCATATAGAGAGGAAATAAAATTAACTATCACCAGCGTCGCACGGCAATTCAATATTAAGAAAATTAAGATTAACCATAATTTTCAATATTTTTTTTGTACAACATGAACTACTTATTTTGTTATGTTTCATATATGGTTATTGAGTAGGTAGATATGTATTTAAGTTGGTTCATGCTTCATTAAAATAATGCTGGCAGGGGATGGGTGAATCGTACAGTACGCTAGACTTAAAAGTATAGTACTACTTTATAGGATACTAACATTTCAGGTACTGGGCTGAGTAGTAGCAGTCTCCGTTGTAGTTTTAGAATTTTCTCTGTTTTCACAGTTAAGTCTGACAACGCACGGTCTCCGCTCCGTATCATTTTCTTCAGGGATTATGCTGTATTCATTGATACATTCTTTTTATTCTGTAATGATAATGTACACATAATGTAAGTAACTTGCGTTCAAATTAATTTAAGGCTAAAAAGATTTCTTAGTGGAAAAATCTTTGCCGAATGTGTGTCCGGAATTTTGCACTGGTACGTAAAGGGTCAAATGGGGACTCTTAACAATAAATAATTAAATAGTTTACAAGTTTACAAAATAATGACATTCTTTATTGGTTTTATGTAACTCATCATATTCATCATCATCATCAGCCTATTATCATCATCATTATCAGCCTATTATCATCATCGACTGCAGAACATAGGATTCTCTTAAGGCGCGCCATAAGACTCTGTCCGTTTAGGTTGTCTATCTGGTGGACAGCGGGGCAGTCCACCCTACTGCTGCTAGTTCGCGGTCTCAGTTTCAGAACTTTGACACCACACCTGTTGTCAGGTCTTCGGCAAATCTGAACAACCCTTTGCCATTTCAGCTTGCAAATTTTCCGAGTTATGTCGACTACTTTAGATCTCTGACGTATCTTTTCGTATCAGATGTGATTTCTCAGAGAAACACCGAACATAGCTCTCTCCAAACATATAATATGTAATGAAAAACAGTTTAAATAATTTGTCTCCCGGCGAGAGATTTACTTACCGATATAACGACAATCCGGGTCTTCCTTTATGTTAGGTACTCTGTCACACCTTCGTCGTCTGTTCCTTTATGTTAGGTGTGTACGCGTTATATTTCAGCATAGTTTAGTCGGGGAGTTCATGCACTGCTTTAGTTTTGTTTTTAGAGAAATTTTTTACGAAATACGGCGGTCGGCGGTTTGAAAATATTTCGCGGAGGAACATTGTGACATTGACAGCAAGTACTCTATGATTGACAGTCGATGGTCGCATTGTTTATGGTTTTTACTTTTTTATAAATTTTTACGGCTCTGGATTTCTTCCTTTTGAGCCAATCTTAGAGTTCGAGATCTTTGAGATGTCTTTGAGTATCAGATTATTTCTATTTTCTTGAATATGGTCTTCTAATTGAATTTATCTGTTAAAAGTTGTTGTACAGCTGACGGTGCGTGTGGCAATGCAACAATAGAAAAAAAGGATAGCGCTATATGAGATCTCCCGGAACTATTAGAGAAATGGTTTCATCCTCTTTCTTATACTTGAGTTTTCTATGCTTCAGTTTTGGCCTCGGACAAGAAGATTTTAAAATAACTTCTTATCATCATCATCAGCTTGTAAGCGTTTCGCTGTGGATTGATGGACTTCACATGTCATCTTATTCTTCTTCAGTGTATGAGGGTTTCCTTACGATTATGTTTTCCTTCACTGTTTGAGAGCGATCAATATAACGTACATGGGTTAGAGGGTCACATTGGTGCATGGCGTGTTGTCTGTGTAGATTCGAATCCGGGATCCCCGTAAATAGGTATCCATGTCTCTCCGCAGCGCACCACCGACGCTCTTTCTTAATTGATATAAATAAATTGAAAAAAAAGGAATAATTTAGTTTACGGTTTAGAATAAAGATAGACGTTTCTATATGATTCAGATTGATTCTCGCGTAAAATTCCCTTGGAATAAAGTTGTGTCATGGTTGGATTCCGTCTTAGTGAATAACTTTATGTGTCCCAATGACTTTCTTTTGGTATATTATAATACCTATCAATTGATGTGTTCCTTAGTTGTATAAAAAAAAATAATAATAATAACAATAGTAACTAAAGTCAACGGTTGTAGTGACTAGTTTCATTGCCTTTCCGAATTGACGAATGAAAAAAAAGGGATAGTTTTGGGGAAAGTTTTGACGTTTTGGATTTGTTTACTTTGCAAATTGCTGAAATTATTTATCGAAAGAGAACAGTTTAGTTTAGTATTAAATTCATAGAAATTTCATGGCTGTGAACTGTTGCATTGTTAAAGTCGAATGAATCTGAGCTTGGGGAAGGATGAATATTATCTGTTTTATATTTTTACATTGTGGAGAAATGAAAGAGAAGTATAAAGTGAGTATGGAATGTTTTCAATCATATTTATCATATGTAACTGGGCGTTAACGGTGTACCAGACTTTGTAGCCATGAGATAAGTTTATTTGCGCTTTGTTCTAAAGACTCCATACACACAACGAGATTCCTTAATGAATTGGTGTTAGGTTAGATGAAAAAAAAAAGAATTCAGTTTGAACTGGTAGTTAAGGAATTCTCATACTCCACTGGCAACAATGATATCTTCTGGGCGACCACTACACACTCTCCAAACAATTAATGATTGCAGTAGATGTTGGAAAGTTTCAGATAGGGTATGTACTATTCAAACGATGATTATTGGTTTAACCCTGATGAGGATCTGGATTATGGTAGAATGTATTATGGAGTTCTATTAGATTGAAAAATTGAATCAGATAGATTGACATAGTACATAATTCCTCTAATTGGCTAGTCTCACAACCTAGTTTCTGCACATGAACCAGATGTTTTAGTGAAGGCTACTAATTGATCTTGAATTTTATGTTATTAATTAGAGACTTTTCTCACTATTGGGATTGTTTCTTCTTTGGTTTTAAAGACACACCACACACACACAAAAAAAAATACTTTGGGGCAAAGCATTAATAAACTCTTTTCTTTTATATTTGTGAAAGATTTGAAAATATCTTCCGGCATCAGACCAGCAGTTATTTTCATGGGGGTGACTGTAACGAGATAGGCTATCATGCTAGCTATTCGTTCGGTTCACAAATATAACATTAGTCAGATATAGTTTCTAAGAACATAAATCTAATAATAGAAATTAACTTTAAAAAGAATAAAAATCCTTGAATAAATTAAATAAGTGGGAAAGCCGCATGATCTAAGTAGTATGTTTTATGAAATAATACTAATATTGCATTATCTTAAGGCGAAACGTAACAACCTTATTTCTATAGTTATAGAGATCATTATCGTTGAAAGAATAAATATCTTCAGAATTAACTGGACACGACCTTATTTTCATCGAGATAAGGTTCAATTTTGTTTGTTAATGAGTCTCCTACATTGGCTTCATTAGCCTCATTAGCCTCCTCAGACTCCTTAGACTCCTTAGATACATCTCCTACATTTTGTGGAGCATAAATAGGCGGGTTCGAGAGGGGGACGGGGCATTCAACGTTTAACATTCTTTGAGCTCACTCGCTGCCGGTTGGTGTTTTGATTTTATTTAAATTTTCTACGTACCTACATATGGGAGATTTTGTTGATAATTTGTAAAGTAATTCAAGGGGAAGCGGTAAACTTTCTTTATTGATTTTTGGGATAAATTCTGGGGTTTTCATATCTTTAATTATTTACTAAATTCATTTATTTGGGGTTAATGTTTAAATTGTGAGCTTGAAGGGTATTACGGAACACGATGAAGTATCGTGGGTTATAGGCTCCTTTTACACCTTGCGGTGTTAAAGGTGAAAGCGCTTATAGCTTCCATTGTTTAGCCTGGTCTTGTGGTGTGACAGGGATTGTTCTTTACCGACATAACGATCTATAGCCACATAGGTTTCGTAAGCTGGGTGTATTGTTACGGGGTATCCCACCGTCGAAGTGGAGGGAGTCCTTTAGGGGGCCTTAGTACCTTATGCTCGGCGTGCGAAATCTAGTCCACTTAACATATGACACTTTTACTGTAGGGACCGTTCATATCACAACTTATGGCTTCGGCCGTGATATGAGCATTACACATGGAATAGGGTTAGGTACACTTAGAGGGCTCCACCCTCGAACCTTTTAACTTAGCTAGTCAGAAGGTTTCTTCCCTAGACAATCACGGGAAGACCTACACTACACACCTACACAATTAAATGTAAATGTGAGGCCTGCCTCTAGTATTGCGGAATACTCTTACACCGGAGTGTTTCAAACCTTAGGGAAACTTCTTTAGAATAGGAATATTTTAGACATTGGTTAGTTTATTAAATTCACGTTTATTGTAGGAATAGGCTAGGATAGGATAGGTATCATAGCTACTTAGATTAATATTGGGAATAATTGATGTTAGAATTCATAGGAAAATAATATTATCTTGATCTTAATTAATTAGGGAGGTAATTTTAAACTCTAACAATATCTTCTCTTTACAACATTGGTTTTATAGTAGATTGGTACTAAGTTGATAAATTAGTATGAACTTATCTTCAAAGTTGCTGACTATTTAATAGAGAATGTTAAGCATATTAAAGAAAGACACATCCACTGAATTTGCTCAGATTCATAGTTTATTTTCCTAGTATTATACCAACTGTCTCAATAACTCTGACAAAACTGACTAGAACTGACAAATAAAAATAATCATTATAGTCCTCTATTTTAATATTAAATACTTACTCATACTTACTGATTTCATACTAAAGTTGTTGAATACTTGAAGGTATCACTGTAGAGGTTCTGGCCACATCTTCTCTGCAGTTAGGTCCCTAGTGACGTGGTAGTAGAATCCTTTTTTAAGGCCATACCCTATCCAATAGAAGTATTTGAGAAGGAACTTTATTTACAAGACTTACATAAGAAGTCCTAATTAAGATATCTAAATATTAATAATATTAACATAATAAACCTCTTGAAAAAGTCAACTTGAGGTCCTGATAGTTTTTGCTTGTCTTTGGGTGAGCAGAGAGCAGCCCGTAGCTAATCTCCATACAAAAATGATTGGAGACGTTACACTTCAAAAGATAAAGCTGAAAATATCATTAATTCTACTCATATTCCAAATGTCTACCAAATGATGACATTCACAACATAAATATTTAATATTCTTCTCTGATAATTCTAGTATCCGGCCACATGGTTGGGGTCTCCCCTAAAAAACAATCACAATGTTGTCTAAAACAATTTATGCTTACCATTTTCTCATGATATTTATCTAATTCAGACTTATGCCCTGTATACTTGGTTAGGTTAGGTATTATTCAGGTTAGAATTATTTTGGGTTCATCGCAAATAAGATCTAGGTCACTAGGTCCTTCTAAAAGAATCTGAGTTTCTACTACATAATGTGGGTTCCTAGACGATCACTTCTTCTGGCCAAATTTTTAGTTTAAGTTTAGATAATTAGGTAGAATTAAGTTTAGATGTAAATTAAGTTGGTTGTTATGAAATAGTTCTTTGGATAACTTAAGGATTAGGTATTACATATCATTAGGTTATTAGAATCGATTAAACAAGATAGTCTTAGTTATATAATAAATAATTTAGTAAGTAGTGGGTATATAGAATCTAGAATAGTTAGATAGAAAGAATTAGGGAGGTCAGTTACAATTGATACAGACAATAGAAAAGACATGTACAAAGGGCGAGCTTATCTCTTAAGAGATTTCTTCCAGCAAACCCGCAACAGTGAAATTTAGTAAAAGAACTTAGGCAGACATAAAGACAGACAGACATTCCTTTCTGTAGAAGAGTACATTTTTGTGCCGGGCTTTGATATATATGTACCTACATCAATGGACGTGCACTGCGCCGCCGCCTATCCTTTCAAAAGTCAGTAATAAACCGGTGATAAGCGTATACGGTTGTTTCTTCCTTCGGGCATCTGCATATTTGATGCCTTCACCGTGTGGCTGCCGCTTATAGCCACTGCATCTGGTCCCGACCCTGATCGTATCGGTTTTTCCTTCCACCAGATTCAGGAAGGTAAGGGCAAGGGAATGTATAATGTAATTAGCGCACATACTTGTTTATGCACTTAAATATATCCTCATAATATGCGTAATATGCGTTGACTGCTTTGTGTAATCAGTCGAAATACCACTTTCCGCACTAATATTAGAACAAGTATTAATGCGAAAGAGAGTAAACTGAGTAAGCAGCATTGCCAACACGCTAAAGAGATGTTAACAACGTGTCTGATGTTGCTGCAAATGACATAGCACGTAACTAGATGGCAAGATCCTAATAACACTATCGAAGTTTCCAAGAGAATTCGTACAAGTGCGAGATCCAGCAGCTGAGAACAATTTGTTGGACCGCGGTTTCCTTAAGCTTTAGTCTGTCAGTCAAATTGTTACGATCTTTACTGATTTAGTTATTTTCATCATGCACTCATACGCATTACCTATATTCTGAATCATTCTTTTGGGTGGTTCAATTACTACTATTTACTAGTTAGGTAATATTTATAGTACTCTGTGCGACTATGCTGCTACCTTTTTGTAGTAGAGAAAGGACTCATTGTGAACCGCTATCACAGTATCCGCTATTTCCAAGGCACCCTGGTCGTACTTCTACGTTTTTACGCCCCTCATTAGTGACATCAATGTTGTCGTGTGTATTGCTATTGCATGAGTTCTGTATGTCAGCTACAGTCAGCATCAATTATATCAGAGCGTGCCTAGTACTCATGAATAAAATGAATGCAGGGGGTACCATTACCAAAATTGAACACTAATTTAAAAGAACACAATTCTTCGAATCAAATTAAAGTATGAAAAATTTGTCTCGGGCGGGAAAAAATTTTCAATCTTTAATTTAATTCGAAATAGCACAACATGGCTGTAACATGTTTAAAAATCAATAATATTTGAAACACGATTCTTGTTTTGATCATCATCATTATTTTCATTCCGTATTCACTAATATTTATAATTGTTTGATATTAAAAAAAAACGATTGAGAATATAGCACTGGAAGCTCGGTTCTCCCTTTTAAGTTTTATAAGCATAAGCACATATTCATGACTGTCATCCTCATCATCTCAGCCGATGGACGTCCACCGCTGGACATTGGCCTCCCCCACGGATCGCACTACCGACCGGTCCTGCGCTGCCCTCATCCAATGGGTTCCCGCCGCCTTCAGAAGACGTCGGTCCATCTTGTGGGGGGCCTACTTACGCTGCGTTTTCCGGTACGCAGTTGACACTCGAGAACTTTTCGACCCCATCGGCCATCGGTTTTGTGAGCAATGTACCCCGCCCACTGCCACTTTAGTTTAGCGATTCTTTGGGCTATATCAGCTACTCTGGTTCTTCTGCGGATGTTTTCATTTCTGATTCAATGTCGACTTCATGACTGTATTTCGCAGATATTGAAAGATATAACATTATTACCATTATTCTGAATATTCACATTTCACTCATAGTACCCAAACTACTGGGTACGGTACAACCACAGGTACTGGGTACGAATTTTTTCATGTTTCTAGTAATGCGGAAGCATATCTTATACTGACTGTACACGTCTCTTGATTATGTGCTTTTGGTTAGAAACTGTTTCTGTATTCATAGATGCATTTCTACTTCCCAGAAATTCCAGGTAGGAAAATGACGGTAAACATATTTTTGCATAAACAATAGTGACTTTTTCCATTATCCTTTGTGCGATGATGGATGGTGGTGATTTCTGTGGTTTGTGCTGAAGAATAAATGTCAAAACTGCAATGTAAAAGGTTGAAACCTTTTATGCCAAACCTGAAAATTTACTTAATTATAAATTATTCATATGGAACATTTTTAAATTAGTTGATTTTCAGCTAGTTAAAACTACAGGTTATATTTACGCAAAGGTTAAGCCCGTTTGTCTTTTTTTTTTTTTAAAGAAGAGGTACAAATTAATGTACGACTATGCTCTTATGTTACATTCAGCCAATAGCACGGAATATATATGGTTTAACAAAATTAGCTGAAACTATTTTAAGGGGATGATCAGACCATCAAACTGAACAACTTTCTCAATGGGACCAATATCGAAATCGCGAAAAAAATCAGCTCTATATACCTTGATTGAAATGTCCCATACATTTCAGCAGATTTTTTTCTCGCTATTTCGATATTGGTCCCATAGAGAAAGTTGTTCTGTTTGATGGTCTGATCATCCCCTTAAAATAGTTTCAGCTAATTTTGTTTGACCTTATATAAGGGTACAACCAATAGTTCTTTACGGTTGCGAGGCAACTCAATCACCATTGTTGAAAAGCTGTTTCGTTTGGTGAGAGATAGGCAGGGATGTACAACTGTGACTGCCAACCGCCAGTAGTGGAGAATAACCAAAAGAAGATGTTATGTTAAGTTATGTTATGATTGTTTGATAATTATATTGTTAATTGAATTTAATTCCCAATTAATCAATGTCATTTTTATATTGTTATGCCCTGACGGGGTGCTACATTGTAAAAACGTTTAACATCCTGTACGACTACTACATTACTATGTACATTATAATGTAGCAATGCAATAAAATATCTGAATCTGAATCTGATGTAGTTAGGTACCTACCTACACTCGAGAGCAATGAAAATGGGTCATCAACATACCTTAATATCTCGGAAACTAAGAATGATAGCTTAGACTATTTAATAGTTCTTAAATTAATTGATAACATTTTTAGTTTTCATTTGTTTGACTTAATTAAAATACATAAATACAATATGCATCAATTCTATCGCAGACCAAAAATTGAAAATAGCAATTTTTTTTTGTCACAGATATAACATTTCCCCATAAATTAGTGTATGTGAGTGATAAAATTACCACATTAATAATAAATGTTGAAAACTAAAAATTAAATTTTCATAAAATAATTTGTTTCAGCCTTTTTTATTGGCATTAATTTATGCGAACCAGAAATTTTATTAATTTAATTAGTAGTATTAAATTGTGAATTAAATACTTTTTATTTGAATAAGCTATCATTCTTAGATTCCGAGTTAAGGTTTATGTTGTTGGTGACCCGTATTTATTTTGTAAACGTATTTTTCTAAGCATTTTGTTGATGTCAAAAAACTTCGTATGTACAAATAAATATAAATGGTCCCATACCAAAATAGCTTTAATTACATCTGTAAACTAACGGTAATTATAAGTAAACCATTCTATTTCCCATTGCCGTTACAATTCTAACAGCCTCTAATATATCACAAACGGAACGTAAACAAACAAAATATCATGTAAACACTTTGAAAGAGAAAGCTTATATTGGAAGGGTATTTGATTTCATTTCACGATGTTTGCTCGTACAAACAAAATGTAGGACGACGTTTAAATAAATTCATGAAGTTCAGGTTACTGGTTTCTGCTTTCGTTTACTCTTTATTGGTATTTGAGACAACAAATTGGTTTTTCAGATAAAATGAATTCGAAACTCAGCAATTTTTGATTATTTATTTGAAGTATTGGATTATGGACTCTATTTCTATCTGTCTCGGATTTCAATTGACATTGAGTTTATACAAGAACAAAGGGGCATTTGGGTAAGACTAGTGGTTTTTTTCGGTTTTGGAAACAATCACTACAACATCAACGACGCGACGTCTTCTCAAGGGTCGTATTGTGTAACTTTGAATACATAATATTTTAGTATTTCATCTCCAGCACCGTCAAGCTTTGGAAATTCTGGCAAATGCAAAATCATTTGGACAGACATACTTTTTATGGTACGCGCGCTTAATAGAGGGAACCATACTTCACCATGCAAGCCTACTGTAAGTTTTGGCATTGCCAGCAGAATAGCGCTGGCGATCAGATGATGGTGATCAAAAACTGATGATGAAATCTCATCATCGTTAAGAATTCTCTGAAAGAAATTTCGCACAATTTCATTCCATTTTGTTTCATGTCTCCAAACCTACTCCTGCATACTTAGTTCGTTGTTTCGTATACCACAGCGTACCAGCAAAGCAAGTAATATCTGGCAAGCGAGCATTTCACCCCACATCTACTTTTGAAACGGGGCCTTTGCAGTCACTTCATTAAAAGCTTTTCCTTTTAATGCGTATGCAGGCTTCAAGGTTTTAATGATGTGGCAACTCTTAGTACTTACCTAGGTAAAAATCGGTGACATGTTTTTTGAAATATACCTTCTCATTTTCTGAGAACAACATGTTTCTTTTCCACATATAAAATGAGTGCTCAATACATAAAGTTACCTTAGAAAGCATAGCAAGTAAGTATTATTTCGACCTGTATTCTATCTCGCAAAATAGTTCCAGCTTAAAATGGACTATACCTCATTTTGTGAGTATTGTACGAGGCGACTATGGGATAAGCGACTCTCTAGTAAAAAGCCTAGCCACTTATCATCTTTTGTCGTCATACAACCTTAAAAATGCTTTTAGTGAACCTTAGGCTATTGCGACCTTGAAAGTTGGTTGTAGCTATACCATAGTTTCTGACTGCCTCCGTGGTCTAATGGTTAAGAGCATTGGCTCTCGACACGGAGGTCGTGGGTTCGATTCCTACGGGGGACACCTAGTGATATGTCACTTTGTGCGTTTTTCCCCAGTTGGTTAGGACATTGCAGGCTGAATCACCTGATTGTATGAAAAGAAAAATGATTCCGTGCTTCGGATGGCACGTTAAGCCGTTGGTCCCGGCTACTACTATCTCTGGTGGTAGTAGTCGTTACACAAAAACCACGTCAGAAGCCGTAAGGCGGTCTGAAAAAAACTCTGACACCAGTGCTCTGCCCACACGATAAGAAAGAAAGATAGTTTCTGACTACCCTGAAAGGGAATACGGTCTTGAGTTTATATTTGCATATTCCAAGGATAGCACAGAATGTCAAAAAAGATACCGCACATTCAGTAAATCTTCTCAGAATACTATAAATAAAACATGTATAAATCCACAATACCTAACCAGGTACAGTCAAGACAAGGAGGTACGCGATCGCGGTGGACGACTTCTGTTAAAATAACACCTTCTAGCCCAGTCATTTTACGGACTTTTGTTAGGCGGGGTAGGGAGTAATTATTAATTGGACTTTTAAACTGTAACCGGCACCATTTAGTGACAAAAGGACTATCTTAAAGCATATTAAAAAAAAATTCGCTACGCAACATAGAAATCAAAATTATGTGTCCCAGAAGGATTTTAAATTATTAATATTAATACCAATGCACTCGTTTGACTTAGATTTAAAAATATAAATTATTTTTGAGCTATAAAATAGGCAATGAAATTTAAAAAATGAGGTATTTATTAGAAAATACGTTTTTTTTCAAAACCTTCTTAGTAGACAAAAATATTCACACCATATTTGTAGTATGTGTAATTGTAAAGCCTTAAATATGTGCCAAAAAAATTTTACCATCAGGTTTTTTTAGAACGAGATAATAGCAAAATTTTAAAATTCTAACTGTTGCTGACGTGATTTTTTTTTTATTTTGTTACATTTCTAGGCTCAAATTGGCTCTTCAATATTATACCGAAATAAAATGTCAATTACTAATTAGTCCCTGCTCAAACCGTAAAATGACTGGGTTATTCATGATCTGCAGTTATCTTACTTTAATATAATAGAATAATATATTTTTTATTTCAGACCGTAGTCCGTAGTCTAACCGTAGCAAACCCATTTGAAATTAAAAAAAAAAAAGATTTGTAACAAATTGCCTTAGAACTAAGTTAGCAAATTAAATTATATAAATTAAATCACAATTAACAATCTTTTATTCTACACATTAAACATAATAATTAATCACAAAAACTTAGACCAGGGCACGTACATGAGTTCGGGTCCAGTGTGTCATCATTGGACCATCGACTCTTTTCCCCAATGCCTTCAGGAGACCATTAGCGCTGCCACGCACGCGACGCATCAGGGAGGCGACCCTTCTGCGTACTATGGCATGGTATCCATCCACATGCGCCTCCGCAAACATTTGTGATGCGCTACAAAAACGCGGGTGCCCCAATAGTAGCCTGAATACATTTTTGTATTGTACTCGCAGATCTCTAACAGCCTTCTGCGTATAGTTAACCCAGAGGGCGCACGAGTAAAAAGATTGGTAATATGCCCTAAAAAGAGTGATTTTTACATAATTCGTGCATAAATGTCACACATGGTAACGATTAGATTATTATAGTTGAAATTAACTTCAAAATCGACGATAGTGAGCCCTGATAGTATATACCACACATCTTATACAAAGCCCACATACCTAATTTATTCTGCTTTCATTCTATTTTCTGCTACACCCCACTTTCACGCCCATACAGCGTCCTTCTTAATATGCTGCTATGCTTCTTTATGGCACCAACATCGAAATCGAAAAAAAAATCAGCTACTCCATACAAAACTGCGATCATGAACCAAATATATCGCGCAGTAAATTTTTTGTTCGCGATTTAGATTTTGGACCCATGGAGAAACTAGTCCACTTCCATGGTCTGATCATCGCCTTAAAAAAAGGAACGAGTATAAGGGAAGATTTTCCGCCAAGGGGGAACCGGCCGGCCGTGGTTCGACAGTATGTTAGTCGGAACTTATTTTCCGAAGTCGTCACGTGGAAAAAACTTTAACAGTGATATACAATCTTTGTTACATAACATAGGTTATAGAATAATACATTAGACGACAATCAATAATTTCAATATGAGAAAATCCAAACAAAATATTTCACAATTCTAAACTGAGAACTCGTACATACAAACAAACATAAACTCACGACCAGAATCCCTTTCGGGATAGTCAGAAGCATATTTAAGGTTTCACAATGGAATAACGCGTCAGGGGGCTAGCCTTCCGGCAGCAGAAAAACTATATAAGAAACCATATCCCTAAGTCACCTCGTACGACGCACGCAGGAAGAAATATGGTGGCCCATTCCAAGCCGGAACCACAAGGCTTACTGAAAAATGGCTTTTGATAATTTCTTAACATCGTGTATTTCCCAAAGGAACTGCCCGAGAGATCAAGCCGCAAACCGCGTTCATTCAGTTAGGTACAAATAATGCAATGAAATTCATATTTCAGCAGCAGCCTGATAAGGCGGGAATAAGACGGGATTAAACAAATCCACACATCCTGTAAAGGGACCAGGTGTGCTGGGAATTAAATGGGAACAAAAGACTCATGTTCGTACAGTTTGCAACGTAAGTTCTTGCACGGAATTTTCTTTTGAGACAAATCCAATTTATCGTTGATAGAATATCGAGATTTTCTTTCAGTGAAAATTGTTCAAACATGAGTCCATGTAACTAGGTTTTAAATTATTTTAGTGGTATTCCTTTAAAATTGTGACAAATTTCTTTACCAGTCACATGGAAAGAGTTTTAGGCACAGCCTGCCCGCAAATTTGTCCACGTGGAATTAGGATCTCTAAAAATAATTTCTAAAAGTCAAAGTCAAAGTCAAAAGCATTTATTGTAAAACTATAGGTGCGACAAGGTGTTACATCAATTACATAAGAGCGCTACAGTTTACCGGTAAAGGTGTTCAATACTTACATTAAATTAATACATTCGGAATGTCAATTATAAATTAATTAAATTACTAGTTACATTACAGCCAAACTAAATACACTTACAATTTCATATACCCAATAGACAACAAGTTTACAATGTTCGAATAATACTTTCATTACTACACTTTTCCTTTATTTTCAAAAAACTCATTTACACTATAGAATAATTTCCTCAGAAGCCAATTATTAACAGCTTTCTTAAAACTTAAATCGTCTAAGTGCAATAGGATGTAGGGGAAGGGGACATACTATGTTATAATATGTTATACATTTTTTTTATCTTCAGTTGTTTAGGCTGTACATTGTCAGTCAATCAGTCAGTCACAAAACTGTTTTATGTGAAAAGAAATTTTTTATTTGTAAGTAGTATTAGTTTTGTTTCTTTTTTGTTTTTCTTTAGGTTTAATGGTTATGTATATAGTGCCTATTTTAATGTATATTTTTATTTATTTATTCAGTAAAAGAAACAAAACGTGTAACTATTAAATCCGGTAATAAATTTATGTGAATATGAAATATTGAGAACAACTTAATTATCTAACTAACTTCTCGATCCATATATCCGTGAGCCAGTCGTCTACCCTACAAAATGCTATACTTTAGTATGGTAATCGAGGAAAATAATGCTTTGCGTTACGCGTTAAGATAAAAAAGCTGGGCTTGTTTAGCAAATAGCACGTGAGCCAATTAAAACCGACCAGTAATGAGGATCAAAAGTCTCTGTCTCTTTGCGTGTGATTTATAATCTCATTTGTATCCTTTGCTGATGCATTATGCAAAAAACAACGGCTGGCTATTGATTACTAATGACAACCCTGCGTCACTTCAGCCCTTATTAATAAATCGACTTCAGGTGCTACTACGGGGCAAAAGAGACGGTTACTTGAGGCTGGCTAAAAGACAACTTACGTTGAAACCCGTACGTACGCATATGAACAATTGAATTAGATGTGGTTTTAATCCATACCAATGAGGGTGCCAGTTGACATTTGATTATACTTGGAAAGCAATTTGTTTATTAAATTATGTAAGACAATTCAGACGAATTTTACCGTTCATTATTATTTTGGGATTCCATGACAGTTTAATTTCATTTAGGTTTCATCATCATCAGCTTATTAACGCACACTGCAAAACATAGGCCTCTCCCAAGGCGCTCCACGAAACTCTATCCTCAGCCTTCGTCATCCAGTCGCCGCTACCATTTTTATTAGGTCGTCTATCCAGCGGGCCGCGGGCCGCGGAGCGTCCCAAACCACGCCTGCCAGTTTGTGCCAGAACTCTGACACCCCATCGGTTGTCTTTTCTTCGGCAGATATGACCTGCCCATTGCCACTTCAGCTTGCTAATTTTCAGATCTATGTCAATCTATTTAGTTCCCTGACGTATCACCTCATTTTTAGACTTGAATCTTATTTAAATAGGATGCTTGATATCATTTTGTTTCTGTAGGATCGTACGATAAGTAAGACCAACATAATAAGGTTTCTAATAAAGAGCCCATTGGCACCAAAAGAAGATAAAGTGTTTATTTAGCCCAGTCATTTTGCGGAGTTTTATTAGGCGGGGTAGGGATTAATTACTAATTGTACTTTTAAACTGTAACCGGAACCATTAAGTGACAAAAGGACTATCCTAGAGCATATTAAAAAAAAATCGAATTTTAAATAATTAATATTAATACCAATGCACTCATTTGACTTAGATTTAACAATATACAATATTTTTGAACAATAAAATAGGCAATGAAATTTAAATAATGAGGTATTTATTAGAAAATATGAACGTATTTTTCAAAACCTTCTAAGTAGACAAAATATTCACACCATATTTTTAGTATGTATAATGGTAAAGCCGTAAATATGTGCAATAAAAAATTTACCATCACTTTTTTTTAGAACGAGATAATAGCAAAATTTTTAAATTGGAACTGTTGGTGACATGATTTTTTTTTAATTTTTGTACATTTCCAGGCTCAAATTGGCTCTTCAATATCATACCGAAAAAAAATGACAATTATTCCCGGCTCAAACCGTAAAATAACAGGGCTAATTGTGCCTTTTTTATTTCTAAAAGCAAGCCGTATCACCACTTGACACGTCATTCCATCCTGAAATCTTCAGATTCCTACTGTGGATTTAAAAACAAGTTGATCAATAACTAGGCTTTACAATTCCGCTGGTCTGGCCTGCTCCTTTTCCCGCGTAAGAGGAAATCTCTGCCCTGTAGTGGGACATGAAATAGACTGTTGATAATCATCATGATGCAATTATAGACACCAAACGTTTAGGCATTCTGCTTCTTTATTGAGATATATTGTAGGATGTTGTAGGCGAATTGGCTTGACAGTTAATGATTGCGTCATCGGCTTTGGCATCTTTCATTTTATGTATTGTGCTTTTATGATCGGTTTGGAGTGGTGGGTAAATAACTGTTTAAAATGGCATTACAATCATTTCAAAATATAAATGAACTAACAGACAACAGAAAGAACAGACAAGGGTTATGAGAAGGAAAAAAGAAAGAAATTATTCACCACGGATTTCTATACAGCCGCCCTAATTTAATCCAAACGTAATAAAAAAAGAAATTGTGCTACCGTAACATTTTTCCTGCAAAAAGAATATTTCCTTTGAACTTCACGTTTACCCGAATCGCCAAAGGTTATAAAAGGACTTCTCAAAACCGTTTCCACAGTAATTCACTATGAGCCCAACATTATCTTAAGTCTTTTCCTGATTGGGGTCGTTGACTAACCCCAGGATGGGGTCACTAGCCCTCGCACAAAAAGCACCCCTAAAACTGATTAATTCAAGAGGTTCACTACATTTACTCGTAAAAGAAAGCAATTTGTTCTCCTATAAAGAAAGCGAGCGAAATAAAAACCAGTAAATATTTTTGGCCGTAGGCAGCTGTTGTCTCTTGTCACACATAATATTCTGGTTCGTGACAGGATCATGTCGAAAAAGTGGGGGGAAAGAAGATTTATCTGGAGTTTTAGATATTACACTCAATGTTTGTTTCAGGGTTCCGTGCTCCGATAATGAACCCTTATAAATAAGAATCTCACTAATATTATAAACGTCAAAGTTTGGTTGTTTAGATGTTTGGATTTTTCGACCACGAATTAACGGCAGAACGAATGTGGATGAAATTTGGCCGGGATAGGATATTATGTTCTGGATAACACATATTATACATGTAACATATTGGATACTTTTTTAAGGTCCACGCAGTCGGAATCGGGGGTAACAGCTAGTTCTTAATAAAAATGATTTCTCTCATTTTCCCTCTATGAACTAGGTATAGAGGGAAAACTATGTTTTTCCTTTTAATTTTGCATTGGGGGCAAAACTGTGCAGGATCAAAATAAATGATCGGGGAACCTTCAACGTGTGATCCGAAATGCCCTTAGCCAGTTTTTCATAAGCTTTTCCAAGTAACTTTGTAAGCTGAAAGAGAGGTCAACGAACTTTTACTAAGAGCACTTTTTTATTGAGCTTCTGTAGAAATGGCCGAGATCTGCTTAAGGCCTGGACTTCAGACTATTTATAGATACGTAAGTCTTAAAAAAAATTGCCTTCAAGATTTCCGTAAGTTTTACAGCAACCTACAAATAGTCGGGGAAATCTACGGATTTTTGTATGGAGTTGGTTGCATTAATTGCACTTTTGGTGATAATTTGGAATATAGTAGATACATACATGAAAAACATAAATTCTCAATAATCCCCGATTTTGTATTGTGTATAACTGAATAACTAAGACATTTACAAAACATTAAATTTAGGTACGAACAAAAAATGGAAATCTGGTGATTTTATACAGGACGACTTCGTTCAATACGTTTTACTTATAACAATAATAATCTCCGGTTAATATTGTAAATTTGAGTAGATATTTAATATTTTGTAAGATTTCAAAAATTATAACCTCAAAACTTAATTATTTAACGTTGGATTGTATACATTAAATTTGCCTGGTAATAATTAACTGTCTCTTTTGCTGGTATGCTGGAAGAAATATCTTTAAAAATAAGCTTGCCTTTTGTACAGTTATATCGATTTTAAGGTATTTCTCAGGGTCCTCAGCCTATATAACCAAGAAATCTCGACAAAAGTTTTATAAACTAACAGTAATATTAGTTCAAACACAATTTACTAAAGTGTCTTTAATGCAATCTCAAACCTTTTTTTTCCTAGACTAAAACGTTTGTCAATCATAATAGGTTTTCCCGCGGTCTCCTAACACGTAGAATTCGTCTCTTGTCTAGATGAAAGTAGACACATAGATCCTATAACCCCATAAGCAATAGAATGATGGAAATAAATGAAAACGATGCCTTTTGATTCATTGAAGTTTATAAGATGCAGCTAGTGCCACGTAAAATAGGTACTCACGACTATAAATTCTTTAAAGGAGTACTCAAAAATTCTCAGAATATGCCATAATTCCGAAGTGCTCAAGCTCTGTCCAGTGTGCTAGATGGTAAGCTCATCGCCTGAACTCATCGCCACTTTGAAAGTTCATCGCGAATGGAAGCATAGGTTTAAGCATCTGACGATGTTTTCCTGCACCATAATGCCAACTAGTGTTATGTATATTGTTGGTGTTCTTAATTTAGTAAAGCAAAGAATATGATACTCTTCTTCGCCTCTAAACCTTTTCAAGCATGCATAATATAATCCAGAACAATTTGTTAAGGACATTAACAGTAGGGAAATTGATAAAATAAACAAAGCCACAGGTGCGTAGGAACGAAATAAGGTAGCGTAAGAGGACTGGCCCACATAAATAATTCGCCCTTTAATTTTGGCTTGTATACTGGGGAATTCGTAGAGCTAGTTATTTTAACTGGATGGGATCTACAAGCTTGGGATATACACATTCATCATTATCGTCATAAGTCTTCCATGCCATGTCGCCATGTTTTTTCCTTATTATTGCTGTCTCCCGTTTGCAATGGAGGGAAGTCGGATATTTCGTTTTCCTACTCCTCCTATCTTCTTTGATTAATTCATTGCGGGTTCCAAGACAGATTAGAGTCATCCCCCGGGCTCGCTGGACTTCATTGTCCAGTGTTGTGAATGGTCGCCGCTGTTGATCCTGGCTTACAGGAGTTACAGCGGTGGGAATGTGTGGTGGGCCTATGCCCGAAAAAAAAAATTAAAAAAAATAAAATAAAATAAGTCTTCCGAATAAGAGTGAGAGTTCATATCACATAATAATAAATAAATAACGCTCACAAGCACATACATTGTAATGATACCAAGCAAGCACTATATGCTGTTTATTATGGAAACCATACAACAACGGCACAAACATATAAACATCCATGACAGAACCAGGATTCAAACCCAGGACCCTGGTTTGGCAATCCGGCGTGGTAACCTTTACACCAACCGGGTCGTCTGCCGATAGACGTCCATAGCTGAACAGACGCCTCCCCCAAGGATCGCCACAATGATTGGTCCTGCGCTCCCTCATTTAAAGCGTTCCCGCCGCCTTGACCTGCTAGTCGGCCTACCTTGTAGGGGCCTTGGAGTACGGTTCCGGTACGCGGTCGCTAATCGAGAACTCTTCGACCCCATCGACCACTGATGTGCCCCGCCCTCATCATCATCGTCATACCTACATTAAACTATTAAAATTGTATTGTACACCCTGAACACTCGCGGTAAAAGGTATGAAATATCAAAAACTTTACTGGCATATTTGCGGTGATAGACAAAGCTTTTCATTTTCCCATATGACGCTTTACGCGCGTGAAACTTCACGTGGGAATGTTTTGAACTTTTGAGTGATTTCATACAATTAGTATGGAAGGTTAATACTGCGTGTGCGTTGCTAAAGCATCAGCAGAAAATAAGTTCTAAGCAAAAAGGAAAGTGATATGTTAAGAGATATGCCATGCCACGAGTCTGAAAATATTACTGAGGAAATCGTCATATATTACGAAGTACTCTTTTGAATCCTAGGTCTCTCCAGCACAGATTACTAGTTACTTCGTTCTCCAGTGTTTACCATACTATGGCCATTTAGTGCCGTAAACCAGAACATCGGTTCAAGATTGCCTGAATTGGTTCGGTTGCACTTTTAATCCAACATCGCTAGTTCGACTTGGTGATCTTCTGACCTATATCGATGACTTTGGTCCTTCTAGGGGTCTCCTTGTATCTTGTAATAATGATGAAAACTTTATTGTAGTAGTAATCAAAATTGAAAATATCATAAATACATTAAAGGTAATTTACAACCTACTTGATAAACTAACTCAAGAAATTCAAGAACCTTAAGTAGAAGACCTACTTTTATTCAATTCAACGAAACATAAAGAACAACAGGATTACTCCGAACACGATCTAATGACTTAATCGACTTACTAGGATTAAGTGCCTCAACTGAGTTAAGACAAAAGATAAAGCACTTTAAAACAATAACAATAAAGAAAAGATTAGTCCCATCCATTAACACAGTTTCAATGTCGAGACCTATTCAATTTAGACGGTTTATTTCATCTTGAGAATTAAGGTGAAAGGGTTTCTGCAAAGGCTCTGTTGTCTATAATACTTTGAGTTTATTTCCTTTTCAGTTTCAACAATAGCTTTAATGACAATACCTATGCCAGCTTCCTGTATATTGTGAACGAAATATTATTCTCATTGAAGTCGTCCGTTTATTTATGGTTCCAAAACCAAGGACAATAATTCCGAGCATGTCGTTAATAATGTAATACTTTGCAAGGTTTCCTTCGACATGAAAAGGAAATCAGGTGGAAGGGCAATTTACTTAATGTTTGCTTCCTTTTTGTAAGTAAGTTTATTGTTAAGTACATGACATTGCAGAGATGGAGAAGCTTATTATATCATAATATCAGTGATAATATAAGTTCACAAACGCTTTCAACTGTATAGGTCTTCCGGTGGGTGAACAATTTTTAATAGTAACATACTTTATTTTGAACGCCTCAGGTTGCATGTTAACGAAATGGAACATTTCATTTTATGAAAGGTGCCTACCAAAATTCAAAATCTATTTGGAGATTTTATGATTTGAAGCATATATAGAAACGATTCGATTTTTCTATCTATTATATCTCAAGTTATTAGAAAAATACTGGAAAATTAAAATCTACGCTGAATGGGGTGGATTTCTCTATCTGGCTGCCTTTTCTATTCACTTTGACAGTTTTGGTTTAATTTCTCCTGGCCAAGGTATAGTACACTCAAGAAAACTAGCTTTTTACAAAAAAAAAAACAAATTAAATTGAAATAGAAATATCGATCAAAAGATAAATCGGAAAAATACGTATCTCTTATTTTCTAATCTCTTTTATATCTTTCAATAAAAACAAGGGCAAAAAAAAAAATTATGTTGTCCATTGGTCCCCAGATACTGTGTAATAAACTAGTCGGAGGGCTGTTGGGTAGCTTGACATAAGCTTTGGTACCCCTTTTTGGTACATTTGTCCTTGATCACGTTGATGATTTCAAAGAAGCCCAAATCCATTTTTAACATGTTTATTTTTACTAATAAATAGGTAGCTAGGTCCAAGTAGAACAATTTTATTTAAAGAAATAATGGAGAGCGTCGTTGGAGGCGCATTGCGGAGAGGTATGAACACTCAATCATGAGGTTCTAATACGGGTTCGAATCCGCATGGACGACATGCCATGTACCAATTAGTTTTTCTAATCTATGGACGTAATTACTAACTGCTCTCAAACGGTGAAGGAAAACTTCGTGAGTTAGTGAGAAAACGAAAATTCTGATGCGTATGTGGATTCTACCAATCCGCATTGGGCACGCGTGGTGAACTAACGCCCATACATTGAGGGTACACCTGTGCCTCGCAGTGGGACGTATATAGGCTGATGATGATCGTGGGATGAATGCTCCTGAATTACGTAAAAATTACTTGAACATAAGTAAGTCAAATGTTTGTGAAACAGATTTAAAGTGTCAATAAAAAGACTTATCCCAAAACAAGATACAAAATGTCGATTATAAAGAATATCATCATTTTCAGGTCCATCGAGTTCAATGTCGTAATTTTCATTCCTTGGTAAGGGTAATTGAACACAGATCGAGCGTGAACTTACCCGTATTTCGTGAGCAATGAGTGAGAAACTGTGATAAGAGTGATGGGTTCTGATAGGGACTTGTTTTTGTTTTGGGGGTTTGTTTTTTTTCAATATTGTTTTCCTTATTCGAGGTGTGGAGTCTTTCAGAAGTTGTCAAGACTGGCAAAGCAGTGTAACAAAAGACCCTAGTAATACTTAAGGGAGTGCTTCAAACCATCAAATTGAATAACTTTTACAATGGAGTCAGCTTCGAAATTGGGGAACAAAATCAGCTGTCCCATACATTTGAACGTTTTCAGTCAGTCAGTCATTCAGTCGGTAACGGAACTGTTTTATAAACTAAACAGATTCAAAATAAAGTGCTATGCATTGGACCAGAAACGAAGCGGAGCGAGGGTCACAGCCCCTGTCCCGGACACGTCGGCTCAATTCTTTAACAAAGCCCTTTGCCTCTGCACACCAGGGGCCGGCTGTCTCCACGGCGAACGGGACAAATTTGTGGTCCGCTTTCAAGCAGGAGTATGTGGAGTGCTTCAGGTGTGCCGTGTGTGCTGGGAAGGTATGTTGGTGCAAAGGTGCACAAGCAGATGGCATCCCATAGGAGGCAGCGGCCCTTCAGCCAGGGGATAAGGGTCAGGCCATCGGGCCTTCTACCATCGGTGCGACACAGTCCAGTGGGCTCGCTGACGTTCGGAACGTTGGCTGAAATGAGCGCCCGGCATACTAGTTCATTCAGCGAATGGTGGCGTGAGAATATTTTGTCAAGGGTTCAAAGTGAATCTTTATTTTACAACGCAAAACTAATGGTTATACTTCTCAAACGACATCATCTAACTTAAATTCTATCGTTATCTATACCTAATAGAATGTTTATCTCTAATTAATATTGCTTTAGTATAATATTTATTTTAGTTCATTAATTTTCGTTAAGTGACTCTAGACCGGGCTTGAAATCTTCGTAATGAATAATGACATTGTTGCAAGTTCGTGATTAATTTTGATTGTCAAATTAATTAATTTTAAGAAAATATTTCTTTCAAGAAAGGTAAAGTTTCAGCTTTTTAGTTCTTCATTTCATTCTTGAATGTAATTAAGACTAATTTCTGTAAGAACCATTATACAATCCTCTAGCCCTCTTTTCACTTAAGAGCATATTCCTGATAAAGCGCTCCATACAAAACGAAGTTCTGTCCTAGTTTTAACATTTAGTAATTAAAGTAAAAAGAAGAAGCCAATATCTGTCTCGATACCTTGTCAGATTTCCATTTAAAGAATTTCAAAAAAGGACAAAGAGCATGTTGGTCACGCTCACGAGTTCCGCAGCCGTGTCTGCCTTCTCAAATATTTCTACACACACTTTTTTCAGAAGAGGTCTCTAATTGGCAGCTAAACATTGAAGGCGTCAGAAATTTTGAAGGGATTAATCGGCTCTTATGATAGCATGCCAAGCATAGCCCAGTCATTTTACGAAGTTTTGTTAGGAGGGAGAGGGAGAGTAATTTTTTTAATGGGACTTTCAAACTATAACCGGTACCGTTTACTGACAAAAAGACTAAGTATCTGAAAACACGCAACATAGAAATCAAAATTGTATCTACCCGAAGGCTTTTAGCTTAATAATATTATTACCAATGCACTTTTAGTTAAATAGATTTAACAATATACATTATTTTTGAACAATTAAATAGGATTCATTAGAAAATACTAACGTAATTTTCAAAGCATTCTAAGTAGACAAAAATATAAACACCATGTTTAATGTATGTATGTATAATGGTAAAGTTTTGAAAAAGTAAGAAAAAAAAAATGTCCATCAGGTTTTTTAGAACGTGAAAAATGCTTAATTTTCAGTATGGGGCTGTTGGTGACGTATTATTTTTTTTTATTTTGGTAAGTTTCTAAGCTCAAATTGGCTCTTAAATACTATACCGAAAAAATGTTTCAATTATTAATTAGTCCCGGCTCAAACCATAAAATGACTGGACTAGCACGACAAAGCAACAAAACGAGAAACCCGTCATGCGCGCTCACTTTCGCATGTACGAAGTAACAAAGACAGAGGCACGTTTCGATTTTAGTTTTTTTCTCAAAGGTGACAGCACACGGCTACACTACTTTGCAAGAAGAGTCATCATCATCATCATCTCAGCCAATGGACGCTCACTGCTAGACATAGGCTTCCCCAAGGATCGCCACAATGACCGGTCCTGCGCTGCCCCTCATCCAACAGGTTCCCGCCGCCTTCACCAGGTCGTCAGTCCACCTTGTGGGATGCCTACCGACGCTACACTTTCCAGTTCGCGATCGCCACTCGAGAACTCTTCGGCCCCATCGGCCATCGAGTTAGCGAGCAATGAGCCCTGCCCACTCTGCCACTTTAGTTTAGCAATTGTTTGGGATATAATTATGTCAGTTACTCTGGTTCTTCTGCGGATCTCTTCATTTCTGATTCGATCTCGCAGGCAAACTCCGAGCATAGCCCTTTCCATTGCCCTTTGGGTGACTTTTAGTCTTTTTATAAGGCCTTGAGTGAACGACCACGTCTCTGTTCCATATGTCATCACTGGCAATACACACTGGTCAAATACTTTCTTTTTGAAACACTGTGGTATTTGGGACGTGAAGAAGCATCTCGAACGCTGCCCAGCGGAGTTGAATTTGACGATTGATCTCTTTCTCGAAGTTGAACCTAACTGGATAGTTTGTCCCAAGTAAACATAATAGACAATAGAAATTAATACAGTCGTCGAGGCAAGAGGATTGGTATATGTAAATGATACATCAATTAAATTTAATAATTATTATAACCAAAAATCCTTGAAGATTTAAGAAAAATAACCATGTTTTTCAAACAACATGGAAAAAGTTCAAATGAATTTTATTTTTATATTATCAGGAAAATGTGCGTCTATTTCGAGAAATACCTATCGTAGGTCTAATTTAATATTTCAATATAACGAAACACATTTTTTTCAGGTACAGCGGCAAATTTAATAAAACCGGCCAAGAGCGTGTCGGACTCGCCCAAGATAGGGTTCCAAAGTCAATTACAGTCATAAGAACGCAGCCACCGACCGCCGACTGTTAATATTTACGTTGCGGATTTTTATCTGTTTTTCGGACACTGATGTTGTACAGCATTCGTTATCATTTTTATTGAAAGTACTTACGAGAAGCTACACTGTTAAATAGTTTAAGATTTTTAACTCCAGTATTTTAGAAGTTAGAGGTCTCTGTTTTCGTAGTATGGGGCGGGGTAAAAAAAATTTTTTTCGTATTTACTACCACATACATTTGTGTTTTAGGGTTACTGTTATCTGTCTACAGGATTTTCGATTCAATCCTGAGCGAGTAATTAAGGCAGGGACTTAAAACAGACCGACAGACAGAATAGACGAAAGTATAAACGGTTCCTTGTTTGACTACGGAACCCTAAAAAAGAAAACAATAAAAAGGTAGAAGGAAAATGTCCCGAAAATTAAATTGAAACAATATAATATTTTTACCAATTTGCAAAATAAAAGATATTTTCGAGATTTAATTAAATTTGTTTAGGTTAGTGGCCTACTTTTCTACGGCAGCCAATTTCTGTGTCGGCCTAAATTGTCTTTGATATCCGAGCCAATATCTATACATACACTTATAATAATAAATGTATACTTCATTCAAAATAAGGATGAAAAGATTTTCCGGTTCCTATTTTGTATTTTGTCCTCGTAGGACGTATGCTGATCAAATCAGTTGCGTCCTACAAAAAGGGGAGGTGCGGAGTACACGAAACCGACGACGTGCATGTATGAAGAGATGTATGCTTGAATGCATATGTGCATGAAGCAAAAGAGGTATGTAAGGATCGTATAGTAAATGGCGCGCCTTGGTCTCTGCCTACCCCACTGAGGCGTGACGTTATAGATAGATTTTGTCTTCCTGGCCAATTTCGATTAGCAAATATAATTATTTATTTATCCGATATATCTTGGACGTTACTAAAGCCGTTCTAAGAATAAGTGAGAGGAAGTGTTTCAAATATCTGTATTGTTTAGGATTCCTTAGTCAAACAAGGAACCCTTATACTTTCATCCAATCTGTTTGTCTGTCTGTATGCCGCGCCTCAATAACTCGCTCATTTTTGCACCTATTGAATTGATATTTATCAATTTTATCAACAGATAACAGTAACCCAAAAACAGAAGTGTAGTAGTTAAGAAGGCAACAATGTTTCGACCCGCCTCCCATACAACGAAAGAGGGGTCACAAAAAAAAAAGTTTTATCTTGTGAGGTTCGTTGGATAGGTAGGTCATGTCCAATGGAACAAAACTCCCATAGAAAATAAATCGATATAATGCTTCTGTCTCAAGATATCTGCACTCAAAACGTGAAGTTTAAGTTGTTGGCTCTTAAATGGTGTGCAATTATTTTTGCGGTTAACCCCGCAAGAAGGGTGTTCAATAAATGAATAAAAGACTTCGGCAAAAAATCTTGAAATATGATGGGCTTCGAATAGGACAAGGCTAACGATCCGGAAAGACACTGATAGAAAAAGAAATAATTCTTTGGAAACCACCTCAATATGTGTCATTTTCTTATAATACGTAGGAATAAAATCGCGTCTTACCCCCAAAAGTACTATACTAAAGTAGATTGCTCAAAGTTATAGGAAGTCAGGCTGATCTTGGATCATCTGGCCAATGTTTCATAAATTGTTAAAATATTTTAATGGGCAATTTAAAAAAGGAAGATTATAAAGTGGCGAGCATCCATTCCTTAGTTATAAAAATACTTAGCTTAGCTACTTCTTGTTATCAATCAATCATAGGCCATTACATCCGTTGCAGATTTTTTAAGCAGTGTTATTGGAGAAGCACTTTTTCTCATGGATGTATAGTCCTATACGAGAGCCGCATACGCGTCCAGAGCTTCTACAGCAGAACCAAACGCCACCGGTGGATAAAGATAGAGAGGGTACTTCTTGTTATACACACATATAGAAACATACACTACTAAGTTACGTTACTTCTTGTTATGCACAAAAAAACACTTGCACTTGCAACGAAGCCCATATTACAGTTGGATACAATAGATTTGGTAGCGATACGTTGTCTTAAAGTCACTTGGGCATTCTCCTTTGCTTTCATTTTTGTTAACAAGATGAAGAATATCATCTCATTATAATAATTTCGGAATAATGTTTAATGCAAAGACTGTATAAACGTAATTTGCGTCTATTCTCATTTACATCGCTCGATTCGTCAAAGAAAGAGGAAAGTTTGAAGGAACGTGTCGACAAAAACTTATCTTTCGTTAATAACTTTTACTGTGCAATGTTAATTACTGTAAGTACAGTTCTGTGTTTGTGCAAAGAAGTTCGTAATTAGGGATCTTGTTTTTGATTATTTTGGAGTTATTCGTGTTTGGAGTTCTTGTCTTCGGAATATTTGAACAGCCATGTCCCGGAACGTAAAGATGTATCCGAAAGAGACAGTAAAAATTACTCTTAACTACAGAATGTTAGAGAAAAACAGTTACGTTACTTTAAGGGGTGATTACACCTATGATACTGAACCAGTTTCCCTAGGAAACCTATAGAATAACAGCAAAAAAAGCAGTTTTTTGTTGTTGCTAATTTCCCTTTTTTCCTTTGGCAATGTTGTTCAGTAACTTGAGTAGGTACAATTACCCCTTAAAGTAATGCAACTGTCTAGGTACCCTAAAACCCTGTATAATCCTTGCGAGAATTATTCAAAGATATTATTAATTAAAAAGGCAAATGCAAACTTAAATAAATACGTTACGTACTTAAGGAGTGATTTAGATAGACATCAAACTGAACAACATTCACTTTGGGACCAACACTGAAATCGCAAAAGAATCAAGTGTCCCATACATTTGGGTCGAAATAGCTATTGACGTTTTCTATGGAATAACAATAATAATAATATTTATTTAAATTCAGACAACAAAATGATTCATGTGTTAGTAACAGGGTTTGACTTAAGAACTATGTTAGTAGGTACACACAAAAAATAAAATAAAATACAACATGACAGTGAGGTACATAGCCGTAGGCACTATATCATCACTTGCACGCAGTGTGCGATGACGGGGCAGTTAAACCTGCCTGCTATCATCTCCAGAATGCTGTTGTGGCTTGCACGCAACCGGCTGACGAGCGACGCGGCTTTTTTCCGCAAGATGGCATGGTATCCGTTCGTTCAGGCTTCTGCGAACATGGCGGACGCGCTACAATAGCGTGGTAGCCCCAACAGCATCCTGAAGATGTTGTTGTATTGGACGCGCAATGCATTCAGCGGGCTGAGTGTGCAATTGACCCACAGGCTGCAGGAGTAGAATGACTGACAGTATGCTTTGTGTCACTTTTGCTGACCTTGTACAGCCATTGAAACTGCGGACCAGCATGTTGCCCCTGACTGCCAACGCCCTGCGCTCCCTTTCTACGTCGAAGTCGTCCTTATGGTCTTCAGAGACAATATAGCCGAGGTATTTAAATTGTGGAACTCTCTAAAACAACAAAAACAAGGAACAAACAAAAGAAAACAACAAAACTTTCTCTGGAACAATAAAAATAGTGAAAGTTGTTTAGTTTGATGGTCTGAATTACCCGCTTTCAGTAAATACCAGTCGTTAAGGAATATCTAATAACAGTTTTAGTTTTAAGAAAGCACATAAATCAATGAGCAACCCTTTGTTTATCCATACTAATGTGTGGGGTGTGTCGTTAGATACGTCAGGCCATTCACCTTTATTTCTCTATGGTAAATCTTTACTCGAGTTCCACAATGAGCATCCCGTGACATAAGTCTTAAAACGAAACAATAAAGACGAAAATTACTTGGTACATGGGACCTTATCTTTGGAAACGAGTTTATAGGGTCGGGGCAAAATTGAATGAGTTATAGCATCGACCCTTTTGAGGCAAAAACTTGGTATTTTCTACTCCGATGCTCTACGCATTGGGTAGTATGAATAGATACTGAAAACTCTTGGAAGTTTATGCTCTCCTGGTACTTTTTGATATACGATTTAGATTTTACTTCTTCTGATATTCCAAAATGAGGCTTCTGTCATATCGTAGCGAGATAGATACATAAAATTTCATCAAAATCAGTGAAATAGTTTTTGCGTGATGCTCGAAAAAACGTTCATTTGCAGGCTAGAACTTCTTATCATAACGTTAGTTTTGTAAAAAGTTAACATACACTACCTATTAAATAATCTTTGGTACCGACACACACGTCTGTTACAGTTTTATACCTAATAGCACAGTACGTAAGGACTCTATAGAAAATTTACATTTTACGTTCCATATAAATATTATTTAAATATCCCGTGAAAACGCCCGGTGACGTCATCGTGACGTCACCTGCATGTGACTCATACTCTACACGCAACTGTCAACATGCAGTTGACGTCATCAACCATTCGGCCAATCACAGTCGTTTACGATCACGTGACTAAAGTTGACAATAAAAAATATTTTCTTTGTCGATTTTCTCTTAAAATATCCAGTATTTTTCTTAACTGACTTAATAGTTGGTTTACAAAATTCATATTCAATACGGATGCCATCAATAGATCCTATATTTTACATGGTGTCAAATACCCTATTGTAAGAAATCATCGATCTTATGTGGTTAAGCCTGCAGTTATCTAATGATCAGCTTTTAACCTAATTGAGGGATTAACGGAACGTTCGTTCAGACACGTGTTTCTAACAAATAAATTGGGTTAAATTTAACCCCAGCCAGGCTTTTAGTTCGCCTTGTTTATCTTTCTCTCCCCCGATAAGATAAACTCTAACTCAACATCCTTTATAGCTAATGTCCCTAACGGGGTGTCAGTTCGTATGCCTTGTGTAGGTGTTGATAGTTTGTGTACAGGGTGGAATTTATAGACAGTTGCATTACTGTACAAGGGTGATTGCATTTATGATGCTGAACAACTTTTTCCAAGGAAAAACAATTTTGGACTTGTCATTGAAAATGAAAGTATCCTTTGTCGTACAAATCATATTAGTATAAGTAAATAACGCTCACAAGCGTATACATTGTAATGATCCCATATAATATTAATCATTTTTGGAGGTTTTAAAGATAGTAACAACAATCATCATCAGCCTACCATCGTCCACCGCTGAAAATATGCGATATATTCGATTCGAACCAGAATCGGTACAAAAGACGCGTTATCTCCACTCTCCGTTCTGCTGTGAATACCTAGGTACAACCAATTACGACTAGATATCATATCAGTTAAGTTCTCTAAATGATTTTAGAGATAAAAAATGATGATAATGATTTTGATGATTTGAGAAATTATTTCAAAGTATTCAACACTCATATTCACAACAGGCTTCGTCATAGGTATATACATCACTCACATCCACAACAGGCTTCGTCAAAGAAAGTACATCACTCAGATCCACAACTCGTTTCGTCAATAAATACATCCTGAATATCTGCAACAAGCTTCGTCAGGGGGGACCTACAACCTATAAACCTCCGAAATTATTTGAATTTGAATTTGAATTTTTATGTTTGTTTCTCGTTTTTTAACCTTGTAGTAATTTTTTGTCGTTCGATGCATTGAAAAATTATTATCTTGTTTTCTTTTTCTTTTTAGTATGTATAGAGACACACACACACGATGCTAATTGTTTATCTTTTACTTATTTCATGATGTGCACATATTCTTAGGATTATGGCTTGCTTTACCTTTTAATCTATATATATTTGGTGTTTTTATAACTGTAATCTGTTTTATGTGCCTAATAAATAAATAAATAAATATGCCTCTCCCAAGGCGCGCCACAAAACTCTGTCCTCGGCCTTCCTCATACAGACGACCTAAAAAAGTAACAACAATATAAAAAATTAAAAACAAATCCCTAGTGATCCGATAAAATAATAGAAAATCTGCAGGGATTAAAATGTGACATTATTTTTTTAGACTTTCCAGAAAAACATAGGAAACCCGCAAAGAAATTGGACTTTCCATACTAAATGCAATGAGCTGAGCAAACGTTTGTATGAAAATACTTTTTTGCGAATTTATATTTTAGGTTCTATAGGGAAAGTTGTTCGGTGTCATGAGTTCAATCACCCATTAAAGTAATTCAACTGTCTACCCTAACACCCAAGGGGGGGTAGGCTTATTATGTACAGTCAGCCTCAAAAAGATGTAGGTATACAGTTTTATTCTATGTCGTATTTGTTACCAGCAATGTGTATAATCAGGTATACATTTGGCTGGAGTTCACAGTTTTGTATGAAAGAGCGGATTTTTTTAGCAATTTCGATTTTGGTGCCATATAGAAAGTTATTCAGTTTGACGGTCCGATCATCTCCCTAAAAAAAGTGTCAGCATATTAAAAAGGTACAACAGGAAACATAAAGAATCGATAAAACCAATCCTACCTGAAGGTAAAGTACTAAATATTGAAAGTCACAAATTTTGCTATAAGGAGACATGCCTTTATTTATTAAATAAGAAATACTGACGACTGATTAATGTTTTTGACCACCCCAAAAGAGATTTCGGTTGTGAGTTTATGTATGTATCTGTTCTTTCTTATCGTGTGACAGTGTCAGAGTTTCAGTATCTGGTGTCAGAGTTTTTTCAGACCGCCGCCTTGCCGACGGAACTTTCAGACCGAATTGCAATACTAAAATAAGATAATCTTATATAACAATTAAAATATAAGTAAATAACTGAAATAAAACTAGCTTAATCAAATATTTACAATAAATAATTATAATGGAATTTACACTCAGTCAAAAAACCCTCCCCGGGACATCATCATCATCATTATAACAGCCATTAAACGTCCACTGCTGGACATAAGCCTCCCCTAAAATGGGGGGGGGATTTGCCATAATCGCCACGCTTGGCAGGCGGGTTGGCGATCGAAGTTGGATCGAATCAATGGGTGTACTCAGAGGATGCTGCTGCCCATCCTTCAGTAGATCCCTTAGTCGCCTTTTACGACACCCACGGAGGAAATGGGATGGTGCTATTCATAGCCGAAACCACACGGCACATACCGGGTGCAAAAGAGCCCATAATGCTTGTCGCGTTACCTCGTTGGAAGGTAGTAAGCGTAAAATAAGATAACTCAAATGTATTTCAAATAGTTAAAGTGTTTCATCTTGTCCCATTAGATTTATAATGTACGATGCAATGTATAATAGGGAGATTTAATTCTTACGATTGACCCTATCGATTGGTGCCATAAAAGTTCAGGGTTTTTTTTCGGATTTTAGTCAGATGGTTTACCAGCTGAGATAAACGATTTTTTAAAAATCTATCCGTTTTAGTTATAAAAAATAAAGGAATGTTCGCTTTGAGTCAAATATGTTATTTTCAATATTTAGGGTAATTTCTCTGTAGTTAGAATTCGTTTTATCCACCCTGTATAAACTCCGCAGAACTAATATTAGGACCTATCACTTTAGATTCAAATTCACTTTGCATTGAATTTCAAATATCATTGGTGTTTTTTTTGGGGTTTTTTAAAATCTATTTAAATTGTAGATTCAATCCTACAAAAAGTGTGTGTTCACACGAAAAATAAACAAACAATATGGGAAGCAAACAGCACTGATATCACAAACCTCATTAATTTTCCGCTCTAGTATTCAATACGAAATAAACGATTTGTATTTTTTTTTAAACATAAAAACGTTGTCCCGACTCCCGGTCCGCACGTAGTGAATTTACGCCTTTTCGCTTGATTCCAATCGCGATAAGTGTGCCGGGATCCGAGCTCAAAATGTCCCAATCATTGTACACACGTGCCTGCCGTATTTTCACTGATAAGGTGTCAGGTAACTATGGGTTTTCATGGATGGAAAGAATGGCGAGCAGTTTTGAAATTGGTTCTTTACAAGTTCAATAAAATATTGGTATTTAAAATACCCAGTTATTTCAATAATCGATTGTCAAAATAAAATAGAATTGACAAAAGCAATTTAAAAAATATGTTTTAAAGGACGCTTCGAACCTATAAATTTTGTATGATCAGAAACAAAAATTCGATGCAGCACAGCATTCTAGGTGTTTAAAGAACTGATCGGGTGAGAAATAACACGTTGCGCTCTAAAAGTCAATTAACGGGTGTCGGAGAGAAAAGCGCCTAGCTTAAATGGAAGTGGGCTGATCATGTCTGTTGGATGCGTCACGAAAGATGGGCAAAACGGTCGCCGGTTCAGCTCCTCTCGGGAATAGTTAGCGGGGTGATCTGGATAAATTTGATGAACAGTGCCAGTGGCCATAGAGCTTTCCCAAAACAGGAACGAGTAAGAGATTAAAGGGAGAGCAGTCAGATGATACCTAAAAGCTAAAAATAATGACTATGTATTAAAAGACAAAAATCACAATGTGAAAATATTTTTTTACCTACAAATTTTTACATACTTTATGTAGCCATTTTGTTTCAATTACTAGTTTGATTTGAAGATTTTTAGCTCTCAAAAATGTAGTTTTTTAAATTATTTGTAAACTTGCAAACCAACACAACTATTAGCAAAATCATATCCAATAATAAAAGTCGAGAGCACGTTTTCCATTTAGCTTAAAATTCTAAGAACGTCCTTAAAGTTATATTATCGTATATATTAAAGAAAGACTTATAATATTTACAAAAAAGAGTAAATAATAAAAGACAAACAATTTGGCCAACTAAATTGGAAAAAAACTTACTCAAACCAAACTAACTATGTTTGCCAACCGTCAAAGCCGTGTGTCACAAAGAGAGATGAAACAAACTCAACTTTAAGGTAAAACTCGATTCGAGTACGTGCATCTAATTACTTTTAACCGTGCCCTTAAAACTCAAACGTTAACGTTAATATTAACGTTATTTTTAGCTGAAATTCCTGATGTTTGTTTCTACTGCTACAATTTTGGATTAAATATACAAAATGATTTTATGTAATATGAATGAAGATTGCATGTCTTTTTTTCAACGTAATTCTAATGAAGTTCTTTTTGCTTGTTTCAGATTGATCCGACAATTTGGGAAAAGTAAGTTGAAAGTTATTAATATTTTCATGTTAGTTATTTGTCTTTATTTACAACTATTTGTTGCCCGCGATCTTGTCTGCTTGGAATTTATTTCACCCTGAGTGACTACAGGAGTCAGTCAGATTCAGGCTAGTAAAATTTAACTCAATTGTTATACGAAAGGCAAAAACGCATCGGATCGGGTCAATTAGTTCGTTCAAATCTTTTGTCTTTTATCTTACAATAAATAAATTAAAAAAAAAAGTTATCGCGCAAAGATCGAATCAAGATAAAAGAAAACCATGATTTTCGATTTTAGTTCCATTAAGTATGCTTAGTTCAGGACTACGCGAGTATTCTGGTCCAGCGAGTTATTTAGTAATTAAATGAAGGCACTTGCCAGGCCCGGACTGGTTGTACGGGCAAATCGGAAAAGTGCCCCACCGGCCCGCGGGCCAGCCGTTGGATCGGTTCTATCAACGATCTTCCGAAATCGGGTCGATTTTGGCACAAGCTCCACAATCGAGTTAAGGAGAATGGAATCACTAGCATTTTAAGACTTAACACTGTCGAATTAGCTTCAAAATCCAAATAGTATGAAGCTAGGGCATTATATCCTCGAAGTCCATACAATCTAGCTAGGGTATTTCATACAATCACGAGTTTGTTCTATGTATCGCGCAACTGAATCGTGTTTTTTTTTTAAATAAAAATTTATTTATTGACCAAAAAAACAATGTTTAGGAGGGACTTAAGGCTAATTGGTACATTATTGGTTACTTAATTGAAGGGGGTGTCCCTTATGTTCCATAACTTTATTAATCATATTTTGAAAATCCCTAACAGACATGACATAACGCTACTTCATATAACAATTAAAATGTTTAACATGAAAATATATAGCACTATTTGACATAATTATGGAAATCCCAGACAAAGTTATAGGTAATGTAGCAAAACCGCGAGCTCGCTTCGCTTCCTACTGGTTTCAGATCGTGTTCCATCGATCTACCTGGACCTCGCCAGATTGGGAGGGCCGACTGCCTCTAAAATGTTCAGGCAGGTGTCACGTCCCAACCCGGCCCTGGCACTCGCTAAATTACTCGACTAAATTGTTATGGTTCAGACATGTTTAGCTACTTCACAGCTACTATAACAATCGGTACTTGACTTAAAGACCCGCATACTTAGTGCAAACTAGGCTGTAGAGAAAGTTGTACTGTATGATGGCCTTATCATTCACTTTAAATATTGTGTATTATTTTAGGATCCGATTTAGACTAACTATAATCAATAGGTACTTTCTCAATTGGCGTGATGTTCAGTAAGCGAAAAAGCGTACCATGCATGGCTGAATTCCAACTACCTCACTAAATATCGTAGACTGACCACATCAGACGGTAGATCTGACGCTGGGATGCGTGTCCTTCACAAACCATAGGTAGTTTAATGATATATCCGTACATAAAAAAAAATCGAATCCGAGTATTCGTATGTTTCTCTGTGACACTATAATATAACACAGAATTAAAAGTAGTATATTTTTGTTTTTTCCTTACCAAATATGTTAAGAAAAACCAAAAATATTACCTTATGTTTCTTTTAATCCTAGTAAAACCAAATATTTTGTTCTTGGTTCCATAACATTTTTTGTAAAGAACAAGGAAAAACCTTTTTCAAATTACTTTAATTGGCCGATAAAACTTCGTGAATAGCGTGAAAGAAATAAATCCTGTTTTGAAAAATGTATCGTGCTTACATTTTTAAATATACTCTATTGAGTTAACAAGGTAGTAGAATGGAATTTCACGTAGATATATTACGGATCAAAAAGTATTTCCACTATACTATTTCTCAACTCGTACAACATTTTGAATATGGCCAATAGACGAACTCTAAAATTATCATCGTTTGTTTACAACGTAAGGAGTTCTGGGACGCCAAGTTATCTGGCTGATAAACTATTTTGGAGTGATCGGAGAAAGGGCAAATGCAAATCTGCTCGATTTCCAGTAGCATCATTTTCTCCACCGTTGCGTTTGGTCTCTTACCGGGGTAGTTTCCGATTTGCAGCTTCAAAGGTATGGAATGACCTCCCGCCACCAATTAAGAATTCTAATTCATTATACTCATTCAAAAAGCAATGCAAGCAGTGGCTGACCAATCAAAAACAAGCATGCTGCTGGTCCCCGGTACCACCGAATTAAATTGCTTTTTGTTTTACGTAGCTTTCGAGTCAATTCGAATATCCAGCTCCTCTAATCCTCTAATTCCTTAATTAATATCAATTATCTGTAATCTGTCACAAACCTTGTTATTTACCTACTGTACGAGTAATAGTATGATTTATATGTGTATATATATGTATGTATATATATATATATATATATGTTCTCAAATAAATATTTAATCACACACACATCCTTTGTACCTATACATATATACCTATTATACTTTATGTTGCTGACATACCAAGTAAGTTCATAACAGTAGCTTAATACCATAATTAGTAAGATCCGAAATGTTTGTTTTTGTTAATTAGATTTAAGTTTTGGCAGTGCAGTGTCATCTCAGGGCTGAGACTGAAAAACAGCAGTAATGCTGAGGCTCATGCCTTTTCATCATAGCATGTTATTTAGTACTTATTTAAGCTCACTTTTATATCTGTATTTAGATTTACTTACTTGCTGATGAATAAATTTCTTATTATTATTATACTAGTTTGGTACAAAGTTCATCACAAAAATAGGAAAAAAAGTAAAATAATATACTACAATGTTAACTCGTGGTGGGCTTCTTCAGTTTAACTTATCATTGATCAATAACTCCACGTCTTGCAAAAACAATATATGCCAAACAGAATACTAAAATTATATATACCTTAGAATAAGTACAGAGGTAAAACGCGCTAACGTAGCTGTAGATAAGATATAATTTCGGATAGCTTACAGGAAACGACCTTCAGAACGACAAGTCTCGGGCCTTTCCACTTTTTTTATTCCAAATCCAGATTGAAAAATAGGATAAAGGAAAATTTCGTTTCATCCGCAACCCCGTGAAAGAGAGTGGCCTGCATAATCGATGCCCTCAAATAGAAAATTAAAAGCCGCTTTTGTAATTTGAATTCTTTGTGGCGGTTAATAGGAATCTTATTAAAATCCGTTCTGTATTAAAAATGGGAGCGGTGTTATGAAATTTTTTTCAGGTGGAATTTTTTGTTCGCGCCCCTGATCGTCGGTCGCTCGCATTTTTGTGACACCCCCCCTTCAACTTCACAATTTGTTGTCGGTCAGATGAAAATGATTGAAATTATTTTGTTTTCCATATTTTTTATGAGAGTAAAAAGGTTTTAAATTGATTACTTACCGTACATTATAAACGAATTGATTTTTAAAGGTAAACACCTCCTCGTAAAAAGGGGTTTGAACCACTTTGTATGGGAGGCTGGCATAGTGGTAACCACAATTTACCGGGAATTTCAAATATGCAGCGCACGCTGAAACCTAGGTATATCGATAGAGAATCTACAGGGTGAAATTGATATCATTAGCATCCTTTTAAACTAAGAGTCTACCTATCAAACTGAACAACTTTCACTAAGGGAGCAAACCGATCGGAGCAAAAAAATAATCAGCTGTTCCATACTAAACTGCAATGCCAACTCGACTCAAATGTATGCAACAGAGGATTTTTTTTGCTCCGATCGTTTTGCTCCCATATTGAAAGTTGTTCAGTTTGATGGGTAGAGTCTTAGGTTAAAAGGATATGCTAATGATATTCACCCTGTATACACGAACATAAAACGGGATATAACATATATTCCTAAAGTGCAACGTTTTCGAGATAATCCATGTATCCATCCATGGACCCAAATGTATGAAACATCAGATTTTTCTTCTCGATTTAAAAGTTGGTTTCAATGTAGAAGTTGTTCAGTTTGATGTCAGAAGCACAGCATAAAGTATCTGTTTATAGTAAAAAATAATAAAGTTGAATAATTCACCCTTTATTCGAGTTCAAGTTAGTTAAAGCAGACTGATGAGACAGACAGACGGTATGACGTCACGGGAAGCCACGGTCGGAAGCGGTGCGGCGCGTTTCCGCCCAACCCGCCCGCCCCGGATGCTCCCGCGCAAACTCCGCCGCTCAACACTATTGGAAATACGAATCGAATCTGTCTTTGAAAAACGATTTACGGTTATAGAAGATTTACGAATAGGATAAGTCCAGAGGATAATAAATTATACCTTATTATGTACATATTTAATTTGAAAATTGTACTAAAATAAGTTTTCCCGTCATCTATACTTATAAAACACTATCTAAATGACAGACAGGCAACGATAGGCAACGATTAGATATAAACCACTGAAGATAGAAACATGAAATTTGAAGTAGAGAGAGGTGCACTAAGTAAGGATTTTTCGAAAATCAGAAATCCACGCGGACAATATTATGGTGCTGGTATAATAAGTAGTTTTTCGACAGACGAGCGAAAAAACTCTTAATACAAAAATAGTTTGCTTGCATTGGTCCAAAAATATTTGTTTATGTGCAGAGAAATAAAGCGCGAGTTTCTTAGTGTACTTTCCGACACCTTATAGTGTCCATACTGTGTTTAATTCTTCGTCTACACACACATTCCTGCCTGCGCAGTTAAAACCGCACGGTTTTACTCTAATGCAAGACGGAACATGGTGGTGCCTTCCACACGGTACAAGAAAGCCTTCGCGCAAGTCCGCACAAACCTCAGTATTCTGGGACCCACCAAGTAAAGTCTTTGAAGCATCGCAGCTGACGGAAGAGTTTTTAGTTTAAAAATAATTGTATTGCTTGCCGATTGAAAAAACAGACATTCAAGAGATGCTGTAAACATTTATTTATGTTATTTAAAAAAACCCCAATACATTGTAAATAAATGAAAGAACATAAACTATACATTAATTTATAGTTTATTTATTGTTAATTTTCTTCTCTTTAATTTATATTTCTACTCATTTTGAAGTTCAAAATTGATTTGTCTCTTTCTGTAATAAAGGAAATAAGTCAAATGCGGAAATGAAAGCCATTTTGTTCCGTTGCGAGCTTTTATTTTCTTTCTTTGTAAATCTGTCTCAGAAAATTCAATTGACTTTAGTCTATTTTCGTACTTCTTGGATTACAGCTCGTATAAGACAGTGTTAATTTTGTCAAAATAATAAGGTAGCTTGTACCAAAGTTAAAATGTATTTATTTTGTTAACGCTCTGTCTATTGTATTTTAATCTTTAAATTGTGACTCTATTCATGATGTTGAAGATTTTGCCAATCTCCAGTATAAATAGCAAATGTGATTGACGTTGTTCGGTAAAAGATATTTTGGGTGATCTCAAGATTGTTTTGGAACAAAAACACAAGCTTGAGCCACCACAAAAAATGGTGGCATTTCGTGGCAGGCCGGAGAGCAAACCTGTAATAGTCTGATGTCTCATACATTTGAGTCGAATAGGCGCTACAGTTTAGTATGGAACAGCTGTTTTTTATTGCGCTGACACGTTTGCTCCCATAGTAGAAGTTGTTCAGTTTGATGGGTAGAGTATGTGGTTTAAAGGTTAATAATACTTTTCCTCCTGTACACAGGGTGTAACAAAATACCCTATCAGCTGTTCCATACAGAACTGCAGTACCGACTCGACTAAAATGTATGGGACGGTGATGGTGATGGTGACGGTGATGGTGGTGACGGTGAAAGTGTTTCAGTTTGTCGGTCTGAAGCACTACGTTTAATAATAGTTAACGCATTTAATTTTACACCGTGTATATCTCTAAAGATAGAAAAGCACACTCATATCGTTAGTGTTATATGCAATGTATATGGCGTGGCACAAGCCATAAAGCCGAGTATTCGCTCGCTGACAAGGCCAGCGCCCCCGGACCCCCAGCAAACGGATGTCGACGCATCATTTCCGATCCTGAAATAGCGTCCCACAAATAGCGCGTGCTTTTAGCCCCTTTCGTTAGGGTGCTAAATTAAAATAGATAACAATTGATGAATGATGGGTTTTGAACAAAAAAGAGATTCTTAAATTAAAAATACTTATATTTTTGTTTGTTTTATACGAAAGTACTTACAGAAAGGTAGGTTTTTCCTTTGATTACAATACGCAAAAACTACAATATACCTGCTTGTAAAGTTGCAAGGTAAAATGTGCCGTTTGATAATTTATTAACAAATTATAATACAGTTAACTAAATCACACCAATAATTTTATTGGTCTGACAATTCAAAGAGGGAACGCTCCCAGCCTTTAAGGAACCTTTCATCGATATGGTGTACTTTAGGATATACAGGGTGTAATTGATATCATTAGCATCCTTTAAAACTAAGAGTCTACCCATCAAACTGAACAACTTTTACTATGGGAGCAAACCGATCGGAGCAAACAAAAATCGGATGTTCCATACTAAACTACAGTGCCGTGCCGTGCCGACTCGACTCAAATGTTTGCAACAGCAAATTTGTTTTCTGCTCCGATTGGTTTGCTCCCATTGTAAAAGTTGTTCAGTTTGATGGGTAGACTCTTAGTAAGGATGCTAATGATATCAATTTCACCCTTAATATTTGTATTTATAGTTTAAACTTTCCCTCATTTTATTTTTCTTTTTCACTTTATAAAACAGTTTATTTGTAGATTAACATCCTTTTTGTTGTTTAATTAGTATCATAATATTTTTTGTTCTCCAAATAATCAGTAAATACGGTAAATAAATGATTTTACCTACATTTATTTAATTCATAAAACTAGTCCTATATGTATGAATGGTCCAATAACGAAATCTTTCATCAATGAACAATATTTTTCGGCCACTCGGTAAGCTATGTTGATGACTTTAAACCCCTTATTCGTCTAACATACTAAACTGATTTGCACGCAGTAAGTTTCCAAGATAAAACAAAATCATAAACAGACTCTATTAGTTTTTATTTCACTTTATCATGCCAATATTCGTACAAACAATCCCAAGTACTAATAAATACAAAGAATTAAAAACTCCACCCGTATTATCTCGGATTCGATTCCATTTGCTTCGGAAACTTTCCTCGGTTGTCGAGCGAGATTGTCGAGAGAAAAACAAGAAAAAAGAAATATATGCGAGCGAATTGGAAAGTTGGTAAAATTCCTCGGGAATTCCGAAGCCAGACTGACAGTTGTGCAGTAAGCCGCATGACAATAGAAAATCAGATTATTACGTGTTTTCAAAGCAAACTTTGATTGAGACTGATGAAAATGCACATAATAATTTAAGAAAAAATGAGGTCCCTAAAATAATATGAAGTAAACATTTTGTTTTTAATTATACCCACAGTACCTACTAATTATTTTTAAAAGTACTATTTAAACTTTCTGATTCATAATTATGATATTGTCTGATTTTTCAATTTTTGTTTATAATGAGCATTTTTCTTTTCTTTTTTAACTTTAGTTCCTCAAAAGCTCAACAGATGGCATGTTTATCGCTCCATAGAGACGTTCGTGAGATCATGTCAAGACTGTGCCTGCCATTTTTTTTTAAGGCCAAGGGATCGAGCCCATATAACCATGTCAGAAGTAAACAGTTTTAAATTTTCGATCAAAATGATATGATTCGCAAATAATGAGATATCCCATCAAAAGATGAGTTGGCATCTTTTTGAGCATCTTTTCCGTCTTTATTATTTTAAAGAAACCCTTTTTGAAATTTTAACCTCTATTCGCACAGACCGTATCGCCATCTATCGATCCCCTAGAAAACCAAAAGAAAAACGCTCATTTTTTATTAAAATCGTTTTTTATGTTACAACGTTCTCTTCTATTATTTTTTTTTATTCTTTCGTATTGTAATCAATACAATATTTCTATACGAACAGTTTTAGCCTACTTTAGTAGCTGTACTCGTATTCTTTGAATTTTGAATCTTTCAGATTCCTCAAGCGTACTTCAGAACCTTTATAACATCAACCCGCACACTTTTAGCCATTTACACACGGCGACACATCAAACTATATAAGGCCAACATAAGCTGGCCGCGCGTAGGTCGAGTAACGTTAACGTCGCGCAGCCAGCTTATGTTGGTTTAGTATAGCTTGATGTGTCGCCGTGCGTACAGCCGGTGCCCGCGACTTCGGTTGCTTTAAAAAGTATTATTTGTTTTCATCCAGAATATATTCTGTGTGCCAAAGAAGAACGACAACTTCCCAACTTCCCATACACTCGTTTACCTCTCAAACTATTTAACTATTTTTATTTGGTTGAAGTATACAGTTAATATCGATATAGGAAAACTATAGGTTAATTCCATTTACATCGGTAATAATTTATTTTAATTTGATAATGAGGAATTAAAGTTATACACGTTAATAGTTGTTAAATTATTTGACAGGTAAAAAGTGGACATCCACAAAGTTTCATCCACATCAAGAAAAATATACAAATTTCGTCACAAAATTTTACACATATAATACTAGTAGGAAGTAAGATTAAACTAGAATTAAAATGCTTGCTTGATAGCAAATGATTTTTCTTTTCTATCCAATGATTTCTATCTCGACACGTAATATATCCTAAGAACTTTCCTCCTGTCCCCAATAATCCTTCTGTAACAAACCAGTTTGACAGAAGAGGCTTCTATTGTTGTATTTCTGCTTTATCCTTCCTTTCCTTCTGAAGGTACAGTCGCCATCAGATATATTGTAGCATACAAGGTGTTCAAATATTTCTGAACAACGCTAATTTTCAATAAATTCCTATAGTAAATGTTACCAATTATATCTAAACATGTATTTTGTCATAAATATCTGAACAGCTAATTTTCAATAATTTCTTCACAATGTTATTTAAAATTGAAATGTATAACAACGGATTATGGTCTTTTTTCCTACACTGCTCAGATGTTTATGATCACCCTGACTGCGTCGATATATTTTGGGAGTTCAGATATTTTTGATTGGTTATGTGTAAAGAAATTATTGAAAATTAGAACTGCTTAGAAAAATGTGAACACCTTGTTTGCTATGATATATCTGATGGTGACTGTACAAGCGACAAACAACGATAAAATTAATCTTAAATCCGAAAATAATTAAATGTTTTAAAAGGACTTTGTGTTTCAAATCGGTTTATTTCGCAGAACAATCAAATGCAAGAAAATTTATCATTTTGTTGATTTTGAGAGTTAATTAACAGTATGATTTGAAGCTTATTTATTTTTTTTATTACGACTCGGTATTAACGCGCTACACATGTGCCCGAGCACTCAACCAGCTAGGACTGACAAACTCTGTTACCCTAGGCTGGGTGCCTGGACACTGCAGTATTGATGGAAATGAAGCTGCTGACGAGCTGGCACGAAGAGGGGCGGAAGAGGACGCCATAGGCCCCGAGCCTTATTGCGGCATCTCTCGCAACACCTCTAGACGTGTGCTAAAGGAATGGGCCGTGGACCAAAGCCGTAAGCTCTGTTCGGATACACTAGGACTGAATGCGAAAGAACTTGTGACCGGCTTTTCAAACAGACATACCTCAGATGCCATCAATTCAAACCGCAACGACTTAAGGCTCTTAGTACGAGCTTTAACAGGACACTGCAAGTTAAACAAACACCTACACAGAATGGGGCTTGTAGACTCACCTACTTGCAGATTTTGCTGTGAAGCAGAGGAAACGCCCATACATCTCCTCTGCGAATGCGAGGTGCTCATTCACAGCAGGAGTCGCCATCTAGGTGGATACATAATAACACCTACTGACATTAGGGACCTCCCCTCCAAAAGCATAACACGGTTCATGAAGTCCGTGGGCCTAGAAAATGACCTTTAGGTCTAGGGTGACAGCTACAGTAGATCTATCCAGGTCGCAGTAGCTATTTGGTCATTGACCAAGCCCTTATAACCAAATAATAATAATAATACCACGCTACACTGCGTAACTAAACGTCCTGAGTTCTATTCTCGATTCGGTTATTAATTGTCATTTTTTGTCTCATACTCGTAAAAGGTATAGGGTGTAAGGGAATCGCTTCTGAAAACTCAAAGGGGTGAAAGTACCCATCAATGACTATGACAACTATGAGATCACTTATCTCATACTAACATTAAATTCCTACCACGATAAATGTGTGGAGGAGCTGATTTTCCTTTTGAGATCATAGTAAAAGTTGTTCATTTTGATGAATAATTTCACCCCTTTCCGCGATTCCCTTACGACCTGTATAGGCCTTGAAAGGCATTGAATTAAGGGGTAAGAAAAATGTTTTTTTACCGACTTCAAAAAAGGAGGAGGTTTTTATTAACTGACTTCAAGAAAAAAGAAGGTTGTTTAACTCGACCGTATATACATATATTTTTTTTTTATGTGTGTTCGCGGATAACTTCGTCGTTTATGAACCGATTTTGATGATTCTTTTTTTTATTGGGAAGAAGATATTCCAAGGGTGGTACCATGATAAGGAAACCAGGATCTGATGATGGGATCCGAGAGAAATCAAGGGGAACCTTTGAAAATCGTAGTGCCGACTAGTGCGTTTGTTAATTTAAAGCACTACTATTAAATTGGATTCACTATTGAATTCACCACTGAAAATTATGAAATAAACAAAATTTTAACAAAAAAATTAAAAACGCCTTCAAAAAAACTAAAAAGTTAAAAAATAATATTGCAGTCAATGACTTTTTCGTTCGCATCATAAAAACATTAATTTGTTTTATAGAAGTCGGTGTCAAGCCAAGCCAAAAAACTAATGCAAGCCCCGTCGCGAATCGTACCGGCTTGACAGCGCCTTTGATAAAACAATTAATGTTCTTATGATGCGAACGAAAAAGTCATTGGCTGCAATATTATTTTTTAACTACTTAGTTTTTTTGAAGGCGGTTTAAATTTTTTGTTATTATTTAATGATTTTTTTTTATTCAAACACAAAAACCTGTCCTAAAAATCTTATAACTGTATCATTTGCCTGTCAGGTAATCTTACCCAGGTACTCCCAAGATGTTTTCCCCCATCTTTATTTTTAAAAACATCCACATTTTACAGTGAAGCAAAAGTTGATTTTTAATGTTATTTATTCCCGACACAGCCGAGGAAATTATGCGAAGGAAGCGACGGGCGTGATGGAGAGACTGTCAAGGGTATTACTATGCCGAATCAATTTCAGTGCCGCTACCACGTTAATGAGAATTGTTACTGTCGAGTTCTGGGTGACTGTTGTCAGATTAGAATCATCCCCCTGGGCTTGTATGTGGTCGCTACGTTGTGGTCCTGGTTTACTGGAGCTACAATGGTTGAGAGTCGTAGTTTTTTTGTGAACGAAATCGTCTTTCTATCAGGAAAATTAAATTCGATTAATAAAAATGATTAAAGTCACCGGTAGGCTAGTTATAAAGCTAGTGGAAGTGTCTAAGATCTTTGCACCAAACAAAGAAGCGGAAGAAAAAATTTAAGATACAAAATATAAATCAAATAAAAAATGAAAAAATTTGTCTCGGGTGGGACTTGAACCCGCACTCTTCCAAATCGGGGAACTACGTTATCCAATTTCGCCACCGAGCCAAGGGGAAATTTTTCAATCTTTAATTTGTTCAAAATAGCATCACATGGTTGTAACATGTTTAAAAATCAATATTATTTGAAACAAAATATAAAGTCAAGAAAAATCATCATAAGTTTCTGACCGAATCTTCTCTAACTTCTTACGAAGCGGTATTCACAAAAAAATTAATCATTAAGTGAATGTGACCTTTTTGTAATGTCTTTTGAATAAATAAATGAATTGAATGAAATTGAATTGAATGGTTTATTATTCAAGATATTTATCGAATTAACTTTAGAATCAATAGAAGTAAGAGCTAATTACTTTTTACATGAATTTAACTCCGAATTGATGCAAATAGTACTCCCCACGCTGGTAGGAGGCAACTTATCAGCACAAATAATTTCCCATTACAAGCACACACTAAGCCGCCTTTCCAATTTTCTAAAATAAACATTTGCTTGGAGGAATCTGAATGGGAGTGATACTGCTTCTGATGCCTTTAACATGTTTACTATTTGCATGTAATTTTAAATACAATTTAAGACATTCTAAAACATAGCAGAGCCCATTACTCGCAGATATAACTCCCGCTGGGGTTTTCGATTGAAGAGTTCACAAATATCTGCTCACAATATTCATTTTAAAACCTTTTGTTAATCCCCTCTTATTTGTGATTTTAACTTAGTGCCCACTCTGAATTCGGTCGCTTTATATCCAATACAAGGTGTAAAATAAAATACGTTACACACCTAAGGGGTTGCTTCAGACCATCAAACTGAATAACTTTCACTATTCAATATCGAAATCACGAAAAAAAACCTTAGTCTGGTCTTTTTCTGATCCCATCTCTAATCGTAGCTGTTTTCCGTTCCCATACGATCTGCGGCCGTAGCATGGCAGTGTTATATAACGCTATCGTCTCTTTCTATTTGCACGCAAACGAACGAAATAAAAGGCCTATAGTCGAATCACGCGCAATATGCTACGGCCTAAGGTTTTGTTTAGCACACACACCCTTCGGCTGTTGTAGTAATTTCAGCTAAACTCAGGCCATTAAAAAAAATACGCAGCAAATTTAGCTCAAATTGGCTGTTAGTATTATTATCATCAAAGCGCTTGAATAAAGAAATAAGTACCTAAATTATGTAAATGTTTCACACTACATAATATTTATTGACATTCATTTTCACAAGTGTAAAAAGAAATGTTTTCACAAAATTTATGGCGGGCACATTGCCGTTTTTAAATCGCTCACTATTTCTTTATTTTAACGAAAAAAATATTTCGGTAAAGTGGTCTGGAAACATGAAAAAAGTATTTCTACAATTTGCATAAGCCAATTTTTGTTTCACTTTGAATACCTATCTGCCAAAATAAATTGCATTTGAAAATTCATCTGCGAATAAAATTGTACATTTCAATTTGCAAAATTTGTTTATCACATTTACGTAAATGGCTTTTATTGAATTCGTTTTTGGAACGTTTGGGATTATAAATATTGACTAAATTGGTTTTATCAATCCATTATCCGCTTGGGGGACCACAGTATCTGATATTCTATAATAGAACGCGCAAATTGAAAATGCGTTAAAGCCTGCAGCTTACTGACATCATTTTCGCTTTTAGTTAAACATTTGAACACAAAGTTATGCATTTAATACTTAGTTCAAATACCATAGATTCTTAGATTCTTTATTGTACACAAAAACGTAATTATGAAAAAAATTACAACAAGTCGTGATGTACAAAGGCGAGCTTAACTCTAAAAGAGTTTTCTTCCAGCAAACCGTTGAGTGAGAGGTAAACTAATATGTTTGGGTAAAATAAGTGTGCACACAAATAAAAATCTACTTAATTATGAGATTGTAAAATGAATACCTATAAAATAAGAAATAATATAAGGTACACCTATACAAATAAATATAATATATAAATATACTTACATAAATATACTTACATAAATAATAATATCAAATATAATAATATGAACCTACATATATTATATACATACATATAACTACTACGACTTTATTTAGATAGGTAATGCTCTCTAACTCTCCTCTTAAAGATGTCCAGCGAAGGACTAGCACAGATAGTATGCGGCAATGAATTCCATGACCTAGCCGCATGAACTGTGAAAGAATTCCCATACAGACTAGAAGTGTGCAAGGGACACGCTGGAAGCAGCGATGTGATTGATCTGCAAGGCTTACCGCGTGGTACTAGGTATTTAAACCGTTCACGAAGATATGAAGGGGAGCACGGATTATTTAATAATTTAATAATATTGTACAAAGTAGAAACAATATGTGCATCTCGCCTAAGACGGATAGGAAGCCACTTTAATTTTGTTCTAAAGTCTGATACGTGGTCAAATTTACGTAATCCGAATATAAACCTAATGCACAAATTTTGTAGACGTTATTATTTACTTATCTTTGAGTATATTCATGAAAACGATGGAATTTTAGTTAGGTGATTCAATCCATATGACAGGGTCACTATACAAATCCTCGAACAAAACAAAACCATTTTAAATAGAATCACCATAAATTCGTACATTAAAATCGTATCCCAGCTTTAAATCTAACATACATCTTCTTATCTTATAAATTAATGTTTCTATGTTTGACTTGTATGCGTGCCTAAACAGTTCCTCCGATTGCGACGAAACTTTGGTGAGGTGTTATGAAAAAAGTGTCGGGACAAAAGGAGCATTGCAACGCATGCCGGACATAGGTAGTAATTTATAAGAAGCATAAGAAACACTACCTATCGCGTATAAAAAGTCAGAGCTTTTTCTTTATGCCTAAAATTTCTCCAATAATTAAAAGAGGAAAATAAGAGAGTGAGAATCACGAGAGATTTCTACACAACTTAGGTACTTAAATTCGGGCATAGGCCCACCACACATTCCCAACGCTGTAACTCCTGTAAGCCAGGATCAACAGCGGCGACCATTCACAACACTAGACAATGAAGTCCAGCGAGCCCGGGGGATGACTCTAATCTGTCTTGAAACCTGCAATGAATTAATCAAAGAAGATAGGAGGAGTAGGAAAAACGAAATATCCGAGTTCCCTCCATTGCAAACGGGAGCAGCAATAAGAAAAAAAAACATGGCTATTAAAGAGCCAATTCCAGAGTTTTTATACACAATTTAGGTATGTAAGTTTAACTAAATTTTCTTACCTTAAAATCGAAATTCTTATCGAAATTCGGAATATCTCATCTTCCACCAGAAACCATTTTAAGCATTTATAAAGCCTTCGAGATTTGAAGCCACAAGCTTGTGGATTTTGCAGTTAACTAGGAAACTGTTCGATCATACGATGAACCCTACTATTTTAAATTTTAATTTACTCTTCGGCATTAAGGATGAGTAAAGAGACTGATATTATAATTTTTCCGGACTTTTAAATACAGGGTATAAAATTAAATGAGTTTCATATTAAACATATTCAAAATTAAGAACACCATTAAATTCGTAAAAAAATCCCTTGTGTGGGGATAATCCCATAGAACCCCACACCTTGTTTCATACATTTTACACCCTGTATCATTGATTGAATGACTGAGTGATAGACAACGCATAGCCTAAACCACTGAAGATAGAAACATAAAATTTTGAATATATAAATAAGGTCTAACAAAATTAGTTAAAGCTTCCTTGCTGAAAAATCCATCTTATATACGAACTTATATATATATTTTTTTTTGCCATTGTAAATACACCAAATTGTATAATTGTAATATTTGTTTTTATCACTAGTAATTTTTAGTCCTTGTTTAAATTTTTTCTTACTTGCATATTTTTTTTATTATATTCTACGCCCATGTGGCAGGACATAGCTGAACTGTTTTATTTTCTATATACAACATCTATTAATTTACCTATGATCCACAATAAATACATTTTCATTTTTCATTTCTTTTTCATTATTTTTTCTATTTTAAGGGGATGATCAGACCATCAAACTGAACAACTTTCTCTATAGGACCAATATCGAAATCACGAAAAAAAAATCAGCTATCCAATACAAAACTGCGTAAATAACTCGACTCAAAATGTATAGGACAGCTGATTTTTTTTTCGCAATATCGATATTGGTTCCATAGAAAAAGTTGTTATGTTTGATGGTCTGATCATCCCCTTAAAATAGTTTCAGCAAATTTTGTTTATTCCTTATATATTCTACAGAGGATTTAAGGGTGCACTAAGAAAGGATTTTTCGAAAATCGACCCCTTAAGGGGTAATCCATGCGAACGAAGTCGCGGGCAAAAATTCGTTTCACAATAAATTGACAGCGTCTTCTCAAAATAATTAATTAAACAAAACAACAGTGATTAGTTTAAATAACGCTGCATCATAATTAAGAATTCCATCATGAAACAAATGGTAAAAGTTTTAATCTTACTTTGCCAGATTTTAGTAATGGAACAAGGTGCTGTCAAAAAAAGACTATTTTGATAAAAGAGCGTCTTTCAGATAGAAATCGAGTAGTTTTAAATTAGAACGCTGACGATATCACACTGAAGCACCCCCATAAGTATGTAATGTATTTAAGTTTACACCCTGTACCTATACACTAATGTTTAGTTTAGTTTTTAATTAAATAAATATTAAAAAAAAAAAAAAAAAAAAAAAAGAGTGTATGCAGACAATGAACTAAACAACTTTCCCAAAGGAATATGGGTCGAAAAACGATAAAAAATTTTGGACTTCCCATACTTAAGAGCGGATCAGTCGCTGGATTTTGTATTGGATTAAAATATTGTCGTTTTTCGATTTTGTTGTTTAGATTCATTGTCTGAATACACATTTTGTTTTAGAAATTATGAATAAGCAGTGTTATATGTATTAGGGTTGAGCCTCATCTGGCAGCACGCAATCGCATTTTTTCACGCTCTATCCTCTTCTGTCGTTAAGTGACGTCATTTGCTAGAGCGAGGAAGGTCGCTGCACTGCCGATGCTGCCGCGTGCATTCGTATTCGCGCCATCTTTCTCGCTCTAGCAAGGGATGTTCCCAAAACACCAGAAAAGGATAGAGCGTAAAAAAATGTGATTTCGTGCTGCCAGATGAGGTTCAACCCTTAACGTGCCCTTTGATGTACACACGGCAACATATCAAGCTACGCAAAACCAAAATAAGCTGGCCGCGCGTAGATAGAGTACTGTATAAAGTCGCATGGCCAGCTTATGTTAGTTTTGCGTAGTTTGATGTGTCGCCGTGTGTACCTTTAGACCATATACAGGCTCCTTCTTAATATGCTGACACTTTTTTAAGAGGATAATCAGACCATCAAACTGAAAAACTTTATCTATGGGACCAAAATCGAAATCTCGAAAAAAAAAATCTGCTGTCCCATACATTTGGCTCTACTAGGATTGCAGTTTTGTATGGAAGAGATGTTTTTTTTCGCGATTTCGACGTTTGTGCCATAGAGAAAGTTGTTCAGTTTGATGGTCTGATTATCCTCTTAAAAAAGTGTCAGCATATTAAGAAGGTGCGAAAAAAAATCAGCTGTCCCATACATTTAAGTCGGGTAGGTACAGCAGTTTTGTATGGGACATCAGATTTTTTTCGCGTTTCCTAAGTACAAAAAGACACTTACAGTACAGGCTCCATAGTAAAAGTGGTTCAGTTTGATGGTCTGAGTAAACGGTTTCAGTATTTCCTAGGCTGTCACTTACACCCGATATAATTTTTTTTACCTTACCTACCTATCACTAAACGAGATTAAATCCAATGTTACGGATTTCATGCTACCTCGTCCCCCGCAAAAAGTCACAGAAAAGTTTGTTAGTGGAATTACACGCGTAACTCGCCTATAGTTATATTATGGTCTAAGGACGTACCAGTGGAGCTTTGGTCACCTTTGACTATTTATTATAAGGACTAGCTTAGCGGTAGCATTTCCCCTCTGCCACGGTATAAGATTAATTGATCATGTATATTTACATTCAATTTTATACCTTATCACTAAACGAGACAGCCTATAATTGCGAAACAATAATTTCGGACTTAAAACGTTTGGGGTTCACACGAGACTTCTTTTCATAATTTTTAACGTTCAAAATTAGAATCTAAAGTTATGGTGAATAAAATCCAAAGATGCGGATTTCGTATTACCTCGCCCCCCGCAAAAAGTGTCAGAAATGTTTGTTTGTAGAATTACACGCGTAACTAGTCCTTATATAAGTAGTCAAAGTTGGTCACAGATTATTTAATAGCAGTATTGGAAAAGTTCACTTCTTTCGAAACCAGTTACGAAACTCAGTTTTGAAAGCGGACGTACAGTACGACCAGGAAAATAATTCCGCTCGTCAAACTTCGTTTGCGCAGAGCGGGCCCAAGTCTCCGACAAAACCCAAAGTCATTTAGTAATCAAAGAGTGCAAAGTCGGATAGCAGCGAAAAGGGCGCGAAAACAAACTATCCAATAGCGTAAACGGATTGAAGGTGGCACATCCTGATTGGTGAATATAATTTCGCGCGCTATTAAAATGTGTCAACTGCGCAGGTACATCGGTAAGACATATAAACCTGGTACTACTGTAAGTGTCTTTTTGTCCTCTTGCATGCAGAAAGCTCTCAATAAATTGGTCTTAATTTTGTTATTGGTCTTGTTTGAATCTAAAACTGAATATTGTTACTATATAGCTTTCTTGTTATAATAACGTAGGTAAGGAATGTCGGCTTGTAAGTTATGCATGGTTGGCAGTATCAAAGCTGCTTCCAAAATGTCGGCATGTCCCCTTCTCCCCTTCACCCGCAGGCTAAATCTTTGGGAATCTCTGGATTTATAGAATGTACAAGCGGCGCCCGCGTCTTCTTACACAGACTTGAAATTTCAAGTTTTCCCATTTTTGCTAAACGATAATGAAACAAATAATATAAAAAGTAAACCTTTTATTTTAGACAGCAATATAATAATAATAAAAAAAAAATTACATAAATGTCGATGTATATAATACGTATGATTATAAAGTTGTGAAATTATAGATAAACAAATATTGATTTGTAAAGGAACCATTCCTCGATCTGATTGTACAAAAATAAAAGGCTTAAAATAATGCAAGCAGCACCTATTGTTGGTACATAGTTCTGACTTAATCTCCTTATAATAGGATATTTTCTCCCCGAATCTGAACGTTCGTCAAGTATTTTATAGAAATGCAAATATTTATGGTATTTGAAGGGGCTTGCATTTTTTTCTAAGAAATAACTTATTGCTATTAAAATTGTTTTTGCTTTTGGTCCGTCGTAATTTTTCCCGATGCTGTTCGCATCTTCCAAAAGATGAAGGGCTGTAGGATCATTTTTCACTTTTGTGTTTTCTTTGACGAAATAACTGTAACAGAATATGTAAATTGTGTTGTGTACACACATTACATTAATTAACAATTAAAAACACCCTTTTAGAAAAAAATAAGGGTGTATTTGAAACTAAATAACTTTCTCTGAGGATCCGGGGTTGAAAAAGGATTTTTTTAGGCTGAATATCGTTCAGCCGGTCCGCATTTTTGTATGGAAGGTCCAAAAACTTGTCTCGTTTTTCGAGCCATGTTTCATAAAGAAAGTTGTTTATTTTATGTATTATAGGAATACACCCTAATAATTTTTCAAGTAATTAAAATTCGCGACTGACTGTCACACTGCTCTGTCACACCAGTGTAACGGGCAGGAATTTTTTTTTTCTTGACCTTCACACTAGTGTTACGGATAGGAAGTCTTATTCTTGACCGTCACACCACAGCGACGACGTTACATTCATCACTCTTTGTCACACTCACGTCGGGACCCGTCACACCACGCAGTCTGATGTATAGGAGTTTTGTTATAAGGGGTACACTACCGTCATTACTCCAATTCCTTTTTCAGAATATTTTCTACGACCAACGCGTGCGTTGTTCTTACAAAATATATCTTTCATACAAAATATGTCGAACTATCTGTCGGATAAAATAATAAGAACTTACTAAGAAGTGATGAAACAGACCGTTGAACTTTTGGCAGATCTTTTACGTTTATCTATTCTACATTCAAACATTTCAAAACAATATTTTTAATTTCTAAAAGGAAAGAGTCATTAGGCTTTATTTTTTTTAATTTATGAATTGTTAAAGAAAGAGAGAAGTTCTTGTTCTCTCTGTTGTGTATCTGTCTAATTTAAAGCGAGATAATATATCTATGCATATTTATACATTATGTTGCTTACCTCAAACATCTTTTCAAATAATTGAAATGTTCTACGAAACACGAGCAATGCATTTCCATACACATGTGTTCAATAGCATTACCACAAACTATATCTACTGCATCATCATCGTAGATTTGCAATTGGCCCTCTTCTGTCTGCCAATTCTTAAAATACAACTTTCTTATCAAAGTAGACGTCATAACAGGCATTTGTTTGTTAAATACTATTTCATAAGTTTCATTCTTATGTTCTTCATAATATTTATCAATGGCGACTTCTCTTTGTACTTCTGTTATTATGGAAATCAGATCAAGTTTAGGCGAGAGGATATTAATTTTTTCGCAAAGAGTTTGTATGAACCAGGATCCAACCCGGTGCCTGAAAAAAATATTATGTCGTAGGGTCATTCTAATTCGGATCATTTATTTTTACAAAAAAGTGTTATCTTAGTAATATTTTTAGTCTAAAAGATGCATTATCAACAATATAACAATAACAAAAAAAGAGGTTGATCTGTAATATTTTAACAGAAAATTTGTATATTATAAAAAGTGAGTTACGCACGGCGACACATCAAGCTATACAAAACCAAAATAAGCTGGCCGCGCGTAGGTCGCGTAACGTATAACGACGCGCGGCCAGCTTATGTAGGTTTTGTATAGCTTGATGTGTCGCCGTGTGTACCTACACAGGAATGATACTAATATACACAGGAATGTCATATTTTTATTTTCAGAAAATCTGTTCCCTTTTTTTGAAAATACTTAATTCTATTGTAACTAAACTAGGTCAAAAAAACGAAAAAAAATTAAAATAGCATCTCTGTGTACCTAATACTGTGCCTAAAATCAACCTCCAAAAACGTTTGAAACGGCTAAAGGTTATACAAAACAAAACCTACAGAATCTTCAAATCAACAAAATGAATTTAACTGAATTTTACAAACAAATTTAAAAAATAATTTGTTTGTTTATGTGTAAGTGCACAATGAATAAAAAGCTTTGTAACTGTAACTGTGAAAGTAATTAAGAAAAAGGCATAACTGTTAAATTTTAATTTAATTTAATAAAGAAGACGATTAAATTTTAAAAGGGAAAAATTAAGGCGTATCCCCCACTGAACGACCTTGACCCTTTCAGAGCCGCCTTGCATTATTCGATCATGATTTTGAAAGTGTCCGATTCGAAAACAGTACTCCAATTAGTAGACAGACGATCTCTCAACCACTAAGCCGATTTACTGATTATATACATAACTAGAAAAATATTTTGCTTCACAATTGTTCGCTGCGTTGTTGAAACAGCAGAGCCATGGGGATTGGAAGCCAAACCTTTCTTTAGGGATCTGGGATGTCGTTTACGAGATAAGGGTTGTGAACCCCGCTGTGCAGCGGAGAAATGGTGCCAGCATAATTATCACTTTTGGTCTATGTACGGCCAGAAGCAAATAGGTTTTTCATTGTGTTATTTCAATACTTTGTTTAGTTTAGTTATATTTTAGGACTTACAAATAAAGAATTAAGCATAATCTTTACGACTATTCCCCAGAATATCTCTGACCACCCAGAGATATCCAGTGTGACGGGGGGTGAGCCCGTCGCCACTTTTAATGAAGAGTGGGTGCAAAACGTCAGTGGTGTTACAAATCGTACCTAAATTCAGAAAAACTCATTGGTATCAAGATGGATGGATTGGGATCGAACCATCGCTTCCTGCACGGCAGGCAAGGTTACTCGCCACTGGACCACCACGGTACGGTACTTGCAGCACTTACAAATAAACATTGCACAAATTATGTATAATAAAGGTGAAAAAGTACTAATTTATAACATTTTTTTCTTGTTTAGTGGAAAGTTTTGTGATTATGAGAGTATCTCCTTCTGTTAGTGATTTTCCTTTGGCTTTAGGAGTTGAATCTGTTGGAAAACTAGTTTAACTGCTGGAAACACAGCCCCCGCTTCAGTCAGATTGATCGAGCTAGCCGGTCGATGAACACCGTCGCGTTGTTGTTTTGGTGTGATTTATACATTTCATGTGACATCATATAGCCGTGGTGGTCCAGTGGCGAGTAACCTTGCCTGCCGTGTAGGAGGCGATGGTTCGATCCCCGTCCAGGCCGACTCGTACCAATGAGTTTTTCGGAATTTATGTACGATTTGTAACACCACCGGCTTTTCGGTGAAGGAAAACATCGTGAGGAAACCTGCATGCTTCAATATCGAGGCATGTATTGTACCTACTGTCCATTACAAGTGGCGACGGGCTCACTCTCCGTCACACTGGACAGAGTTTCGATACTACTAGTGAAACGTGGATTTTCTGAACTTTCAGAATATCTCTGACTACCCCCTCGGGGAATATAGTCGTGAGCATATGCATGTGACATCATTATTTAGAGATTGTGATGAACAAGAGGGAGTTAAGCGCTTCATCTAACCTAACCTAACCCTCACACAGTGCTGTCACACAAGTGTGAAGGTTAGGAATTTTTTCACCTATCCTTCACACTAGTTTTAAAGATGGGAAGTCACATTTCTAACCGTACCTACGTGTAGTCGACAGGTTTTCAAATGTAAATCATTTGTACTTATTTACCCAATGTAATCGTTCAAAACTGATCATTGTGAATACACGAATCTAACATAAGCTACTAGCTAGCTTGCTTACTAGGTATGCTGTATTGATCTTTATTTCCATGTGTACAATAATAAACATAAATTGTATGTTCACGCACGACTATTATATAGACAATCTTTTTTCACTATTTCCTCTACCCTAAGGTTGTATGGAAGAAATCGCTTTTTAACGATAAGACTGCCTGTTTTTGTGCCTTTTGTATTTCCTGATTGATTGCTCTCTGTATACTCTGTTTTTTTGGTGTCAAATAAAGTATAATTGATTGATTGATTGACTATTATTTCCCATGGCAGAAGACTGTGTTTAAGAATATCTCTCATATTCTTAAACGCAGGGACAATTGAATTTACAAGAATTATATTATTATTCTTGTAAATTTATTTCGATAAGTTTGTGTTCAATTGTCCCTGCGTTTAAGAATATTTTATTATTATTATATATATATATATATATATATATATATATATATATATATATATTATAATTAATGGACTCTTGCTTGTGCGTTAGCACTGCATTTCCGCCAGTGTCAAGTGTTTATGGGAGAATCTATTCCAATCTCATGAATTGTTTTTGGTCAAGAACAAGAAGAGATTGAGGATTGCTGAGCCTCGTGGCAGGCAAAAACGCGAAGCGCGAAATCCACGCGAGACGAGTGCTCGGGTCAGAACCTGCAACGTCTCATTATATTTGTTATTTAAAAACTTTTGTTTATGTCGATGTTACTGACCTCGGAATTTTTTTTGTGTTCTGCATTATTTTGAATCAAAGATATAATTTGTCTGCATCGTTCAGCACTTAACTTCCTCTTGTTCACCACAAACTCATTAAATAACGATATCACATGAAATAATGTATAAATCACGCCAAAACTACAACGCAACGGTGTTCATCGAGCTTTTCAAGGTAGAAAATAAAAATTTTAAAAATATCTTATAGAAATATTAAGGAGACAAAATAATAGTGTTAGTTAAATTGGACATTCATAAACCTGCATTCTTTATGGCATAAAATCACTAACAACATGACAAAAGTCACTACCGACATATTTGGCAAAAAATGTTTTGGATGGAAAACTAGCTATCCTATTTTTCGTGTTTTGTGTAATAATTAGAGATCTACACTTTGCCTTACAGATTGAGGATTAATTCAAAGATAAATTTTTACTTACAACCTGAAAGATGGATGTCCGTAAAATGAACTATGTAGTACCAGGATGTCACAATGCAGAGGTAGATAGTATTGTTTATCGGGATCGCAGTCGACGTCTTTGGTAATTTTTAACTCTGTATTTGTAGGGTACCCTTTCGAGTCATCGTCACCGCGGCATGCCTGGAACGGGAGAATACGAATTTAGTTTTTCTTTGTAAACAGGCATTGACGTATATAAAGTTACTACCATAATTGCACAGGCCTAGTGTTTTGCTGATATGCCATAATTATCCTTGAACCACGATATTTTTAGTGGCATCCGATACAAAATAAAAGTCGGGTATCGTACCATAGTTCATAAAAATTACATCCTGCAGTCAAATGTTTTCTAAAAATCCAAAAAGCCACCATGGGTATTGGGAACGATGTACTGACGGAAACACCACTTAAAACAGCCACCCATCCAAAGATTGACCGAACATCGTTGCTTACTTAGTTTCGATGATCGTTTCCAATACCGAAGGTACACTACGCCAGTGAGCTTCTTTCACATATTTTTTTAGAAACCTTTTTATTAGAGATTTTCAATGTCCACCTTCAATTTCCTATTAAGGGAAAGAATTCGGAGTGCGCTCCATACAAACGAAGTCTGGTGGTATTTCCAATATTAAAGTCAATTAAATTTTTCAGAAACAATCTTGAAACTAATCTCCATGTTTGTATGAAATCAGTTTTTCGTTAAAATGTATATATGTAAATTCCCATACAGATCTTAAATTAATCCTAGCATTAAAACTATTTTAACGAAAATCTGACCAGGCAAACATATATTAGTTTCTAGATTGAAAATTGCATTGACTTTAATTCGATAGTATTGAAATGTAATATTTTCAATACTATCAAGACTTCGTTTGTATGGAGCGGGCATTTGCGCTCTCGGAACAAAGCGAGCCGCATCGCAGAGGAAAATACATACTTCGCGCATTAGAGCGTGTTCATATAGATTGTATTATGTAGAATGTGTTGTTTTTTTATCTATTAATTGTGATACGAAACGAAAATGGCATAGATCAGCGGCCGTAGAATGCACTCTAGCGCTTTCGCTCTCTTTCTATTTGCGCGCGAACGAACGAGATAATAAAAGGCGTGATATAGCCTTATAGCCCGCATCATGGTACGGCCGCAGACGCGATTAGGTCTGAAAAAACGTATCAAGTTTTTTTTTCATTATTATTTAAAATAGTGAACATAAATATTTTTGAATTATTTAAGATAGATATGGGGATTTTATTGAGAGACATTTGGCGTATGCTTTGCCCTAATATTCTTATTCTTAATATTAATAATATAATTCCTAATATATTTTGAAGAACTGCCGGTTAAAATCGATTCGCGTTTTTGTTTTTGCGTAGAACTAGGACTATTTCATTTTAAAATCTCTGAGATAGAAAATATTGCTATCGAGAAAATTATCTAGAAATGGTTTTCTATTCAGACAACCAAAAAAAAAAGACATGGCAGACAGATCTCACGCATCCGAATTTCTTCTTCAGCGTTGCATACGGTTTCCTCACTTTTATAATACTCACTTGAATTATGAGAATAATTGGCTTCGTTAATAATGTTGGATTTCTTGAGACACTGAAGTAATCGAGTACAGTGCGTTCCCCGTATACACCTTTCAAATCCTTGGCACGCAGCAGACCATGTGTCGTACCGTGCGTTAGGATCGCTATGGCGATGCATCCGTAATCAGTAAAGTCCCTTGCACTGACTGCAAAATAAAGAAACATACGAGGTGTGGTATTCTACTTAATTTAGATATCCCAAAACCAAAATTTGAAAATATTGTATTTTGAAAAAAACATTTTTTTCTACTTTTTCTACGTGCAATGCAAACATTATAACGAAAATTACGTTTTTAAATTTTATGAACTCATACAAATTGTTTCTATGTACACTTTGTTCATGTTTTATTCGTATTTTTTGTTTATTTTCCCAATTTTCGCGTGGCAGGACTCTTTTACGTTGATAGTATCATAGACATAGTTTCTGGGTGATCGAGCTTTTTCCGGTGTCTTCCAAATCAATCTAAATAGGTTTCAACCCAGAGAAAACACGTTTTCACACGAAAAAAAATGTTTTCTTTAAATTTTGTTCCCAAGGTCATCTATAAGAATATTGAAATTACGGTAGGCTAAAATTCCATGCTACTTATTTCAGCCTACTGCAACTTCAACATAGATGGCGTTGACCAATGATATTATATATAACGAGCGTTAACCCGCGACTTTTTCCGCACAAATTATATACCAGATTCTAAGTCAGATAATAAGCTATCAAACAAAAAAGTTTCATCAAAATCGGTTCAGTAGTTTTTGCGTGATGCTTGTTCAAACAAACAAACACACAAACAAACAGACAGACAAAAAATCCAAAAATTGGTGATATGGAATCAGGGATACCTAAAAACCATATCGTATCTTTTTTTTGTTAATATCTTCAATGTACAGACAAACTTCCTGTTACAGTTTTATAATAGTTTAGATTAGATTATACCAAGCGTTGACAAAAAAATTTAAGCAACCGTTTTGTTTTTGGATGAAAACGAATTTTCTCAGTAATTAATTCTATCGGTGAAACATTATCTAAATACAAAGTTTCATCCAAATCGTTAGAGTCATTTTCTAGAACGCTATTACAGATATATTATTATATAATACGAGCGTTAACCCGCGACTTAGTCCGCACAAATTATATACCACATTTCAACTCAGATCATAAGCTATCAAACAAAAAAAGTTTCATCAAAATCGGTTCAGTAGTTTTTGCGTGATACTCGTTCAAACAAACAAACACACAAACAAACACCCAAACAAACACACAAACAAACACCCAAACAAACACACAAAAAATCCAAAAATTGGTGATATGGAATCAGGGATACCTAAAAACCATATCGTAACTTTTTTTTGTTAATATCTTCAATGTACAGACAAACTTCCTGTTACAGTTTTATAATAGTATAGATAATGTATATACAAACAAAAATGTTACTCTGGTATAGTAGAATGGGATTTTCTGCTGTCTGTATTTATGAAATATGTAGGCACTTACATTCGGTTAGAATACTGAGGACTTCATTAATTGTTTTATCCTTATAACAATCCTCTGTTTCAAATCCTAAATTACCAAAAGTTTCCTTCAAGGCTTTAACGTCATCGTCAGTTCCAAGTCGCAGTTCAGAGAAGCCTTCCACTTCTTCCTGATTTATTATAAGCATAGCATTTTTTGAGAATTTACCCAATTCATAAGTAGCCGCTTTTTTAGTCGAAGGTCTACTGTTCATTAATTTTCTATCATTACTTTGTACTTCTCCAATGTTTGACTGTGGTGGAGATTCAGAAGAACCATTAGGTGCAGTAGACTCCTCTCTTGAAGTAGATGGTTCAGTAGTATTATTAGAAGCTGTTCCTGTTGAATTATCTTCCTCCGCCGATTTCGTTTTATTAATGGAATGTTCCGATTCTGTAAGTTCTGGTTCACTATCGCTTTGCTCGGTATAACATAATGGAAATGGTCGGCCCAGATCATAAATCTCGGAATATTCCTTAATTACTTGATCAGCATGCCCTGTACTAGTACTAGCATGTGATTCTAGTTTAGTGTCTTTAAATATATTTGTTGGTGATGAATTTTCTTCTTCTACTGACTTTGGTTCACAACATTTGAATTTTGTATCATAAAAACAGCTAATCGGGACAGGAGCTTCGAAATTATATTTTTTAACTTTCTTAAATTGTTCTGTAATATAACATTGGGCAGGAGACGCCATTCTATGCCAAGAAGTAGTTACTTCCTGAAGCTCGGCTTCCAATTCTGAGTACCATTCACTGGCAATATTTTCTGGAATCACTACATAATTTGTTGCAGGATTAAATACATGGGCATCACGGTATATCATATTATCATTTGATCTATATTTAGCGAGATCTTTCTTTGAGCGTATTTCCTTTCTCCAAAGGCTTGAAATATTGTCTAAACCAGCCATATTTAAAGTGTGCTTCGTGAAACCCTGGGGCTCTACAAGGCTTCTGCGATGACTTTAGCCAAATAATATCAATCTAAAGAACGAAGCTCATCAGATCTTGTAACAAATAAAAATACAACTCTAAACCATGAGAATCACTGTGTTTTCGAGAAAAGAGTTTTAACGTCAGTGTCAGTTTATGGTTTATTTAAAATTCGTAATTGGTATTGTAATTTACTACCCACCGATACAATAATTCGGCTCTTAAAGCATTTCTTTATTTTGTACTATCCGTTTTAGTATAATTTGCACGAATAATACTTCTTATTCAATGACTTGTCTCCTTTAGCTTCACTGATCGTCTGCTCTGGTATACCGTCAGATATTTGGACTTCAAATATCCTATCGTATCAGGTTTGTGGTCTCTGTAATAATTTATGAAGGATTTAGTATTCACCCTACAATAGAAGCACGATGTTTGATGGAAACATTTAACTCAATAGTTCTACGCTTAAAATATAAAGCGTCGAAATAAATTCAGTTAAAATACAAGTAATTAACACAAAAACCAGAAATTCGTTTCTCAACATCGATAGCTGAAGAGACTATTTGACGTCAAGAGGAAAGGCGAGTTGAAATGGAAATTTGGAGAATAAGTCACTTTTCCGACTCTATATTATATATCTCTATATAGACCGCAGAGTATGACTGCTTTTATTTCTAGGTGAGTTTCCTTAGGATTAATATTGGAATAATGTTAAAATATTTGTCTTAACTTAGTAGAGAATGCGTTATACAACAACGATGCACGCATAGCATAGCATGCATAGCATATGCTCACGACTATATTCCCCGAGGGGGTAGTCAGAGATATTCTGAAAGTTCAGAACATCCACGTTTCACTAGTAGTACCGAAACTCTGTCCAGTGTGACGGAGAGTGAGCCCGTCGCCACTTATAATGGACAGTAGATACAATACATGCCTCGATATTGAAGCATGCAGGTTTCCTCACGATGTTTTCCTTCACCGAAAAGCCAGTGGTGTTACAAATCGTACATAAATTCCGAAAAACTCATTGGTACGAGTCGGCCTGGACGGGGATCGAACCATGGCCTCCTGCACGGCAGGCAAAGTTACTCGCCACTGGACCACCACGGCTATATGCGGCGATGCACGCAACTTGAATAAATAAAATACACTATTGTAGGAGCACTTAAAACACAATTATTTGAAATTAATTTTGACACAATAAGGAAAATTACACTATTATTGAAGGTACCTAATCTTTTTGATAAATATTTAGAAGTGTTATATTTTGGTGGACCGACGACCTTGTGAAGGCGGCGGGATCCCGTTGGATGAGGGCAGCGCAGGACCCGTCGTTATGGCGATCCTTGGGGGAGGCCTATGTCCAGCAGTGGATGTCCATCGGCTGAGATGATGATGATATTTTGGTGAGCAATAAATTATTGTTTATCAATAAACTGGAATGTTTTTGGTTGTGGATTTGATCGCTAATTTTTCAACGTCCATTTTGAAGTGAGTACCTTTTTTTTAATTTGTTTTAAGTTGAGTGAAAGGACGTAAGAAAGTTAGCATAAAGTTTTTTTAGAAACTTACATGGTTAATTATTATAAGTTCACTGAATGAGGCGTTTGGTGTTCGGAAGATGGAATAATTAACTGTGCGGTTAGTCACTAACTATCAGGCATGCTCATAACATCCTTAGTCATTGTACATAATAGTGATTGTTCAACTATTTTTGCACTGTCCCTGTCAATGTACAATAAAAACTTCACCATCACACTTTGTTCATAAGAAGTTTTTCTGACATTGATTGCTCTACAACACCTTTTTTACTTTTTGAATATCATCATCATCATCATCATCATCTCAGCCGATGGACGTCCACTGCTGGACATAGGCCTCCCCCAAGGATCGCCATAACGACCGGTCCTGCGCTGCCCTCATCCAACGGGATCCCGCCGCCTTCACAAGGTCGTCGGTCCACCGTGTGCGGGGCCTACCCACGCTACGCTTTCCGGTACGCGGTCGCCACTCGAGAACTTTTCGGCCCCATCGGCCATCGGTTCTGCGAGCAATATGCCCCGCCCACTGCCACTTTAATTTAGCAATTCTTTGGGCTATGTCAGTTACTCTGGTTCTTCTGCGGATCTCTTCATTTCTGATTCGATCTCGCAGGGAAACTCCGAGCATAGCCCTCTCCATTGCTCGTTGGGTGACTTTCAGCCTTTTTATGAGGCCTTGAGTGAACGACCACGTCTCTGTTCCATATGTCATCACTGGCAACACACACTGATCGAAGACTTTCGTTTTAAGACACTGCGGTATTTGGGACGTGAAGATACTACGTAGCTTCCCGAACGCTACACCTTTTTTACTTTTTGAATTTACAACTTGTTAATGAAAAATTAAAAACGTTACAATATTGAACGCGGTGCTATTTTACTTTGGAGCCAACACCAAAATTGCGCAAAAAAAACCTTTTCTATACATTTATAGCCATTGATTTTTTCTATGGAACAACTGAAATTTTTTTCTCCATATCGATGTTCGTTCCATAGTGAATTTTTATCAGTTTGACGGCCTGAAGCGTCTTCTTATTACAAGCTGTTTAACATGTGGAAAACCTTTATATTAACAATGGATCTATTATCTTAAGCTGACCGTTTCGTCGTGAATCTTGACCGTTAACTTTTTGAGTTATCGCAAATCGCAACTCTACAAAATTCAGTTGCACGTAATTATGTACGTCATAGTTCAGGAATCCTCATAGTTTCATCAAATCTGTTTGTCCGTCCATCTCTGTCGTATAACAAAGTCGTAACTTTTACGTTTCACTGCTATTTTTAATGAAATTTTACTAGGCTACGCTTTTAGTTCGCACAAACAAAAGACTCATTCCCAACTCTTGTGATTTATGTATTTAAAATGAAATCAACTCTGATTTGATTATACAAGTTGGTTAGTAAAACATAATCATCACCACCATGCTATGTTATCTTAGTACAAACTAAGAGGAACGCTTATTTTCTTTAGACAGCTTCCGCCACGTAAGGGTTACGTTTCGAAACAATATTTCGCATTGGCGTAGCAAGGAGGGGCAGAGGTGGGCGACGCCTACCTCAGAAAGCTCGTTGCCTCCCCTAGAAAAATAGAAAGTAGTGAACAAATAATTAAATAGTAGTAGGCACTGTTTTATCGCCGTGTGGTGTCGGCTAAGAATAGCACTATCCCATTTCCTCCCGTGGGTGTCGTAAAAGGCGACTAAGGGATCTACCGGAGGATGGGCAGCAGCATCCTCTGAGTACACACATTCAATCCAACTGCGATTGCCAACCCGCCTGCCAAGCGTGGCGATTATGGCAAATCCCCCCATTTTGGGGGAGGCTTATGTCCAGCAGTGGACGTCTGTCGGCTGATATGATGATGATGATGACTGTTTTATCATAATCTTGTGAAATTCTAGCCGAAACTCAGAGGCAATACTGCAAAATTTCGAGCTCGCTTCGCTCGCTGTAGATGTATAGGCATGCAAGGGCTGAAACACTCATACCACAACTGTTATTGTTTATTAAATAATCGCGTTCTTTCACCTTTATAACATGTGTTCTACAACCTAATTAAAAATACCAAGCCAAATTCTGGTTACGGCGAGAGCCTTTAGGAAAATTAACTTTTGGATCGGGCCTTGCCACGAGAAATGTGAGTCTTACCACTGGGGCGGTAGCTATGAGCTGGCTGGATGGCCGGTTGCCCCCCTCAGGGAAAATCTCTAGCTACGCCAATGACTATTTGTTGAACTAGGGTTCGTATCTAAATTGGCACGATAGCGCGCTATACCTCACTGCTGTAATAGCGAAATATTTCGCTCACTTCTGACTGTCTTGTTGGTCTAGCGATCTAGACCAAGTCTAGGTCAGTTGACTCACGATCGGGGTAGCTATGGTTCGATCCTCGTGTTGGTCGATCGTCTTTTTCAATTTAATATCGTAATGTGGCTCCCCCTGGTGCTAATAAGCAGCAACGCTAATAATTAGGACGTCCTAAAATTCATGGCGACTGTCTCTCTATACAGGGTAAACTTAAGAGGATAAACCAGTACGGTTTTGTCCATATAAACGTATTTGCCTGTTTTCTCCCTGGATAATAACACTAGCGCAAATATTGTTTTACCGTACAATCTATGTCACCTCTGCCATGTCCCTATGTTTTGCTTTTTAACCATCCAGCAAACACATTTGACGAATATTATAAAGAAAAAACGCAAAACATACGGACATAGCCAAAGTCTTTCTCATATTATTTTTGAAAGAATTATTAAAATCGGTTTAGTTTTGGAAGAGGAAATAGGGGAATACGAAATGCTGATTTCGTCGTTTTTTTTAATATAAAATCGGTCCGAGCTGCAGTTGTCTCGCGGGGTGTTGGGGCCGGATCTGGTAAATACGTATATTAGCATTTCATGGGTCGAAAAACGAAAAAATGTTTGGACCTCCCATAGAAAATAGATCTCATAATAATTAAAAACTAGTTGCGGAGACATAATCAACGATATGATAGATATTGCACTCTATTAAAGTAAGTGCTGAATACGCTCCACCATTTGCTGGTTGAAGTTTTGTCATATTTTACTTTTTGGACTAAAAGCCATTTTACTTTTTGACTTGGACACATGAAAACACTTTCCGTGTTGGGTTCTGCTTCATAAATTAAGCTTTTTATTCACTTGCTTTCATGACTGACGGAAGAATTTGAATCTGACCCGTTATGTTCCAGTACCTACTTCTGTTTTGATTATGTTGTTCTACACATTTAGAACTTTATTGTAAGCTCGATTTCTTTTCCTGTTTCTGGCATTTGGGGATCCTGGTGTCTTCCTTACGGTTACTTACCTAAAGTATGTTAAATGCAAACTGCAATCTATTATCTAACGTCATGCCAATATTTTCTAAATATCTATACATATATCTCTTTTAACGATTGATTCACTTCCCTAATTCCCTACATCTCCACAATCCACATAACTAGGAATCACTATTTTACATAACCTCACTTTTCTGTAAGACAAGTAACAATAAAACCCACTTTCAAGCGCATAAAATACTAACACTGCCATGCATCTACATTATGGAAAGTTGTAAATTTGTACGAAAATACACCGAATTCTACACAAAACGATCCGACATGCCCACCAACTATTCACTAAGAAAACAAAATAGATAAGAAAATACAACAAACGACAAAACATTTATCTACCATTTAAAACAATTATTAATACAAAAATGCTACTATACTTTAGATGAATACCAGAATGATAAAACAATAAATAATTATATATTTTAAGTTGTAATATATTACTTTCTTACAGAAAGAAATAAATAATATTTTTATAAGTACCTACATTTATACTTACTAGTAGATACACTACTCTGATAAAATACTTTTTCTATTTGAAATAAAAGAATGTAAATATCTTCATTAATTTGTCTATTCAAGTCCTCCTCTCTTTTAAAATTGCTGTGCCCTACCTAACAGGGTTCACAATGTTGTACTATTATTAAGATTACACCACCTATTGTATATACCATTGTGAAACGCAATAAAGCATTGAGTATAATAAAAGAAATTTTTCAGTTACATTTTTTACGTTTGTGTGTGCATGCAATCCGTTTTTTACACAAAACACCTTTGACTACTTATATAGTCAAAGCAAAACACTCAATACAGGTTATAAGTAGCCTATACTAATAATATTATAAAGAGAAGAAATTTGATTTTTTGATTGTTTGTATTGAATAGGCTCCGAAACTACTGGACCGATCTGAATAATTCTTTCACCATTAGAATGCTACATTATCTGTGATGAATGTAGGCTAAAAAAACGGCCCAGTGTGTGTCGGGATTTTAAGGCGGTACGAAGTTCGCTGCGGTCATCTAGTCTATTCTATACTATTATAAAACTGTAAATTAAAAAAAAGAAGTGTGTTTATTTGCTTGTTTGATCGAGCATCACGCGAAAACTGCTAAACCGATTTTGATGGAACTTTTTTTGTTTGATAGCTTATGATCTGACTTAAGGGTCTATGTCAAAAAATAATTGAAGCGAAAAGGGCGTGTGATAGCTTATATTACTGCCTGATGCGAGAGAAAGAGATGGAGCGGGCGCCTGAAACGACGCAAGCGTAAAACAAACTTTATTTAATTGTGATTGTACTATGTATGTAAGTTCAATTCTGCTCTAATCAAAATTTGTAAAATATCAATCTCTTTTTTTTTAAATCAAGGCTCGTGTTTCTATTACTCGCCGTTTAGCAGTTCCAAGCATTTATCGATAACGACGGAGGCTACTTTGGCTTGTTTTTCTATCGAGAAAATGTGTCTTAATCGTGTTTTGATTCTAATCAAAACTTTAATTATGTGTTTAATTTACACATATCCGCTAATACTCCTACTGTCCTATTTTTTTCACATAGCCTCTTAAAATCTGGTATATAATTTGTGCGGACGAAATCGCGGGTTAACGCTAGTACATAATAATAAATGGATAACGCAGTTCCCCGGTTTGGAAAAGTGCGGGTTCAAGTCCCACCCGAGACAAATTTTTCAATCTTTAATTTGATTCGAAGTTTCCAGTAATTCGAGTATTCGAGTAACTAGTAAAAAGAAAAAGCCATACGAATAATAATAATTCGCACTACACACTCACACTAGTGTAGCCTTATCCCCATTTTTACCCAACTGCACCAGAAGTAGAGTAATGGTTTTTCTGATTTATCATAGCAACTCCACGCGTTACTAATAAAAATGTATTTTCACCCTTATGTAGCCAACGTACACGGAAATTTGGCGCACCGTGTAATGTCTGGCAGATAGTGCCTTTGATGCATAGCTTATTAAAGTAAGTGCCCAAATGTAGTGCCTCCAGCTATTTAGGGCCTATTACTGTAATAAGTTCGTGGCCCATTACAGTAGTAACATCTCTACCAATTAATTAGGAGGAAATATTGCGTAATTTTTGAGGGTATTTTCTTTTATATATTTTTCCAGGAATACGTTTTTGGTTGACATGTGTAAGTAATGTTGGATAGAAGATACAGAAAATTTGTATTTGTCATATAGAAAACTTTTTCTCTGTTAGTTTATGATTATTATCCGGTATTCAGTATTATTTGTTTAGCTGTAAATTAAATAAGAGTTTTCTGAGTAGACAATTATTAGTGAATATTATAATGTCGTAGAAGACTGCGAAAATTTAAGAAAAAATATTATATACAAGGTGAAATTGATATCATTAGCATCCTTTTTAACTAAGAGTCTACCCATCAAAATGAAAAACTTTTACTAGGGGAGCAAACCGATCGGAGCAATTAAAAAATCAGCTGTTCCATACTTAACTGCAATCTCAACGCGCGAGTTGGCGACTCAAATGCAGCAGATATTTTTTGCTCCGATCGGTTTGCTGCAATAGTAAAAGTTGTTCAGTTCGGTGGGTAGACTCTTAGTTTAAAAGGATGCTAATGATACCAATTTCACCCTGTATAAAAGGAAACTGTGTTTGTGTGAATAGGGCTAAAACCACTTTAACCAACACTCTCAAGGCATTTTCACTACCTTAAGAGAGTTAGTAGCAGTGGCAAATGGTTATTGATTAGATTAGATTAGATTCGTTTATTTCATATTATAACATGTCACATTTTTACATAAATATTTTACATAAAATGTCCATTCATAACATGATCGTCTAATTGTATAATAAAATAAAATTAGCTATGTCAAAATAAAAATAATGATTAAACAATAAAACATTAAAGTTAAAAATAGTCTATCGACTATTTACGGAACAGAAAAAAAATGTCAACAACATAAAAAAAAATTAAATTTAATATAAAATACTTAAGTAGGTACTTCAAAGCTTTTTGTTAAGAATTCGTTATCGGAAAAGAATTATCCAATAAAAAGGTTTTTAATCGGCGATCATATTGGAGGCACAAAAAACCACCGCAAGCTAAGTTTGCAATATTTTTTAAATGGGTGGTAACCTAATTAATTAAGAGCGATGATAGCCCATACGGAAGAGAGCTAGCGCCTCAATCCTGAGGACTCGGTTCGATTCCTGGCCTGTACCACTAAGTTCTTCGGAATTTATGTACGGTTGTATTTATCATTTACTAGCTCGGCGGTGAAGGAAAACATCGTAAGGAAACTTGCATTCCCGAGGATAAAAAGAAAATACCATAAGAGGTATGCGTAAAATATGGGTGAGCTTGGGGCGAACACAAAGGACCAGCGCTGGTCTCAGTGTTACAACGACCCTTGCTTGCTAATAGCCCAACCACAAATAATCAACCTAATTAATTTAGAAATACTCATTGGTATTTCGTTGTATTGCGTGTAGTATAAGAGATAGACGTACTTTATGTTAGCTTCAGCTGCAAGGATGGTTCAGTATTCATAGGGTGTAGAGCATCTCTGTGATGGGGATGGACCAGGTATGCCTGCATAACCGACCATAACAGATCTTTAAACGGCTGTAACTCATAAACCGACTGGAGTTATGCAGGCACATCCAGTCCATCCCCATCACAAAGATGCTCTACACCCTATGAATACTGAACCAGCCTTGCAGCTGATGATAATAAAAATTACATCTATCTCTTATACTACTATGGATTAGAACTCTCATGATTGAAAGTCTACACTTCTCCGCAACGCGTCACTGATGTTCTTCCTTGATTCTTGATTACATAATAATATAATAAATAATTCAATTGAACTTCCTTACATACGGAGCTGACACTCTCACACGATTAAATTTAAATAATCGAATTACCTAGTCTTCAAAGCAATGTGACAGTAATTCTAGTCGATTTGATTAACATTGAAACGGTAATGGAAACCGAATTAGAATTCATTAGCGGAAGTAATCACGCGTAAGTGCTTCTTGAGATCCTTTGACGAAGTGCAGGTAAACTTGCGATTTTGCGATTTCAGATAAAATCCACTCAACTACTGGTGGAATGCCTCAAATATCTCCACAACAATCGATTTTTGTAGCCCTCATCTACTGCTTTCTTGTGATATCAGCCAACTGGTGGGGGAGCGTCCAAGAGAGCGTCTTCCAGCTTGTGGACTTTCTCCAACCTTTGTTATCTATCCTGAATTCGTTCTGGGCCCTGTTTAATAAACGCGACAAGTGACATTTGGTAATGACAATTCAGAGTACATTGCTGAGAATGCTAGGACACATAAAGTACTTACTGCAAGGTTAGCGTCACTAGTAACCAGCTATATACTCTAAATTGTCAATTTAAATTGTCACTTGTTGCGTTTATTAAACAAAGCTCTCCTTACATCTTTCACTCAAGAATTATGATGTTTATCTGCTTATAATCGATTGTGACAGTAATTTTTATTTTTACATAAGCATATTACGGAAGTGTGCCGAATAAAATGCATGTGCAAGTGTTAGCGGTCACAGTATCTAGAATCTATTGGAATGGGAAATCTCAACGATCGGAGAAGTGATCGCATTTCATCGAAAGCGGTAAATACATTAATCAATCAATCAATCATATATTTATTTCAAATAATAAGACTCATAATAAACTAACAACAACCAACTCATATTAATATAGCAGTCCACTCTAGGCAATTAAATTACACACCAATTTCATTATGATAATATGTTTTCTTTAACTACCCAGGAATAGGTAAACTACTACAATATCAAAACAACCTCCTTAGTTAGTTAGTCGCCCAAACGCCCTCCTTAGTCGCAAAACGCAGTTAGTCGCCCAAACGCACGTGTGTGTCTTTCGACATCTAAAATTTCAACATACGCGAGAATTCTCTTACTCCTTTTGATCTAGTAATCCTTAAGATCCTACTTGCAATACCATTCGTGAGTGATGTTGTAAGTATATTTTAATAGGAAATTCTTAAAGAGGTGAGAGGAAATGCTGTATTTTTTATAAGTATTTTACTTTTTACCCAAGGAGGTAGATATTATGTCAAATTTAATTTTTACGAACAGATTACTGAATATACGGAGTGAAATTGATATCATTAGCATCCTTTTAAACTAATAGTCTACCCACGAAACTGGACAATTTTACTATGGGTTGCAAACAGATTGGAGCAAAAAAAGAGCTGATGCATACATTTGATTCGAGTGGGCATTATATGGAACAGCAGATTTTTTTGCTCCGTTCGATTTGCTCCCATAGTAAAAGTTGTTCAGTTTGATGGGTGTTGTCTACTTAGTTTAAAAGGATGATAATATCGATATCATTAGCATATAATTTCACCCTGAAGATAATATAGTTACGAAACTGTATTCAATTAGATTAGGTGTTCAACACTTTTTTAAGGGGATGATCAGACCGTCAAACTGAACCACTTTACACGAATGCACGAGGAAAGGTGGGCAAGAATAGTAACGCCCTGGATCCCAGAAAACGGTCGTCGGCGTCCAGGTCGTCCTAGGAAGAGGTGGCGGGACGATCTGGATGCTTTCGATGACGCGTGGCCAGAGCATGCCCAGGACAGAGATGGTTGGAGGATGAAAGGGGAGGCCTTTGCCCAGCAGTGGGATGAAGAGGGCTAGTAAAAAAAAAAAAAAAAAAAAGTACAAAACTGCAAACCTACTGGAACCAATGCATGGGACAGCTGATTTTTTTTTCGCGATTTCGATGTTGGTCCCATAGAGAAAGTTGTTCAGCGCGATCGTCTGATCGTCCCCTTAAAAAAGTGTCAGCATATTTAGAAGGACCCTATGCTGCTATAACTGCCTCCGTGGTCTAATGGTTAAGAGCATTGGCTCTCGACACGGAGGTCGTGGGTTCGATTCTCACGGGGGACACCTAGTGAAATGTCACTTTGTGCGTTTTTCCCCAGTTGGTTAAGACATTGCAGGCTGAATCACCTGATTGTCTGAAAAGAAAAATGATTCCGTGCTTCGGATGGCACGTTAAGCCGTTGGTCCCGGCTACTATCTCTGGTGGTAGTAGTCGTTACATAAGAACCACGTCAGAGGCCGTAAGGCGGTCTGAAAAACTCTGACACCAAGGCTCTGCCCACACGATAAGAAGAAGAAAGACCCTGTATGCTTCTTGCTAGACTCTTCTAAAATCTTCCCTGAAATGCGAGGGGAGGAGCGGTATCCGAACTAATCCAAAGTTAGTGTTTGACTGGGAGTAGTTATTCTGAACTTAGTTAGGTAGTAACTATTAACTCCCCTCTCCCCTCCCCCCTCCACACACACACACACACACCCGTACTCACCCGCACACGTATACAAACACACAAACATTGCACCTCTAGATTAATAATATAATTTTCTAATACCTACTATAGTTGGGGGCCTGGTGCCTGTCTAACAGGTTTTACAGCCGTTAAAGCCTTTTTCAGTCACCAGTTTCCACAAAAATTATTCACTGTATGAACCTGTATAATTAGAATGTTTGCTTGTATGTTTTTGGTGATAATAAATTTTTTTTTTATTATTTATTATTAAATAATCTTTGGTAGTAGAAGTAGACGGAGTGTTATAGTACTGTGTGGTAGTACTTTTATGATTAGTGATCGGATATCCGGTCGCTTTATTTACCTAAACTTAATTTTTCTCAAGAATAATGTGGACACGTCTTAATAAATTTATTTATTTTGATGAAAAAATCCCGCGTTCGTTTGAAAGTACCCCGGTACGGTTTGCTAAAAATTTTACTGACGTAGAAAATATCATAGAACATACCTTTTGTAAACATATTAATGCTTTCATACATATAAAAGAAGTTTGTTGTTTTATATTTCTAAGTTTTACTAAATTAGTCGATCCTGGGAAGCTGGGATTTTTGAAAATAAATTTTATTCAGAAAGGCATATCCATGTTATGTTTTCATGGTAAAAAAGTTAAGTTTAGTTAAAGAAGCGCTTTGGAAGGCTTCGCTGACATCAAGAGTAAACTCGAGCTTCTACATGATCAAAAAACCGGCTAAGTGCGAGTCGGATTCCTGCCCGACACACTGACCAGATTTTTATTATTTTGTGTTTTACCTAAGAGTATGCACACCAAGTTTGATGTTTTTTTACGATAGAGCAAGAACAGATAACGTTGAAGATAATACGTTTCTTGTATAAACAAAAGACAAACGAACTTACGGACAGCCTAGGCTTATTGACACCCTTTGGTTACGGAACCCTAAAAACATAAAAAATCCTCATTGTCATAGCGACCTCTCGTAGATAAATTCTTTGTTTAGTCGAATGTCTCAAGTCAGAGTTAAAAGGTCAAATTATTTTGGAATTCATGCTTTACAGATTTTCTTTCCTTTGATAAGAAATAATTGCTGGAATGCGGTGACGCGTATATGAGTGAGTACGGTGTAAAGGAAAAAAGTTCTTTGATTTCCATTCTAGAACGTAATTGGTGGATTTATTATAAAGTGGCTCATTAGAAGTCCAACTGTAATGTCAGATGAAAGGAGACTAAGAGGTTTTGCAGGTGACTTTGACAGGCACAGTCGGGTAGGTTTGTTTTAATTGATATACCTACTACCCAGAGAATAAAATTGGTAACTCTACTTCAGGGTCCTTTTTAATATGCGGACTTTAAAGGGGATGGTCAGATCGTCAAATAAACAACTTTCTCTATTTTCGAATAGAAATATACATAGAGAAAGTTGTTCGGTTTAATGATCTGATCATCTCCTTAGAAAACCGTTCAGTAGAATGCTCGATGATCTTAGCAGAGCCTCTGAACGAGTTGGTCTGAAAATGAACATGAACAAAACGAAGATCATGTTTGTCAAATGTCCATGTTGTACCCAGTTGAGACGGGTGGTCCCTGGAGCGCTGAGGCAAAGAATCTGGCTCGAGAGTTGGGTCGCCGGATGCGGGACAGGGGCTGCGATCCCCTGTCTGGTTCGTTTCTGGTCCAACATATTGCTTTAGCCATCCAACGGGGTAACGCCGCAAGCGTCTTAGGCTCGTTTAGGCCAGAAATGAACCGCGGCGGATTCAATGAATAGTTTATATTTTTATACATATTTATGTTTTTTTATGCTATTACTATTAACCATTACTGTCTTTTCCTTCAATAAATATACTCTCTTGTTGTACCCAGTCCTGTAAAAATCGGTAATTCTTAGCCCGAAGTTGTTGACGATTATGTTTACTTAGGAAAAACTCATTGCTTGGGACAAACTATCCAGTTAAGTGTACGTTGATCTAACTTCGAGAAAGAGATCAATCGTTGAATCGGCTGGGCAGCGTTCGGGAAGCTACGTAGTATCTGGGATACGAGATCGAATCAGAATTGAAGAGATCCGCAGAAGAACCAGAGTAACTGACATAGTCCAAAGAATCGCTAAACTAAAGTGGCAATGGGCGGGGATCATTTATTGCTCGCAGAACCGATAGCCGATGGGACCGAAGAATTCTCGAGTGGCGGTCGCCTACCAGAAAGCGCAGCGTGGATAGGCCCCCATAAGGTGGACCGGTGACTTGGTGATGGCGTTAGGAACCCGTTGGATGAGAGCAGCGCAGGACCAGTCATTGTGGCGATCCTTGGGGAGGCCTATGTCCAGCAGTGGACGTCCATCGGCTGAGACGATGATGACTAAATGTTATAGGATCAGCGGCAGCGTTAATTTTCATGAAGCTGAGCAAAAAGTTGAGTGGAGTGCATCTTTGATTAGGTGCTTTACTATAAAAACTCCCATATAATTATTTATCTGTGGAAACTTTTAGTTAACAATGTTGTTTTATAAATTAAGATTAAGCAAAAGATATGTTCGGCGGGCAGATAGTCGGCATCAAGAGTAGTGACGATGATGATGCGGATATGTGTCGAAATACGACGTTACAAATATTTTCCATTACATTTTGGTTGCCATTGTCTTCTTAGAACCTTTTCCAATTAGTGTGGTTATTTTACTGTTAGCAGAATTTTAGTAGCTCCTAAAATCCATGGTTGCTTTTACTACGTGGTATTTACAATGCTTCTATTGTCTTCAAATGCATACATATCTGCATGTGACCAGTCGTTCTTCGACGTTCTGTTTTGTTCTCTATATGTTTAAATAAAAGGTCCATTTTGGGAGGCAATTTCTAATCCGTACCAAAACCGTTGAAAGAGCGTAACATAATTCTAAAACCCGACCCCGTTTCTGTTTATAAAGCCAAGGTCTCGCAAAATTTACTAAGGTCTTTCCCTAATTGCGGTCGACTTCCCTTCTTGAATATCTATCGTTCCGATTAATATTGTACTTTGAGATTTAGTTGTCACGACACAATTTCGTACGGTTTCGTGTGAAAAGGGCTGAAGGGTCAATGTTTGTTAACATTGTTATTTAGATGTTTCTGTATTAGCTCTTACAGTTTACGATCACGATTACCCATTGCCTTAAAAGCAAAAGTATGTTTACCTATATCTAGAATAATTGAATTGCGGAACAAAGGACTTAGTACCACTTCTAAAATTTTCAATCTTGAACCGTCTGTACAAAGGATCAGGTATGCTCTCAATATACATGGCTTCGTTGGCTGTGGACCTAGCATTGCATTCTTTTCAGCTGTTTTATTCATAAAACAGCATTTACAGCAACAACATTTTATTGGATATTTTTATCAAATAAAAGAAAAATGAAATAGATTTCAGATCTTAGTACATATTTTGTAAGTAGTACCAGACTTAAATAGCTATGATAGCTTAGCGTTAAATAACTGTGCACGCAACATACGCATCAGAATTTCTTCTTCAAGGAATGCCGGTTTTTACACATTGTTTTCATTCACCGTTTGAGAGCAGTCGCTATTACCTACATAAGTTAGAAAAACTCATTGGTACATGACATGTTGTCCGTGCGGATTCGAACCCGGACCTCAAGATTGAGTTTTCATACCTCTCTGCAATGCGCCACCGACGCTTTTCCATCTATTTGGAATATAGTTTTTGTAAATAAATCGTATTGCAATCGTGTCGTAACTTCAAAAGATATAAAGATACAACAATGCTTATTCATTCATTTAGGTGTGGCGTAATTTCTGGAGGTGGGTTCGAGTTACGGTTTTTTTTGTACGGAAAATTGTTGAATTACAAAATACAGAAATTCAGTACACAGGAATTTTACCCTTGGTAAGGTAACCCTTGTTTGGGAATTTACAAAGAATTCTCAATTTACGCGCGTTGCTTTTAATTTAGTTGTATATTTGAGTTTTAGACTGAGATTGAAAAATAAAGGGTCCTTCGTATATGCTGATGCCGCGGACGTCGCTGCCGACGCCGCCGACGTGTGGATGTTCTGAGGTTTCAGAATATCTTGAACTACCCCCTCGAGGAATATAGTCGTGAGCATATGCTATGCAAATCAGTTGTGGTCAAAGGTAGACCGCCAGGTATATCTAGACCGCATACCTACAAAGTTTGGCCACCCCTGTTCTAGGACATAGATGGAGCTTTGACCTGCAAGTCATTAAGTTCACTTCGAATTTATGTAACGCATTGTGGCTACATTGTCCACTATTACTATTAGGTACATAGCACTATTGTATACTAATGCTTTGTGTACAATATATGTTAATTATTCTGACTGGCAAATTAGCTTGCATGGATGACAGAGGATTGACCAATCGGTATCTCCACAGGGGTGTACAATTAAATATGTTCCATATCGAAGGGGGTGCTTTAGACCATCGAACTGAATTTTCTATGGAACATCAGATTTTTTTCCCGATTTCGATGTTGGCTATGGAGCCATGAAACTATGATGATAAAAAAATATCTAACAATGGTGTTAGATATTTTTTTATTAAATTTCTTATAGGTTTCTTATTTTTCAATTCATTTATTTATCCAAAAGACATTACAAAAAGGTTTCTTTACATATACTGCATTTCAACAAACGTTGGCAGATGTAAGTTTATGGAAAGTTGTTAAGTATACCCTGAAATCTTGTAATTTGTAACCTAACAAAGGGTGTTATTGAATACAAACACGACCTTATCTAGGTGTATAATTCTTTGTACAATCAGTAATGAAAAGTCATTGGTCTCAAACGAAAGAGAAAACTTATTATCATTCCAACGGTGGAGGTTCATATCGGACGCTTACAACCAGCCTCGGATCTAGGGGGGGATGGGGGGGGGGGGGTCAAACTAGGGCCATCGCCCTGGGCGGCAGTTTAAGGGGGCGACAAAATCAAGAGTTTGACACATAACTTATTGCAATGACTTGAAAATATTGCGAAAAAATTTTATGCTCGCCCCGCTCGCTCCTGGTTTGTTATTGTATTGAAACTACTTAGTCATACCTATTGCAGAATTCGATCCACATTTTGAGTCATAATTATTGCGACGAGCTAAACATATTACAGTAAAATCTCGAGGTCGCTCCCTCCAAGGTTGAAGTGAGTATTATTGCAACGACTTGTCCTCCCTGAGAAAAAATATTGCACCCATGGAGATGGAGAGGAGGGGCGCCAAAGACAAGTTTTTTGCCCCGTCTCAGGAAAATCCTAGATCCGGGGCTACTTATAACGTAACGCAATCTAATCTAATTTATTTGATTCTTTTATGAACTTTTCTCTCTTTCAGTAATTTAGTTATATGACGGATTACTAGAGAAATCACTATCTATAATTTTTAAGGAATTTCAATGTACTGAATAATGTGCAAGAAACTGTTTAATTGGTAAGAAGAGTTTGAAATGAGATTGCCAAAGGGCCTTTTGTTGATCTTTGACACTCGTCTTAGAATATACATTTTTGGACAAGCGCTCCCGAAAACTCAAAGGAGTGAAAAGTGCCCATCAATGTGAACAAATTTTACTATGGGACTAAATATGATTACTCAAAAAGGGTACTTTTACCCTTTTAAGTTTTCGGAAGCGCTTGCCTTACACCCTGTATTGTGTGTGTAACTACTCACCTGTCTTTATTAGTTAGGCAGTTATGCAGGGTGTAACAAAACTCCCTAGTAATACTTAAGGTGGTGCTTCAGACCATCAAACTGAACAACTTTCACTATAGAGCACACTTAGAAATCGCGAAATAAAAACCTGCTGCTTCGTACAAAACTGCAGTACCGGCTCGACTCAAATGTATGGGAAAGCAGATTTTTTTTTCTCGGTTTTGGCTCCATAGTGAAAGTTGTTCAGATTGATGGTCAGAAGTACCCCCTTAAGTATTACTAGGGCGTTATGTGACATTCTGTATTTAGTTATTAGTTTATTACGCAGCAGTTTCAAGGCCTGCTTAACGAGTGGTTTGATACTTCTGAAGCATTAGTATGGATGAGCGCACTACATCTTCAGCTTTGTTTACGCGCTTCACTTATTTATGTTTAACCAAGCGTTAGCCAATTGAAAATAGTTGAAATAGTTCATATTTAAACATAACAGATCTTTGCTTTGACTGGACCACCCCTTTTCTTCGCGTGGGTATCGTAAGAGGCGACTAAGTGATCAAAGGTTTCTTATGCAGTGTATATGGGGACTCGTCATAGCCCAGTCATTTTAAGGAGTTTTGTTAGGAGAGGTGGGAAGTAATTATTAATTGGACTTGACAATTCCCATCTGTTAATTGTTTGAATTAAATTTTATAATTTGACTTTTAAACTGTAAGCGGCACCATTTAGTGACAAAAACACTATCTGAAAACATATTTAAAAAAAATCGCTACGCAACATAGAAATCAAAATTGTGAGTTCCAGAAGGCTTTTAAATTAATAATATTAATACCAATGCACTCATTTGAATTAACAATTATTTAACAATATAAATTATTTTTGAGCAATAAAATAGGCATTGAAATTTAAAAAATGATATTTTTATTAGAAATAGACAAAAATATTTACACCATGTTTGAAGTATGTATGTAATGCCTTAAATATGTGCAAAAAAAATTAGCATCAGGTTTTTATAACGAGATAATAGCAAAATCTTAAATTTGGAACTGTTGCTGACGGGATTTTTTTTAATTTTGGTACATTTCGAAGCTCAAATTGGCTCTTAAATACTATACCGAAAAAAATATCAATTATTAATCAGTCCCGGCTCAAACCGTAAAATGACTGGGCTATCATTCCATCATGAAACTTAAATTGCTAAATGTGAGCACTATTACCACCCCGAAAGGGATTGCGGTCGTGACTTTATGTATGTATGTATTAGATTTAGTTTTGCGAGCCCAGATATAATTTTTAGACAGCTGAACGGATGTTTGAGACATCTACATTGATTTTAAAAAGTATCCTATGTCTGTAAGTTAATCCAGAATATATTCTGTGCGCCTTTCATCCCAATCTGTTTAGCCGTTTATATGTAAAATAAAATAAAATGCGTATGTTTATGAGTGCTCATGGTCAGAATCATCATCACAACCTTTCAAGTACATTTCACATTGAAGATTCACTAGACAGGACTACTAATCCTTAGTAGGATTACGAAATACGATATATCTATCTCTCTAGTTTGTAGCTGAATATTTCGTTAAATACATGCAGCACAATATAGTTGGCCGGTTAAATTGTAACTGGAGTTGTATAGTATGTGGGTATAGGTCTTGCAGTCTTGGATTATTAAACGTTCATGCCAAAATAAAAGACTACTTAAAACACTTGCACTTAAATCAAATAGCCATATACTAACTCAATATTATAGAGAATATGAAAAAATACTAAAAAGAGTAGTAAATACATCAAAAAAACTTCATTACATAAATAGAATAAAAAACTCGTCGAATAAAGTGAAAACCATGTGGAGTATCATAAATGAACGTACAAACAAAGTAGTAAAAAAAGATAAAAATAATATTTCACTTCAAATACAGAACTCTATAATATCTGAGCCAAAACAAGTAGCCAATACATTTAATAACTTCTTCGCTTCAATAGGTATGGAACAAGAAGGCATAAAAGGTTGTCCTTCTGCGCAGGGTCGCCCAGTCCTCCACCCAACTGAAAACTCAATATTTCTAAACCCAGTAGATTACAATGAAATTCACAAATCATTAATAAATCTACAGAACAAAAAAAGTCACGGGATAGATGAACTTCCACCGAGTTTACTAAAACAATGCGCTGATGAACTAGCTTTACCTTTTACCTTACTAATAAACCAATCCTTTACTACAGGTGTATTTCCAGAACTATTAAAAAAAGCAATAATAAAACCAATTCACAAGAAAAATGTTAAAACGGATCCAAATAACTATCGTCCGATTGCCCTTTTACCAACAGCTTCTAAAATTTTTGAAAAAGCCATGTACGATCGCGTGTACACATTCTGTGAAAAATTCAAAATTTTTGATGAGAGCCAAAACGGATTTCGGAAGAAACGATCCACAATTTTAGCGGTTTATAAATATATGCAGGAAGTTCTTAATATAGTAAACGATAAAAAATATGCTATTGGGATACTATTGGATATGACTAAGGCTTATGACAAAGTTCAGTATAAAATCCTTCTAAATAAATTGTATGGAGTTGGAATTCGTGGAATAAGTCACAAATGGTTTGAATCGTATTTAAAAAATAGACAACAATTAGTAGAAGTCGAATATTATAATTCATGTTCCAATGAAATAAACTATGTTCGCTCTGATGTCAAAATAATAAACGCATCAATTCCACAAGGAAGCGTTTTAGGATGTCTTCTATTTCTAATTTACATTAACGACCTCCCAAAAATAATGGAAGAGCCTTGTGTCTTGTTTGCAGATGACGTTTCCCTACTTACTTCTTGCAAAAATAGCCTAAACCTCAACAATAAACTCAATTCCATCTTACAAAAAACAAAAAACTGGATGAACGAGCATAACCTAGAAATAAACTTTTCCAAAACAAAAGTAATTACTTTCCACCCATATCAAAGAAAACCCCTAAACATAAATATCGAATTTAATGGTACAAATTTGGAAATTGTCAATGATTTCACACTGCTCGGTTTAGTAATTGATACTCATATAAATTGGAAAGCACACATCCAAAAACTTAGATCTAAACTTTCAAAATTCTCATACGCGCTTCGAGAAGTTAAAAAAACAACAGACGTACAGACAGCTATCGTTACCTACTACGCTTACGCCTATTCGTGGCTCAACTACGGTGTAATATTATGGGGAAATAGTACCGACGCGCCTGCCATATTCACTTTACAAAAGAAACTTATTAGAATAATAGTCAACATAGATGAAATAGAAAGTTGTAAACCCTTTTTTAAAGAATTTAAAATACTTACCCTTGCCTCAATCTACATCCTTGAGATTTGCAAATTCGTTCGAAAATATCCACATTTCTATACAAAGCGCGAAGACGTACCAACAAATTACTCTTTTAGACACAAGTACAGATTAATGTTACCAACATCGCAACTTACAATTCATTCGTCAAGCCCATTTGTTATGTCTATTAAGATATACAACAAATTACCTGAGCAATTGAAGCAAGTAACGAAAGACGTTACTTTTAATAACAAATTAAAAGAACTTTTACAAGAGAAATGTTACTATAATCTCAACGAATTTCTAAATGACGAAACCCTTAGAAAACACAAAATTTATCCGTTAATAAATATTTAATAAACTTATTAATGTACCTACCTATTATGTAGTTATAAATAGCAATATAAAAACTTTGTGCTATGATCGTGATTATTGTTATTACCTACTTTTAAGACTTTCGCTTTGTACCTACTAGTTTCATTTCTATTATTATTTGCACTCTATTGATATGCCCACATAAGTTACCTACTTTAATTATTTGTAATGTTCATAGTTGCTGTGCCCTACAGGGTCCATAATTGATCTCATAGTTTATAAGTTAACACCTCATTGTACATTATGGAATGCAATAAATATATTGAGTATTGAGTATTGATTTGGAACAAGGTGGTTTCCAACTAGCAGTTTCGAAGTACTCAGTCCCTTCTTTGACAGCTTTTCGACACTCAGGTCTCATCCGCGCTTGTACCTACTTACAACGACAACGGATACGTACCTTGTAGAGGGTAACCAAGGCTAAGGAGGTCCATCCCCCCCATCCCAGGCGCGTCCCAGGCGATGCAGTGTCTGTGGAGAGGTCACTTCACCCGTAGCAGCTTGCTGCGCGGAAAAAAACACGGAGAGTGGCAGTTCAAAAATGCTGTCACAATCCCGTCGTCATCCACCGGCGTACAGCTCTGTTGTAGAGGCTGTGGACGTGCATGCGGCTCTCGTATAGGACTGTACAGCCATGAGAAAAAGTGCTTCTCCAAAAACACTGCTTAAATCATCTGCAACAGATGTAAAGGCCTATGATGATGAGAGGGTGTAATGTTATACACTCGGATCAGCAGTAGATAATGTTAAAACTACTATGGAGATTATGCATCATTCGATCAGGATTTTGAATCGACGATTTAAGAATAGCACTTCTGGACACTGACAACGACAGCCAGTTAGGGTGCCTACCTACCTAGAATAAGTACTATGTATTATGGTTTAACTATAGAATAAGTATACATTACCACTAACTATATTAAATTTTCATATTACATAACCTAAGACGAGTGTGCAGTGTCAATATAAACATTGTAATGTTTAATGACACGAAGCAATATTATTATTGTATTTTCCTTTATATGAAATAAATAAAATAAAAAAAAATAATAAAATTAACAGCGCTGAAGTTTTTGTGTCAGCAAAAGGTCCGCCACACACACACGGAGTTGCGATTCGGAATCCTTATTCAGGATTCAGTGTTGTCAACTATGGTTACAAAAAATACTAGTGCTGTTTAAAAAATGCCTAAAATAAAAATGTATGAAATGCCAAATGAATGACAATTGCATTTTTAGGCGTGTATTAAAACGAAACAAACAATTTCTCTACATGATAATTATTATCACGTGATGTGGTCATGATGTTACGATGATGATTTGTTAATTGTATTTCAATATTATGCAACTATATAAGGTCTAACAAAATTAGCTGAAAATATTTTAAGGGGATGATCAGAACACCAAACCGAACAACTTTCTCTATGGGACCAATATCGAAATCGCGAAAAAAAATCAGCTGTTCCATACAAACCTACTCCACCTAAATGTATGGGACAGCAGATATTTTTTTCGCGATTTCGCTATTGGTCCCATAGAGAAAGTTGTTCAGTTTGATGGTCTGATCATCCCCTTAAAATAGTTTCACCTAATTTTGTTAGACCTTATATATCAAAGGACTATCGATAGTTTTAACATTAGACATAATCTGCATACAAAATGGCATGTACTATTATCACACAAGCGGTTTTTGAGCGTATGCGATTTCGCAACTATACCGCAACGACGTTGCAACTACATTGTCACTTTAAAATATGCCACCTAAGACATCAAAAAATCACTAGATCTAGTGAAAAGCCTCTGAAAGCGGCAACACTCCATACGGAATCGAATTCCGAATCAGGTTTATTCCAGATGTATGTGGCGGACCTAAATGCTGAGTCAGAAACTTTTCATCGACGCAATTACAGTTCGCACAGTGTAATGATCAAACTTCTGTACCTACTATATTGTATTCGTGTTTATATGGTCCGTCATGAGCAAATGAGTCATCGTCCTGTTGCCTGTTGCGGTTTTGCGTGTTGTCACATGAAGTCATGAGTTCATAGTGGGTGTGGAAGTTACAGCTGTTGTCCACTGTTTAAGGTGGTTTGGCCCATACAAAAGTTTGACGCACAATACGCGTAGACGGAATTAATAAAAGTAATATGGTGGAGAGGAGTTGCATTCGGCTATATCGGAACTCTTTGATCGTATGTGGAATGAAGAACAAGTCCCGTCTTCTTTCAAAGTATCACGAATCAGGGCCCTATATAAGAACAAAGGTGACCGTTCTGATTGCAATTCCTACCGTGGTATTTCACTTTTGACAACTCTAGGAAAAGTATTTGCCAGAGTTCTCCTAAACCGCCTTCTGGAACTTTCTGAGAAGTTATTGCCGGAAACCCAGTTTGGCTTTTGACCTGATCGAGGGACGTGTGAGGCCATATTTTCCTTGCGTCAACTACAAGAAAAGAGCAGAAAGCAAGGTCGTAATTTGTACCTCTGCTTCGTTGACCTTGAAAAGGCCTTTGACAGCGTGCCTCGTGAAGCCCTCTGGACGGTGCTTAAAAAGATAGGATGCACGGAGAAGTTTGTGAGACTCCTTCGACTACTACATGACGACATGGAGTGCTGTGTCGCAGTCGACAATGAACAGTCAGACTTCTTTCCCGTTACCTGTGGGGTGAAGCAGGGGTGCGTTCTAGCGCCCACACTGTTTGCGTTGTACTTTGCAGTAGTAGTCGGAGAGGTACTTCAGACTACTTCTGAAGGGGTCCGCATCTGGTTTCGTACTGATGGCAACCTTTTCAACTTAGCCAGATTCAAGGCGCGCACTAAAGTGTCCCATGCAATGATCACTGAGATTATGTATGCGGATGACTTGTGCTTTGTGACTGAGTCCTCAGAAAGCCTGCAACAGCTTATGTCCGTTTTCGACGAGTCCTGCCGTAAATTTGGCCTGAAAATCAGCGTCAAAAAGACAGAAGTGATGTCCTTGGACACTCACGGTCACGAGTCGCTGATCATCAAACTCGGCGAGGACGAGCTGAAGCAGGTTGATAAGTTCCGATACTTGGGAAGCACTTTGACATCTAAGTGCGACCTTGACGCAGAAATCAACAGAAGGATTGGCGTTGCTGCTGCAGCGTTCGGCAAGCTGGATTCCAAGGTCTTCTTGTCACACGACTTGAAACTGGCTACGAAAATCTCGGTTTATATGGCAGTAGTGCTGCCTAACATATTATACTCCGCCGAATCGTGGACCGTGTATCGCCGCCACATACGCATGTTGGACCGGTTCCACCTCAGATGCCTACGTAAGATCATGAAAATCCAATGGTCCGATCGCGTGAGGAATACTGAAGTGCTACGTAGAGCCAATGTAGGTGGCATTGAGTCATACCTTATGCGGCGTCAGCTTCGGTGGTGCGGTCACGTGTCACGTATGGTAGAGGAGCGAGTAGCGAAGCGCATCTTCTATTCGGAACTTGAGGAGGGCAAGCGAAAGCATGGCGGACAACTCCTCAGGTACAAAGATGTGCTGAAGCGTCACTTGAAAAAATGCAACATTGCATCTGATCAGTGGGAGCAGCTGGCTGTCAAGCGGCCGGAATGGAGAGCTTTAGTCAAATCGAATGTATTTGACTTTGAAGCTCAACGCCGCTCTGACCTTGACTCAAAGCGCGACGAATTGAAAGCCCGACCACCTGCGGCGATCAATTACACATATATTAATGGTGTACTCTCGTGTCCGCAATGTGCGAGGACCTCTACTCACAAAATAGGCTTCGTGAGTCACATTCGAGCACATGAGCGCCAAAATCGGAGCTGAAGCAGTCGCCGTGGCCGAAATCGGTCAGGAGCTCATCAAAAGTAATATTTTATATATGGAAAAATTGTTTAGAAAATCCAGTTGCCGCGTAACAAATAACATTTGCAATTTATAATATAATTATGAAGATATAAAGCTTTTAAAATTTTGTTTGAAAAATTACAAAGCTTTATATATTCGTAATTATTTTATAAATTGCAAATGTTTTTTGTTACGCGGCATCTAGATTTTTCAAACTATTTTTCCATATATACAAATTTACTTATATTAATACCGTCTACGCGTATTGTGCGTCAAAGTTTTGTATAAAATTGACCCCTCTGCAACCGCCTTAACAGAGAATTCTCACTAAAATATAACATAAACTTGCTTCTTTTTAAACTTTCAATCAACATACTTTCTAACGCTTTTGCACTATTTCGATTTCTCTTTGCTCCCGCATTTTCGAGTCGATTGCTTTTCCCGAATTCTTTCAGAGATGTAATTTCAGCGCAATGCAGGTCGGCTGCAGTTTATCATTGGCAGTAAAAGGTATTTCCTTTTGGGGTTTGTGGTTAGTTAAGCTTAGTGTATTGAGAGACTTTGTGTTAGTAAAATTGGGGTTGTTTGTGACGTTCGTTTTAACACTAATGTTAGGTTCTTTATATGTGGAATAAACTCACCAACACGAGTGTTACTTTTATAGCTACATACTGCCATGCTAAGCCAGGGCCTATGTCCGGTTTAGCAGTTTTGAGAAAAACTTATGTTTATGTTCTTTATATAAGGTCTAACAAAATTAGATGAAACTATTTTAAGGGGATGATCAGACCATCAAACTGAACAAATTTATTTATTAGACCAATATCGAAATCGCGAAAAAAAAACAGCTGTCCCATACAAACATAACTCGACCTAAATGTATGGGACAGCTGATTTCTTTTCGCGATTTCGATATTGGTCCCATAGAGAAAATTGTTCAGTTTGATGGTCTGATCATCTCCTTAAAATAGTTTCAGCTAATTTTGTTAGACCTTATAGATCGGTGAGGTGAGGAGCAGAGTACTTGCGGCGGAAATGTATGTGAAGATGTATGGATGTGAATAAGTCGTAAGAGGTGTAAGGATTCGCGCGCGCCCTCTGCTTACCCTACTAGGGAAAAAACATGACGTTGTAGAGTCAAATTAAATATTTTCTGATTCAGCAATATTTAGCATTAGTAAGAAACGCTTTGAATAAGTCACAAACAATTATTTGCGGTTTTTAAAATCAAATACCTACATTAAGTATAGGCTAAGATCCCACTGCAAATTTTCTACTCCCGCGTGTTTAGGTAATGTAGGCAATATACCAGTGGAAATGTCTTACTTTGAGGATCCTAAAAAAATATTAACTAATCTTCCCTGTGTGACCGAAAATAATGTAGCAACCCTATGTTGCGGTTATGATTATGGGGGTATAGAAAATCAAAGGGAACAAAGTATTTGCATCCTACCACCTTTGACTACTTATATAAAGTCTAACAAAATTAGCTGAAACTATTCTAAGGGGATGATCAGACTATCAAACTGAACAACTTTCTCTATGGGACCAATATCGAAATCGCGAAAAAAAAAATCAGCTGTTCCGTACAAACGTACTCGACTTAAATGTATGGGACAGCTGATTTTTTTTTTGCGATTTCGATATTGGTCCCATAGAGAAAGTTGTTCTGTTTGATGGTCTGATCATCCCCTTAAAATAGTTTCAGCTAATTTTGTTAGACCTTATATAGGGACTAGTCACGCGTGTAATTCTACTAATAAACATATCTGCCACTTTTTGCGGGGGGCGAGGTAATATGAAATCCTCAACTTTGGATTTTATTCCCCAAAACTTCAGATTCTAATTTTAATTGTTAAAAATAATGAAAATTAGTCTCGTGTGAACCCCAAACGTTCTAAGTTCGAAATTACTGTTTTGCAATTATGGGCTGTCACGTTTAGTGATAAAGTATAAAATTGAGTGTGCACATGATCAAATTGTTCTTATACCGTGACAGAGGGGACATGCTACCGCAAAGCTAGTCCTTATAATAAATAGTCAAAGCCTGCCATACAATGGCAGCAACGGCTGTTATGGTGTTGCGATAGGCCCAGCGATGGCAACCCAATTTTTTAGGACCCTTTAACTATGACCTTTCCACTGAAATAAGATGTGGTATTGTGCCTGCCTGAATGAAGGGTATACAAAACTTGCAGTGGAATCTTGCGATGATGATTCATTAATTACATTGTCCTTGTTATGTTTTCCTGGATAAAATTCAACCTCAAAAACAGGGAAAATTATTAATATTGTTGTGGTTAGATATTGTGAGTCTTGAAGCAATAATCTAACCCGTCGTTGTAATATTTAAACAACATAAATCGTTTATAACCCGTGACTTTAACTTTGATTTTAAGTCAGATCATTAGCTATAAAAAAAAAAGTTTCATCAAAATCGATTCAGTAGTTTTTGCGTGACGCTCGTTCATACAAACACAGAAACAAACAAACAGACAGACAAAAAATCGCTAATATGGAATCAGGGATACCTAAAAACCATATCGTAACTTTTTTTTGTTAATTTCTTCAATGTACAGACAAACTTCCTGTTACAGTTTTATAATAGTATAGATTAATATGATCGTAAGTAACATAACTTGATTCAACTAATGAAAACACGAAGGCCTAAATCGCGTTTATATAAGGTCTAACAAAATTAGCTGAAACTATTTTAAGGGGAGTATGAGACCATCAAACTGAACAACTTTCTCTATGGGACCAACATCGAAATCGCGAAAAAAATCAGCTGTTCCATACGAAACTGCAAACATGACTCGACTCAAATGTATGGGACAACTGATTTTTTTTTCGCGATTTCAATATTGGTTCCGTAAAGAAAGTTGTTCAGTTTGATGGTCTGATCATCCCCTTAAAATAGTTTCAGCTAATTGTGTTAGACCTTATATAATAGAGCGAGAACAAAAATCGTTGAATAAAACTAATTTTCTTTTATTTTAACTCTCTTAATTTTTTACCATTAAAACCAGTATCTTGTGAAATAGTCAATTGGCTACCTATAAGATACAGCCCATACAGCCATTTAGGGTTAGGACGGATAGACTGACGGACAGCGCCCGTTGGCACCCTTCGGGTACGCAACCATACGCAACCGTAAACTAAACTAAACTAACCGTAAATGTATGGGACAGCAGATTTTTTTTTGCGATTTCGATATTGGTCCCATAGAGAAAATTGTTCAATTTGATGGTCTGATCATACCCTTAAAATAGTTTCACCTAATTTTGTTAGACCTTATATATGGTCTATCAAAATTAGGTGAAACTATTTTAAGGGGATGATCAGACCATCAAACTTAACAACTTTCTCTATGCGACCAATATCGAAATCGCGAAAATACATTTAGGTCGAGTAGGTTTGTATGGAACAGCTGATTTTTTTAACTTCTGAGATACGGCGCTAAACATACCAAAAAAGCGCCAGATCTAGCGCCGAAAGCGCTTAGGTGGCAGCACTGACTGATGAATCTGATGAATGATGATGATGATGACGATGACGAAATTTACAATTTTACAGACATAGTAGAGTACGATTTCCTTTCATAACATGGATAACATGTAAAATCACTTGAGATATGTATCTTTCTTACTTTAGTACACACGAGCGTTAACCCGCGACTTCGTCCGCACAAATTATATACCAGATTTTAAGTCAGATCATAAGCTATCAAACAAAAAAAGTTTCATCAAAATCGGTTCAGTAGTTTTTGCGTGATACTCGTTCAAACAAACAAACAAACAAACAAACAAACAAACAGACAGACAAAAAATCCAAAAATTGGTAAAATGGAATCAGGGACACCTAAAAACCGTTTCGTAACTTTTTTTTTGTTAATATCTTCAATGTACAGACAAACTTCCTGTTACAATTTTATAATAGTAAGATTATCTTCGAATGCTTTTTCTCTTTCGTGTTGGCAACCCGAGTGATTTTTTTTAACAAAGTGTCGTGCAAGTGAACAATATACAGTTCAGTGAAATATGATGGTGTATGGGTCGTAAACAGGAAAAGTGTTCCGTTATTTTTAGCGCGGCAAAGCGGTCGGTTCACCTCCGTCCTGTGGACATCTACGTTTCCTTTCGATTGTCTCCAAAAACTCCATAGAAGCTTCAAAACGTCGAAAACCAACGTTTTGTTAGGCTTGAAGAAAATGAAGATTTTGTTTTACTAGAAGATTTGGCCTAAAGGTCTTGTAACCGGCCAAAAAAAACGTTCTCTGGAACGCAAACGGTCTCTCGAAAAAAAGTTGTTCAGTTTGATGGTCTGATCATCCCCTTGAAATAGTTTCAGCTAATTTTTTAGACCTTATACAGGATGTTACAAAAGAAAAAATAAACATTTCAAACTTTTAAGGGGTTGAGACCATCAAACTGAACAACTGTCACTATGGGACCAACATCGACATCGCAAAGAAAAATTCTTTTGTCCCATACATTTAGAGTTTTCCTCATTTTGGGGGAACATATAACAAACTAAAATAGCCAAAGTAGGTACCATTTCTAGAATACTTTGCATAGAAAAGTACAGATTCCAGTTCCAGTATCCATCCAGACCCACATGCCCCTCTGATTGTTGCGTCCCTGAGAAATATAGTTTGTTTAAGCTGGAAGGCACAAGTAAATCTAAAATTGAAACAGTTTACAATGTAATATCACAGAGTGCTATAATTACTACCACGTAATATAAAAGATAAAATGCACAGAATGTGATGTCGTTAAAAGACGTATACCATATCATAATGGAATTCTTCCTTCCGGATCCTTTAGATTGCGTGTCCATACTTCTCAGCAACGCGCCACAGACGCTCCAAAGATAGGTAGATCTAAAAAGCCCATCTAGTGACTCTATCCCTACAACTCAACCAACGAAATTTATTGTCAAAACTTACTGTAATTTATGTTCGACAATAAGTCAGGGTGTTACCCAGAAAGTTTCGGAGCCCTACTTCATTATTTGGTTTGCTTTTAATTTATAGAAGTTTCCAATTTAAACGCCGCCGTTCCTAACATACCTGAAAAGGGTTGATTTATACTTTTGCAACGATGCTGAGTTATTTATTACTTTGATTCTAAGTTGACTCTTGATTTGCGAAAGGAATTTTGTTTTAAAATTTCTGCAAGGGTGTGAAATTGTTTCTTTTGAAAAATATTTTCGTAAAGGATGAAAAACATTCGCCTTTGAAAAGATTTGCTCACTTATTTTGTTTCTAAGAGAATCGTAATCAGTTTTACTTGGCGGTGAAAAGGTCAAAAATAATACCTTAAAAGGAATGTAATAATTATTTCGCAAAATTCGATTTAAATCTTTCGTTATAAATTCACAAAAATGCCAAATGCCACTATGACAAAGCTCATATTTCCCGTTCATCCTCAAATTCAATCAGGAATTTTGGCATCTAGTTTCCATAGACACCACAGCATTGTTTGGAGCGAGTAATTGTCCAAAAGGCTTTGACGTAAACTAGGGCGACGTTAGGCGATATTGAGCTCTGCTGCACATCCGGGTTGTTTGCAATCAGCTTTATAGTTCGCTGAGCTATTTTCTTCGTGTCTTATACGGTGCACCTTTCTTTATTATTACATTCCTTTTTAGGCATTCAGAGGAAACATTCGTTCACTAGAAACTACAAAAAAGGCGAACATATTGAATATTCCAAAGTATTCAAAAACAATTTTTAAATAAACCTTTGTAAACAAAGGAATTGAGATGGTGTTTTTTTCTTGAGAGTCTGTTTCCCTACAATCTTCTTCTATCAAGTCGATGGCATAGACATTGAGTTTGAACTTGCTATCGTGGTGAAGAGATTTGAATACCAGGGCAGGGGTTCTATTATGTAACTATCTGATTCGATCGCTATCAAATCGACATGGTGGTTTAACACTAAAATAAACTAAAAAAAAAATTAAAAGAAATTGCAGACTTCATCCAGAGGGTTAATGATACAAAAAAATAGGTATATGTTAATATTTATAATAGCCCTACAGATTTAAAATATTGTTGGATTGCTCAAAAAAATCCTGGAACGTCGATTAAGAGATAAAGGTTGTGACCCCCGGCCCGCTCTGGCTCTAGGTCCAGAAGCGACCGTTTAGAATTTGTTTTATTTTTAAATAGTTTGTTAGGGGAGGCCTATGTCCAGCAATACACGTCCATCGGCTGAGATGATGATGATGAAATACTTTGTTTTCTTATACTATTATACTATTTTATAAAAGACAAATAAAGGAAGGTAAGTAGGTACATTAAAAATAAATAAAAATATTGAGAAAATAGTTTGTTTAGTTTAGTTATATTTTAGATTTTCAGTTATACTTTAGGCTAATATAAATTAACGATTACATACGCACAAATTATAATAATACTTACCAGATTTTAAGTCAAACCATAATAAGCTTTCAAACAAAAAAGTTGCATTAAAATCAGTTCAATTGTTTTTGCGTGATGCTAGAACATACAGACAGAGAAAACAAATACAAAAATTAGTGATTTGGAGTTTAAATACATATCTTTAATGTACAGAGACAATGAAAAAGTAAGTCATGTAATCACTTTTCCATACAAATATTCGGATTCGGATTTCAGGGGGGGGGGGGGGATATAAAACCCACCTATTGCCCCCCCCTTGGATACGTGCCTGCACAGAGACGATTGTTACAGTTTTATAATAGTTTAGATTCTCCGTTCATATCAAGAGTTTATAGTAGTTTTAGTATGTACCTATGTTACTCGCGGAGATTCTCACTTATTGTTGATATTTAAAATATATCCTAAGCTTTTCATTACGATCAAAAGCAGACTAAGGACTTTATAATTTCTATCGTAAATTACAGGAGAAAACAGACAGTCTGCCGAGAGTCTTGACATCAAAGTAACGTTCAGGATACCGTTGCACCTTTACTTAACTGACATTTCCAGGTTAATTGTTTTAAGTACAATATTAGATTATTAATAACGTGTCTTTATATAGGACAACTCAAATGCATTACGTACTCAAGGGTGTACTTCAAATCATTCATACTGAACAACTTCAACTAAGGGACGAAAATATAAATAGCAAAAAAAAATATTCTACTGCTCCTTACATTTGGGTTGAGTCGCCATTGACATAGATTTTGACATGATCTTGCACACTTCTCTATGGAGCAATGAAAATGTCATCTGTTGAGTTTTTAGAAAGTACCTAAATATATTAAAAAAAAAAGAGAGAGATAAAAACTGCAGACATTAGGTATCATCACTACATAGTATAAAACAAAGTCGCTTCCCGCTGTCTGTCCCTATGTATGCTTAGATCTTTAAAACTACGCAACGGATCTTGATGCGGTTTTTTTAATAGATAGCGTGATTCTAGAGGAAGGTTTAAATGTATATAATACAAGAGCATTGCACCCGTGCGAAGCCGGGGCGGGTCGCTAATAAAGTAAAGTATAAAAGGATCTATACTATTATAAAACTGTAACAGGAAGTTTGTCTGTACATTGAAGATATTAATAAGAAAAAAGTTACGATATGGTTTTTAGGTGTCCCTAATTCCATTTCACTAATTTTTGGATTTTTATCTGTCTGTTTGTTTGTTTGTTTGAACGAGTATCACGCAAAAACTACTGAACCGATTTTGATGAAACTTTTTTTGTTTGATAGCTTATGATCTGACTTAAAATCTGGTATATAATTTGTGCGGACGAAGTCGCAGGTTAACGCTCGTATGTTATAAAATTGAAAGCGAGCCGTATATATAAATGGTATATGTACTGTAACAATCTAGTTATATAAATATTGTTTTGTCATGTGCGGCAAAAGTGGTGGGTTCAAATTTTATATTTTTCATTCATTAAAATTTCAGTTCTATTATTTTTGTTCAGTGGTATTGTAGGGAAATATTCAGAACTGTATTTTAATCATATTTTTTTGTTATAATGAATTGGTATAGTAGTCACAGTATGATATAGTAAAGATTTGACCGACCAAAGCATTCGTTTCGTTATAGTCATATCGTTTCTCCTTCTCCCGCCCTCCTGACAAACCTTGTCGATCTCATATCCGTACCGAACTTAGAATCCAGACCCACTCCACTGACTTCTACTCCTACTCTTTCACTATCCATGCTGCCCGGTTGTGGAACTCACTCCCCGCCGATATTCGTGATTGTCAAACATTTGCGTCCTTCAAAAAGCAAGTGAATGAACACTATCACTCTCTTAAATAAGCCATAGTGTATGTACGTTTATTTTATCTATTTGTTTATTTATCATTATGTTTATTTATATTATATATATATATATATATATATAAGGTCTAACAAAATTAGGTGAAACTATTTTAAGGGGATGATCAGACCATCAAACTGAACAACTTTCTCTATGGGACCAATAGTGAAATCGCGAAAAAAAAATTGCTGTCTCATACGTTTAGGTCGAGTAGGTTTGTATGGAACAGCAGATTTTTTTTTCGCGATTTCGATATTGGTCCCATAGAGAAAGTTGTTCAGTTTGATGGTCTGGTACTCCCCTTAAAATAGTTTCAACTAATTTTGTTAGACCTTATATATATATATATAATTAACTTCCATTTAACTACCCACTCCACTGACTTCTACTCCTACTCTTTCACTATCCATGCTGCCCGGTTGTGGAACTCACTCCCCGCCGATATTCGTGATTGTCAAACATTTGCGTCCTTCAAAAAGCAAGTGAATGAACACTATCACTCTCTTAAATAAGCCATAGTGTATGTACGTTTATTTTATCTATTTGTTTATTTATCATTATGTTTATTTATATTATATATATATATATATATATATAAGGTCTAACAAAATTAGGTGAAACTATTTTAAGGGGATGATCAGACCATCAAACTGAACAACTTTCTCTATGGGACCAATAGTGAAATCGCGAAAAAAAAATTGCTGTCCCATACGTTTAGGTCGAGTAGGTTTGTATGGAACAGCAGATTTTTTTTTCGCGATTTCGATATTGGTCCCATAGAGAAAGTTGTTCAGTTTGATGGTCTGGTACTCCCCTTAAAATAGTTTCAACTAATTTTGTTAGACCTTATATATATATATATAATTAACTTCCATTTAACTACAAGTATCTAGTTTTTATCATTTGTGCTGTACACATTTTGTCTGCCTCACACTTCAGAACTGTCTCTGTTGCGGGTTTGCTGGAAGAGATCTCTTTAGAGATAAGCTCGCCCTTTGTACATGTCTACTTTAATTGTTTTTTCTGTAATGTTATGTGTACAATAAAGTGTTAAATAAATAAATATCGTGGTGGTATCGTTTTAAACTAAACTGCAGTGCCTGCCCGACTCAAATGTATAAGACAGCAGATTTTTTTTTCGCTTTCCGGTTTGCTCCCAGTTTGATGGTCTGAACCACTCCTAAAAATTTGAACATGGTAAATGGCAAGGTAAAAAATCATCCGGTATAATGTAAAGATTTTAAAGATTAATTAATACTTTAATACACAGATATAATGGAGCAAAGTTCATTGCAGTGTATGGAACGTGATAAAAACTAAACAGAATAGAATTTCACACAAACAAAATTCCCTTGACAAAACTTTTATTTTAAACTTACGTTCTCATTTATCATTAAATTTTTCTCTATCTGTCGATTGTTATCGAGTGGGCGAACAGAATTGCCCCCCAGAGCTCTTTTGGGTGGTTTACAATGTGGAGAATTGTCCATTCATATCATTTAGTTAGAAACTAGAAATAGTGGTCTCTCTGGGACTTCAGTGCCCTCTCAAAGCTTAATTTTGATTGATAGAGCAACCCTCATGTATACATAAATATTACTCCACCTATGGGAGTTTTCATATCAACCGATACCGACACTGACTCGATATCGGATGACTACACTAACGCTTTCGCATTGCAACACCGTTGTCATCATCATCATCGTCATTAATATATAATTGTCAACAAAGCGAACGCGGCACTGGAGGGGAAACCACACAAAACTTCCCTTTTTCGTCAAATCAGTCGAAATATTTACCCTCAGAGGAAAGGAGGAATGGCTTATGCGGAAAGCCGTGAACCACCTGCGGATTGAAATAAGCAGAACCAAGAATAATCTCACAAAATGGGTTACCCCATTATTAGGTGTGCCCCGAAACAGCTAAGTACATTTTTTGCAAATGTTACGGACTAAAACAAACCATACCACACAAACATCTAAATGCCTGTACGGGTGGACCACAATGTGGAGAGGAGGTCCTAATAAGCGCATCAGCCAGCGCAGCAGAGGTGAAGGATTTGATAGAGACATGATGATTCCAAATGAAAAGAAGATCGTCAACAACGATGATATTGAATGATATGAAAAATGCAGTATTGAACGGGACTGGAACCCGCTACCCGCCAATCCGAGATTTTGCTTACCAATTGGACTAATTAACCGTACTTATACTTCCAAGCACGTATCCAGACTTTAGTTTTGGGGGGGGACATTTAATTTTCGGGGGGGGGGGGGGGATATGCCTGTATACTTCTTATACATTCACTTCACCATAATTACACAGATACATACATACACATAAACTTACGACTGTAATACCTCTTGGGGTGGTCTGAAACATTGCTACAATTACCAACTTAATAGCAATTTAAGTTTCAGGGTGGAATGACTTTACCATAATTTCGTTAGTAAAATACGTAAATGAGTTGTAAAGTTAAATACCTTCATAAGAGCATCAAACTGAACAAATACCACTATGTGACCATTAATGAAATGACGAAAAAAAAAGCTGTTGGATACATTTGCGTCGAGACTGAGAGCCATTTTTTTTGCGACCTCATTGTTCGTCCCATGATGAAAGTTGTTCAGATTGATGGTCTAACGTCCGCCACATACATCCGGAATAAACCTGATTCGGAATTCAATTCCGCATGGAGTGTTGCCGCTTTCAGAAACTTTTTCACTAGATCTAGTGATTTTTTGATGTCTTAGGTGGCATATTTTAAAGTGATTTTTGAGCGTAGGCGTTGATGGAACGATACCGTATCGCGACGGTGCAGTTGCGACGTCGTTGCGGCATAGTTGTGAAATCGCCTACGGTCAAAAACCGCTTGTGTGATAATGGTTCATGCCATTTTGTATGCAGATTATGTCAAATGTTAAAACTATCGATTGTCTTTTGATATAGTTGCATTAATATTGGAATACAATTTACAAACCATCATCGTAACATTCGTAACGTCATGACCTCATCACATGATAGTAATTATCATGTGTATAAATTGTTTGTTTTGTTTTAATAAATACCTAAAAATGCAATTATTGTCATTCATTTGGCGTTCGATACATTTTATTTTAGGCATTTTTTAAACATCACTAGTATTTTTTGTAACCATAGTAGACAACACTGAATCCTGAATCAGGATTCCGGATCGCAATTCCGTCTGTGTGTGGCGGACCTAAAGCTCCTCCTTAATTATTTAACACATTTAAGGTTACATCCTATGTAGGTCCTATTACATCCTATTAAGTAGTAAAGTCCAGAAGGCAAAGATTAAGATTAAATATCTATCTATCTAATACTATTATAAAACTGTAAATTAAAAAAAAAAGAAGTTTGTTTGTTTGTTTGATCGAGCATCACGCGAGAACAACTGAACCGATTTTGATGAAACTTTTTTTGTTTAATAGCTTATTATTTGACTTAAAATCTGGTATATAATTTGTGAGGACGAAGTCGCAGATAAACTCTAGTCTTTTATAATGTTAAATAAGTATTCTTACTTAAAAAAACCTCATCGAAAGTTCGCAAAAAACATTTTAATAAAATAATTGAGAACATTTACTTAAAATTCAATGCATTTAATTATGCACTGCCCATCAAAGCTAATAGGAGTTCTTTTTCTTAATTTCTAAACTAGTTACTTGAAATTGTTGTAAAAAGTAACCAAATTAACTAAAAACTTATTCAATTTAAAACACGATCACCCTTAGAAGCTTATAATTAAAAAAATCTGCAAAGTTTAAAAAGGGATGAAAAATTAATGCATCTAGACTCGAGCACTCCTCTGAAAGTTTCATAAGAAACGTATGAAAGAAATTGTCACCTAGAATTTAATATGTGGCTAGGACTTCCGCTCCTAGAGCATTCTTTTGAGAATTTTAAAAACGTTTTAAACTTGGCTTCCTATTTTCAACTTTATGGTGTCACATTTCAGGATTATAGTAATGAAATTCAGCGACTGAAAGCGTAGAAATGACCGCGTTCACTTCTCTGTGGTTGATCTTGTGTTGTGTCTATTGTCAACTGATGAAAAAATATAATATACAGGGTGTAAGTGACAGCTTACCAAATACTGAAACGGTGAACTCAGACCATCAAACTAAACAACTTTCACTATGGAGCCTACCCTACCTCAGAAAATGCGAAAAAAACAGCTATCCCATACAAAACTGCTGTACCTGCCCGACTAAAATGTATAGGACAGCTGATATTTTTTCGCGTTTGCTGAGATAGGCTCCATAGTGAAAATTGTTCAGTTTGATGGTGTGAGTTCATCGTTTCAGTATTTGCTAGGCTTTCATTTACAACCTGTATACAGAGTGAAATTGATATCATTACCATCCTTTAAAACTAAGAGTCTACCCATCAAACTGAACAACTTTTACTGTGAGAGCAAACCGATGGGAGAAAAAAAAATCTGCTGTTGCCTGTTGCATACATTTGAGTCGATTAGGCATTGCAGTTTAGTATGGAACAGCTGATTTCTTTTTTGCTCCGATCGGTTTCCTCCAATAATAAAAGTTATTCAGTTTGATGGGTAGACTCTTCGTTTAAAAGGATGCTAATGATATTTATTTCACCCTGTATATAGGTACCCATACTGCATGTATTAACTTAATCACTTATAGTACTTTGTGCTTATACTATGGGAGTATGGGACTAATATTGAAGTCGCGGAAATAAAATGTTTATTCCATAGAAAATATCAATCGATGATCTGGTTTTATCCATGATATCAATGTTGGTCCCAGAGAAAGTTGTTCAATTTGATGGTCTGAAACACCCCTTATGTATGTGTATCGCTTTTAAGTTGTCACCCTGTATAGAGAGTACCGTGATACGCGATGACCGTGATTGACTAAACTGACTACACTGAAAAAAATGTTTTGTTAAATATTAATAGCTATATAAAAAAGTTCGCAAATCACTAAAGTTTGGTTATAATATGTAACAAATAATTGTTTTCAGTGTGACTGATTACTACATCTACACCCCATAACATACAATTTAAAATGCATGTACTTGCATGTAGTCACTAATAAGTTCAATTGTTAAACTGGGGAAGTCTCTGGTTCCTGAGTCACAGTACTACTACTTGTAGTATGTACAATATTGGGAGACAGGGACTTAACAGTAAATGCAAAATGGTTGTATCATAATTACCTATGTCGTATATTACTGTTGAGGAAATAAATAAAATATTATTACATTATTCCTCAACAATAATATACGGCCAGCATTATGCACCTTCGGGCCAGGTATGACCTGGGGCGGGCTTTTCAACTAAGTAGAATTAGTAAAATTTGTAGTTTAGAAAGCTTAGAATGGTTAATTCTAGGTTAAGTTTTGTTTGTGCTTTTACTATTTCATTCCCTTTATAATAAACGAGCGTTAACCCGCGACTTTGTCCGCACAAATTATATACCAGATTTTAAGTCAGATCATAAGCTATCAATCAAAAAAAGTTTCATCAAAATCGGTTTAGTACTTTTTGCGTGATGCTCGTTCAAACAAACAAACACCCAAACAAACACACAAACAAACAGACAGATTAAAAATCCAAAAATTGGTGATATGGAATCAGGGATACCTAAAAACCATATCGTAACTTATTTTTTGTTAATATCTTCAATGTACAGACACACTTCTGTTACAGCTTTATAATAGTATAGATATATGTCGCTATTATTATAATTATTTAATTTAATTATATTTTTCATTATATTATTATTAAAACAATTATTATAGGTTTTCTTAAAGGGACGATCAGACCATCAAACTGAACAATCTATAGGAATATTTTATGGTATTTTTGTTTAGACATATCTGCAACGTACATCCGGAGAAGAGACGGAGCGATGACGTGAATACCTTCCAGAAGTGTTGGCCCGAGATTGCATTGCTTAGGGAGGATTGGAGGGGAAGAGGGTAGGTCTTGAGGGTAAATCAAGATGTACATTGTCTCGTGAGGGCACAAAGCGCACAATCACTGCATTTCGTCGTCTAGCTTAATTACCGAGTTAATCACTACACCCAGATTCTGTGTTGGAGTAGACTAAAGTATTTATAGAATTACCGGATTCTAATTTCTTAAATCTATACTATTATAAAACTGTAACAGGAAGTTTGTCTGTACATTGAAGATATTAACAAAAAAAAGTTACGATATGGTTTTTAGGTGTCCCTGATTCCATTTCACCAATTTTTGGATTTTTTGCCTGTCTGTTTGTTTGTGTGTTTGTTTGTTTGTTTGTTTGAACGAGTATCACGCAAAAACTACTGAACCGATTTTGATGAAACTTTTTTTGTTTGATAGCTTATGATCTGACTTAAAATCTGGTATATAATTTGTGCGGACGAAGTCGCGGGTTAACGCTCGTATCTTATAAGATTTGAGTATTTTTTTTGGGTTTTCTTAAAGTTCATTCATAGGGTTATTTTAAATTAGCTGTCGAAACTGAATTAGGGAACTTTTTAATGATAACAGATTGCATTATCGATGTTTATAATTGGTATTGATGATTAACAAAATTATTTTTATCGTACACTATTGTCTTTATAACAGGTAAGGTGATTACGACCGACCAGAAAAATAAAAAGCCTGTTTTGAGGGCGCTACAATCGACTATAAAATAATAAATAAAAAAAATAAAATAAAATCAGTTTATTTCAGACAATGTCCATAGTGTGGTTAGTAGATACATTCATTTCTTAAAAACTATGTTAGTTAGGTACACATCATTCACCACAATCATACACAATTCAATTCCAACAACAAAATAAAATAAGAAAATAAATTCATGAACAATAATAATTAATTCAATTCAATTCAAATATCGACGAGTTTCTGGGACACCGGGCACGCACACGTGTGCTCGTACCCAGTGTCGCAGAATAGGACAGTCCGGCTTTTCGCTGATGACGTTCAGGATGGTATTGGCGCTGCCCCGCGCACGAGTGCGCACTCTGCGCATGAGTGAGGCGACGCGGCACCGCATCACCGGCACCGTGGCCAGGCCTGTCTCACTATAGCCTTTGATGACAATGTTTCAAATACAAAAATAGTTGCAATGCTTTTCCGCAACATAGCTAGGTTTTTTATTTTGCTGTTCCCGCTTTAAGTAGGTGATTGCCAAGGAAAGCACCTATTAGTCGTGTCCAAAGATGTTTCAGCTAGAGATGTGGTAAATGTATGTAACACCTGATTTTTTCTTTTGCTCCTAGAGTAAGGGTTGTTCAGTTTCATGTGTAGAGTCTCAGTTTAATAGGTAGATAACGAACGACATCAATTTTATTCACCCTGTTTACAACACATTTTTTTTTAAGAAGACAGATCTATCCTTAGTTCAGTGCAATTCTCATTTCACGGTTAGAGACTGTTAAATGCAACTTAGTTGTGAATGACCTTTTGATGACGTCATAAAGTCTTACAGCCGAATAATTAAGTTTTGTTATTACGCAATTATTTTCATACTAATTGGTGTTTTTAGTGCAGTTTTAACGTTAGGTATGTGAACGTGTTATGATGGCAATTTAGACAAATACGGATTTGTTTTAATTTTGGTTCACTATATGTATTAAAATGCCAAATACCAAACTACCACCTCACGTTAGAACTGCACTGAAAACAACACCAATTAGCATGAAATTAATTGGTGTTTTAGTGAGTTTGGTTATATTTAACAAAACATTTTTTTTAGTGTTGATTCAATCTGCCTATCCTAACTACTTGGTATTTGGCATTTCAGTACACGTACTTAGTAGGGTAAAAAAATCCGCATCGCTACATTTAATTCTATAACATTGCTTTTTATTTCTTATGAATTGTGAAGAAAATAGGGGGACGATAGCAAAAAATTATTTTTCTATCACAAGAATAATAAAGAAACAGGAAATTGAATGCCAATAGCCTGAAAGCTTAGGCGATGATCCTTCGATGTGTACAATGAAAAAATTGTTAGCAAAGAAAGGCAGGAAATGAAATGCCCTCCGGCGACTTGAGAGTATGGAATACTTCAATAAAGTTTCGTTTACACGAAGACAGTGGATTAATGATTTGAGAATCCTTTTACAGTTCAGCGGTGCTCTCATCACAATATTAAAGATTTCTCTATAATAAAACCAGAAAGTGGATGTTTGATATTGTTAAATGACTTTTAACAGACACCGATGTTTAATTTTTTATCGCAATCATTGTAGAAAACGCTGTCAAATCAAAGTATAAAGTTATTTTTCATAAGTATGGAAACTTGCGTCAGTTTTCAAAAATCAACAGTCTCAAAATACGAAAATATTCTTTTAAATTCCGTATACAAACAACCCAGAGTTATTTATTTTTGAATTCGATAAACTATTATTTTTAATTCAAATGGAAAATTGATTATGCGTGATGGTTTAATCATTGGTTTGGTCATGTGGAGAGGATGAGTAATAGCAGATGTACGAAAGAGATATATGTTGCTAATGTGAGTGAAAGCGTCGGCAGAGGGCGCCCTCGTAGGACGTATGGTGATCAAATCAGTTGCGTCCTACAAAAAGGGGAGGTGCGGAGTACTCGAAACCGACGGGCATGTATGAAGAGATGTATGGATGTGCATGAGGCAAAAGAAGTATGTAAGGATCGTAGTAAGTGGCGCGACCTGGTCTCTGCCTACCCCACTGGGAAAGAGGCGTGACTTTATAGATAAATAGATAGGTTTAAAATTGAGTTTATTCTTCGTTTCAATTTAAATTGGATTATTTACTTACTAAATTACTGTCCCTATGTAAACAGTAGTGCTAAAAAAGAATTTACCATCTACACAAGAAGTGAAAATAAAATTTACATTTCCACTGACTGGCTTCTCCATGAATTTATTTTTTTCTCTTCTACCTATTTTTTTACAAGGAATAATCGACTTGTTTATGCCTTTCCAAGTTATAAGTATACTGATTGCATGTACCTTAGATACATTCATAAGATACTATACTGGAGTTTGGTTGTCATTCTAGGTAGGTAGGCATTAATACAATGTTGTTTTTTTAAATCGTATTTTCCGGCATGCACTGTCTCGATTCGTATTTTTTGTAGGAGGTAAATCTGCATCTGACAATATTCTTGCATCTTAAAATAATTATAATTTATTTATAGAGCATTAGCGACTGGTCTATAGACTCATACAAAAGTTCGATCAGCTGTTTGCATTTAGTAAGGGATGTCCAAAATTTTTTTTACGAATTTCCTATAGGTTTCTTTAAGAAAGTTGTTCAGTATCATAGGTACAATAATCACATCTTAAAGTAATGCAACTGTTTACCCTAACACCCGGTATATTATAGGTTCCTTCTTATTATGCTGACACTTTTTAAGGGGATGATCAGAGTGATCAGACCATCAACCTAAACAACTTTCTCTATGGGACCAACATCGAAATCGCGAAATAAAAATCAGCTGTCCCATATATTTTACTCTAGTCGGTATGCAGTTTTGTATGGAAAAGCAGGTTTTTTTTACGACTTCAATGTTGGTCCCATAGAGATAGTTGTTCAGTTTGACGGTCTGATCATCCCCTTAAAAAGGGTATACGGACACTATATTCTTAAAACTAAACAAAAGCTAGTATTTTTCATAAATCCAAAACAAGGCAGCTTCTAAAATCGAAACTTCATTGTTATCCAAGAAAATGACTAATCGATTCTGCTCCAAAGTTCAAAGGTATCTAACAATAGGGTGTTCTAGATAGGCAGTTATTCCATTACAACGCAGAACACGCTGTATAATTAATTGGCTAGCGTGTGTTACAGGGGTCTGATACAGATTTCATAGCCGAAGCCGAATTTTGACTTCTATTTTGAACGAATAAAAAAGTACGCGCGGCCTTTCGAAGCGCCCGCTCGTACAGTCAACATCAATTGTAAGTAACATAACGTAACGTATTGTTGTTTAGTAACTCAGATTCTCTCAGTGAATGGTGATGGATTCGCTGTGCCGTTCGTAGATGTAGCTTTGTCGAGGTAGTCAGAGCTCTATCTGGATCATGTTACTCCAGAATGCCCGGGGGTGTAGAGGGATTGGGATAACGTTTCGTGTCGGGTGGTGTTGGCGGGGCTGGTGAGGTTGGGTGGTGACGTATGTGTTCCGCATCGTTGTGTTTGTGGTGCGATGCCGATGGTGGGAGCAGATAGCCACCACACACACGGGTTGCTTGAGGTGTGTTGGAAGGAGGCCTCGCCACCGTACACTTAATGACAGTATCTGGAGGGTGCTTGTTGCAGCCAATGTACCTTGTATGCTGGGGCCGCCCGGTTTGTGCCTCACGGATGGGAAAAGGCCTGATGGTCTTACCCTTGTACCGTGGGAAAGGGGCCGTCTTTTGTGGCACTTGTGTAAGCACATATGCGGCATCCCACATCAGAGGCACTTTGCGTGCGGCTGGGTCAGCGGCGGAATGGGCGGCTTCGCAAAAACATATGAGGTACGCGATACTGGAGTCCCAGTACACTTTTGTGCCGGTGGCAGTGGAGACATCTGGAACTTGGGGGGTGGAAGCTAAGGCATTTGTGAGAGATCTGGGCAGGAGGTAGGTGGAAAGTGGCAACGATGTCCGCTCAGGGTCGTATCTGGTGCAGAGAATTTCGTTAGCTATCCAGCGCGGGAACGCAGCTAGTGTGATGGGATCCTTTGTGCCGGGTACGATTTATGACGATTTATGACGTTTAGTCTAGGTTTATTTATTGTTTTGCTGACGAAACGTGTTGTGGATTTTTGGATTTTTATATGTATTATCTTGTGACGAAGCCTGTTGTGGATTTTTGACTGTACGTTTTTGTGGACGAGGCATGTTGCCAATTTTATAATTAATTCATATGTAATCGTTTTTTGTAAGTAAATGATGTTGAATTGACGAACGATACTTTCAAAATTATGTCTAATTTTGTATTCGTGCTAGTAATTTGATTAAGGTGCAGCTTTTAACGATATTTCACGTTATAAATGTCTATCTGTTAAGGATTGATTTCATTTTTAACTTTGCCAAAGTTCGCACTTTTGCTGTTGACTGCACAACGTTTTGCTAATTTAAACTTGCTCAGCATTTTGAGTACGTTTGTGTGTACACTTTAAATCTGAATTTTGACAATTTTGGTAGACTCAAAAAATGACGCCAGAAAGCTATCTACGTGATATTATTTTAAATATTTTTTTTGAGTTGAGTTAACTTTTTGTTCGGAAACCGAAACTCGAATATAGGCCGAAATTGGCTGTACCGGAAGCGTATTCGGACTCTACCGTTAGCTGAGGGAAGGCAGAACAAAAGACTACCTTTATTTATGTAACGATGGAGCACGCTGTGTGTTCCTTCCTTCCGAACTTGATTAAATTGCTAATTTTGTCTTTGAATTCGTTTATGTACGACATTTTTGACTGTAGGCACGTAGTAGATAGGTAACTATGTTCTAATTTTGAAAATTTTTAATTTAAACTAAAGCTAACATAAAATAAATGTAATTACCTAAATAAATTGTGACTATAAAAACATATTTTCTCTATTATTTACGGTTGTATATGTATGTAAGCATTGTATGTATTTGATCTGTGTGTTCTTTTTGTTTCTCTCCACTTTTAGAGCCATTTGCTATTTGGAATTACGGATATTAAATAGGGAGGACCGATTTAAATTTACACTGCGAATTTTTTTTTAACCTGTTCCGTCCCACTGCTGGGCAAAGGTCTCTCCCCAAACCCTTACACGTCTTTCTGTTCGGTGCTACATCCCGCCACTCATTGCAACTCGGCTCCCGTCACCCAGAGACCCTCGGCACCCTGAGAAATACGATTTCAAAATTAAAATTAACAGTAATTATCGGTACAAGTCAAAGATTAAGTTCACAGGTTTCCCTATTGTTTTCCCCAAGGAGTGTCATTTCCTCTAATTTTTAAATACACTGCCATCTATTGAATTACGTTGAAAATGTTTAAACGCGCAGTACAAGCGCTACGAAGAACATCAGTGCTGTTCGGAATAATCCTATTTTGTGTACAGCTTGCTTGCACATTATGCTGATTCGAGTTCAACTTACTAGATGGCGCTGTCGTAAATAGAGAAAATAAATGTTTTTATTTTTTCAAAATTAAATTATACTGGTTCAATATTTAATTTATAATTTACTCACGATTTATTTCTTTTTGTTACAGATACTCATCACCTCTAAAAAATGGCAACAATAACGAATAATTCCACATTCATTTAGTCAAATTCTAAAGTTCCTAAAGTCAACTTCAGCATAAGTTAGAATAGCTAAAAATGTATAATTCAAGTGAATTTCTGCATAGTGCAGGCGTGAGCCGCCATATGCAAGCGACTGGGGAAACGCCTTCTCAAAAAACTAGTATGAAACGTCGCTCTTGCGAGGTCCCTTTAGGAGATATTTCGACTAACAACTTTAAAGTTTCCTTAGGGGATATTACGAATGACGGACTTAATTTTGACTGTCGATCAATAAAATCCGAAGATACCCGATCATTACGCTCTTACAGACCTATTGACGGTCGTAGCGTCAAAAATTTCCGTTCCTCACTTGTGGACATATCTGGTGTGTCCACATATTCCTTATCGCGACCTCCCAGTTACGATCAGCTGTCGCGAAGGTCGATTGTTGAGGGACCAGAGGGTCAGGGCATTACGTCAAGCATTGAAGGGGTGCTGTGGTCTGATGAGGAGGAGAATGAATATTTCTACCATGAGAATATCACATCGGCTTGGAATGAAGGTGAGTGAGATTTGTTTTTATTCTTCTGCGCTTATCATCTATTTAGGGTAGATACATCTATCTACAGGGTGAAATTGATATCATTAGCATCCTTTTAAACTAAGAGTCTACCGATCGAACTGAACAACTTTTACTATGGAAGCAAACGGATCGGAGCAAAAATAATCAACTGTCGCATAAATTTGAGTAGCGAACTCGCGCGTCGATATTGCAGTTTAGTATGAAACAGCTGATTTTTTATTTGCTCTGATCGGTTTGCTCCCATAGTAAAAGTTGTTCAGTATGATGGGTAGACTCTTAGTTTAAAAGGATGCTATTGATATTAATTTCACCCTGTATATAAGGTCTAACAAAATAAGGTGAAACTATTTTAAGGGGATGATCAGACCGTCAAACTGAACAACTTTCTCTATGGGACCAATATCGAAATAGCAAAAAAAAAATCTGATGTCCCATACATTTAGGTCGAGTTGGTTTGTATGGAATAGCTGATTTTTTTTTTCGCGATATCGATATTGGTCCCATAGAGAAAGTTGTTCAGTTTGATGGTCTGATCACCCCCTTAAAATAGTTTCACCTTATTTTGTTAGACCTTATAGATTTTATAAATAAGCTGATCAAACTGAAAAACTTTCTCTTTGGGACTGACATTTAAACAGCGAACAAAATATCAACGGTTCCATACAAAACTACAAGTCAATTCGACCCGAATATAAGATTCCCATCTTCAGCTCATCAGCAGCAGATTTTTTTCGCAGTTTCGACGCATGTCCATAGAGATAGTTATTCAACTTGATGATCTAAACCATCTTCTTTAAAAAAATCCTATCTATCTATATATACTATTATAAAACTGTAACAGGAAGTTTGTCTGTACATTGAAGATATTAATTTTGTCTGTCTGTTTGTTTGTGTGTTTGTTTGTTTGTTTGTTTGAACGAGTATCACGCAAAAACTACTGAACCGATTTTGATGAAACTTTTTTTGTTTGATAGCTTATGATCTGACTTAAAATCTGGTATATAATTTGTGCGGACGAAGTCGCGGGTTAACGCTCGTTAAATATAAATATATATTCATGTGTTGCCGTGTGGTGTCGGCTATGAATAGCACCATCCCATTTCCTCCCGTGGGTGTCGTAAAAGGCGACTAAGGGATCTACTGAAGGACAGCAGCATCCTCTGAGTACACACATTGATTCGATCCAACTGCGATCGCCAACCCGCCTGCCAAGCGTGGCGATTATGGCAAATCCCCCCCATTTTGGGGAGGCTTATGTCCAGCGGTGGGCGTTTAATGGCTGATATGATGATGATGATGATTCATGTTTTGGGGAAGCATTTATTCGTAATTTAAATAGGGTGTAAAATTAAAAGAAGTACATATTAACACGTTCGCGGACAGTGACCTGCTATAGCAGTGATAACAATAAAAGTTCTATTGTGTCTCGTTCAGTGTCCGCGAAAGTGTTAAACAGGGTTCTTCAAACCATCAAATTAGACAACTATGGGACCAATAACGAAATCGTGACAAAAAAATCTATAGAAAATGTCTACTCGAACCTATAGTATGGAACAACTGATTGTTTTTCCGATCTTAATGTTGTTTCCGTAGTGAAAGTAGTTCAGTTTGATGGTCTGTAAAGCATTACTTTTGCTTACTATGTTTTAAATATGTCATATTTAGAATATCCCCTCGGGGAATACAATCGTGATCATTAACTATAACGCAATCGATACGATAACGATACTGTAGTAAACTTACTTGAAGTAGTTAATATGCAAGCCCTATAATAAATAAGTTCTCTACGTCGCAGAGATGCATTCAACGGTCATTCACAGCCGATGGCTTCCGATAAGATTTGTATATTACTAGGTATACTGATAAAATGATAATAATTATAACACTAACTTTATAGTTTACGAGCGTTAACCCGCGACTTCGTCCGCACAAATTATATACCAGATTTTAAGTCAGATCATAAGCTATCAAACAAAAAAAGTTTCACCAAAATCGGTTCAGTAGTTTTTGCGTCATATTCGTTCAAACAAACAAACAAACACACAAACAAACAGACAGACAAAAAATCCAAAAATTGGTGATATGGAATCAGGGACACCTAAAAACCATATCGTAACTTTTTTTTGTTAATATCTTCAATGTACAGACAAACTTCCTGCTACAGTTTTATAATAGTATAGATAGATGTACACTACCAGCGCAATAACGTGGGCGTTCTAATGAATCGTCACCATCATAATAATTATTTCAATGTTAAAGTAAAAATTAAAAAAAAGGTAAAAACAAGAAAGAAAAAAAAAAAGAGTAAAAAAGGAAAAAGAAAAAGTAAAATAAAGTATACTTATTTGACTTGATTTGATTTAATTAAATGAACATTATTAAAATATGTTCTTTTTGTTCAACTTTAAAATCGGCAGGCAGGTTTAGCCATTAGATAAATGTATATAAGGTCTAACAAAACTAGCTGAAACTATTTTAATGGGATGATCAGACCATCAAACCACACAACTTTCTCTATGGGACCAATATTGAAATCGCGAAAAAAAAATATGCTGTCCCATACATTTAGGTCGAGTATGTTTGTAAGGATCAGCAGATTTTTTTTTCGCGATTTCAATATTGTTGTCATAGAGAAAGTTGTTCAGTTTGATGGTCTGATCATCCCCTTAAAATAGTTTCACCTAATTTTGTTAGACCTTATATACCTACTGGCGTATAAATAACCATCTCGTATTATTTATATAGTGCTTCCATCTAGTTCCTAAACTTAAAACCTGTAACTCATTAAACTATGAGAAATTACGTAAATCTCCGTTATTTCTTAAGAAGCAGGTTTATGAAAATAGTAAATCTAGAATATTTTGTAGTCTTTTTTTTTAAAACATAATAAAATAAAGGGAAAACAAAAATTGTATTTCATGCTGAACGCCTTTTATACAAAACGAGCGTTAACCCGCGACTTCGTCCGCACAAATTATATACCAGATTTTAAGTCAGATCATAAGCTATCAAACAAAAAAAGTTTCATCAAAATCGGTTCAGTAGTTTTTGCGTGATACTCGTTCAAACAAACAAACAAACAAACACCCAAACAAACACACAAACAAACAGACAGACAAAAAGTCCAAAAATTGGTGAAATGGAATCAGGGACACCTAAAAACCATATCGTAACTTTTTTTTTGTTAATATCTTCAATGTACAGACAAACTTCCTGTTACAGTTTTATAATAGTATAGGTACAAATATCTTTATTAGCAAATGAGAAATTCAGTACACATGATACAATGGACCCCGCATACGGCAAGCCCGAATCTCGGGAATCCTCTACGATTTGTCAGGAAAAATTACTAATTTTAGGTCAGAGTGAGCGAACTTAAAATGATTATGAGATTTAAAATTTGAAACAATTTAACAAAGACATTTTTTTCGTACATACAGAAAATGAAATTACAACTAATATACTAGTAGCTTTATGATCCAAAATAGCTATGGGGTTCGTCGATAGATGGCGTTAGAAGTATACATTTTTAATCTGTAGGGAATTCATGTTAGTTCGCATGGGTTTAGCTACCGACTGAGCTACCGAGCTGACGGCTCAGTTTTATGAGTAGACTAGAATAGAATAATACCTATATTTATGTCAGACCGTAGTCTATAGAAAAGATCAGTAACAATATGCCTTAAAAACTATGTGAAGGTGGTGAAGGTATCCGCACTAAAAATTTACCCTTTATTGCATTTTTCTTTCAGTCATAATTCTCATAAACTAATTTTAATGTTTATGTTGATCTCTTTTAAACAAATTAAAAAGACTTCAAAATACAGATATAACAACCTACTACACCCAAATGATTTGTTTCGATTACCTTACCTTACGTAGGTTGAGTAATTATGTAAATGCATTCCCTATTGGGAGCATCATTGATCATTGATCTAATATAACTATACCGTGATAGAGGTGAATGAACTTGATGGTATCAATGAACTGTTTGTTTTGATTTTAGATCGGTTATAATGTTGGTATGGAACTAATATTCACTTTCTTCTATTGCACTCATATTGGTGTTCACTCAACAGTTTTTTGTTAAATCTATATCTATTGAAATCATCATTATTTTCAGCCGATAACTACTGGGTCAATCAAAAATTTTTTGTACTTTTTTTGCCCCCCCCCCCCCCCCCCCCCCCCTAACTCTCTTTTGTTTGGTGACCTCACTTACATTAGGGTTGGGGCAAAGAGGCTAGAAAGCTTCACTTGTTGAAGCTTTTATATTCCTTTTGAACCCCCCTTCCTTAGACCCCATGTGGCAAAGCACTGTTAGAGTGGAGACCTTGGGAGAAAAACGCCTAAGAAGAAGACCGCAAATGCGTTAGTAAGACTATATCAAAAGAACAGCTGGAGTAAAATAGGATAGAGAGGGCACAAGATCGAGAGGAATGGCATGAAATGAAGGAGGCACCGTAGTGACCGTAATGGTGTAGCATTACGGTTGAAAACGGCCAAGAACAAGAAGAATGATTCCATCCAATGACATTATGCAGGAAAACTCGTTACTATTTTATGTTACTCTATAACCATTAGAGCAAATGGGGAGTTGACTGCATCATATACATTTTAGTTTTATCTTCTCAGTAAAAAAAAGTTTGAAAATAATGCCAAACATACATTTTCAGTGATTCTGTAGCTTGAATACTATATATATCTATCTATCTTCTATTCTATATTATAAAACTGTAACAGGAAGTTTGTCTGTACATTGAAGATATTAACAAAAAAAAGTTACGATATGGTTTTTAGGTATCCCTGATTCCATATCACCAATTTTTGGATTTTTTGTCTGTCTGTTTGTTTGTTTGTTTGTGTGTTTGTTTGTTTGAACGAGCATCACGCAAAAACGACTGAACCGATTTTGATGAAACTTTTTTTGTTTGATAGCTTATTATCTGACTTAAAATCTGGTATATAATTTGTGCGGACAAAGTCGCGGGTTAACGCTCGTTTTTAATAAAAGGATGACCTATAAAAAGTATCGAAACGACGTCGATAAACAATAACGTCACTATTCATGATTTAGTACAACATTTCATACAAAGCTCGTGTTTTGACATTTGATAAAGAGTAGTTGATTTGAATAGTTGGCAACTCGTGGATTGTGACTCCTATTTTGTATTCTCTCTAAAAAGAGTTTCAATACTTTCAATAAAAGTTCGAAAATCTTTCTCTACTTTGTTATGTTTAAAAACCCTATCATGACTTCGCGCTCGAACATCCAGTTTTATAACCAGCACTAAAATAAAAACAAAACCTGTGAGATAAGAAACAAAATAAAAGCTCACCCACTAAAATGTTAATAAAACGTTTGAGGTTTATAAAAACCCATTTTTGAACGTGTAACGATTTTTATGGTTCACCGCATGATGGTTACATGCTTATCTTTGAACTTCGATTTTTAGAAACAAAAATTGTTAGTATTTACTGAAAAATTTTGGAGGCGAGCTGTTTTTGATGGAATTATTTATCTAAACTATTATAAAACTGTAACAGGAAGTTTGTCTGTACATTGAAGAAATTAACAAAAAAAAAAGTTACGATATGGTTTTTAGCTATCCCTGATTCCATATCACCAATTTTTGGATTTTTTGTCTATCTGTTTGTTTGAACGAGCATCCCGCAATAACTACTGAATCGATTTTGTTGAAACTTTTTTTTGTTTGATAGCTTATTATCTGACTTAAAATCTGGTTTATAATTTGTGCGGACAAAGTCGCGGGTTAACGATCGTATTTTAATAAAAATTGTAATTAAGATAGCTTTGTTAATTGTAAATAAATTAGGCAGGTAACAAATAAAATACAAAATACAAATGCATAAAAAAATAAATGGCAAAAAATTAAAACTGAATTTACTGGAGTACTTATTGTTATAGTTTATGTCATTTCCAAACTCTTGATACGGTAGTAATTATTCTGTGCTTTTGAGAAAAAATTGATCGAAGAATTTTAATATTTTACTGAGTTAATGCTCCGGTTCGGTTAGATTAGGCTAATCTCGATAGTAATTGTAATAATTTAAAAAACCAACAACAACAATGTGAATAATTTTTTTATCTCCTTTGCACTAGTCTAGTCTAGAGCCTAAATCTAAGATAATACGGAATACTTTATGTAAAAAAATGTTCATATGAGTGTTTTATATCAAGTCTTCTACAATTTTTTTCCAAGTTTGTAAAGGATCGAGTGAAAGTTTGTCGATAAGATGTACTTACTAAATCGATCTATCAGTCGCACACCGTGCCCTTTCGATCTTAATTACTCTCACAATTTTATCATTTGCATTCCGTACAGACGTGTACAAAATTACTGTTCGGAATTGAAAATACATTGTATACTACTTATTTTTTTTCCGAATTGGCAAATACAGCATTACTCAGGGAGCATCGACTGCTTATTACTGCGGACTATGGGGGGACCACACCAGTGACGGCGAAGCGCCCTGGTAGGTCTACCGAACCAATGCATGAGCTTAAGCAACCTGCCCAAGGGGCACTCCTAAGGGGTAAGGACCTCGGCAATGGGCTTTGCTGGGACTACGCATTACGCATACGATTGGGTAGTGGGGATCGGTGATGTATACTACTTATGATTTGTATCTATACAAGGAAAAATTTTTACACTTGACTGGCGTGGTGGTTATCAGTTTATCACGCCACATGATTATTTCAGTTTGGCAGTATTAGGTCTGGGACAAACTCATTGCTTAATCTAGAATTAAATAATAATAATAAATTAAGTAAAAAAATTATTATTATTATTATGATTAAATAATAACCGCGTAACTCTCAAAAACTCTTATCTGTATGGTTAGAAATATTATGGTCAGACGATTACCTACGGATATCAATGTAAAACTCATACAACAAACTCAAAATACTTTATTCGCATATAGGTACTTTATACTTTCATGTACTTTATTTATATTGCATATACTTTATTCTCTAAATACTTTATACTTTATTCGCATCGCAACGCATTGCAATGCCCCTTATTCACCCGACACGCTCTTGGCTATTTTTTAAATATTATAAACCTTCCCTGGACTTACACAAATATTTAAAAACAAAATTAGCCAAATCGGTAAACCCGTTCTCGAGTGATGGCGTGACCAAGGGAAATAGGGATTCATATAGATAGGATCTTGAAGCCCTCCTATTAAAAGTCAAATCATATGCGACCAGAAACTCTACAACATAACACGCCTTAATAACTTTTAAAGTCTAAATCATTACACTACTTTATTTGTTATTGATGTCCGGGTCGACCGAGGAAAAACTGGCTGGACTTGAATGCATGATGACAAAAAATATGGTAAAAGAAGAAAGAAGAGTACATTTTTTTCCTCACAACTAAAATGAAACGCTTACAAAAATCGCATAAAATATTAAATTTCACATAAAACAAGTCGAACGGCATCACCAGTACGTTTGGACCATAGATAGTATCTTGATTGATGGACGATGGGAATGAGAAACACTAATTGAGGACCTGGTAATGAGACAACTGTTGCAAATAGCCGTGGTGCGCTTTCTATTGGTTGCACCTAGTTTACTGGGTTTGTAATTTTCTGGGTCAAATACTTACGCGAAGGGTCGCGAAGGTGTTTAGTTTTTTACCTGACTACAGGAAAGTCGGAAAACAACATCGGCTGTGTTTTGCCCGCGACTTCGTCCGCGTGGATTTCGGTAAACTTCGTCACCTTGTTTGCATACATTTGGGGGTTGATTTTTGAAAAATCCTGTGTGTATCTTCAGTGGTTTAGGCTGAGCGTTGTCAGGTAGACAATCAGTCCGTTTTGGAACGGTTTTGGCGACATACCAGGCTGGAACTTATTGTACGTTGCATTCCCCTCTGCCAAGTTAAATGGTCAATTGACCATGTGCGTTTAATAATTGCGGAACAATAAATTCAAAATAGTCTCGTTTGGGGTTCTCACGAGACTATTTTTAACAATCAAAATTAAAACTGTTACCTCGTCCCCCGCAAAAAGTGGTTAAAAACTTTATTATTACACGTATTACACGTCGACGACGCAATAGAGAAAAAAATATTATATTTCTTTTGTCACATTTCATATGACTATGATGACTGTCTTGTACTATAGGAAACACCCTTGGGTAAAAATTAAGTTGATTCCAGTCTAATATTCCATTTTATGTATACATGCATTTTAAGGCAATAAAGAACTGAGTACCTTTACCTTTACTTGGGCCAAGTAGTATCCTTGAAAATAGGCAGGAGAAAGAAGTCGCTCGTCGAATCGACAACGCCTGGCAGAGTCCTTGAAGGAACTGATGAAGGGTGACCTTCCACTCTCACTCAAAAGCAGACTTATCGACATGTGTATTCTGCTCATCCTAACTTACGGTGCTCAAACTTGGTCATTAACAAAGGTTCAAAAGTCCAAACAGCGGGTTTGTCAAAGTGCTATGAAGCGCAGTATACTAGGTGTAAAACGGACAGACCGTAGACGGAACACAACACTGCGCTCCAAAACTCAAATAGCTGACGTAGGGTAAAAGTCAGCAAAAGTAAAGTGGAACTGGGCTGGGCATGTTTGCAGAATGCACACTGAGCGGTGGGCATCAATCGTCACAAAATGGGTGCCTCACGACGGGAGCCGAGGTCGAGGCAGACCCCGGAAAAGGTGGCGAGACGAGCTGGATGCCTACTGCAATGAGTGGCGGGATTTAGTACCGAACAGAGAGACGTGGAAGGGTTTGGGAGAGACCTTTGCCCAGCAGTGGGACAAAACAGGTTAAAAAAAAGAACTGAATTCCAAACTACTATAGAAACCTAGAAATAAATATTTTAACGGGTTCTTACCGCGTTTTGGTTTTTTAGATTAAATAATAACCGCGTACCTAACTCTCAAAAACTGTATTACTATACTATAGAAACGTCTAGCTACAGGCTTTTTTTTGCGATGAAACATACATTTTATTTCAGTACAATCTTTAAATTACTTAATAATGGTGAATACAGTAATAAGAGAATTAACAGCGCCAAAACGTGTTTTAGAAAACAAATTTTAATGCACATAATATTTTATGACCAATTTCATTTTTATGATCATATTCGTTTACTTCTTAAAATATGGTTGTGTACACTCAAGTACAGTTACATACAAAGTAAGATGAAATAAAAGTTTTATTGGCTATAGTTACACATCGTTATTGTTACAGTTTTGAATTGGAATATAAACAAATAAATTGTAAAAGTTGATTATTTTTATATATTTATATTCGATTTCAATAAAGAAAGGAATTTATGGTTCTACATTCTCAATGAAATTTTTCTATTTTCTCAAGGTAGGTATTAGGTATGGTGACATTTCCTAAAATAGGTAGTTATTATTATTATGTATCTCTGTAAAAGGCTTACTCACGGGCCGTAGCCCGGACCTTTGGAAGGCTTGCGTGGGGACACAGGTGGAACACGTAGAGGCCCTTTGAGACACTTTTATCTAAATTCGATGGGATGCACCAAGCGTGGTCTATCTCTGAATGCATTATGGAAATGCACCGGAAGACATACCACGTTCAGTGCAGACTATTGTAGAAAAAACACAAAACTACTAGGGTTATGGGGGGTGAACTGGGTGGGCCGGGAAATCTTTGTCAAAAATGGCAGGCGGTGACTTGCCAACTCATTTGATGGGCCCCCAAAATGTCGCTCGCAAGGAGCGACAAAGCGGCAACATCTAGTGCTGCGTAGTGTGCAGCGGCTAAGGATGTAGAAAGGTGAGTCTGCGGGGCCCACGTGGAGGAGTATGGCCCACTCCCTCTCACCCATATTCATGAGAGGAGGCCTTTTCCCTACAGTGGGATCCTACAAGCTATAACTTACTTAATTTTACCACCACAAAATTAAACTTATTTTTCTAATAATATGTTTTACCTTGCATAGTTCATAGTTCTAATACCTTCGTAACCACATAGGTAATGCGAGTCCATTCAATAATCGATTATAATACGTATGGCCATTGAAGCCCTAACAAAAACTGGAAGTTAATATCGCAAGTGTTTTTAAGCTAAATATCTCGATACGAGATCTGAAATCTTTAAATGCACGAGGCTGACTTGAGTGGCCGGAAAATTATAGAAAAAATTATTAGTTCGAACCCCTACTATTTGTTAAACACTCTCACGTTCTTGTCGTATGGTAAGTTAGTGAGTTATTACACTCAAAGGGAGTATAACCCGCCTTCTCTACTATCTCATCCTTATTCGTGATTGGAGGTCTATGCCCTGCCAGTGGGATCCTACAGCCTATAGCTACTTTACTTATATGCGCGCATAGCATTCACAAATATTTAGGTGACCGTTACTTCAGGTTTGTCGATATATCGGCATCAGCGATATTTTTATGGCCGATTCAACGATACTCCTAATATATCTCGAGACGCAGATCCGTTCGTTTTCTGGCGCAATGACGTTTTATAAACAAACTTAAAGAAAATGGCGTAGTTTTCAATTGAATTCTGTCGCATCTGAGAGACTATTTTCCACCGCAGGTATTATTACATATAGGCTACTTATTAGCAGTCACCACCACCTACCCCTACACCTGCTGCCTACTGGTTGGCAATTGCCACTTCTCACCACTTGACAAGTCATTCCATCCTGAAACTTAAATTTCTAATTGTGAGCATTGCTACAAATACATTCTTAAACACAAAGTTGGTCGTTTTAGCAATAATTCTGACCACCCCGAAATCCATTACGGTCGAAAATTTATGTATGTATGTAAATAGCTGTTAGTTTTCAAATCACGAATAACAAAAACAAGTCAATCATGTTTTTTAAGAACCGTGTGTGACCTCCCACGTAGATGCTCCCGAATTAGGTTGTTATTATTTCGCAGAACGCTAAGGTTTGCATTTCAAGTGACAATTACTTTTATTTAGATTACCGTTAGGGTCTTTTTAAAATAACAAGAATAAGACGCATTTCAGTGTTGCTCGTAATTTCGGAGAAATTGTAAACAATCAGCTGTCAGGTATAGTCTTCAGTCTCTCCTGTGGGTGTAGCATGGCTGCGAGATCTCTCTCGCGGTCGCGCCGTGGTATACCTAAGCGCTTTCGCTGTTTGGCTTCATGCATTGTTTAATAGTACTAAGTGGAACGCTGATTTTCCATAGACAGCTTCCGCCATCTATCAGTTATGTTTCGAAGCACTATGTGTTGAAAAAGGGTTCATATCGGAGTAACAGCGCACTACACCTCACGCGCTGCGCTGTAGTAGTAAGAGATTTCACCCATACCAATCACTGTCTTCTTGGTCTAGCGAGCGGTCTGACTTGTTGGTCTAGCGGTCTAGACAACCGGCTTACGATCCGGGTAGCTAAGGTTCGATCCTCGTGTCGGCCGATCGTCTTTTTCAATTTATTTCATAATGTGGCGCCCCCTAGTGCTATTAAGCGGCAACGCAATTAGGACGTCAAGGCGAGTAACCTTTATTTATTATTTCATTTATTAACATTTCAGTATACATTGTCTTGATGACACCAAAAAACCCCATTCGGGTTTGTCTTCCAATATACATGGATGGATGAAGTATTGTATTCCTATCTATATCCAATATATATTAATCTATGTTTGGTTCTCTTTTTATTTGAGCACACCCGAGCAAAATACAAGCTGCGACATAAAGTACTCACGCGCATCATGCTAGACCCTCTGATGGTATGCGTTAACGAAAGCAAGGTTCACGCTCACCCAGAAGATACCTATTCGCTAAATAAGAGGATCCCATTTCCTGTTAATTGAATTTTGCTTCAACTTTCCGTGTCAAGGTCCATTATGATTATGAAGTTATATTCCCAGAGTCAATCCAAAAGGAATTAACATAGGAATTCAGCAGACAAGGTATAGTCTGACCACAAAGGCTCATTGGAGTGTGAAAGAGTTACTCAGTCCGGTGGAAATGAATCTAGTAGCCGCCTTGCGAAAGAGCCTGTATAGCCTTTAGGTAAGACTAAGTATAGTATCAGGTCATTTTGTGACTATCGTAAGTCGTAACCAATCTTTCAATCATTGACAGAGTTCCATGCCATAGAGCAAGCTTGGTGGTAGTTGGGAGCCCGCTATTTTGACTAAGCAAGTCAATAATTTGAACTCTTCAGTGAGATGTCATCGAGTTCTCAACAAATAGTAGCACCAACGGACTTAGAAAACCTAATTGGCACAAGCCGAGTCGTCCCCTCGCAGTTCTCGACCTGACAGATAAATCAGCACCGTTGCTGCTATCATTCAACGATAATTGAACGTTTATGTTTAATAGTTTACCTACATACTGAAGTTTAGGGGGCTTCAACACTAGCTGGCGATGAGAGACGTTTTCTGGTTGACTAAGTCGAATTAAAAATACAGGTTTACCTAAATTTTTTCAAAAAGATTCAAGATTCTTACTAAACACTTATTTAGTTAAAACCAATGATTATTTATTTTTGGAGTTATTAATCACTTTAGGTCTGCAGCAAAGGGAATACAAGGACAAACCTATACGCAAAAAAGAGAAGACAAGAGTTCTGCTTCAATAAGAAGAACTGCTTGGCTATTTTTGATGTCTACTTCGTGATATATTTATAATATCATTAATTAAAACATTATTTTGTGGACTTTTAAACAATAGTCACAAGTTAAATATGCCTAGAGACGCACCCATTTTTTTTTAGATAATGTGAACAAGATTGAAAAGCCTGATTGGTTTTCAACTATTATGATATAAGTTTATTATAACAGCATTTTTATAATAAACTTCTAGGTGTAAATTTTGAATCAAGAAGCTACCGCGCAAGACGTTTAAAAGTCGCTCATCAACTGACGCTTATTTTCCTGTCGCGTTTTCTAATTAATGTGTTAGACCTGTATGTTACCCACATTATAAGATTTACTGTTTTAACTCCTGCTCGTGTTATAATGGCATAAAGATTGGCTTTGACAAACGGAATGTTATTAATCGGCTTTGTAGGCTAAGGTGACTAGAGATTAGTCTTTCTGTCATATTTTTTGTTAGATACCTATGCAGCTCATATAATTTGATACATAGCAGAAATAGTGGCGGTTTAGTTCTTTAAGGTAAGATTGGTCTTTAAACAGCTGAATTTGGTTTAATATCTTTAGTAGTAGCAAACTTCCTGTTTGCCCGCGACTTCGTCCGCACAAATTATATACCAAATTTTAAGTCAGATCATAAGCTATCAAACAAAAAATTTCATCAAAATCGGTTCAGTAGTTTTTGCGTGATACTCGTTCAAACAAACAAACACACAAACAAACAGACAGACAAAAAATCCAAAAATTGGTGAAATGGAATCAGGGACACCTAAAAACCATATCGTAACTTTTTTTTTATTAATATCTTCAATGTACAGACAAACTTCCTGTTACAGTTTTATAATAGTATAGATATAGTTAACTGTATTTAAAAAAAATACTATTATAGTAACTTGTAATAGCTACCTATGTTTAACATTAAAAAAACGTAATATCCCGATAAATTGAAAATCACCAATGACATTATTGCTTTTTGAAAATAATATAGGTACCTGCAACTGTAAAGAAATTAAAAAAAATACGATTGAGGGCAGCACTGGAAGCCCGTTACCTACAACATAGAAGTGCTTCTGCTGCATAATATTTCAGTTCACAGGGAAGGACCTACAGAGATTCTATCCCTTTTCGTGATAATCTTAAAAATTTAACACGTTCCGGGGCAGTGAACGAGATACAATAGAACTTTTATTGTTATCACTGCTATAGCCGGTCACTGTCCAGGAACGTGTTAAAAACCTTAAAAAATAAAGCACGTTCATTACTTGGCAGTCAAAGTCAATCCCGGTTCTATTTTAGATCATAATAATAATAATAAGGACTGCTGACATGTAATCAGAAGATTTGACAATTAAAAGAGGCCTGTATGAGTATGGTGCTTAGGTTGATAATGGTAAAACAAGATATTTCACAAACACAATTCAAAATCACAAAAAATCGTCAATTCTTGTTAAAGCCTTACCATTATCTAGAGTGGATAATTACACCATTTACTCTTTACTTTTACTTGGTTACATAATGTTAATGTCCCAATTTAAAAACAAAATGGTTCATATTAATCTCGTGTAATCACTTTAATTTTTAAACGGCGATTAAAAATGATTTAAGTTAACCTTTTGAGACGAATTCGCGAATTAATGTGGATTAATTAAAGTTTAAGAATTCGTCGTTTTGCTGTAAACTGCCGCCGTAATGAAGGTTGTACCATAAGAATAATTAAGGTTCAACTTTAGATGAGGTTTCATTAGGGTAATGCAAAAAAACATGAGCAATTATCAAGATTCTACCTATTTACCCTATGAAAAACCACACAGCACACACACAGAAAGGGTGGTTCCAACAAGCTTCACTTTCTATTAGCAGCATATCAAATTCTTAAAAAGAGATTCAGAAACAAAAATTGAGTACGAGTTCAAATTTCGAAATTACATAATCTATACTGGGGGTCTACCTGGACATTCGAACTTTGCAAAATGCGAGAACGTTTTCGTTCCAATGTCAACTCTATAACAATTAAGTTCGGGCCGAAATGATCGCGATATATCGAAAATCGAAAGTCCCGGTATTATATAAATTAATATTTATATTTGTACACGAATCATCATTAATTTTCGTACCTATACAGGGTGTAAGGAAAATTATCATAACTCTACCCATGAAACTGAACAGCTGTTCCCCGTACGTTTAAGTCGAGTAGGCATTGCAGTTTAGTATGGAACAGCAGATTTTTTTTTTTTTTTTTTAATTCTTTTGTTTTTTTTTTTTGAGCTTTTAACCCTGTGGTTACGTCAGCCCCGTTTTTTTTTTGCGCTGACAAGTTTACTCCCATGGTAAATGTTGTTCAGTTTGCTGGGTAGAGTATGTGATTTTCCTTACACCCTGTATAGCATATTCCCTATCGTTGTCTGACTATCACAATACAAATCTTGGCTGGATTCTGTTAAAACTGCCTAACTGTACACACGGCGACACATCAAGCTATACAAAACCAACATAAGCTGGCCGCGCGTAGGTCGAGTAAAGTATAACGTCGCGCGGCCAGCTTACGTTGGTTGGTTGGGTGTCGCCGTGCGTACGTACAGATAGTCAATTGTTTTGATTTGTAAGTAGTATAAGTTTTGTTTCTTTTTTGTTTTTTCTTTAGGTTAATGGTTATGTATTGTATATAGTGCTTATGTTAATGTATATTTTTATTTATTTATTCAATAATAAACTCTTCAATTATACTTACATTTGGTCTTATAGATGTTAGATATTAATAATATACTATAAATATCCCCTCTAGCTAGAGAAAGAGAGATGCCACGGAAGAAGTCTATTGAGAGCTGAAGTAGGACAAGTCCCGCCACCCTTCATCAGAACTGGGCTGATGTCGTTACACTGTCTAGACTAGACTGACGGCTGACTAATATTACAGTCCAAGTCATTAGAGTTGCATATTTAAGAGCAATTTACGGACTTTGTCGATGGATAAGATACAAATAATAAAAGTGTCTCAAATGGGCCTCTGTGTGTTGGATCTGTGTCCCCACGCAAGCCTTCCGAAGGTCCCGGCTACGGCCTGTGAAATACTTTCCAGAGATACAATAATAATAATAGTGAGTGGCGACACCACGGGCCCGAGTGCTCCCGGGGGAAGTCCCTGATCCTCGTCTTCGACTTGCCTTTACTGGCCGGTCGGAGTGGACCCCAAGAGGATCAGATCCCCCACCTCTGTGCTTGCCTTAATTGGCCGGCCTTAGGTTGGAGTCGCAAGAGCTATATGCTCGAAGAGTGGATGTGTTGCGTAAGTGGCGAGTGGGCACCTGATTAGCCGTTGGAGACTGAAATGATGGTCGTTTAAAGTCCAGAAGCATCTCTCCACTCTAAGCCGCTCAGGAAATGTTGCCTCCTTGTCGCTCCGTGCGAGCGGCCGTTTTCGGGAGCCCATTCATTTTGAGTTGGCGAGTCACCGTCTGCCATTTTTTCCGTGTTTATACATTGGTCAGGCGGGCGCCATATTCCCGTTCAAATCCTAGTTACCTGTTCCATTAGCACCCCACCCCAATAGCCCAGATTTTGTTTCTTTCCACTCCTTGCAATAGTCCTACACTGACCGGGGGCTGTTTTGGATGCATTTCTATAGTGTATACTGGGATAGTTGCCAGTTGGTGTCACATTACTATTTAGATCAAATTGTCTGACGGGCCTCTACGTGTTGGCTTCGGCCCCACGCACGCCTCCCAAAGGTCCGGGACACTTATGTCCCGAGATAAGGAAAAGACATACAAATAATAATAATATAATTTATTTTCTCCACTAATTGTAAAATACAAGTACACATAGATACACAGAAAATACACGCATTTTATACAAACAACAATTTGAGGGAGACTGGAGCCTAACGTAGGTAAACCATAAGGTAAACCGAAGAATTGTTAGTCTCCAGGCAAAGTCGCCTGTTGCAAAGGATCAAATACAAATAGAATTTGACGTTTTTGCAAGGTTATTGAGGTTCGAAGATCTAAAAACCAAATACTGGCACAGGCAACGTGAATAAGCATAATTGTAATTCATCATCATCATCATCATCTCAGCCGATGGACGTCCACTGCTGAACATAGGCCACCCCCAAGGATCGCCATAACGACCGGTCCTGCGCTGCCCTCATCCAACGGGTTCCCGCCGCCTTCACCAGGTCGTCGGTCCACCGTGTGGAGGGCTTACCCACGCTGCGAAATAATTGGTATTTAAATATGACTAAAAAAACAATGAAAGGCCTGCCAGCAAGTTGTACATCACGACTAACTGTAATTTTTTCATAATTATGTTTTTGTGTACAAAAGAATCTATAAACCTATGAATATATGAAAAGCAGGTCGCGGGTTCCAATCACCAAAAACGCACTCCGAGAGAAATTTTTAACATTTATCTATGTTAGCAGATAATTATATCGAGCATAGATTACAATTTGTTTCTTTTTATTCCTATAAATTTCCTGAGGAATATAGTCGTAAGCATATTATGCGTGAAATTGATCACGCAAACAACATTCTTGGATAAATTGTTGATAAAGAAGCCATCGTCAGAAGAGGAGGAGATACTCTTTCCTTACCTCTATAAAACATATCGCCTATGACTTAAACCACACAGAACCATTATAAACTATGTCTATATGCAAATAGAGAGAAAATGAGGACACTAATCCGACACTTACCTGTTGATTGAGTGCTTACGAGCCCTTTACCCTGTTATTATGTTCCAGTAGAAACCCCTATCTTCACCCTGTTACTACGTTTTAATGAAATTGTTTACGTTTAAGTAAGATAAAGAGATAGGCATCGAATCCTATCGTAGGGTAAATTTCAGAGTTTTATTATCAAATGGACTTACGTCAATTTCGATTCTGAATGATATATGAATGATAATGATGAATGAAGATTTTGTTTAATCCAATCTAGGTTATGAGCCCGTCGGTACTTTTAAAGGATATTTGGACATTATCCAATAAATAATACACTTATCATCATCATAGGTACAGATCACAAAACTAAAGGGAGATGTGAAAAGGGGGCGGGGCCAGTGTCGCAGCAATATGCGCAAAAACGGAACACATTGCTCGCGACAGTAATGATTCAATATATTGTGAGGCTGAAAGTCAGTCGAGATATTATGTGTAAATAGTTTACAATGCTTGCGTAGTACTAAAGATTATTCGGACGTTGAGTACTGATACCGCAAGGGATAATGAGCACATTCAAGCTAACAAAATACTTTCTATCGCGTGGTACAGTCAAGAGCACATCAAGCTTTACACTTGCAGTTCGATTGTAACGCTTATGACGCACTAAATAAGAACGGTACAAAGTCCAAAGTGTCAAGCTTGACGTGCTCTTGACTGTACTGGTGGTGATGCGACACTAGGTTTCGTACTCAGCGCATTGGTTGGCTTCTCTCTAGATCTCTTTTATCATAGGTTTTAACATGTGTTACAGTTGGTTTATACACTAACATAGCCACTGATTTCCCTCCACCAATCTACAATGGGTCCGCGTTATGGAGAATGGTCTACTCCCTGACCTCCCTGTCATAGAACCCCTTATTCGTCAGAGGCATTTTCCCTGCAAAGGAATCCTACAGACCATAACTTAACTAAACCTCTCACTGATAAAGAAGCTAAAGGTTATAGATAGATATATTTATTTCCTTTGGTCCCAATCTTAAATTGGTTATTTTGTGGTTCAGAACTTTAAGTTGAGCCATGCTAAATACATGATAGATGTAATGTAATTATATTTCCCAGCATTTAGCTATTAATTCATAAGCTCACAGACCTTCCGATGTTCACCGGCCGTAGCAGTCAATAAATTGTAACTGTAGGCACCAATATTACCCAGTGTACTTGCCTATCTCAAGCGCCAGTACAAACAGACCGGTAGCCATACTTTCCTCTCCACTTTCCAACTAGTAAAGCTATAAATAATAACGTTCACACGGAGCGTTTAAATAAATGCGTATCAGCTTTCCTGTGCATATGTCTGGGCAGGTATTTGTGGGACCACTTTGTCTAAAGGATTAGTGATGACATGGTGAGGTTGTCTCGTAGAGAAAGGATGCTGTTTGGATTGGATTCCCGTATTGGCACAAGTTGTGGATACTTGATGGAGTCTAGATGCTTTTGTCACAGGTTTAAGGTTGTACATACAATATAAAGTAGGGTGTTGTGTGGTTTTCCCTTGTGTCATCACTAGTTCGGTTCTCACCTACAAAAGCCACGATAAGCAGTCGGTCTAGGCTCAAGGCAGGGTAATGCCGCTATAGATAGATAGATAGATAGATAGATAGATAGATAGATAGATAGATAGATAGATAACTCATTTATTTCACCAGAACAATACAGGATAAACAGTGACAGACAGAGGCAGTAGGTAACATTTTAGAGTCCGATTAAGGAGGTCCGCGTAAAGCCGCAGCAGGAACCGAAAGCTCCCATAACGGACCAAACAATAAATATATGACTTTAATTCACTCTGAACTACTTAAATTACTTAAGGTGGTTGCAGAGGGGTCAATTTTATACAATTCTTTGACGCCGATTACGCGTAGACGGTATTTATATAAGTAACTTTGTATGTATAGAAAAATAGTTTTAAAAATCTAGTTGCCGCGTCACAAATAACATTTGCAATTTATGAAAAAATTACGAAGATAAAAGGGTTTGAAATTTTTCATACAAAATTTTACAAGCTTTATATCTTCGTAATATATTATAAATAGCAAATTTTATTTGTGACGCGGCAACTAGATTTTCTAAACTATTTTTTCATATATAAAATATTACTTTTATTAATTCCGTCTACGCGTATTGTGCGTCAAACTTTTTTATGGACTAAAACCACCTTAATTACACAAACTTACATCAACTTGTATCAAAGGGCTGGAGTATAGCCCTTTTATACCTATTACTATAACCCTTTAGTATATGATCCTATAGATACGCTTTTAGTTTCGTCCCTGCTTCGTAGAACAACCCTGCCTTTGTTTCTTGGTGACCGTTTTGGTCGCTTTTCCTATAGTAAAATGCTAAGGGTTCACTTTGTTCTTGAAATCGGATCACCGCATCCTTTAAAACGAATCACGTACGTCGATGAACTATCTCGCAAAATAGTGTGGTTAAGTGGAACTGGAACTGCTATGGGAACATGATTCCTGATGCGATGCTTGAGCAGCAATGTAGAAGTTCCTAAAAAGAAAATCTTTACACACTCATACGCTATTTCTGTTTTGTGGTAGTACAAGTCTTCAAACAGTACTAAAATGACTACAAGCCCTTTAGTGTCATTAGTACACCCACGTCTGATAAGTCCATGTATGCAAGCGTTTAAACCAGTAAGAATTATAGAAGAATCTCCGAGGTCCACTCTCACAGGCAATTACCTTGTTGTGACTTAGACACAAAGTTGTCGTAGTTTCACTTATGCTTTACGACGTGAAGCTTTATTTTTAATCACTTTAATCACTTGATGGGGGAAAACTGTGGATGTCATTTTAATTAATTGTTATTAAGAAATCTTTTTTATGGTTCCAGGTTCCAACAACTTTATCTATAAGACACATAGATAAACTCAAGACTAATTCCTTTCGGAGTGGTTAGATACTTTGCTGCAATGAGCGTTTAGAACATATAGGGTCTTTCTTAATATGCGGACACTTAAGGGGATGATTAGTCCGTCAATTTGAACAACTTTCTCTATGAAACCAACATCGAAATCGCTAAAAAAAAATCAGCCCTTGTATACAAAACTGCAAACCTACTCGAGCCAAAAATGTATGGGACAGTCGATTTTTTTTTCGCGATTTCGAATCTTTGTCCCATAGAGACAGTTGTTCAGTGTGATGGTCTGGTCATCCCCTTAAAAAGTGTCAGCATATGAAGAACCCTTTATAAGTCCCTTCAGTCTAAAATTGTATGAAGGATAAGTACTCAACTTCAAAATGACATGAATGATGATGGATTTCTTGTCGATTTCGACAACAGCGACTGCTAATCTTTACTAATAATAGCTTGTAAAAAGCAGTCAGCTGCTTAGGATATTTTGAAGTTTATAAATGGACGCGCTACACACAGATGCACTCCCTTGTCATTGCCCCTGCTATGTCTGATGGAACCGATATTACCAGAGGTGGGGTCAGATGCTTTGGCTAGGCGCTAGGCCACAATTTTTGGGTGCCAAAGATGTGTAAGACGCCTTAAGTGGTTAGTCGCCTTTCACGACACCAGACTTGGGCTGTTGTTATTTTAAACTCCGGTTAAGAATAGCGACAGCCCACTTTGCCGTGGTGTGTGTTGTCCACACCACACGGCTTATGACATTTTAAACTTGGGATAGGTCAACATCTGAATCTCATGTCGTCATGACTTATAACATTTTGGATAGTTACAATATTTTTGCAGAACTAAATAAAATGCATTGGTGTAAATGCATGTTTTGGTGTAAAAACTGGCAGGCAATTTGAATAAAACCACAAACGAAAAAACACAAATTTTCAACACCTACACGATTAACCATAATTTTCTTAAGCACTCCAAATTGCTGTGTGGTCGATATCGCAATGAAATCAGACTCCAAAAATACTTTAAAGCACTAAAGTATTGTCCAAAGACACCTGTCACTTAAGTAAAATACACGGATCCAATCAGATCGAATATTAATTAAGAAAATTTTGAGAAAACAGAAACCCTTTATTATCTTGACGGAAAAACTTTCTCGGGACTTTTTATTTAAAATCAGATATTTAATAATATCAGTATCTTATCTTATCTTGTTGTGGGGGCTGGCAAGCCAGCAACACTTCGACCCAGTGGGATCTTTTGTGTTAGCCCCAATACTTTTTGTTTTCTTCACCCTTCAAATACATGGTCAATGAAGGAGGCAACACCATTGAGGGGAAGAAACCTAAGATCTCCCGGTTTCGGGTACCCATCTCCGAGGAGGCACATGCGTTTTACCGCCAGGACATAACAGTCACAAAGAACATGCTCCATAGTCTCTTCATCCTCTCCGCATGCTCTGCAGCTGGGATCCAGGGTGAGTTTCATTTTGTGCATCATCGCGCCTGTAGCGTAGTGCCCAGTGAGGGCTCCGACTATGGCACGAGCCTTGCTCTTGCTATTATTCAGTATGAATCTTGAGATGCGAGTTGTCACATTGCTGATAAAGTTTTTGGAGTGTTGTATATAAAATATCGATATAATATAAGTATATAAAATATCAATTTATGCAACATTGATGTAAAAAAATTGCTCAAAATTCATATCTGAACTGAACAATGTTAAAATACTACTTTTATACTGTACACTACGTTTATATTATATTTTATACTTTTATATTATCTGTAGATAGGAAAATATAATACTTAATAGCTATTGAAACATATTACACAACATATTTTAAAAATAAAGTATGTCATAGATATAATACTAGAGCTAAGAGACAGGGGAAACTTATTCAGACAAAGGGCGCTTAACTACTATGGAGAGAGAACTAGACAGTATTTAATTCAAAAAATATGTAACAAATATCCGATATTATTAGAGGGTCACAAAATTAAATGTAAACGAACTTTAAAGAAAAAATTAAAACTCTGTATGCTAGGTTAAGCTAATTTAATTAAATATAGCTTTGTTAACAACCTATACTATACATTCCTACTTATATCTACTCATACCGATGGATATTATTGTTTTGAATGCTAGTTTTCGTTCAATTCCGCACCGATCGAGTGAAATACCAGTATCCTTACTATTCCTGTAATCTAAACATTGGTAAGAGAACAACAGAAACTCCAGAACATCACTAAATCGTCACGAAATTGAACGAAAACTACAAACAACCCGCACGTTACGCAAGATAGGTAGCCATTTTGTGAATTTTACATTGACATAGACAATAAAATCTTTTTTTTTTTCATAGTTCTGCGAAATATTTAATAGATGGCAGCACATTCTATGCAAACTGAATCGGAAAAAGCCACCAAAAGGCGACTGTCCTCCGCCTGGTTGTTGAACTATGATGGGATGTCTGGAGTTTTTTTACAGGGGCGTTGTCTTCAGTTAAAGGTATCAATGTTCAAATTAAGTTGGTATTTTAAGTCCCTTTATTTGTAAGTAATATAACAAAAATATAGCATTTAAGTAAAAATGTGATTAACGAGCTGCTCAGCAGTTTGGCGATATCAAAAATTGTAAACTTAGATGTATGATTCTGAAATAATATATTAAATAATAAAATAAAATAATATATTTTTTATATACTATTATGTTTTATATGCACACTGGTACTGCTTCATACTTCACTCTTCAAAAGTTAATAGTTGAAGGGATTATGGTCGTGAAATTATGAACGTGTGTAATGTAACATTTCAAATGTTTGCCAACCGTAAAACACAAAACATCATCAAGAAAGTTACACAATAGCCCTAGAGAAACTACACATAAATATAAACAATATACATAAATGTAGGTAACTAAATGGATTTCACGGTAGATGAGCCCATCTATTTTACTATACCTCTAAAACAAAATGTTCTCCTGCGCAATAGATGATTGGTTCATGTTTGTATTACCTTTTCTATCTTGCATTTAGGTGGATAGTCACGGATTGAGTTGAGTTGAAGCTAAAAACAAATAAACAATACATTTTTTAGAGCCTTTTCCCATGCACCGCATTCAGCATCGCGTTGGCAATACAGCGTTTTGGTCTTTTCAAGAAAAAAACTTTATGGATAAATTGACATAGACATTGAAATAAAATCATCCGCTTCGTACAAAACTGCTCTACAGCTTTTTTAAAATTGTATTTCCATGCTTGCTCCATATTAAATGCTATTCAGTGTGATGGTCTAAACTAATCTAGCCCTTAAATATTACTAGGGTCGTTTGTTACACCCTGTATATATTTTTTGTCTAAATTTTCGGTTTACTGTTGTTTTTTTTATGTTCCGTTCTCACGTTCTTCCGAAGTATCCCAAACATTCTAAACATTCATTTCAACAACAAAACAGTAAAATTTCTAAAATCTAAACAGGCCAACAAGCAAATGTTTTATTTGGACAAATAAACCACAAACAAAAAACAAACAAACAAACATCAAAATCATCATCTTCATCTCAGCCGATGGACGTCCACTGCTGGACATAGGCCTCCCCCAAGGATCGCCATAACGACCGGTCCTGCGCTGCCCTCATCCAACGGGTTCCCGCCGCCTTCACAAGGTCCTCGGTCCATCGTGTGCGGGGCCTACCCACGCTGCGCTTTCCGGTACGCGGTCGCCACTCGACAACTTTTCGGCCCCATCGGCCATCGGTTCTGCGAGCAATTACGTCGAGGATTACGATGGACGAGGCATCGTCCACTGCCACTTTAATTTAGCAATTCTTTGGGCTATGTCAGTTACTCTGGTTCTTCTGCGGATCTCTTCATTTCTGATTCGATCTCGCAGGGAAACTCCGAGCATAGCCCTCTCCATTGCTCTTTGGGAGACTTTCAGCCTTTTCATGAGGCCTTGAGTGAACGACCACGTGTCTGTTCCATATGTCATCACTGGCAACACACACTGATCGAAGACTTTCGTTTTAAGACACTGCGGTATTTGGGACGTGAAGATACTACGTAGCTTCCCGAACGTTGCCCAACCGAGTTGGATTCGACGGTTGATCTCTTTCTCGAAATGAACCTACCTAACTAACATCGAAATAAAATTTAAAAAAAAGCTCTAGTAGTTTTGTATGAAACAGCTGATTCTATTTCCAAAATCTAAACAGGTAAACAAGCAAATGTTTTATTTGGACAAGAAATCAAAGCTTTGGATGTACCGTAACTGCATCCTAAAGGTACCGACAATCAAAATGCCAGATGTGATGCAGTTTATATGCATCGAGGAAATAGGACGTAAATATTTATTTCTTTTTATAAAACTTCCGCAATTATGCTACTGAAATAGATAGGGTTTGGTTTCAATCATTCTGGATATAATATGCATCTAATAGACTTAGATAAGGTTACGCTGTTGATGGAAATCAATAAATCAATTAAAATAATATAATATAGGTACCATTTCACATCTATAACAAAAATATTTTAATTAAACTATTCTGAGTAAGGGATAATATTTCATAAATACAGATGAAAATTTGAGGTGTTAACAAGCTTTAGATAACGTAAAATTTAATAAAAACCAGTCAAGTGCGAGTCAGGATACTCGTGCACCAAGGGTTCCGTACCACACTATCACAAAACATATTAACTTACAAAAATGTTTTGTTTACTCTGGGACCTTTAGCGCGAAACCGACTCACACTTGGCCCGTTTATATTATTTGTTGTTAAAATGTAGAGTTTGCTCTAAAATCACACCAAGTTTGACGCTTGTATGTATTACCGTTTTTACGATAGAGCGAGAAAAAAAACGTTGATAAAAACTAGTTTCTTGTATGACCCTCATTAATTTTTAACTTTTTGATATTCTAGTCATCATCATCATTATTAGGACATAGGCCTCCCCTAAGGATCGCCATAACCACCAACATTTTTATTATTTGTTTGCGAATCACTCATAACAACGCACATTCTGCGAAAATTTAAACCGTCTAACTATCTCAGTTCAAAAGTTACAGCCCTAAATAGGTAGGACAGACAGACGGACGGAAGGACAACGTAGGTTTAGTAATAGGGTCCCGTTTTAACCCTTTGGGTACGGAACCCTAAAAAAATAAAACGCAAATAGTAAAGCCATTTTTAAGAACGGTCTATAGACCGACAGTCAGACAGCATAATATTATTACTTAATTCTAATTGAAACCCCTAAAATAATACTTACATAAAATCTTTCAAGTCCTAATAAAATGCGTTCTTCAAAAGTTTGTTTCAACAAGATGTAATTGAAATGATTAGACAAATTTTGAGTGGTAGTTCAGACTTTTAGTATGGGACCAAACCTGAAATTGCTAAACAAAAATCAGCTGTGACAGTTTTGTTAAAAATACTAAATATCCAGCTTTACTAAGTGTATGAGTATGTAGATGTAATTAATTAGGTTTGTTAATGTAGTACGTGTGTTACATACACACGTTAACATTATACTGAACCTTAACATCGTTCAACTTTTACAGCTTTAAATTATAGATGTTTAGACAAACTTAAAAATTCAGGAAATGAATATAATTTGAGATTCTGAAATAAATGGTTAATGATGCGTTAAGGTTATAGCTTCCAGCAATTCACGTGCAGTCACTAAATGTCTTTAAAAAAGTCCCGGAACCATACATGAGAGAAAAAATTACATTGACTTTTGTGGGCTTTCAAGCTTTGTATGTTGCTAACCACACTTTTAAAATGAAGGTTTTTTTTTTCAAATGTGTTTACTCTTGACCTCAATCCAGTCCTCAGGACAAAGATGGGGTCGAAGACGTAGCGAGCTTACCCAGAAGGTGCCTATTCACTCGTACTTTAAAGTAATTCGGGTTGTAGGCGCTCGGAAATACTGACGCAGGCAGGGCATTCCACTCCTTGGCTGTGCGCATTATAAAAGAAAGAAGGCGCTTAGTGCAGATTTGAGGGATATCAACCAAGAAGGGGTGGTATCCCGCAGTGCGTCTGGAAGTCCGATAGTAGAAAGGGGAAGGCGGGATGAGCTCATGCAGCTCTTGGGCACACTCACCGAAGTACAATCTGTAGAAGACCGATAAGCATGCTACTCTGCGGCGGTGGGCTAGGCTTTGAAGCATGGTCTCAACCAGCTTACTGTCGCCAATGAGTCTCCTGGCTCTGCGTTCAACCGAGTCAGGTGCGTCTAGTTGATACTTGGCTGAGCCATGGTGAAGAAGAAGAAGACGAAACCATCTGAAAATCTACACACTGCTTTCGGGCAATGTTGAGCTAGGACCTATTTGCTGCTGTAGTATACAAAAAGTTACATTTAACTTAACATTTATATTGTTTTAGACATTGCCCACGTGACGAAGTGTATTCGTTTCGGGTTGTTTCGCAGCTGGCAAATGTGTATGATCAAAGGACACAGAAATCGTATGAAAGCTGAAATAATACACAGGATAGGAGGAATATCGTGCTTCCTAAGGAAATGGAAATTATCCTTTTCTATCGTGGCATTTCTTATAAAATTCAAATCAAATTTACCAGTTTTGATGCGAAACGGGATTGGTCGTTCTGCTTTTGGTGTTGCATTGTTTTCTTGTTTTTAAACTGTAATATTATGTGACTTATGCAAATAAATTGTTTATAGGTATAGCAGAATGCTATCAGCTTCAGAAATATACACCGAATACGCTCAACTATTATCAAAATCTAAATCCATAAATCAAAATAAAAAATTTTTTATTCAAAATAATATCACATAGATAGCTTTTTGACGTCATTTTTTTGACTTTACCACCGCGTCGGAAGGTGTTCCGTTGAGAGAAGATGCGGCCAGAAACTCTACAACACACATCTTTTAAACAAAACAAAATATACAAAGTACAATTAAAATAGAATATTGCATTACATAGAGTAACATTGTCAAGACCAGACATTTTGGTCATTTGGTTTGGTTTGGTTTCGGTATCTTCTCCATTGATACAAAAGAGGCAAAATAAGTTTCCAAACCACTATAATCAGTGTAATATAATTACTGTTTGTATATACATATTAATCTATGCTGTTTGTTCAATATAGTTCATAAGTATCTGCAGCACTAAGTAGGTAGGTAGTACCTTCATCATGTAATTTCCTTTTCAAATCTTAATTCAATTTGGCATTCATCACCATCATCATCATATCAGCCATTAAACATCCACTGCTGGACATAAGCCTCCCTCAAAATGGGGGGATTTGCCATAATCGCCACGCTTGGCAGGCGGGTTGGCGATCGCAGTTGGATCGAATCAATGTGTGTACTCAGAGGATGCTGCTGCCCATCCTTCAGTAGATCCCTTAGTCGCCTTTTACGATACCCACGGGAGGAAATGGGATGGTGCTATTCTTAGCCGACACCACACGGACGACGACGACGGATAATTGCACAAATTTGGCATTATTAATTGATAAAAATTTAATCCTTTCGATAAATCTACCAAAATAATGGTTACTAAACTTCGTCAATAACTGAAAAAAAAAAGAAAATAATTTTTTTTAAATAAAAAATGGTTACATAAAAATCTTAAAGTAATTTTTACATCTAGTAAAATTCTTTGTCAACAAACTATGATACTATTTCCAATCCGCCGATAATTGCACAAAATTAAAACAACCACCACATATTAATCCAATTCAATAGATAGATGTACCGACACGATAAAGATGGCATATCTGTTAGATGCAAACACTTTCTACCGCACCTCCATATATTTTCTCAGTCGGCAATCCGTTTAAAGTCTGAAGCAGTACAAGATCAGAGAATTACGATAAGAAGACGGCAACAGGTAGGTAGGATTAGCAGTAAATCAGTGAATTTATCAACCCTACAGCCGACTGGTTAACGCCCTAAACCGTTATGGTATATTTATAAATATGGGACGGTGGAGGTGAAATTAAGATGGTTTACTTTGAGTAGATGGTCTTGAATGATTACTTGAGGTATTTGCTGTAATTTTGTTTTAGAAAACGTCAACTATTTGTTCTTAAGGTTGTTTCAGTACATACAAAAGTTTGACGTATAATACGCGTAGACGGAATTAATAAAAGTAATATTTTATATATGGAAAAATAGTTTAGAAAATCTAGTTTCCGCGTCACAAATAACATTTGCAATTTATAAAATAACTACGAAGATATGAAGCTTTTAAAATTTTGTATGAAAAATTTCATAGCTTTATATCTTCGTAATTATTTTATAAATTGCAAATGTTATTTGTGACGCGGCATTTAAATTTTCTAAACTATTTTTTCATATAAGTATACAAATTTACTTATATTAATACCGTCTATGCGTATTGTGCGTTAAAGTTTTGTATAAAATTGACCGCTCTGAAACCACCTTAAGATGCGCGTGCAGAGTATATAAATAAAGGTAACATGTAAATATGTTGAAAGTCTGGAATTTGGTTAAGCATTTCCTGAGATAAGCTCCATAGTGAAAGTTGTTCAGTTGGATGGTCTGAGTTCACCGTTTCAGTCTGCGGAGGGATGTACTGTACCCAGTGACTGTAGCTCACACCCTGTATTTGCCCAAAACAACGATCGTACAGCAGCGATCGTACAGAATCTACGAAATAAATCTACCCCGGAACATAAGCATTGTATTATAAACATTGACTCCCATATCGTTATTATTATTATAGGGTATTATTTTACCTCTTGAACCCATTTAAAAGACACACTATCATATTTATGGAAGAAACGCCAGTGCGCTACGACAAGATGTATTTTTGCAAGTAAGTATAGCAAGACACCGATTTTTCCTTCGTTCAAGCTAAGTTACTTCGCCTAACTAGATAAACTTCGGCCTCGTATCCACAATTATTCTAATACAGGCTTGACGAACCTGTCGCTTTATCTTAGAAAAACTAAATCCATATTCAATTATTCCAATACCATGTTATCATAATCCGCATCACAGAAACAACATTACTTGTCTAGAAAAATAAAACAAGAACATACATCACTGCATCAATTATAAGCAGGTGTCTACCTGCCGAACTCGTCAGCCGACTCAATAAATCCAATTAATTGAAACTATTTAAAAGTTCTTGGCGCAAAAAACGGACATGACACCTCAAGTGCCTTCATTCACACAAATCAAGGCACTTTGAGCCCCCCAGGCGTCCCAACATGCATTTTCACTCCTGGGAATAACAATGAGAACAGGTTACGCCGTTTATAGCAAACAATTTACTTATTAGAAGCGGAGAAAAATTGGGCACATAAAATGGCGTAAATGAGAAGAATGGGAAAATGATTGAACGATATTAGATTGGCGGTATCAGATTGTAACGTGTGTGGAAAAATTTAAAAATTGTATGTTAGTTGAGTTAAAATTCTTGCTAATTATATAAGGTCTAACTAAATTAGCTGAAACTATTTTAAGCGTATGCTCAGACACTCAAACTGAACAACTTTCTTTACGGGACCAATATCGAAATCTCGAAAAAAAAATCTGCTGCCTTGAGTCGCCATTTCGATATTGGTCCCATGGAGAAAGTTGTTCAGTTGTATGGTCTGAGCATACCCTTAAAATAGTTTCAGCTAATTTTGTTAGAACTTATATAGGGTCCTTCATTAATAAACTAACGATTTTTAAAGGGATGATCAGGCCACCAAACTAAAAAACTTTCTATATGAGACCAATGTCGAAATATGATTTAAATCTGCTGTTCCTATTGATATATTGCTGTTCCATATAAAACTGCAATCCTACTCGACATAAATGTATGAGAGAGTACTCTTTGTCCCATAGAGAAAGTTGCTCAATTTGATGGTCTGATCATCCGCTTAAAAATCGTCAGCATATTAAGTTTGACCCTGTGTAGATCATCATAAAAGATAAAAACCTTTAGCTATATAGGTATACCTTTTACCTTTGTTACATTATTTTTATATTATATTTTTGTTGACGTTGTATTCGCAATCATAGAAAAAGACAACAGAAGTGTTGTATAAAAATTATTCCTTTTTTGCTTACATACCAAATTTTACCTTTGTTACATTATTTTTATATTATATTTTTGTTGACGTTGTATTCGCAATCATAGAAAAAGACAACAGAAGTGTTATATAAAAATTATTCCTTTTTTGCTTACATACCAAATTTTACCTTTGTTACATTATTTTTATATTATATTTTTGTTGACGTTGTATTCGCAATCATAGAAAAAGACAACAGAAGTGTTGTATAAAAATTATTCCTTTTTTGCTTACATACCTAATTAGTATACATATATACTTATAAAATTTCCGTTATCTTCATCGACCTTTAACTTTCATATTCACTTCCAAGCTCGACATCTCAAAATCTCAACATCGAAATCTTAAATTGTCTTCTAATTTCATATTGTATACGCACAACACTGCAAAGTATTTCAGCAGCATTTTAACCAATAGCTCGGCAACTTTTTGTGTCCACCGCCGATGAGTCAGAGAGTCAACGTTCGCTCGACAGAACCTCTGACGGAGCCTTTTCTTTAAACCTTTTTGTATAAACCTTCATGAAGCTTACGAGAATTTTAGCTTTAATCTGGACATCTGTAGGTCACTTCCCTTCGTATAATTAGTTGATAACGTCAATTTTTATATACGCTTTTCTGGTTCAATATTTATGCTTCAATTTTACGACTTTCGATTAATGCTAAGATATGGCATGTACTGAAATTAATGGTTTTACTCGAATGTGTAAAATAAACAGCCTCAATAAGCACTAGATTTTAATTACCTTCTTCAGTTTTATCATTGGAAAGTATCATGTAGCAATAATTGATTTTGTAATACAAGTTATAATTTTACTGTTTAATAGGTACTTTCGTTTTGTGTAACTTTCCCTCTTTTACTTCACGATACACTTTTATATTATATATCTTTTAAATCAAGTATTAGGATCCCATTCATAACCATAAAAACATTTATATTCAGAGCACGATGGTGATCTAGATTTCTTTATAAGAAAAATTTTTCCTTTTATAGACGACGTTGAATTATAAAGCCAGGTCACGTACCACTGGTGTCACAATCGGATCGATTAATCGCACGGAAGGTGATCTTGATACTAAAAATATATTCCTTAAAACATCTGATCAAAAATACTTACCTGGCATAAATTATGGTATAATAAAAGTTGTGGAGATTTATATCGTAGGTATACATTATCAAGTTAACACAGTAAGGGGTACTAAATATTAATTAGTTGTTTTAATCAATTTAATAGGAGATAAAAAGAAATCGATGACAACATTAAATACGGAAAAGTTTACAGTTCAGAACCGTTTGATATAGATACCATCTCAAACAGATTTGTTATGAATAGTCATTGGATAGAAAACGATGGTCTACTTATTTGGAAAAAAAATAACTTATGTTAAACAAATAAATCAATTTGCAAACAAAACATAAAGCCGTTAAAAAACCCACAACTACCAAAAACCTCATAATAAACTCAGACTACATTATTCCTTACAGAACCGCGTAAATCTGACAAAAACGACAAAAGATATTTTTTCTGGAGAAAAAAAAATCGATGGGAAAGGATCACGATGGACCGAACGCCTAAAAATGTTAGGAGCGCGCCTCGCCTGCTACGGGAGCGGAATTTTAAACAGGACTCCTTAAAAAGGATCGTCTGGATACTTCGGGGTTCAGATGAAAAAGATTCGGTTCGTGATGAATGTTTGGTGGAGATGAGGCTTGACCGTGACTGTGACCTTAACATTGTTTGGTAAATTCTAACCAACCCACGGCTAAAATTTTTTGATTTGAGAATAATAGTAGAGTGAGATGGAGATGGCTTAAAGAAACACAATATAGTAAAAGTTACGAATTATTTAGAAATATTTTCGTGGGTAAAATCGTAACCAACTATTGCCACTTTATTATACCGCGGAACCCTAAATTATGCTAGAAGCGAATCAAACAGTTAATTTACAATTTCAATACTGCTTCCAAATAGCAAAATATCTGAATGCCACAAAAAAGGAACCAAACAGTCGTGTGTCTTTTATACTTACATACATTTGCAATTATTCAGCGATACAGAGACAGGCACCAATTGACAGATTGTAATTTTGCTGATTCGTAATCATCTCAGCCGATGGACGTCCACTGCTGGACATAGGCCTCCCCTAAGGATCGCCATCACGACCGGCCCTGAGCTGCCCTCATCCAACGGATTTTGCTGACTTTCTTTATATTATTTTGATGATATTTGAAAAACATGACGACGCATGTTGCTGAAGGGGTATTTGTAAGCAATTTTGACGACGCATGTTACTAATAACAAAAAAAACAACATTTTAGCAGACTTAACCAGAAAATTTGTTGGAAGACATAGATTGTAGTTAAATCTACTAGAATAGAATTTATAACAAGCTTTCTAGTAAATTCTACTAAAATAAATAGTTAGATAAACAATTTATTTGCATAAGTAACACACACATAATAATATTATAGTTATTAGTTATCACATATATTACTAGATATTTTGTCCATAATATACTCAGGACTATATTTGGCCACAGCCGATTTTGTTATATTACACACTCTGATAACTACTTTATCAATAGTCATGATCAATTAAGAAGTTTCCTTAGCTCTTTCGAAACGAAGAATGTTTAATTTTGTTCTTATTTGGCAAGCAGGTGATTGGTGTCATGCTTTGCCAGTTTTTTGTCACCTGCTGGGCTTAGAGGCAGTTCGGTGACATCTGTTTCCTTTATACAATCTTTGCTAAGCTACATTTACATAAATTTGTGTTTCTATCCAATTATAAATCTGTTTTCTATGTTTTTGAATTTTTTCTCGAAATTCATAGATGTATGCAATATATTCTACTTGTAAAAATGTTTTATCTAGTTTCTTTAACTTAAATTAGGGGCGGTCTTATATCTCATACATGTTTAATCCGAATATTGCATTCGTAATTAAAGGATTGTTTTTTTTTTTTCAAAACTTGATTAGTATTTGATAGATTTTTTCCCATGAATGAATGCCTACTTATTCTAGGTACTTATTGTTCCTACAATCAAAAAATAAATGAGGATTTTATATTGAGAACCTATTTTTAAGAGCACCCATTTTACCAGGATTACTTTGCTTTGCTACCTACTCAATTTGGTAATTTTGCAATTTGAAGCAAAGTTATGTCAATCGTAGGCGAATAAACGGTAGCATCAAAAATTCCAATTGAAGACCGAACAGATTTTTAAGCATACATTTTAATGTCGCGATAATTCTCGCCTACTTACATTTAAAAACCATGTCTACCTTTACGGCTTGATCAGGTTTCCCTCATAAATTTTATTACCGCGAAAATATACGCCCAATTTCTGTTAAAGAATGGGTCATTATGCAAATGATCCATAATGACAGCCCCCGATTGTGAACTTTAAGGGTGTACGCACAAGATAGGATACTATTTCGCAACGGACGGAGTTGCAATCGCACGCGCCACCACGCACGCTGCTAATCATTACAATCATGATTACGACTGCAATTTGAATTTCTAATCGTCGACACCTTAGACAACATTCAACGCTCGTCGGGTACTTACTACTGACACAGGTAATTGCAGAAATAGAACTTACAGATGCGATTATCCTTTGAACATATTTAAATCGTGACAGTCAACAATATTGTTGTTTCAGCACGTATGCAATCATATCGATTATCGAGCGCTGTCTTTGTCTGAACAATTTATTCGGAAATTGTGTTGTTGTGTTTTTACAATAAACTGTTAATCCAACCTGGACGAATTTCTTGGTATCTTTAAATAATTAAGGATAGGTAGTGAATTTTATTATATGTATGGTAATAATTTGGAAAATCGAGGGTTCGGGCTACCGCTTTCACGTCAAAAACACATATCGATAATCAGCAAGTTATGAATTGAACAATTCTGAGAGAACTATACAAAATTTAGACTTTTTTTGTCTATTGATAGCACCAATAGACACTCAAGTAGTAAGTGTGAAGATACCCTAAACCCAAAACTTTTATGATCAATTCAACAGCGATCTAGTTCTGTTAAAAAGCTTGAAATGAAATTCGCATAAATAAATATTTTAAGGTTATAAAAGTTGACCTAAAAGTCGACAGGTTTTGTTTTAAAGCCTTATTTTATAATAGTGTTAAACTCTTGATTAATGTGCCATTGAGTATTGATGAAAAAATTTCAACATTTATGAACAATACTACGTTTGTCAACTAAATGTAGGTCAATATTAATAAAATCTTGATTATTATTGTGCTGTATTGGTGTGGTCCATAAAACATGCCATTAACACATAATGATATGTGATTGTATTAACTTTTTATATTGCAGTTTAATATCAATGGCAGATTAAGGATAATACGTTGTACCATTATCTCTGTCTCATTGATACTTTTGATAAAACACATACGTGGAAGTAGGACAGACAGTGTTGTTTTTGCCAATGTTGGCTTTGACGTGCCGGCGATTTCACAAATTCGTATTTGCTTCAGATTTTACTTAATCTTCTTAAGAGATTAATTTGGGATTTAGAAATCGGACTCAGGGCTTCACTGGAGAAAACATTCAGAGCAATTCTCAAAATGATTTTAAAGCTGTGCTCAATTTCGACACGAGTTGTTGATAAGACTGGATAGCCATTATTTTATACTGAAAAAAAACATCCCGTAACGATATGTCGTTAAGACTGAAGAATTTCAATGATGGGGGATGCAGCGTGTTATCACGCGTTAGATACGTCACAGGTTCAAATCGTGCTCTGGTGAGCTGGAGCTTTGATTTTAATCATTAATTTAATTTCGGTCAAAATAATATGATGTGGTATAAAAAATTCATACCTTAATAATTCTGCAGTAATGCTTTTTAGTACCATACTCTTTTTTTATAATGGGCCCAATACCCTGGGCTTCACCTAGTAGAGTGGGCTCGGATGTGACTAGCGAACCCAAAAAAGATCCTCAATCTTACTATGGGAAATAAGCTAACATAAAAATGTAAGCGTATATTTAGCGTATAGTTATCATAGCGTCTCTAGATTATGGTGGTAATATTAGCTATAACTCGTCTAAACGGAGTGTCGCGTAATTGCAGTAGGCGCGTATCTTGTCTTGGTAAGATATGTCGGTTTTTGTTTTTATTTTCGTGTTAACATCTAAGATGTTCCTATACACGCATTGCTTTACATGCAGCACATGTAAATTTTAATAAGAAACAAGAATTATAGCAAAAAAAGTCAAAGCGGTGCATTTTTTATATTTATTTAATAATTCCGTTTGCATTTTTACCTAATCTTTAGTCCGATTACTATAGTTAATTAATTTATGTTTCTAGAGTGCAATACCATCAATAAATTGACTCCTTTCGACCTTAAGTTTGACATTAGTTCGATATACCTCAGTCTAGACCTTAGTCCATAATTAAAAGAAATGCATTTTTAATTAAAGGATGAAAACATAAAACATAAAACTAAAATATAAGTCCATAATTCAGATAGTCATAACAAAATGTAAACATAGCATTCTAAAAGGATCAAATCGCAAGTATTAAGGTTAAACTACTGTAATGTAACTGACCTCTATCATGTTTATCAATAAGAACAAAAATCAATTCACAATTTCGGACATAATTTTTTAAGTTATAACTTATTATTGCTCATACTTTCACTGTCCCAATATTGAATTGTCATTCTTGAATCACTATCGGATGATTAATGACTGTCAAAATTATATGGTTGCGATCAAATTGGCCCACGAAACGAAGGGCCCGGTCCATTTCGTTCCCTACAAAAAATTCGAGAACGTGTGGGAACCATCCTGTTTCGAAAAGGTTTTTAGGGTTCCGTACCCCAAGGGTACCAACGGGACCCTGTTCAAAAAAGTCCTCGCGGTCCGTCGGTCCGTCCTAGCTTTCAAGGGTTGTATTTATTGAACCGTTATAGGTAGCGAGGTGAAATTTTCACTGAATATGTGTTATTATTTTGAATTAACTAACAAGTATTTAAAAATACAACAAGTAAAAAATTAAGGGTTCCTAAACAAGAAGCGTGTTTTTTTTCAACATTTTTTGATTTTGCTCTATCGTAAAAACGGTAATGCATACAAGCGTCAAGCTTGGTGTCATTATAGAGCATACTAAAGCTGTAACACAACAAATAACAAAAACAGGCCAAGTTTGGGTCGGGCTTGCACTAAAATTTACCGGAATAACAAGTTTTTTTGGTTGATATTTTGGTACGGAATCCGCGGTGCGCGAGTCCGACTCGCACTTGGCCGTTTTTTTTTATTCGTCACTCATCGACAAGAAGCGCTCGTTGATCGTATTAAATTTTTTAAGTTTTACGACCTCTCTTCTTACAAGTTTTATAACTCAAAGAGCAATTAATTAAGGAGTTATTTTAATATTTTTATTGCACAAAAAAGTAAAAGTGTGTAAACTAGAACGCTATAGGAACAGTTTTTTTTTTCATTTAATATTTCAATTAATAATTATAGTAGTTAGCAGCTCGTTTAATTAAAAGTTAGTACTTGTGAATAAAAACCTGAAATAAAATCTGACTGTTTTTAATTACAGCGCAGTAAACGTTTTATTAGTTGTACTAATGGAATTAAGTACATTAAAACATTTAAATACATTTTCTTACATCTTAATCACCATTAAATGTTATAATTATTTTTTTAGTAACGCTCAACACAGTGGAAGGCAAAGGTCAGATAATTTGCACTTTTAGGTAAATTGATTACACCGCCGCGGAATGGAATGGAAGCGATCGGAATGTACATGTCATAATGAACTTAATGTCGACAGTGTAAGGTGCAAACGGTAGCTGCTGGAATTCCCGAGAATGCGCGCGAATTCCGTGGAAGACGGGCTACCTATTTTTTAGCTCGTATCTAAGTTTGTACGTTACACAGTTGACATAAAGTCCATTATGACATATACATCCCGATCGCTTCCATTCCATTCCGCGGCGGTGTAAATTGAGCCTTAGTGCGTGACACCGCTCGCTGCTAATCTAAAGTGGGATTGGGCTGGACAAGTCTACCGACTGATGACTGATGACCTATGGGTTGCCTATCGGCGAAAACCACTATTAACTGGTCCCCACAAGGCAGGCCTAGAAGAAGGTGGCGGGATCAAATCGATGGCTTCTTGAAGAACTGGCCTAACGAAGCGCAAAACCGTGACCCATGGAGAGAACGGAGGGAGGCCTTTACCCAACAATGGGACAGGGACGGCTGATATAAAAGACAGTGTGTGGCAGTTTTGCTATCTTCTTCACAGCTATACTGATAATGGCATTTACATTTAAGAGAGATACATATCTATAACCTTGTTAGAATTGCATGCAAGTTAGCTGGTAGTTATAAGCAATGTTTCTGACCACCCCGATGGGAATTATGGTCGTGAGTTTAGATATGTACGAAGCATAACTGATAATGATATTGTAACACTGTTCTCATCTCTTCTTACGGCAAGATTAGGTTCGGAACCCTCTATGTGAGAGTACACATCGCTCTTGGCCAGTTATTTTATTTAGTCCCCTATTTTGACTGATTAGGACTTATTTCTAGTTAACTAATAAGCTTCAATCCATACTCTCTGACTTTTATTATATTTATGTTAACGTTTTGATTATACAGGTAGGTACAGTCGACAGCATTTTAAAGTTTAAAACACTGTGACATTGTCCCCTCATCACGGGAACATAAGAGTTAAAATCGAACTAATTGAAAGCTTGACGTGCTGCTGTGCTGAGTGTACATTATACTTAAAATGAAAAGGGACATAGGGCCATGGTATTGTTAGCGTACTTCTGACGCATGCGCGGAGAACAATGCAGATCTAAACGGAGGGGATCTCTCGACCCTTTCGTTTCGCAAGTAATAATTTTTGTGTTTCACATTGTGACTATGGATTGGTTTTAAATTGGCACGGCAGTTGTTTGCTTTTATAATTTTAAAACAATATTTGTTTAGTATTCCTTTGCCCTGCAGTGGGATCCTACAGGCTGCAACTTACTTAATTATTTATTTATTATACGTACGAATATACAGGGTGCAATTGAAATCATTAGCATCCTTTTAATCTAAGACTCTACCCATCAAACCAGCGGTTTTTTTTTATTTCTTGTTTGCTCCCGTAGTAAATGTTGTTCAGGTTGATGGCTTGAATGTTTAAAAGGATGCCAATTATTTCAAATTCACCATGTAGAAGTCTTGGGAGCAGCATGGTTTGCGGATGGTTGTATAAATCGAAAGCATTCTGGCTGGCCATGAGGCTCTGCTATTTATTATTTACTCAAATGTGATTTTGTTCATGTAAACAATCCATGAGATTACGTATTACGATACTCCCAAAACGCACTTGACATTGGCAAAAATGCAATGCTTAGACACAATTAAAATAAAAGGTCATTAAGTATACAATTATTTACATAAAACTGCAAAGAAATTAAAATGATCCCACTTCTGACTTAAAGTACTTAATTGGAACTTTAAAGTAGAGTATAAATCTGTGCGACTGTACCTTTTTCTACGAATTATCATTCAATGTTTTTAACTCAAACAGACAATTAGTTTGTAGAGCTATTAGCCCCTACAATTTCATAATTAATTCATTCACTTAGAAAAATAGAGTAGAACCAGGTAGGTAGGTACCCTAGCACCGGCATAATCAGATTAGCAGCCAGCATACAGGTCAGTTTGTCCGCTGTGAATCTAGCCACATATGTCTGGCTGAACCAAGCGTCAGTCACTCGCGTCGGAGAGCTCTTGCGCGCCGCTCGTGCGTACGCGCGCACGCTTCAACGGTTAACGTTCCTTTTTCAAATTCAAATATAAATAAAAACAAATTCGGAGACTTTTATGAAGAAGAATATTAACTGTCCAGTGTTTGGATTCAATGACATGGTTGTTTTAGAGTGTTTTATGGAGTGGTGTGCTCAATTGGTTTTTACAAGCGGTGCATGTAGAGACAAGTGATTGTGACCTTCTGTGTTCAACAAAAAAAGTTTGAAACTGGTACACATAGTGATGTCAAGATGAATTCGAAAAAGTTGGAATGTTTTGACGATAACGATTCTGTGGATGAGAAACTTAATCTCAGCTTTCTAGGTAAGTTTAAGAAAAACCTTGGCATGGTAGAGAACTCACAAACAACAATAACCCTTCCTGCCGTGACTTTAGGTTTTGTTTCAATTTTACAGAAAATAGAAGCAAAGGCAAGGAATGTCATTAATGTAATACCTAACTAATAAGGTCACTTTTGTAATAAATCAATATCAAATCGACCATTTTATAACAACGTGATAAATTTTTCATTCATCGCTTGGATAGATACTAATTACGTACTCGAGACGTAAACAGAAACTCTTTAATAGCTTCTGATATTATAATGAGGCGCTAATATATTGCTCCAGTGATATGTATATCAAGAAAACTATGTCTTATGTCAAAGATAAAACTCGGAGCCTGGACAGATATAAATAACTTGGAGTAAAAGTTATTCCTCTTTGAATGGAGAAATTAATCTCACAGGGCAAGAATCTCATCTGATTGTGAAATGGTAAATTAGTGTAACCAAATATGAAGATGTGGGGGTGGATTAGTCACAGAATGATGGAGTTACAGCATATCCTGCAATAGTGACTCAGATTTAGTGAGCCATGTTGACACCTACACTTCAAGAAAGTGAAATCATAGTTATTGAATACACAATTTTATATTTGATAAGCATAAATATAGCTTCCACGACTATATTCATCGAAAAGGTAGTCAGAGATATAACGTGTGAATGAATAAACGCAAAACTAGAAATAATTTGTTTAGCATATAGGTTTTTTTCATATCTATTTTTGTTAGTGTACTTAATTCAAAATTTACTGAACTCGATGTCAAACCACCGCACTGGCACTGGCACACTCACTTACCTACTTAACTACTGCCAAATAAGGTTCTTAAAATATATTCTTGAGCACGCTAGCGCTTTCATTCATTGGGAAATAATAACAATCATTTTTCCATGAAAACTGAAAATGCGAACAACTTTAAATTTTAATTAATAAATTAAAGAAATTATTTAAATATGGTATAGCTTGGCCATAGATTTGACAAAAATTGAGGGCACCACTTTGCGAGAATGTCAAAATGAGTTAGTACCGATAAGGCCAATGCATAACCTTGCAAGACCGTCTAATATTTTGTACTTACTAAAATATTTAGTTCCTGCTGTCACCGTTTTACTCTTTTTTGCTAAGCTGTAAATGTGTCAAAATAACACCCTAGATACTGGATTGAATATTTGCAGAAATGCTTATACTTATCTATCGTTGATTCTCTAAATAATATATCTACCCAATGATACTACCTGAATAACGCATTGAGTAAAAGTTCTCCAGCTTAGAGTCAAAGTTCTTGAATTGCAAATTTTTTGACAAGAAAATGGCTACCTTTACCATCATGTAAAAATTGTCTCATAAGACATGGGTATATAAACCATTACATTAGCAAAAAATTGCTTCCTGCAGCTCGTGAATTGTGTTCATTTACGTATATGAAAATATTATCAAAAAATGCGACCCCAACCTTGACTTATCACAAATTGAAATTAATAAACATCTAAATTAAGCATCTTCGCATATATTTACATCATTATGCAAATGAGCTGACTCTTATGCTTACGTTTAAATATCAACTAATTGGCATTGGCCGTAAACTTTTTCCTATAAAAAGTTTTAGTTTTAACGATCTCGTTTATGTTTACGACATTTCTAGCACTTCTCCGTGTAAGCATTTATTTACATTTTATGCTTAAGTAGGAAGTGTTGATATGCTAATGTATATTTTTTTGCATAAATCTCCCGCTGTTCTGATAACCCTCGCGGTCAACAGAACTCGTTTTAACCGATGACTTGTTTCTATTTTTTTTATAGTCAATATTACCAATTAATTTAATCATTCAACCACGTAGGTTTGTCTCTAATTGAAAATTTACCTTCAAATTTTTGAATTGAATAGGCTCATAACAATAAATCGTATTTTTTTATAGCTACTGACGATCCTACGGCGCTGTCAATGCCATACTCGGTTTAACATGATATATTACAAATACTTTAAGCTTTATTACAATGTCTGGTTCAATCGTTTTAGAATCAATCAACTCTGCATCTTCAAGTCTTTTCAATGCCGTTTTAATCTAATATTCTTATTTAGGCTCTATTACCTTAAAAGGAATCTGTTTTGACGCTCAAAACACTTAAGACCGTTGGTTTATTCAATGTCTTGTAAATGACAACAAAGGATCTCAAAACTATGAAAGCTCCAACCGTAATTTAAATTGCTTTCAAGTTTCAAGCCAACCGCAAGCTTACCCAACCAATAAAAATAATAACGTATTTGAACATCAGACAATGTCAGGTAAAATATAGGTAAATTGCAGCTCTTGGGCCATTATCCACAGTTAAACGACTCAAATTAGCTTTCACTGCTTTCAAATACGGCTTTAGAGGACATATTGATAGTAACATAGTAAAAAGACGTTTACTATGATATGGCTAATGGTTGAGATTAAGCTACTTGATGTCGTAAAGTGGATTTAAGGTTAATAAAGAGAAATTTTACTTGGAGATAACGATATTGTGGTTATGTTGTTTTTCCTAGTTTGTATCTTACCTGAATCTAAGCTAATATTAAAAATCCAAGTGTGTTTTTTAGGAATTCACATCTATAATACCATAGGTAAATAAATTTGGTATCTTTATATGTATTGGGGACTCAAAGGGGATTACGGTCGTTTGTGTATGTACCTATATGTTTTGGAGTTTGAAAATGAACAATTAATATGTTACTAATTATACACATTACACAATAGATATTCGTTGTGAGACAAACACAATTTGGGATTTATAATAAATTCTAGTAAGTTTAATGTGCTATACAGTATACACCATCTCAAGACCATATTTCTTTTCGGGGTAGTCAGAAACATTTCTTTAACTATCACAGCATTTAGTGTAAAGTTATAATATCTAGGTTCTCTATTAGCATATTTTTTAAGGTTTCATTCATCTAGGAAAGACGAACCACATAGTGATAAATGGCTTGCAATTTGCAACTAACAAAAAAAACCGAATCTGCAAAACTGCATTGTTTTTCCAAAGAAGTGTTTACGGTAGTAACGTTTAAAATAATCCGTAGAAATGCTTTCACAGACAAACAAACAGACATATCTTACCTATCTTCTTAATATGCTAACACTTTTTAAGGGGACGATCAGACCGTCAACCTAAACAACTTTCTCTATGGCACCAACATCGAAATCGGGAAAAAACAACTGTCCAATGCAAAACTACAAACCTACTTGAGCCAAATGTATGTGACAACTTTTTTTTTTCGTGATTTCGATGTTGCTGCCATAGAGAGAATTGTTCAGTTCGATGGTCTGAAGTTTTTAAGCTCATTCGCTGAACTCAGCAGTTGAAAATGTCAAAATTACTATGGAGATATGCATCATTCTACTGCTGATTTGACTTTCAAAAATCGCAATCCTGCAGTATGATTTTTGAAAGTTAAATCAGCAGTAGAAAGATGCATATCTCCATAGTAATATTGACATTTTCCACTGCTGAGTTCAAAGTATGAGTTTCAAAAATAGCACTCCTTATCATCCCCTGAAAAAAGTGTTAGCATATTAAGTCGGACCCTATCTATCTATCTATCTATCTATAACGTCACGCCTCTTTCCCAGTGGGGTAGGCAGAGACCAGGGCGCGCCACTTACTACGATCCTTACATACTTCTTTTGTCTCATGCACATACATACATTTCTTCATTCATGCCCGTTGGTTTCGAATACTCCGCACAATATACTCAAATACTCCCCTTTTTGTAGGACGCAACTTATTTGATCAGCATACGTCCTACGAGGGTGCCCTCTGCCGACGCTTCCACTCACATTAGCAACATATATCTCTTTCGTACATCTGCTGTCACTCATCCTCTCCACATGACCAAACCAACGAAGCATACCTTTCTTCTCTAGTCGGACCCTGTTTAGCATAATATTTATAACGACTTAAATTTGTAATTTTGTAACTGCACATATCTCTTATTCATAAGCTATCCTTTTAAAGTAACTGCGTCGGATATCCTTGGGCATTAACCTGTTTTCACCACCTACTAGTTTTACGGCTGACAAGATAAAATTATCCTTTTTAATTTACCTGCCTGCCATTTAACGCTTGCTTGGCGCCCACCTAAAAGGATTTCTTTTAATTACCTTTATCTTTCCCTTTTTTTGACCGCACGTTCGTTTCTTTCTTTTTTTAAGGTTCCTTACCCAAGTGTGCTAACAGAATCCTTTTACTAATGTATGCAGTTCATTTGTTCGTCCTACCTCTATAGGCCTGTATCTTTTGAACTGTTATACGTAGCCCATTCAAATATTATGGAGAATTTGCTAAAAAATAATAAAGATAATGAAAAGTGCTAAATTAAGGGACACCGTACAAGAAACTAGTTTTTTTTTTTGTTTCTTTTTGCTCTATCGTAATAAAATTTAATCAGTACAGTCATACCTAAAAGCATCAAAATCGGTTTGGTGTAATTATTGTAAAAGCTCTAAAGTAAAACCACAAATCATCAAAAGTGGTAGCTTATGGACGCTGCTGGTAATGCTATCCGTGTGGCAAAATGGAAAATGAAGCTGGAAAAATATAAAATGACATGCCATCAACTCGATAGAAGAAGGAGATCAAAAGTGGTCAATTTTTAGTCGGGCTTGTGCTAAGGATCCCGGAGAAAGAGAAAACAATTTTTTTCACAAATATATTGAGTTATCGCGGTGGTGGTACGGAACCCTCGATGCGCTAATCCGACTCGCAACTGGTCAATTTTTTTGTAGACAACTAAGTTCCGTACCGTTTGGTATTGCAACTCTCTAATCCTACCTAATCTGTTCAGTTGCTGACACTGTCTGTTTTCGTGTGGTGTGGCCCATTGATTAACAACAAAAGAAGGAGTATTGTATTCTTTTATAGCTCTGTTTACACCTGCAGAATAATGAATGGGCTATAATGGAAGGATGTTGCAAATTATGGTGAAGGGCAGAATGACGTAATGTATGTAGTATCCTCTTTAGTGTGAAACTACAGTTAAGAGGTACGCTGGCATTTAAGACGGGTTCTTAATTCGGTGAACTTCAATGATGAACTTTGGTCATATAACTGTAACATTTAACAGTAGTGTAATAGAGTTCATTAAAATTGTAATGAAATGACTTGAACATTGTTTATGCACGATGAAGAAGAGATGGCAATGTATATTAACTTACTATTGTGAGTCAATGGCAAGCTGTTATACAGGATGTAATAAAACACGCTAGTAAGGGGTGGTTAGACAAAGGAGAAAATTAAAAAAAAACTGCTGTCACATATATTTGAGTCGAGTAGGTAGGTAGTAGATAAGCTCGCCCTTTGTAATTGTCTATTATGCTGTTTTCATTTATATTTCCGTGTGTATTCCGTGTGACAGTTTTGTAAAAAACTGATTTTCGTACCTACTTGGCACCATAGTGAAAGTTGTTCAGTATGATGGCCTTAACCACCACCCCTTTAAATACTATAAAAGATATATATCAATGATAGCAAGGTGTCATTAGAGTATTTTGAGATGTCGTTGGAAAACTTTCATAAACAAACAATTTCTTGTGAATACATGTGACCATATAATAATCTAAGAACTAAAAACCACGCATGCATGAGACCTGTTGTATATTATGTTATGCATAAGTCACTGTTAACGATACTATGCAAACTAGCTAATACCTGTATCGTGAATTCACATAACAGTCGAGAATAATGCACGTAAGGGTTCCCTACCTGGACGTGGCCATATTTAGCCTCACAAAACCAGTTCCTGTTAATTTCTGGACTCTAATAGAATCTCCAGCAGATGGTAAAACAAAGCATTAGATCGCAGCCTAAACAAATGGAAAGAAAACATTGGAAGGCATAGACATACTAATTTGCTTCTTTAATATTGACTCAGCTTTTACTTGGCGTGTTTGGTTTTTTTAAACACTGTTTTATATGACGTTGTGCGTGTCTGTCTTTGTCTATGACATAACCGTTTACGAGCAGTATTATAGCTATTGGTGTTATTTTTGTTTTATAGTTTTAATTGTTCAACATATTTTTTTTTTATGTTGCCTTTAATACTGGGCTTGCGTTTGACTTCATTCTCTCAAAGGTTTTGATCAATTCGAAAGAGAAATATGGTTAAGACACAAGTTTATGTATGAGTAAATATTTATTCATTACAGGGTGTAACAAAACACCTTGTTGTAATATTTAAAGGGGTGGTCAACTTTCCCAATTGAGCTATCATCGAAAAAACTACTGTTACATATACATACAACACTGCAGTACCTACTCGACTCAAATGTATAGGACAGTTGATTTTTTAATTTCTTTTTACTAGTCTCCATAGTGAAAGTTGTTCAGTTTTTTGGTCTGAAGTTCTAAACCACCCTTTAAAATATTAGTGAGGTGTTTTGTTACACCTTGTATGTACATATTCTTGTATTATTGTTGATAAGGCAGATATAGTTTAGTTATTTCGATTTAAAAAAGTCTTCAAATAAATAGATTTCGATCCAAAAAGCATAAATTTTCTTAATAAATAGGTATATATATACCCACCTAAACTCACGACTTTAATCCTTTTCGGGGCTTCACAAACATTTAGCAATTTAAATTTCAGGGTGGAATGATGTGTCGAGATTTGAGTTGTGGAATTTCGCCCATATAAACATTGCATAAGAAAACCTTTATTCTCTTAGTCGCCTTATACGACACCCACGGCTAGAATTGGGGTGGTCCATTTTAAGGGTGAAGCCAAACGAGCGTAATTTTGTGAGTTGCGAGTCGCGTATTTTGAGTCCGTTTATATAAAGGCTGAGGTCATAGACAATGCAATCCCGGATTTTATATGAAACGGACTCAAAACACCCTACTCACAATTCACAAAATCACGCTCGTTTGGCTTCACCCTAAGCCGGAACCATACGGCAATTTCTTAACACATTTTTTTAGACCTACGCGTATGAATCGAGCCTTTACTCTCGGAAGTATCTTAGTACAGAACCAAAACAATACACACTATGTTACAATTTCAACACCCACCATAAAAAGACAGTCGGCTACCTTTAAGCCCCACGATGGCGGTGATAACATACCATCAACTCGCGGTATCTACAAATGTATTTACGATCCGAACCATCGATGGAAAAGAATCCCAAAAAGGAATAATAACACCCACCTGTGCTCGTTCCGTAGTTTACTTTCGGTATTAGTGTTACAGTGCATTGTACTAAGTGTTAAAAAAAAACTTGAGAGCCAGTCATGCTTGCGTGTGAAGGGTTCTGTTGCTATACTTTTGATATGCTATTTCTCTTCATCAATTGACAATGATATTCCAAAAGTAGGCGGCGGGAACCCGTTGGATAAAGGCAGCGCAGGACCGGTCGTTGAGGCGATCCTTGGGGGAGGCCTATGTCCAGCAGTGGTCGTCATTAGACGGAGATGATGACGATTCCAAAAGTTTGGTTACGCCTGACGACATATTTAATTTTGATCAGGACGCGGAGGCATATGTATAAATGCCACCCATTATCAACCTATGAAGTCATCACAGCTAAGAATAAGAATTCTGATAAATATTCAAATTTTTATTTTGGCAGTAATGCGGGTAATTAAATAAAATAATACCTACTAAAGTTCCTAGTTCTTTATACCCGACTGCGCCAGACGGAGGGTTGTGTTTTATTATACTTATATTTTATTTCCATTGATATGCTCACGGTTTATGATGGGATGATCAAACCATCAAACTGAATTGTTTACTGACTAACTAACATCGAAATGACTAACATCGAAATCGCGACAAAATCTGTTGTCCCATACATTTGGGTCAAGTAGGCAGCTGATATTAGACCGATCGAGAAAGTTGTTCAGTGTCGTGATCTGATCATCCCCTTCAAAAACCGTCAACGTATTATAGACTAAGAGATAAGTGTACTTTTTGCAACCATCAGCAGCAAGGCTGATTCAGTGTTTATGGGGTGTAGAGCATCTCTGGGATGGGGATGAACCAGGTCCGCCTGCATAACTCCAGTCGGTTTAGGAGTTACTGGTGTTTAAAGGTCAGTAAAAAATTGATGATCAGCTGCATGGCTGATCGTATAATATTATTGTAGTATTCACTGTAGCTATGTAAACAGTACAAAAATTGGCATGGTTCATCAGTCGGTTTAGGAGTTACAGCCGTTCAAAGGTCCGACCTTAGAACGGCTGTATCTCCTAAACCGACTGGCACTTCAAGTCAGTTTTTGTATTGTTCACATAGCTACAGTGCATTCTACAATAATATCATACGATCAGCCTTGTAGCTGATCGTAAATTTTTTACTGATCTTTAAACATCAGTAACTCCTAAACCGACTGGAGTTATGCAGGCAGACCTGGTCCATCCCCATCACAGAGATGCTCTACACCCCATAAACACTGAATCAGCCTTGCTGCTGATGGTTGCAAAAAGTACACTTATCTCTTAGTATATTAAGAAAGACCCTGTATTATTTTATTAATATAAGGTATATTGAAACAAATAACAGAATAAACAAAGAAGTTTAAAAAGGACCTTTTACAGCGTTTACGATGTTATTTATACATGCATGCAGAGGTTGTTAAGACCTTTTTCAAGCACGGGACTAAGGAACCCAAAAAAGTAAAAATAACGAAGCCGGAGATTTTTTCGGTTGACTGGAGGGGTGTTTTGAAGGTTGATGCCGAATCAACAGGTGCACGGGAGCAATGGTAAAAACGTTTAAAATATCTATTATATTATAATATCAGATTCATTTAACTTTTATTTTGGAATCTATTTCCAAAAAAGGAACCTGCAGTATTGTGTGAAATAATCACCACCAATCCAATGTCCAATCCAAAACGACAAACATAAAAATAATAGGTAAGTATAGAGGATGTAAGGAAAAGTATCATTAAACTTTAAACCACGTAATTTACACATCAAACTGAACAACTTTAAACGATGGGAGCAAACCTGTCAGAACAAAAAAAATCTGCTGCTCCATACGTTTGAGCCGAGTAGGTATTGCAATTTAGTATAGAACATGATTTTTTGTTCTGACAGGTTTGCTACCATAGTAAAAGTTGTTTAGTTTGGTGGGTTTTCGTTACACCCTGTATATAAAAATAGAATCTTAGAAATAATTGGTACTTAAGTATTAGTAAGAAATTAAGTATGTAAAAATATTTAATTATGTAAAAAACATGCAAGTCCAAATTACTTCAAATCTGTGGAATCCTGTATAATACATCTTCTGTATCTTTGTTATAGGCCTTGAATAGTTTCATATAGTTTTTACTTTATTTTTGGTATCAAGTTTATGCAATTTTACGAACAATTTCGTTTTCATTGACTCAGATAACATTGCGAAAAATATGATTGTGATTAATTACGACGAGGTGTGTATAGCTTCAGGCGGTGTCGTAAAAAAGAAAGAAATTATCGTTCTTCTTACACAATTCTTAAACTATAAATTCGATCACCGAATCCTTGCTTTTGCCATTTCGTTTTTGCCAATATTAATAAAAATCAATGCATAATCGAATTTTTTACTCGTAATCGAAATTTCACTTTTGTACTTTTCATTTCACATTTAGAGCAGCTTAAAACAGTTTCGTAAAAAACAGATTTGGATTAAAATAAAATTCTGTTACGTCGAAAAGTAGTAACGGTTTTGTCGTTTTAACATTATTGTTAATTGAAACAAGATCATCCATGCACAGCAGGAGATTTCAAAAACCCGTGGGAGTATGTAATTTTTCTTCCGTCTCTTTCACTTTGGCTATGTATGAATAGGATGTAAGACTGGACCCTGTCGAGAAGCGCAACGACTTTAATATGAATTATGGGAAGACAGGGATAGACTTAAGTATACCGAAACAGGATTTTGTAAGATTTGCTTACGTTTTGAATTCCAAATTTCTGTATACATCAGAAACATTATGCTCGCGACTATATTTCCTGAGGGGCAGGGGATGTATATCATAAATAAATAACACTAAGAGGCACATACCTACATTGTAATGATCCCAAACTTAAGCTACTAAGCTTTTTATAATGGAAACAGTAACAAATTATGACATCCATGACCAAACCGGGCTTCAAACCCAGGACCCTGGTATGGCAGTCCATGTAGTAGCCATTCCGACAACCGGGTCGTCAATATACTAGCGTTAACCCGCGACTTCGTCCGCACAAATTATATATCAGTTTTTAAGTCAGATCATAAGCTATCAAACAAAAAAGTTTCATCAAAATCGGTTCAGTAGTTTTTGCGTGATGCTCCTTCAAACAAACAAACACACAAACAAACAAACAGACAGACAAAAAATCCAAAAATTTGTGATATGGAATCAGGGACACCTTAAAACCATATCGTAACTTTTTTTGTTAATATCTTCAATGTACAGGCACACTTCTGTTACAGTTTTATAATAGTTTAGATAGATTATAATTCACTTATACCTACATACACACCACACTTATCACAATACACTTACATCTTCATTTCTTTATTTCATCATCATCATCAGTCTATAAACATCCTTTGTACTTACCTACTATGCTCTTTACTATACTGTATTCATCGTTATTTTAAGTTAATCATACTATTTTCAGTATTAAAACCAGTAATATTTGATTTATTCCTGACTAAACCAAGTCCAAAAATAACATTTCTAGTGGCTCTTCTCTTCATTATTGTTGATCATACCTGTTGATGCCATAAAAAATGGACCGATAGAAAATACATCACAAAAAAAAATTAGAGGCATCTGTCTGTGTAGTTTTGTGTTTCAAGCCGCTAATTGAAATGGGATGCTACGTTTCTTATTGTCCCATATAAAACGGTCTGACACAACTCTTAAGTCCAAGTATGAAGTGTCAAAATCCCATAAATGGCGGGAATTACAGTATTGATTGAACAAGGAAACGTTATTATCACTTGATAAACCATTGGATTATAATTTTACGATAGTTGTAAATGCATTTTACTGCAATGGTCATGGGTATTAGAGGAAATGTGTGGGTAGTAAGTGGTTTAGAAGTTTTATAATATGTTATTTCCTGGGAAGATTAAAAGTAAAAAACTGCTGATTAGGCACTACATATATAACTTCAATGTTGTAAATTAAAGACAATCCTACTAATATTATAAACGCGAAAGTTTGTAAGTATGGATGGATGTTCGTTACTCTTTCACGTAAAAACTACTGAATGGATTTTAATGAAACTCTACAATAGACAAGATAAGATAATATTTATTGTGCTTAAGAAAATACCAGTTTACATATACAATAATATAGCTTATACATCAGAATAAAACATAGGCTACAATTTATAAAGATATTGTGTGAATTGTCCAGACGAAGCGCAGACGAAGTCGCGGGCACCAGATAGTATTTTATATTAAGGAAAAAAATATATAATATAATATTCCCCAAAATTTCAAAATCTCAAAAAAATCTGTAGGTAAAATGTGATGGCGACTAGAAAATACTTTGCCTACAAAATACTTTGCCTACATTTAGACCACATAGCCTTACTGGGTCCGTACTATGGTATTATGGTGCAGTCTGTCCCGTTCCGATTGGAAAATAAAATAGACTGATGATGTACGATTTTAACGATATTAGAAACTTCGCGACTCAGGCTATTTAATTTCATTTTAAAATCTTTGAGGGAGAGTCCGAAACTAAAGATCTCCATCTAGGATCTGTTCAATACATGCATGATAAACGGCTTTGGTTATTTTATAATTACTATCTCAACCTTTCTTACTAGGTTTGTTTAATTTTTAACATTTAAGAGCAGTTCCTTCACCGTTTAAAAGATAATGTTTAGAGAATTCTTTACCTACAGTATCCTCCTATAGTTTCGTCGATAATTTCTCCATACAATAATTTTACTCAAGATATTAGACTAGCCCATAGATTTATTACCAAGACAATTATCTATTGATTACCTATCGATTGCATCGCGTTTAAAGAGGCCATTAATATTGGACGTCAATTTTGTTAACTCTGATCACTCTATTAGCTTCCAGCCGAGATGGTTTCTAAGAAATTAAATAGAGATTGGTAACTAAACATTATTTTGTATCATCTTCAGCATCTCTTAATGATGCGAAACTGAGACGTGCTCGCTGACTCAAGGCTTCATAAAAGGATGAATGTCACCCAAAAGGCAATGGACAGGACTATGCTCGGAGTTTCCCTGCGAGATCGAATCAGAAATGAAGAGATTCGCAGAAGAAACAAAGTAGCCGTAGAACAAAAAATGTATGTACTTGCGCGCTAATGTCAACATCATCTTCATCAGCCTATCATGGTTAACTGCTGAACATAGGCCTTTTCTAGGGCGCGCCACAAAACTCTGTCCTAGGCCTTCCTCATGACGAAGAACTGGTTTGACAATGGCTAGTTAAATATAATCTTCTGAATATGCTATCCCCTTGAGGAATAAATTCATGAGTATGCTCGGTATAGACATTGATCTTAAATCTTAGTTCGTGTCTTAATCTTAACTATCTCATAAACTATAATGATGACTGACACATCCGCATCCGGAAAGGTAAAGGCAACTTTCATCTCTGTAATTCTTACTAAAGTCGGTACGATAAAAGTATCGATTAATCAGTCGCATCGCTTAAGATCGTCGAAATGTCAACGTGATCGATTTTCGCAAGTGTGTCAATGATATATCTAAAAAAACAACTAATTACACCAACTCCCTTTGTGGAAATACCGCTCTGATTAAAAAAAATAATTGAATCGATAAAGGTCATACAAGTTAGCAAATGACCGAAAAGGGTACCAGAACCAATAAGCCGAGGTATCGCATTTAATACTCAATTTTCAACCTTAAGACAAAGTGTTAAATATAACTATTGATTTCCATAACTGAAAAACGACGGTGTAATTATTTATTATGTAAAACTTTTGACATTACACTTTGGGAATAATGTAAGTGAAGTTAACACGTTTTGAAATATGGACATAAACGGGCGTATGACTTGACAATTTATCAATTAGCTTAAACGACTAGTACTCAATGTTAAAGTGTTTAAATGAATACCTATAAAAGGTATAAACCCATGTGCAATGTGATTAAGTGGACTCCATTTTTGGACGCGACTAATAGTGCGTGGGAGTAGCACCCTTATCCTCGAAAACTGCAGAATAGAATATAACAGATCTTGTCATTATAGTATGCCGAATCTATTATTCCACAATAAACTACTCCTTACCTCAAATCTGACCAGGCTTTTAAAAACTAGGTCCTAGAAAGATTAGAAAAGTAGTCGATATTTTGAAATATAAAAAAAACTGAATATATTATCAATCAATCAATCAAATATACTTTATTTTACACCAAAACATAAACAGTAAAATACAGAAATAGAAATACAAGAGGTACAAAATAAGGCGAAAAAAATAAAACATATATATATAAGGTCTAACAAAATTAGCTGAAACTATTTTAAGGGTATGCTCAGACTATCAAACTGAACAACTTTCTCTACGAGACCAATATCGAAATCTCAAAAAAAAAAATCTACTGCCCCATACATTTGAGTCAAAGTTGTGTTTGCAGTTTTGTATGTGACATGAAATGTTTTTTTCGCGATTTCGATATAGGTCCCATAGAGAAAGTTGTTCAGTTTGATGGTCAAACTGAACAACTTTCTCTATGGGACCAACATCGAAATCGCGAAAAAAAAATCAGCTGTTCCATACAAACGTACTCGACCTAAATGTATGGGACAGCTGATTTTTGTTCGCGATTTCGATATTGGTCCCATAGAAAAAGTTCTTCAGTTCGATGGTCTGATCATCCCCTTAAAATAGTTTCACCTAATTATGTTAGACCTTATATAAACTAAGAAAAATCATTTTTGTCTGCCAAAATTGACTTAATTAACAATTTGGCCTCCTCTATCAATTATAGTACTTATTTGAAAACCTAATCTACATTTTAGCACTAGGATAATAATTCTAGAAGAGTAGGAATAAAAATTTCTATTCCTGAATTATCAAGCTTGGAAGGTTGTGATTGCTATAAACACCATTGTTTTGCATAATATTCAAAGCTGACCAACTGACATCGGCCCAATCAAAGCCTACCGCATAAATCAAAACATCTAGCAACTTTGTTCAAAAACAGGTCGATCCGCGTTTCAATGCACTGCACTTCATTATGAAGACTTATGCGTTATTGCATCGACCTTTGCGCTTTTAGAGACCGCTAGGAAATGCACTAATAATACTCTTGGAGCATAAACTTTTATGGGTTTTGTATTTAGAGAACTGTGTTGATGAGCAGTGAAATGGTATAATTTTATAGCTTTACTATGTAGTGATGATGTCTTAGTTCTTTATGGAAACTGCAACAATGATTTCTCAGATTATAGCTCTTTAAAGATAGAAAAAGACTACTAAAACGTAAACTAACACCTTTGTCCCGAAGGAAAAAGCAGATCTGAGTATGGATATTCACTTTTTAAATTCGGACAATAGGCACCTAGTTTTCTTTCTTCCTCTGTTCCATTCCGTTTCGTAGACTCACCAGCCAGCGGTTTTGAAGATTAACTCTATTAGCATTTAAGTGCTTACACGAATATAATATGTTAGCACGAACTGCTCCTCCGAGCTCAGCATCAGCTCGGATATAGTCTTCCTTATACTTACACTTACGTCTTCGATATAGTCACGACAGCCACGACACACAGATAAGTTAATACATTTCGATTACTACTGTCATTCGTTCTCGTCAGTTTTGGTTACCTTTACTCGTAAACTGGCACTTTGTAATGGCTTTCCCAATTTGGTCCTGATAATAAAAGTCTCTCTAGGGTCTGCCCTACACTTCCATCCATACTTCTTCTTACCATAGTCATTAATTTAGATATGTCCAAACCATCAAAACATTTCTTTTTCCACTTTTGTACTAAGGTATAGGTATTCAATGAAGACATTAAAAGTTATGATCAATCTCCCATCTTTTATCTTTATAGGTGCATTACTTAAGGATGCAGAATTAATTGTCAACTAACAAGTAATAATCGTAAATTTTATAAGTAATTTTGAAAGAACATCACGACACACGTTTCCCGTGATTAGTTTTACTTATATGGTACTTAATGCTCCGTCTTGACCGTTAATCCTACGCAGAGACATTTATTGTTACTCTTAGTTTTACTGTTACCATTGGTCAACAGACTTTCGTTAAGATTTTCACAAGTGGTAACTCAGAAAAGGAAACCTTCCTTCGGACAAAACTCCTGTAGAGAAAATAAACTAATAACACTCTTGACTCTGGAATGACCATCCCAACATAAGTATGTGACATCACGTCACCGAATCTAAAGAGACCATTTTAAGAATGCCAAAGACTTACAGTAACAGCTCTAATCTTTCAAGGAGGACCAGAGACTGATTGGTATAAAGAGACTAGGCAAATTTTGTGACGGCCTTGGGAGTTTGACTGGTTGGAGGGTTTGGGAGGTTGACTTGAAATTGCCAGGGAGATCATAGAATCAACGTTACCTTCCTTTCAATAATTTTATTCATAGCTGCTTCCTTACTACACATAGTTTGAATCGCAGTATTACTATTGTTTACAAGCACCAACATAGATATTTTGCTGGACCTCAACATTGTTTCGTTTCACAGTTATAAAGCCTAAGGCAGAACGTTTCGAATGCGTGCTTTCGTCCATTATTTCATTTCAAGCGTGTTGGCAGTTAAAATGTGATATTGTTGCTAATAAATCTGTTCGAACAAGGCTCTTCAAAGTTTATTGGGCTTGTCGTTCACGAGTTGACCTCGAAGGCCCAATGTAATAATGAAGCAGTACTGACACGGTTCACGTGATTAAGATAATTACCAGTGTTTGATGACAGCGATCATATAATATGTACACTGAAACGCTTGCATGGAAGTCATTGGTCCCTTTAGCTATGGACCCATTGTGACGAGTAGCGCGCGGGGCTGTATGTACTCGTATGTGACCAATTTGAACGGGAGGTATCACTACTGCTAGATTTATGTTGTGGATTGAAGGTTTGTCGATCTTTGCTGTATTTTAATTTGACATGAGTCAAAGGATTAAAACATTTAAAATACTCGTTTTTTTATTGAGATGTGATGCAATTGCTGGCTTACCTTCAGATTTTTTTGGATTTAGGAGATATTTTCAATTCACCGCTCATTTCTGATTTTTTCACTTTTTACCCGACTGCGCCAAAAGGTGGGTAGTTTATTTTAATTTTTCAAAAAATTAGATTATTCTTTATGGTAGTTTCACGCTTACTGTGATGTTCTGTTGTATTACCAGATAAATCAAAGAAATACAAGACAGGCAGGCATCTACATTCATCTTTGCTTCCGAACCTTTATATTCTGTCCATGAAGAAAGCACAGAAACGAACAGCTCTCTCGAAGCTACCCAAACTGTATTAGTCTCTCAAACACTTAACCTTACAAATCAAAACAGTCCAATCCAACATTCCATCTCATTGTATTAACTAAGCACAATTATATGGACGTTCAAACAGCAGGTCCATTTGTATCAATACCGACTGTAGATGGACGTTACGATACGCAGCGTAATAAATTGGCCGGCGACGTGTAGTCGTCTGAATGCATTCACCGTTAACGAGTTATGGACAAAGGTGATTTTACATTATAGTGCGATTCGCAACGATATTTGGCTGAAATTTTTGGAAAAATTATCCTTTGAAGTTGGTTTTACCAACGAATTCAACGACGAATTCGGTTGATATTTGGATGTATAAGGCTTGCCAGATAATTTTAGTTAAAGTGTTATAGAGTTAAAGTGACGAGAATGAGGCTATGAAAGATGTAGTTATCAAATTCATAGCAAATAATATATATCATCTCTGAATTATCTGCACAATGAAACAACATTAGTTTTATTTATACAAACAAAATGTAAAGGTAGCTTATATTTATTCTGATAACAAACGGTGACAAGGATATAACTGTCACTAAAGCATTCACGAAATAATATTCTTGTGTGTATTATTTCTTTTCACAAGTGTCATATTTATGATACTGTTTAGTTTCAATCTTTTTTTTCAACCTGGTCCATATGGAAATCAGCAAAGATAAGGGACGAAAATGACAAAGAAAATTGAAGATTCTCTTTGTCTGGCCACGAGCGGTTGTGTCATTCGCACGATACGCGTTTGACCTTGCCAGGACCTTGATTCTTTGAGATTGGGATAGATCATGGATTTAGAACCAATTGATACCAAACCTCCTTACAAGCATAAAACCAAAATTGGCCATGGTGGTCAGTACTGTTCGACCCTTTTTCGTATTTCTTTCGTACGTGTCCGTTGTCGATGTTTCCGACTTTATGTTTCTATAAATTTTTGTCGTTGGATTAGAAAGGGACAAAGAAATTTAAGAAAGAAGGATAAACATTACATTACCGACCGCCGAGGATAATAACACAAACTACTTGGCAGAACGACAGTGCTAGATATAAGCAAAACGCCATTAATTTATAAATAAAAATAAACGTACTTTTTTACAACTAGGCAAATGCTCGTTCTTAAAGCCTCCGATATTAATCTTTAATGCGCTACAAATACCATCGTCAGTATACATGTCAAAGTTAAATATATTCTAGATTGCAGCAATCCATTCATGTGTAAGACCTCTAACTCCATATCAAAATAAATTATTTTCCAAGACCTTTAGAGAAATCCAGTAATAAAGTATTAAACTTCGCAAACCCTTCAATTTCGCTTTGCTTTCACTGACTTATTGCGTAAAGTTAATGCTTGTTAGAAACGTATGCCTTGTTATGAACCATTAAAGAGTATTTAATAATGTTAATTTGAAGACTTACGTTTATTTTTCTTTTTATTATATAAATATTTGAAGTATATTTGAAACTTGTATCGCTTGGGTTATTGAAACAGGTGTTTCATTGCGGAAATTTAAGTACATACAGACAATGAAAGATGTAGCTAATTGTATACTTATTACATTTCAACATTGTGTTCCTAATAACTTTCATGGCTTTCTGTTTTCCTTTTTTTCTCTTTATTTTACATTTTGTTATTTTCCCAATAATTTTTTGCGTTTTTAATGTACTCCTCATTACATATAAAGAGGATTGCTTTCGATTGGTGGATTTTCAAGAGGATGGTCAGACTATCTAACTGAAAAACTTTCTTTATGAGACCAACATAATATAGCAAAAAAAATTCAGCCGTCTCATATATTTGAGGCAAGTGGGATTGCAGTTTTGTATGAAACAGCAGATTTTTTTGATGATTTCGACATTGGTTCTACAGAGAAAGCTGTTCAGTTTGATGGTCTGGTCATCCACTTAAAAACCGTCAGCATATTAAGTAGGACCTTATATTATAAATATGAACAGTAGCGTTCATGTATTTTTACAGGTTTTGCTAATTACCATCGATTCCTCTGTTTCTCAGATAATATATCGTCGTTTGAGAGTTGTCAGTATTCAATTCAGTCAGGTGACAATCTCAGAACAGAAATTAATTCCTTTTCTATAGTTATTTCTTTATAGATCTTTAACCTTTTCCATTATAATTAACATGGAAGCCATAGCTCTATATATACTTACTTACTAAAATTTTCAAATCAAGTACAAATAGATTCTGTTCTCCATAACATGTATCATTGGCTTCTTATCTATGCTATGATGTTTTATTCCCCCTGCTTATCTCTTATTGGTCCTATTTGGGTCATGTCTATACTTGTCCATATCGATGTTTGTTTTTGATCGTTTATCAATAAGGGAAATTCTGACTTTATCAACAGTGCCTCTTTTATAACAGTCAGTTTTCATTGCTACCATTTTCAATCCTATAAGTATGGACTTAGAGTGCAATGTTCTGGAACTGAGTATACCATATAGTTCGTAAGTTGCATTATATCGAATGGAACAACAAACATGATTTTTGCATTAACTTGCAATTAACCTTTAAAGATTGTGATTCTTGCTTGATTCTTATATACCCAACGAACATAGTTAAGCTTAAATGAAAACTAATTTTTGTAGCTTTTTGTAGCTTTTTATGGCTTTAACGTTTTAAATTCTTATTGTATAGTTAACATTAAAACTTTTGGTTAATAAAGAATTCGACCAAAAACATAATCCAGATCACAATTATAAGGCTTTGTCTTTCCCCTGAAGCACAGATTTGTGAGCAAAAAAAAAAATACTGAATATCGTAATTTTTATACGACATGCAAATTTTTCAATCGTAATAAGTTTTTAAGTACATATTTTTGACCCTTATCTATATTGAACTCAGAACTCAGTGTTTATTTGATTAGATAAATCAATAATGTCAAATATAATGTTTACCGACAAACTAATTTTATGCTGAATGCTCTCTATAATTATTAGCTGTATATGTTAGGGTAAACAGTTGCATTATTTTAAGGGGTGATTATATCGATGATATTGAACAACTTTGCCTAAGAAATTTTTTTAGACTTTTCATACTAAACGCAATCAGCTGATCGAACGTTTGTATGAAAAGTTGATTTTTGAAAGTTCTTTTGGGAAAGGTTTTCAGTATTATGAGAAGATTACAGTAATGTAACTGTCTACCCTAACACCCTGTACATTTGAAGTACATCAATATTCTGTCAATAGCAAATCGTATGTACAATGGCTTTTGTGGATTAATAAATACTATTCTTATTCTTATCATACTCGTAGTACTCATCCATCACATTCGTTGGCTCGTGAAGACAGTTCCTTAGGTTTGATCCGTATAGCTATTTCCTTGTAATACTGCCCTAGTTTAGCCACAACTTACATGACGCAGTGACGTGTGTCAAGTAATTGAAACTAAACATCTGACATCAATGTAGCAATCAATGAGCAACACTTCTCCATGTTCAGTTGGGTTTAAAATAAATAGTATACATTCAATTGTTAGGGTTAATAAAACGGAGCATGAACATTTTTCTAACATCGATAAAATTGTTGGCGTTATTTGGATCACCCTTTTCTTAGAAACCAATTAAATCTACTGCTTTTGATTGTACTGTTCTATTAGATGTAAGATCATAACCTATACTTATACAACGTAGGACGAAACACCTTGGAGACATCTTTTATTTTTCGACTAGATTTATACAATTTATCGAAACCAAAGTCATACCTCAGTAAATTCGGATAGTTTATCTAGTGAAATCATCAATTGAATATACGATTGTAATTACTTCACAAAGATGACGTATTTTCTTGTATTTTCAATCATTTTTCTCGTTTTAGAAGAACTTAAAATGGTTTCCGAATTTCGGTATTTATACTCACATATTCACCATTAGTTTATCTAGTGAAATCATAAGAAAATCTATTAAAGTTCTTTTGTTAATTCTTTTTAATCGAAAATACGGCACACGCACGCACTTTTCGGAGGGCTGTGCAATCGCGTTTCTCATAGAAAATATTCGTCTGATCCTGTGGCCCCTGAAGGCCGTTATGGTTTCATATATTTTTGGCTAAACCCTGTATGTAGACAATACATTTTCCAGCTTCCTGCCTATATGTCTTTTTTAGCATATACTGACGCTCTGTTGATATGCAGTAACACTTTTTACATATTTTTGCATGATTATTATGACGTAGAACATAGTTTTTTTTAATGGAAACAATTCGGTTCGTTAATAGTAAGATATAAGAAACACCATGATAGTTAGTAGTAATTTTGGCAACACCGTAAATACGATGTTCCTAAAACAGAAGCTTTTGAAGGAACCGTTTAGTTACAGGCTAGAATTAATTTGTAAGCAAGTTAATTAGATCAAACTGAACGAGATGCCTTCGATAACACCGATCGTGGGAATGAAGTCGGTGAGATTGCATAGATAAGTGACAGTTTAAATTATTAACTTCTTAGTTAAATTACATTTTATAGGGTCAGTTTATGGAGCGGGAAGTGATGGAGGAAGAAGAAATTTGAATGATGAAAAAAGACAAGACTTTCAAAAGTTAAAGATTGAATTGCCATATCAAATTTCCATTTTGTGTATGATAAATTAAAAATAAACTACTGTACAGATTTTCTGGAAATTAAACATCAAAATTGATATGACAAATTACCACCTCTTAAAACTCACCAAGGCTATGTTAGTATATATATATATTTGTTTTTGTCCTTCTAATCTCAGGAATTCAATCGATGTTATTTTAAAATTGCAAACAAGCAACAACATTACATTGCATTAACCACATGCTTAGAAACTGGATCGAATAAGTCTGTTGCCTTTTTTGGTGTACAGCAGAGCAGGCCGCATTTTCGGGATCACTTTCAAAGAACCATATTGGGAATTGAATGCCTCATGAATTATCCCGACTTAACTTTTGAATACTTTAGTTTTTGATACAAAGGTTTTATAATGTTTCTGGTATATTCAAATCCGCTGGCTTGAAAACTGTAAACTGTTTTTAGTGTATTGCAAATTAAATTGGTGTTCTAATTGCAACTAAACGGTTTGTTAAATGTAATGACTTACATCTATAGATAGCTCCACGTACATTGTTCAAAGAATTTATTGCTATGCTATATTAAAGACGTGGTACAAGAAACTACCGCAATACTTTTAACTGCAACATGAGGTGTTGTATTTTAATATTTTGCTACAGTAATAAACATAGCAACATTATATTTACTTAGTTTCTTTTGACCGTCCACATAAACTGTGGGAACATCCGATTTTATCTTCAGCGATAATGACCTCGTGGTATTTTTATGGTACTACACTCTTATCAACAATTTATCTTTATCAGATCAAAATCATGTCAGTGGCCACATAAAACTGTGTATTGGTACCCATTAATATTAATGGAACAATGTGATTATATAAACCGGCCACCTGGCGTTTGCATCACTATAATTGTTGGCTTGATTGATACAACCATTACGAGCTCGTGTCTGTATATTTTACCTCTAGTTTTAATATGTCAGGCTGTTTACCTAGCTTATCTGGATTAGTTTAGGTTGTTGGTACAAGACATTTTTTTACGTCATGTTAATATTTTTCCTTTTATCTTAACTTTGGGTAAAATATGGCATAAACATTGACAATAGACTGCTGTGCCCGAAATAACCGCGCATGCAATACCTTATGAATGTGCGAAACCAGAAAAAGGTGTGTCAAGAACATTGCAGGTGCAGTTCTGTCGTCTCTGCCTATCCCAATGTCGACGACTGTTATTATGTATGTAGAATTAGTTTCACAACCAAAATAACTGTTTGGTATATCCTTGATTTTTGAAATAATGTCTTAATCGCATGCTATTATGGATACTTTCTGCGTAGGTAGATGATTATTTTTATGACTGTTTGCTAATATTTAAGTGGTGTCCTTAATAATTTCTGTTGTTCAAATGACATCAGAAGATTGACACATAACATAAACTCAAATATTAACATAAAGAAAATGTAGACCAAATAAGCAATGATGTATATGCCTATAATTACAAAGAATATTGATAAATAGCATGAGCATTGGTAAGCAGTTTCAACGTATATTAGAAATAGAAAGTAAACCTGGTAACAATCGGATGAAAGTTCATCCCAAACAAAGTAGTATTCCCTAGTTCGTTTCGCACATTTAGGAGAAATTCTCCATTGTATGGAAATAATGGCATGATACTGTATTTGAATTAGGTATTTAGCTGATGTTTCCTTTCAGTATTGTCTGCTAATAACAATGAAATCTGATGCCCTAACTAATGTTTTAAGTGCTTTGTGTTCTTTGGTGACTGGAATAGTAGTGGATCCATTCACATTATGAACGGTCTATCGGTCAGTCTTGACCTTTGATCTAAACATGTTTTTTGTTAATTATAAAAATGTATGCAACTTGGAAACGTGTGTCTAGTCTTATATCTAATAAGTTTATTATTCACAATCAAGATTACCTTATTTGCACTAATGCATGTTTTACTTCCTAGTATTTTTTCTGGCTTAGGAGAAAATTACGTGTATTTTCATTCTTTCAAGTTAATCTTTATTTGCAGTTTCTGCATCAATAATTTAAAATTCCCTAATACAGTTTTTGAGAGTTACGCGGTTATTATTTATTCTAGAAATAAACATTTTAACGAGTTCTTACCGCGTTTTGGTATATTTGTTTTGTTTATTTCTAGATTAAAATTCACTATTCCTTAAAAAGGGTTGTTTCGCAAAATGATAGCGGATAAACTTTTTACAAAACTTTCTAGAATGTAAAATCTCTTAAATTCTTTGAGCTAATTACCTATGTTGGATCTCTCACAGATTTCCAGGAAACACTTTCCTTCCTCATTCTGCATTTACTTGAGCTCTTAGGACCAAGTTTTTCTCTCTAATTACATCTAGTTCTACATGGGCAATAGGCATTTAAAACATTAGCTTGAATAATTTCATCGTAATTTGCCACACTTCAAACAAGCTTAGCAGTTTTTGAAAGGCTTTAATCAAAAAGCAATTAGATACAAACAAGTAAACTTGCAAATTCCTTTATTAATTTATCTGCCATGGACTTCAAGTCACCTACAAAGAAATATTTTGAATTTATTAACTGTTTTAAGTTGCGATCACGTCATCTTGTAAACATTTTGTTAAACATTACGTCAATATCAGTTTCTGATTCGAATGTCAACATTAGCATAGATATCACTGTTTGATAATGACTACAAATTGATATTGATCTCGATCGGTTTAATGGTCTTTAGTGATGAAATTAATTGGTTTAAAAGATAAAAACTTGTTACTTACATGGTAGTCTTTATTTTAATGAGTAAAGTGCTCGATTTGAGATAGCATTAGACTTGTATATACCTAAGTTTCTTATGGATTTCAACATATCAATTGTTTACGCGTTCTCGTCTCACCGGATCGTATATTTATTTCATTTATAAACATTAAATATTTTATATAAAATTACTTTGTATCGATACAATAACGAGTCTCAACGAGTTATTAAAAATATATATTGTTGCCTCATTATTTAGTCACTACTATCACTCCAACTGCAACATAATGTAAACCGTGTCCCTTTTTAGTTTTTTCTATAATATTTTCTTACCTAAATATTAAGTACATTAAACATGAGAAAATCATGAATGACATACACTTTCTTACATAAAATTTACTCTACTAGTATTCTAAGTTCACGTGCAGGTGTTTTTATATTAACCTCCATTCCTCCCATAACGTACCCTCCTAACCTTGTTAGTTAATAACAGCGCAGAAGGTTTTCTAAAGGGCTTTGCTATTACACGTTTACTTTGATTACAGTGTTATGCAAAACGTAATCATTTGATGAATCATATATTCTGATGTATGTAATGATATGGTTCGTGCTGCTAGTGTTAACTATTATGTTCTTACGTTTTTTGTACTCAGACATTAGAATACGTGAGTCATAAACTCAAAAGACTCATAAGGTTGTACAAAAGAATTTTCTGTTTTATGCTTCTTCAAACAAGTTTCTCTTCCGTATTGCCTTAGGTTTCGCCATAAAACCCACGCCTTTTAGAAACAAATATCATTTATAGAGCTTAAACCTAATTTCGAGCGATCCAAAGATTGTATACAAAATTTATAGCAAATTTCGTTATTACAAGGTACATTTCATGAATTTTACTACCGTTTGGAACGACTTTAAGTATGGTCAATACAATACCTTGTTTGTTTAGAAAACGATTTAGAACCTATAAAATCATAATTATAACCAAAACGTGCACCGGCATTCAATCTCCTTAGCTATAATTCAATTCTCAATACATTTACGTCCAGACTTACTATTTTACGTAATATTTTGCTATTAATATAGTCACGCTTTTGTAGTTAAAGTTTAATATTAGTTGAATTATCTGTGAAATAATTTATGAATGAATTATTAACGGTCAAAATCGGGTCATTGACGAATTATATGTAAAGATAACCTTTACTCTTTGTTAGTAGACTAGTAACATAGTTCCGTGATTCTATTTCATTCATGAATTATTATTGTGAAATCGATAAGGGCATACGGGAAATAAGATTTGATATTTGCTACAATATTTACGCGACCATGAGCATTGCTTTTCTATCTTAGGAAAATTGAGTCAATTTAATCCATGCACTCACCATGAATTTTATATTATATTTAACAAATAATAATAAAAATTCCTACATTTCCTTCAGCAACATGCGTTGTCAAAACAAAACACTATTCAGCAACATGCCACGTCAAACACTTAATCGGAAAATCCGCCCCTAGCCGTACCTGGCCCAAACGTGCCCATAATGCTTGCTGCGTTTCCTAAACAAATAATAATTAATCTGGACGTAATAATAACTACGACAAGCAATAAATGTATGATCACACGCACATTGACAATAAAATAATCACCAGATAAAGATTTGTTGTTTTTATTTTATTGTTTTGATTTGGCTACTTCATCATAGTCCTTGAGTAAATTCGAATATCCCTATTTTCACTGAACTTCAAAGTCAAATAGGTAGGTATCTTTGATCACTGGACTATCATTATAAGGTAAATTATGTAACTTTAGATATAGCACTACTGAGTTCAATGGTCGGACATACGCTAAATCAGTTTGAACTTTCATTGCTGCATGTCTATAAAAGTATGCGTCAATACTCGAGTACTCGAGATATTTCTATCGGACCAACAATGGAGAGAGCTATCTAATAGTCAGACATTGACTGGCGTTTCGAATACCCCATCAAATGTGTTCAAATATCTTGATAGCTTCTTTTATTTTCTAATATTGCGCAAGTATACGTTCCAGTCATTTGGAGTGATGTTGCAATATGCACTTTAGCTGGGATATGATTGGTCAAAAATAGTTGAATAGGGCTTTGACTGGACGATGTTATCAATGGTCGAAATTAGACTGATGATGTCTGAATTCAAAATAGTTGGACAGCCACTTTCATACCACTGACTTAATCTTATTGAACTCTAAATTTAAATTTTCTTCTATAATCATAATCGCTACGGATATATTGAGGACAGTCACTCAACAATCTTCCATTAATCCTTGTTTAATCCGTATTATGTTTAGACAAACCATCTTTAACTGTTTAAATAGTTTATGCCAAGAATTTACGTATACAAAAATTTTCATCGACTTGATGTTCTCAAATCATCACTATTTCGGCACTATTTCATAACAGGTTCATGCGACGCGACGTATCAACTCACGGCCGTAACTTTCGAGATGGACTCTTGATGTCCATCTCGAAAGTTAGTTTGTTAAAACTACTAAGCTAACTAATTGGTCCAATTGTATTTTAGGAAGAATTCTGTGATAGTCTATTAATAGTAATAGTGTAACCGATTACAAAATGAAAAATGGCGTGTCAACTACAGATATTCAAGACGCTTTCATTTTTTTTTCTTAACGCTGCACCGAGCCTATTGTGCTGCCCCCAATCGTATTTATTTTGTTTTTTAACAATTAAACAGTATTTCCAAAAAACAAGAATGTCACAGTGTAGTCAATGCTGGTTTTCAATTTATCGGGTTTCTGCGGATTTGTTTTAATAATGTCTGTGGTTATTACTTCTGGTGTTTTCAACGATAATAGCTACAAGCACACGATTTCGATGAATTGAAAGCCAATCAGGACTACAATGTGACATTCTTGTTTTTTGGAAATGTTGTTTAATTGTTTATAAATAAAAAAAACATACTCTTAATTTAATGTAATAGTAATATTTATTTGCCAGCCAAAGATAAATTGCATCTGCTACATGGACCACTACTGCAATAGGCAACGCCTGTATCGCGGGAATCAAACAAGATGTCCTTGAAACCATTGATTCCATTATGCAATAATACCTCATCATCCGTTTACGCAGTTATATTAGATTACCTATATTAACATCATTATTTTCTGTCGTTGACTTTTCATCTTTGTTATTCAGTTATTTTCATTAAAACTATACACAAATTTTTGGTCTAAACAAAAATGACGACATAATAATCTCTTCGTTTGTTTGAGATAAGTTTCTTATAGAAGTCCATTCTGCATTAGCAGCTGCAGAAAGTACCTTGACATTGTTAATTTGAAAAACAAGTTTGTTTTGTTTTACGGTCAAGCTTTTGTTTTACAAATAACATTAACACCTAAAGTAGTCCAATTGATCAGTGTCACTGATTGGACTAATGGAATCGCTGGTTCTATTGAAAACACAGAATGCGTTGGTGTAAGGCATAGGTGATTGGTGAGAAAACGTTTATAATAATCAGTATAAGAGAAGTCACAAAGCTTTGACGGCCCGATAGCACAGTCTGTAGTGAACCTGCCCTGCCTGCTGTGCCGAAGGTCGCGGGTTCGAATCCCGTAAAGGACAAATATTTATATGATGAATATGAAAATTTTTACCCAAATCATGGATGTTTGTATCTATATATGTATTCTATATCGTTGTCTAATCATCATAATACAAGTCCAGGTACTTTAAGTGTGACTAGATAATTTGTGTGACAATGTCCAAGTCTATTTATTATTATTATTTGATTAGAATTTGAAAACCTTATTGGTCTCTTGTATTTAAAACTTTATTTGCATATTATATTAAGGTTTCAGATAAGTTTGAATGTGAGGATAACTCTACAATATAGATTGTAGAGTTATCGAGGACTCTAGTCAAACATTTTATTTCAATCGATTAGACAAAATTTATCAGCTATTATTATATAACTCTAGACATTAATACTGTGGTCGATTATCATGATAAAATCGATTCGATGATACGGGTTCATAATCAACTTAAAAATATCGAATTCGAATTTTATTCGAATACGAAATAGTAGATAACACACCGAGGGCAGGAAAGTGAGAACAGTCTTAGACCTCATGTAATTGTTTGCCGAGGCGAATCCGAGGTCAACAAACATGTGATATGAGGCTTTCTTATTTACGGCCAGAGGTTATTATACTATTTTTCTCCTCGACTGAGGCGAAAAGTGGCAACTTTGTTAAGCGCGGCAGCGGGACGAAAGTTGACGCTTTCCGCCCGGAGGGGTGAAATAGTAGATAACACACCGAGGGCAGCTAAGTAAGATAGGTCTCAGATCTCATGTAATTGTACACATGTGATCTGAGGCTTTCGTATTTACTGCCCGAGGTTAGTACACTATTTTTCTTCCCGACTGAGGCGGAAAGCGGCAACTTTGTTTAGCGCAGCGGGGCGAAAGTTGACGTTTCCGCCCGGAGGGGTGAAAATAATATTTTCATGGAATTATATACGATACGAACCCAGACAAAGTTGCGACCAAAAGGCAATATAGGGTTGCGACCCAGCAAAAAAAGAGGTTGGCAAAGTTATGCATATCATCAAAATACAATAAAAGTATAGCATTGTTAGACTCAACTGAAAGTTAATTGAAATCGCTTCTACCACATTCAGGTGTGAAGCCGGGTTATAAAGGTTTAGTTCAATTTGACAGCGTTTTAAGCTTTTAATTGAAATTTTAATTGGCACGGTGAAAGTATAGGTCTGCAGGTTCAACTAGACGCTGTTTACTTGAGTGTTTATTTACTAGAAATTAACATGTTCACACTGCTGAACAATATTGTGAGGTGCTGTTTTCTTTTTATTTATGGTTTTGTTAAATATAGTGTTTTCTGTTTCTCTAAGGTTGAAATGCTTTGGCATTTGTAGAGTTTGAAATAAATAACAGTTGGGTACTGCATGTGCATGCATGTGGGTACTCGAATGTTACCAACAATATTCAAAGTTTACACATTCCGCCGTTTGTGGCATGCAAATTAAGTTTGATGTAGATTAATGTACCTACTTGGATTCATGTAGAATGTCGATATCATTTTGATAGTTCAATTGTTCGAATAATTAATAATTTTACAAAACAATACACGCACTTTATGTCTACAGACTGTTTTGTATATTTCTAAGATTGTGAAAGTTTCTGGTCGTATTTAGGTTAGGTTATGTAGAAACCTCTTTCCTGATATCTTCCTAAAAGCTTTTTAAATGTCAATCATAACATCTTATGCAATATCCAATTGCAACAATTAAAAAAAAAGCTTTAAAGCCCTCTATTGCGCAACCAAAAACAGTAGGCAGTCGTAACAAAATAAAACATTGAACGTAACGCACAGTGGCCGGAAGAAAAAGCCCACGCGCCAAATCTTTTATTTTGGCACAAAACACATTTGCTCTCGCACCCAAGTGGACATAATAAGTGGAGCGAGCTAACACAGAAGTTTCAATGGCGAATGTCGTAAGAAACTGTTTGCAGACACACTGGCGCATTTCTACACAAGTTTTCATTGATAATAATATTGTGGGCGGACTCGACTCGGACCACTCCATTCATGAATTGGGCAAGCTATGCCCACGCGCATAACGGTGCGGATTAAACACACCGATGTAGTCTAGTAAATTATTCGTGTTAATTAATACAAATTTGTGTTTTACTGTAAATTTTACGGTGTGCAGGAAGTGGTTAATCAATTTTTTCGTCATCCAAACTCATATGCTATTTTTCTTCTTGAACAGAAAGTGTTTTTTTACTTTTATTTATGGTCTATAACTTTTAAGAAAGTTAAACAACTGAACTTTTGTTTGTTTTATCGATGACTCTTAGGTGGTTGCAGAGGGGTCAATTTTATACAAAACTTTGAAGGACAATAATACGCGTAGACGGTATTAATAAAAGTAACTTTGTATATATGGAAAAATAGTTTAGAAAATCTAGATGCCGCGTCACAAATAACATTTGCAATTTATAAAATAATTACGAAGATATTAAGCTTCGAAATTTTTCATACAATATTTTAAAAGCTTTCTATCTTCGTAATTATAATATAAATTGCAATATTAATTCCGAATCAAAGTAAAGATTGAAAAAAAGAAAAAAAAATGCGGATGCGTCTTAAGGGGAAAAGTTCAGCGGGTTCATGTCCCGCCTGAGACAAATTTTTCAATCTTTAATTTGATTCGACATAGCACAACATGGCTGTAACATGTTTAAAAATCAATAATATTTGAAATATTAATTCCAGCTACGCGTATTGCGCGTCAAACTTTTGTATGGACTGAAACCACCTTAATACTTTAGTCAACTGCTTGAACATTTTGCAACTGTCAAACTAAAACGATGATATTAAATTGGCACATCCTCTTTCGGGCACAAAAAACACTAAAACTTTTTTTCGATGGTCTATTAAAAAGTTATGACACAAATAATCACCCACGCGATGTAAATAAAGTGACAGTTGACGCTATTACGGACGTATTAAATTATGATCGCGCCTGATTCGATGATACAGATAACTAGTTTGTGGTTCGACCAGTTTTTGTCCATTGAGTGTTGACGGTTGTCGCACTGTGCCCTTTAGATATCGATGACTATTGTCGTTAATTGATAGGAAAAAACTGATTTAAGTTTGATTAAAAAAACTTATGATTGACTGTTGAATGAGCTTAGAAACAAGTAGGTAGTATTAATTAAATTAAAACGATCGCTATCAATAGAAAAACCATGAAGACCTTTTAGCGGTAGAAAAACCCTTGGAATCTAAGAATAAATCGCATTAAACAAATAGTAAATCAAATAAAATACACCTACATAGCTGTGTATCTAATCGTAAGAAACATATAAAATCAAAAGACACCATATCATAAAACCCACCAGCTTTCAAAGATAAACTTAAATCTTTTCCATTCCTAACAGGTTGATGTCCAAATTGAATAGGCCTCGGCCCACGGGTTCAAAAGTCACCCATCGATAACTCCCAATTTTATTAATATTGAAAATTTTACAGCTACTTCACGGCTTTTAGATACGCGTGCCAAAGCGTATTAAGACCACTAACATGGGAATTGAGATAATAGCTGTCACGTTTCTATCGGTGACCGGTGCCCCATTGTCTGGGGTCCCAAGCGAGTTGGCAAATAGGCTATTGTTTTGAAAGGGTTGATGTCTTTATCAGGTTAGCTATTTTAAACTTTCTGATGCGATCAAATAGGAGAATTTTATTTTCGATTCTCATTTCCGTGTTTACCGGCAAAAAAATGTCTGTGGAAATTTTTAGTTTTAACAATATATAGGTGTTATTAATTAGTTTCCGCTACCCAATAATATGGGTACTCTTGAATACCAGTCGGTTACTGTATTACTTATTACCGTCGTGAAAATGTTTCATGTCCTTTGTTACTAATAAAATTGTTTTCTTTTTTCAGGTAAGAATTCATACTTATTCACGATTTGCGTCTTAATGGTAAGGTAACTCAAACCGTAAAATAATCAATTCTATTGATGTAGGTAAAAATAGATTAACAATCTTGCTAACTATGTCAGCAAAGTATTTTATGAGTCGAAATCTCCACTCCTTGTTTTTATATTATCTCATGCACTTTTAGTGTTATTAAAATGTATTCTTTAAGAGCTATCAATTAAAACAAAAAAAAAATGTAGCATGCATTTTTAGTTGGGCCAATCAACAAAAATTATCAGTCATAAAATGGAAATTCTCCTAACCCAGTTTCTTTAACTTGCTGCCTATTAACTATGCTTTCTTATTGCACTGACCCCTTTCCCGAACTGTCTGGCAACATGATATTCTTTCACCATTATCGGTTACGCATTAAAGTTAAACGTTTACTCGTTATCCAATTATCACGCCTTTTTAAAGCTTTTACTGGATTTCTTAATTGTCTGATATTTTTACTTGCACTTTGATACGTAACTCGTTACCTTTAAAATTCTATTGCTACTGTAAAAATAAGATTTGATATCGATTCTTTTATTTCTACCAAAAATAACAAAGTTCAAAAAATCTGGTAGGCTATACCAGGAACGCAGCCGCAATTATGTACGTGAAACGTCTTGTACCGAGTAATGGCTTCTATCCTCTAAATAATGTTAGTAAGATAATGCAAGCAGGTGCTTCTAAAGTAATAAGGCATCTTGTCATAACATATTTTGGAACATGATGGTTTTTGCAAGTGACCCCTGACAGAAATGAAAGACGTTTCACATCAAAAAACAATATATTGCGATAATTGAGATACTGGAAATGAGGCAATGGATAATGTCGGATATGCCAGTCAATTTGTCAAAACAATATTAAAATACAATTTCAGTGCATCAAGTCATGCGTGCAACAAACAAAAGCTTAAGGCAGGTCTAAGTGATCAAAGAAAAAGGATCGGCTATAAGTGTTGTTTATTATCATCTTAACTGTATAAAAGCTAACCTTAATACCTTCACAATTCAATAGCTCTTGCAATAATGAACATCAGATGTCATAAATGAGCTAATAGTTGGTACGTTTATTGAAGACTTTTGTTTGATCACGAAGACGAAGCCAATGTTTCCAATGTAGGTAAGCAGGTATTTGTTGTTTCATGTGGATTCCAGTTTAGAATTCAGATCATATCATTTCTTCCCCTGGGTAGCGTACGAAGCGATTGGTTTCGCATTTTTGTTGTAGACTAACGGTTTGTCACCTTTGATCACTTTTGATCCCTGCTTCAACTGCAAGCTAAGAATTGTTTTGCACAACGTCAAATCCGAATCTACAAAAATAGTAATTTTAACAGTCTTATCTATAATTCTGTCTTGGATTCAAATGTAAAAATCAATTTATTTCTTGATGAACCTTGATTTCTTTAATACAGTGATTAATGCAAAACCGCCTTAAAGATAGTATGAGTAACTACTTCATTGTTTTGACCGTCGTACATAGAAATTAGTTCGTCAGTTTGTGATATTATATGCTTTCTCTGTGTCATCATCATCATCATCTCAGCCGCTGGACGTCCACTGCTGGACATAAGCCTCCCCCAAGGATCGTCATAACGACCGGCCCTGCGCTGCTTTCTCTGTGTAGGCTTCTTAATTTATCAAATTTTCAATTTGCATGTAAGTTTGAATAAAAAATTAATTACGATCTCGTTACATCGCATTAAATAATCGAATCGGAATTTAATCGAGAACACTTTATTCTTAATACCGTCGACGCATTCATAAGCCACTTTTTAATATACTCCTGCGCATGCAGTTAAATAACGATTGACATTTAAACGAGATGTGGCGTAACGGTTTCACCAGTAAATACAGTCGGGTACATAGGTTACATTACAATATCAACTCGTATAATATTGATGAATGACTGACAATAATTTTCTGCTTTTATACAGGCTTAATAACATATTATTCGAACATCATCGTTATTAAGTCCTTCATTTATGTTAAGACCTAGATGTACATAATATGTAATCTCACGGTTCTAAGATTAATCCTCTATAAAATATTTCTGAGTTGTGTCAGTAATTATAATATCATTTACGCATCTTTCAAAGTTAGATAAAAAAACGACATCATCACTTCTTTTGATTTAGTACCTACACATTTAACTGTTAGCGACTTGTTTGAAATTTACACATCAACAAGTAGTTTTTCGTCTTTTTATTTCTGCACTATCATTTTGTTTGAATAATCTATGTCACCGTTAACTTAAAGAATAAATAAATGAAGGCGAGCAGAATTTTAACCAACGACTTGCTAAACTAAGCATAACCTGCAAAAAAGTCGCTGAGCTATCACACCCTAAACTCATGATATATTATAAACTATTTGAGTGTTATCAATAGCTATTATCTTAACCAATCATTTTCTTTCTTACCTTATCCCACTTCTTGAGATCATGTCATATTTTTATTGCTATAACCTATGTAATGTCCAATCATTAAATTCCTGTAAAACAACCTGTGTTCTCAAATGTACTTTAGTTTGTCCGAATTTCAATTTATATGTCGTAACACTTCATTGTTCCGTTTTTTTTTCGTAAAAGGAAGCTTTTGATTTAACGACACGGAGTTTACCTCGTTACGTTGTTTTGACTTGCTTAACAATCACAATTTCTCTTGTTTAAGAAAAAAACATTTTTACTGGGTTAATTTGCGTTGTGTTTTCATAAAGATCTTTTTTTGTTATTTTTATAAGTACCCCTTTGACATTTTGTTTTTCACATAAAAATGTTCATCAAGAAAGTAGATGTGTTATGTTGTCTTTATATTATTCTTCATAATGTAGTTTGTCCGTTTTATCGATGGATGATAGTTTCAATTTGTCAATAATTTTATGAGTTTATATAAGGAAAGAGCCTTGATACATTCCTACGTATGTAATATTTCTCGTCTTATTGAGGTAATCAAAAACAATATTGACCTTTTGTTTTGCGATTGGGCTTACTTTATTATCCGTCGTATTGAACAGAGTTTGTGTTGGACATTGCTATGGTGAAATATGGATATTCATAGGGTTTATTTAGAATATCTCTGACAACCAGTGACCATACCCATTCTGTGCATATAGTCGTGATCGTGATAAGCATATGCGCTTATATTTTGTGAAATTACATTGCTATATTATATCTATTTCTTATTACGAAACGCTTACATTTTTGCAAGACATTTCAATCAATTTCATCCTCAATTCTCTTGTTATCGCTAAACGTGAATTCATGGCGACATCGCAACTTTCATCGCTCCTATGTCAAAATCCGCAAATGTGCAAAGACACTATCTCGTGTTTCGACATCTTAACATTTTTGAAGAAGTCAGTTATGTAAAAAAAACAGTAGCCAAAGCCATCTGTGCAAATAGACAAGACACTTGTCTCAACAAGTTGACATGAGTTAGACTATTTTTAGGTCAACGAACCGTGTTTTGGGAAACTGTTAGAGGATAAACATTTGCAAAATTACTTGATAAACTTCTGTTGGCAACAACAGTAGCCGTTTTATGTGTCTAAATGGCAAAGGTTTTGTCATAAAGTGGTTTCCATGGAAAACCTGGTCTCTTCAAGCTTTTTAGCATGTGCTTGAATGTTAATTTTGTTTCTCTTTAACACGAATATGAGAGAATTTTAACAAGTTCCTTGACACTTGTGGAATTCTAATAAAATTTAGTACTTTTTGCGACAGATTCACTAAGTTAAAAATAAGAAGGCTATTTGCTTATCAAAATGTTGTATTTTAATTATGTTGTTCTTATTTGAGATGGAAAAATAACTTTAAAGGCTATTATTAGGATGGACAATTCGTGAGAGAGAAAAAGAGTAGAAACAATTTTAATGAAAGATACAATAAGTGTGACATTGGAACCAGGGAAGCTAGACAGGTAACTAAAATAAAGACTATCTCACATATTGATTAGCCCAAGGCAGCCAAATTTATGAAAAAGTTAATGATATATTAAATTTTGCGTATATGAAAGAAACAATCCTTGTTGTGTCGATCCAGGTAGATTTTACTAACTTTCTCTCAAAACGTTATACGCTTTCAAAATCAAGGACTTTCATAGACAGAAGTTTATTTTTACTTATCTTTTAACTTCATTCATTCCAATCAACATGCACAGTCTCAAGTACGGTGTTCATTGGAATTTGAAAAAATAACAGCCCAGCAGGCATCCCTCTTGTGAACACGTGGCTTTAACGGAAGGAAGTATTAAATTAGATCGTGTCAATGCACCATGTGGTTGATATGCTTCATTGTTTAACTAGATATTTTTTTGACAGCGATGTTATTTAATGATGAAGCGACGAAAAATAGTGATAAAAGGTTTTTTCCTGTTGTCATAGCATCACATTGTCAGAGATAATGTCAAAAAGATAGGTACGCAGGGTATGAAGTACTTCAGAAGTACAAGCATCTCCGAAATAGATGGAGAACTGGATATGACAAAATAAAGTAGGTATTCTATGAATTAACAAAAAACTGGTACATTTACTTATATTTATACTACAGAAATATTAAATCAAAATTCATGCTTGTTATTCGTCCAAGCCTTTGGTCTTTTTTCAATCTCGTCTTGGTCTTATCAGCGATCGGCTTGATTTGGTCAACCTAGTTGTAAGACGACCAAAACTCTTGCAAATCAAATAACATCGTTAAAATCGTTATCGTTTCGTTGTTTTGGTTTAAAATAAAGTATATTAGATTTATTGATTGATTGATCGGTTATAGCTTAAAAGTATTTTCATTGCTAATTCAATATTGGTTTCTGTTGCTCTATCCGGACAAACACTAAAGATTTTCCTACAATTGCTTGCAAAGTTTACGATTATTCGCACTGTCTTAAAGCCGTTTCCATTTAAATTCCAACCCCGATCAATCTAGTAAAACAATAGAGCGAGTATTCTATTCAAGTGCATTAGCTAAGTATAGTGCGTTGCAAGAGTTCAATGTTGCCGCGAACTTGCATAGGAAGTGTGATAAAACGGTTTTATTTTGGCCGCCTCTTACACGGATGTGTAATGAAACTGCATAGAATAACTAATTATTCTTATGGTAATGGTGAGATTTGCGGAATCTACAATGACATTCATAATTATAATTAGTTCCTTGATGTTTACGGCCTTCTAGATTTTTCTCTTGTTACTTGAAGGCAGCGAACTAGAAATTGAAGGTAATTGTTGTTGAACTGATTTTTGGGATTAAAAATTTATTAATAAAAATAATTAATATTTCTATTAAATATTGATAGATATAATTAAGTTGTTCAGTTTGATGGTCTGAGTTCACCGTTTCAGTATTTTTTTTCGACTTTCCTGAGGTAGGCTCCATAGTGAATGTTGTTCAGTTTGATGGTCTGAGTTCACCGTTTCAGTATTTGCTAGGCTGTCAATTACACCTTGTATTATTATAATTTCTAGCTTTCTAAATGTTGTAAATGCGTTGGTATGCGTTTTTTTCATAAACCTTCATGGCACGCGCTCAACCACCCACCAAAAATCGAAGTCGATCAAACCGTGTGGAAGTCTATTAATCTCATACAGATATCATCATATCATCATCATAAACGTCCACTGCTGGACATAAGCCTACCTTCATGTAATTTCCTTTTCAAATCTTAATTCAATTTGGCATTCATCATCATATCAGCCATTAAACATCCACTGCTGGACATAAGCCTCCCCCAAAATGGGGGGATTTGCCATAATCGCCACGCTTGGCAGGCGGATTGGCGATCGCAGTTGGATCGAATCAATATGTGTACTCAGAGGATGCTGCTGCCCATCCTTCAGTAGATCCCTTAGTCGCCTTTTACGACAACCACGGGAGGAAATGGGATGGTGCTATTCTTAGCCGACACCGCACGGACAAAACAGATATACCACCATCAATTTTTATATATTTAGATTTCAAATTAGTAATAAAACGTTTGTTCCATTTAGATTTTTTAAATCTCTTTTCACTTGCGTATGTGTACATGTAATAATAACAAGCCAAGAAGAAAAAACGTTTACGATTAGCGAGCAGTATTTTACGACTACTTAAAAAGTTTTATCGATTTATTGATTCATCAATTAATTTCACATTTAAAGCGTAACGCATTTAAATTTTAGATATTTGGGTAGTCTCATTACAAATGACTCCAGATGCACCCCTGACATCGTTGCAAGGATTGCTATGGCAAAAAGAGCTTTCAACGACAAAAAACACCTTCTGAAAGCAAAAATATCGAGCAAAATCCGAAAACGCCTAATCAAAGTGTACATCTGGAGCATTGCATTGTACGGTAGCGAGACGTGGACATTGACTAAACGAGATCGAGATAGGCTGGAAGCTTTTGAGATGTGGTGTTGGAGGCGAATGGAGGGGATAAGTTGGACGGAACGCATAACAAATGAAGAGGTGCTAAGAATGGTTAAAGAAAAGAGAAACATTTTAAAAACAATCGAAAACCGGAGAGGAAAAATGATTGGACACTTGATACGAAACGACAATTTCTTTAAAACCATACTGGAAGGGAAGATAGAGGGGAAGAGAGGCAGAGGAAGACCTAGACAGAGTTATCTGGCCCAAGTGAAGGAAAAGGTTGATGTCATATCGTATCAAGAACTCAAGAGACTAGCGGAAAGGAGACAGGATTGGCGAAAACTCCACCGACAAGAGCGCAGCTCTTAAATAAGAAAAAAAAAAAAAAGCGTAACGTTTGCCGATTAGGTTATTAATTGAACCTCGAGTCACATAAATTTAAAAACTAAAATAACTTTAGTGTAGTATTGTAGAATGATCTATATTTTGTTTAATACGTCATCAATTCTCATCATCTACATCAGTTTGTCACATGACATAACTTTAGCGAATACCGAATTGACAGTTTGCCGATGTTTCAACGACGAATTCAAGGTTGTGACGATGTTTGCATTGCTGGAACCGAGCTTATAGCTGATTTAATGAGTGATAAGTTTAACAACTGATATTTTTATCACTACGTCCTGCCTACATAGGATTAATGCAAATAATATCGAAATAGTTACAAGGCGCACAAAAGGCTTTTAAAAATGTGTTATACTACACTACCTAATAATAATATAATAGCACCCTTTTGCAAAACCTCAAAGTAGAGACATTTAAAAATAATACTGGTTCTAAAATCTATATTAAAACAATCTGCACGCAACGGTGTAACAAGCAGCCAAGGTTCCTTTGTTCATCGACTTCAGCACCGGCCATTGGCTAGTAAGTGCCGGTATAAAATTTGATTTGTGAGCAGTGTTGTGCACGCATTATAATACAGCGCAAGCGTGTATGGGGAGATTCGCCTGTAGTGTTTAAACAGGTATGCTGATTATTTTAAACGCCTTGATTAGAGAAGAAATTGTAAGTATGGGGTGTATTTGAAGTCGTTTGGCATCCATTTGGATAAAACCTCCACACATCAAACTAAAAATTTTGTAGCCACATCTTCTCTACAAAGAAACACCTTCCGAAATGGCGATAGAGTCAAATAAATTAAGTCAAAATGCTTTTCTTTTTATTTAACTTTTACTCTTATTCATCATTTTTCATGACATTACTTCGAATATAATTATGTACTTATATATATTTCTTAATTTTACTGAGATTTGTAGTGTCTTAGTTTAAATGGATGCCAATGACTTTAATTTCACCCTGTACAATGTAGATAGTGCATTTATAGTTATCATTATCAAACGTCAAGGGGTGACGTGACTGCTGGGGAAAGGGAGAGTGGACTTTTCATACCAAACAGAATTACTTCTTTAGAGTACCTCGCTTCTTTCAAACCTGTATACACTTAGTTGGCAGTCGTAGCAAAGATTTAGACCACGGTGGTCTGAAGTATGCTATTGTAGAAGGGCTCACTTTTAGCATATTTAAAGGTTCAGGATGGATGACTATGGCCTTTCCCACCAAAGAAAACTGCAGGCATTGGTAGTGAAATGAATACATATATGGCATTATAGCATACACCTTTGTATTTATCAGATTCCGTAAAAATTATATCAGGAATTATATCTAGACGGAAGACATTGAGTGAAACTTCAATAATTTAAACAGAATTGCTATAAATTTCAAAACAATCGAACAGCGAAGTGACCTCTCGTGAACTCACTGATTTTATCTTATCAGAAACGATAAAACAAGGCGCTGCTTGTAGAAAACTAGAAATGAACAGTATTGAAAATGTATTTGTCTAGACCTGCAAAAGAGCTGCGTACGTTAAGAATATTCCAGAAATAATATTCGTGACCGAACCAACAATTTTTTAATGTTAACTTGTCTACATCGACATGTGTATCCTGCCCATTTTTACAAACTTGATCACTTACTGTGGTCTAAACGACCAAGCTGAAGGTTTTCCAGCGATGGAGAGCAGCATTCTGGTGTTAAAAGAACCGATCGGGTCAGAAACAGAAGAGTAAGGGGGAGGCCTTTGGTATACAGGGTGTAAGTGACAGCCTAGCAAATACTGAAACGGTGAACTCAGACCATCAAACTGAACCACTTTCACTATGGAGCCTAACACAGGAAACGCGAAAAAAAATCAGCTGTCCTATACAATACTCCTACTACCTACCCGACAAAAATGTATGGGACAGCAGATTTTTTTTTTGCGTTTCTTGAGGAAGGCTCCATAGTGAAAGTTGTTCAAATTGATGGTCTGAGTTCACCGTTTCAGTATTTGCTAGGCACTTACACCCTGTATACAGAATGTTAGGGTAAACAGTTGCATTACTCTAAGGGGTGATTGTATCCATGATACTGAACAACTTTCCAAAAGAAACCTATGGAAATTCGCAAAACAAATTTTGAACTGTCTATACTAAATGCAATCGTTTTTTTGCGAATTTCCTTTTATGTTCCTTTAGGAAAGTTGTTCAGTATCATGACTATAAGTGGATCAGATTCTGATGGCAAAGGGGTAATAAGATTAGGGCCCTTTACACACTACGACTTTTTGCAGCGCAGAAGTGCTCGGATCGATACAAACGCCTGTTAATTGCTAGTGTAGCGATTCAGTCACGCGATGGACAAACGCGCGTTTTTATCGCTGCATAAAGGCTGTCTGTCCAGGGCCTACTTTGACTAGACAGATGACATTTTGGCACTACCATGTGAAAATCTATATTTTTTATGCCATGTGATTCTGTTCGACCTGCACAATCATCCTCTACAGTAATGTTACTGTCTACACATTATAGTGGGATGATACCAGGAAGCTGGCATAGGTATTGTCTATACCTTGGAGTACAGACTGCCTAACAAGTGGTGAAACATGATAATACTCCTTGGTGGTTGGTAATGATCGTTCTTCTTTCGTAAATTCCCGTCGTTGTTTTCGACGTTACTTTGTCCCTTTGTAATCGAACGACAAAAATTGTAGCTCCTGTCATACATTACGTCACATCATTGGATAGAAAGAGACACAAAAACGTTGGAAAATCGACGACGGAGACGTACGAAAGAAAGTCGAACATTACCAACCGCCATGGCTAATTTTCTTGTTTCTATGCTTATAAGGAGGAGTGGCATCCTATACGATTCTAAAATCCTTGGATGATACAGGCTTTAAAGAAGTGTCAATTGGAATAATATCACACACAGATATCATAACATTAAATAAGTCATCGATTTTATGCTGACAAAGAACTTTTTTTATGAATAGGATTTACAAAGGTTTAAATCAGTAGACTACAGAACCCGGTGAAAAGTATATCTCCTGCTTTTTTGGAACCAGGCTATAATACTTCTTATGTCCATGTCAGTACCAACCTTCTCTCTTTTGAGTAGAGTCTACTCAAATGATTACAACATTGCGTAGCCTATAGACCATAATTACATGGTCAACATGTGAGAATCATTTACTGAACATCTTATGGAAAATATGAAAGTTTACACGGCAATAAACGTTTATGTTTTAAACCCAGTATTTAACTAACAAGTACTTGTATTTAATGAAACTGTGCAACAATGCAAAACTGCACAAAATTCCCCTTATAGGCTTCACAATCAATTTTACGAACGGCCATTGCTCCGTTGTGATAAAGTTGAAAGAGTAAGTCTGTTTCGGGAATACAGGATTCCGTATATCGCTACGTTTTTGTTTAGTTTAGTTGAATCATGTGCAAAGGTAAAACAATTTTAGTCTTCAGTACAAGGTGTTACCAAAATACAAATAGATATTTAGGGGCGGTTTAGTTAAGACCATCAAACTGGACAACTTTCACTATGGGACCAATACCGAAGTCGCGAAAAAAAAATGTATGGGACAGCAGATTTTTTTTTTTGCGATTTTGATGTTGGTCCCAAAGTGAAAATTGTTCAGTCTGATGGTCTAAATAACCCTCTTAAAAGTTTTAAATGTTTATTTTTACTTTTGATGTTGGTCCCAAAGTGAAAATTGTTCAGTCTGATGGTCTAAACAACCCTCTTAAAAGTTTTAAATGTTTATTTTTACTTTTCTAACACCTTGTATAAATAGGTGGTGTAGGAAAAAAAACTATAAACTCATACACATGTTATAATCAGACCAATTAGGAGCGTAGTGTACTCTAAATGCATTAGTAGTAAATTTTTTGCATCTGCATATTTTCTTCTCGTGCCATCTATTATAATTAGGGCTATCCGAACCTTGGAAATTTAAGCCCTGAACTGAGAGTTGGTGTTCATGTAGCACTATTGACAAGGTTTCTATCTATATCTATCAGTGAAAACCTGTAATTGGCTTTCTGCTTTATATTGTTTTAACCAAAATGAAAATAAATGCAAAAATTTAAAATAAAAATAATAAGGTTTTTATGCCAGGCCTTCTTCTATCAGGTATTAAAATCACAATACGAGTATAGAAAAAAAATTTAACATGTGGTGCCTAGCCTATCGCCCATAAAACCCCTCAAAGTAAACCTTACCACTTCATAACTAACAAATAAATAGATAATGAAACTACTATGGACTTCTTTAAAAACATTTAAGGAACCCTAAAAAGATGTCGTTTTATAAAACGCGTCCATTTATTAACTGCCTCATTATGCAAATTCCTCGTTGCGTCGGTGGTCATTGAAAAACGACCCCAATTGTCTGCCGATTAATTCTCATTTTGCATCTTACGTAAGGATGTTATTCTGAGACCCGAAATTAAACTTGAAACAATGAATTTAAACGAATTTCGACATTAATTAAAGAGGTTATTTACAAAAATAAATAAAAACTTGTTTAATTGGTTTACTTATCTTCTAAGTAGTGAATCAATTTTGAATATAATCATAATATAATAATGGTAAATAATAGGTCGGGGAAAAAGTTTCTTCGCATTTTTTAAGAAAATTCTAAACATTTTTTAATATAGTTTATTTTATGTAGGTACCATTTTTTTCGATAACTTTTTGCCATCTTGTAGGTAGGGACATGATCCCATTGCTATAGAAATTTTGAGGCTTCTGATCAAAATACCGCGACAAGTAGTTTTGGCAGTCCTCTCGTGATGTTAACCTGACACTGCCTAAAGAATTCTGAAGAGACCGAAACAGGTGGAAATGTGAAGGTGAAGGGTCAGGACTATACGGCGGATGCATTAGCACCTCCCAGCCAAGCTCTCTTAATTTTTACTGAGTGGCTAAAGATGTGTGAGGTCTAGCGTTATCATGATGAAAAACCACACCCCTTCTGTTGATTAATTCCGGCCGCTTTCTCTCAACTTCTTGCTTTAATCTCATCAGTTGTTCGCAGTAGAGTTCAGAATCGATGGTCCTGCCTGGTGGTAACAGCTCATAATGAATAATGCCCTTCCAATCCCACCACACACACAGCATCACCTTGTTGCGAGTTAACCCAGGTTTCGCCACAGTGGGATGCGAAGAAACTTTTTCCCCAACCTAATATAAAAATATAAACAACAGGTTTCATTTAGTTCCAAATTGATTGATTGATAGAAAAGATATTATAGCTATAGGTACAAAACTCTTAAACTAAAGAAAAAACAAAAAAGAAACAAAGCTTATACTACTTATAAATAAAAAATATCTTCTGAATTAGCGGCAAGGTGCCCAGGAGGCTGGCAGCGTCGCCTCTTTGTAGGGCCAGACTGATTCGCTGGCCGTGGTAGCTGCCAGCCCTCCCGGAGTCCTCCCGGTCAACGGAGACCACGATTAGGCGCGCCGATAATTTAAATCACGGATTTTTTTCTTTGCTGGTTAGGTTAGTGAAAACCTTCAGCTGGCAAACATTGAGTGTTTGAGTGAGAAAAATGAGATTCGAGTCGGACATAATTACAATGACTCGAGTAGTGTTAAGTGAGTTACCTCTCATACAGTGAAAGGTGGGGGCAAGGAAAAAGGCTCCCCGAATGTCGAAACCTGAGTTCGTCTCACGCACACTGGGCCTGGGCACAGTCTGCCTCGATACGACAATTGCTGATCGGCTAATCTTTGCCAGCGTGAATGGTATGTTAGGTCATCCAGACTCAAAAGAAGAAGGCAATGAGAGGACCCTTGTCTAGGCAGCCATTTATGCAATACTAGCGACCCACCCTGGATCTTTAGTATAATAGATTAGAAGTATAGTAGATTACACACCGAGGGCAGGAAAGTAATAAAGGTCTCAGATTTCATGTAATTTGTTAAGAACCATGTGATCTGAGACCTTTCTTATTTACTGCCCGAGGTTTTTTTTTTATTATTTATTTCTCTTATCTTACTGTTATGTTAGTATACTATTTTTCTCCTCGACGGAGGCGGAAAGCGGCAACTTCGCGGCAAAATCCATTTCGTGGTTCAGAAGAAGTAAGCGTCGCAATAGAAGTGATGAGGACAGACGTGGACTGTCTTTGTTTTCTACTATTTAGAGATTATAGATATATATTTTTTTAATCTTTATATAGCTCGGCCTGAGGCCATGTCGCTCTGTGGGATTTTCTATTGGGTAAGTTCACAGATATTATAATGACAATAAAAAAACTAGTAACTACACAATACTACACTACACAATAGTACTACACTGAGACGTGGTCGTTCACTCAAGGCCTCATAAAAAGGCTGAAAGTCACCCAAAGAGCAATGGAGAGGGCTATGCTCGGAGTTTCCCTGCGAGATCGAATCAGAAATGAAGAGATCCGCAGAAGAACCAGAGTAACTGACATAGCCATTATTTTTCCATTCTATTCTAAAAAACTTATAATTTCAATAGATATTTCTGACCTTCAAGGTGCGATTAACCGACGCAAAAAACTTGATCCAATCTTCGTAATCTAGTCTAGTAATAATTAATCCAAGAACAACTTTGCAAATTTTAAAAGTAAATATTTTAATAGACCATAGTCCAAAGAATTGCTAAACTAAAGTGGCAGTGGGCGGGGCACATTGCTCGCAGAACCGATGGCCGATGGAGCCGAAAAGTTCTCGAGTGGCGACCGCGTACCGGAAAGCGCAGCGTGGATAGGCGGCGGGAAAACCCGTTGGATGAGGGCAGCGCAAGACCGGTCGTTTTGGCGATCCTTGGGGGAGGCATATGTCCAGCAGTGGACGTCCATCGGCTGAGATGATGATGTTGATGATGAACTACACAATGACGAAATAGAAAAATAAACCACTACAAATTTAAGATTTTTTTTAGATGGAAAACAGTGCCTTGGCAGCAGCCGACGTAGGTGCAGCCAATATCTATGGGAAGAAAACCGATGGCCTATTGAGCTGGCCTAAATCGCGAACCACATAACTTTTGGTACACCGAACCTGATATAATAGTTAATTATGGGTCTGCCGGTATTCGTCAATAATAGCATTCCATGGTGTTTAAATTCAGCCTTGTTTGGTATACAGGATGTGGTCACAACAATGGCCGTTGCTTTTTGAATAACATTTTTATTTTACATCAGTATTGTTGTACGGATACTCTTAATTACGCGTGAAACCTTTTCATATCGTGTGCGAAAAATGTTATAAATATTTTGCAAACTGTAATTTTCATTGTAAAAATTTTCAATTGAAATATTTTGATCTTATCATTGAATGGTTGCATTGTAATATTAGGAAATAAATTTAAAAAACGCAGGTCTTTCACTGTATGATTAATTGATTTTACAGGGTGTAAAATTAAATGGGACACTTACTTAAAGGGGTGCTTCAGGCCATCAAACTGAACAACTTCTACTATTAGACCAACACTGAAATCGTCAAAAAAAATCAATCAATCAATTATACTTTATTTGACACCAAAAAATCAGAGTATACAGAGAGCAAACAATCAGGAAATACAAAAGGCACAAAAACAGGCGGTCTTATCGCTAAAAAGCGTTTTTTCTTCCATACAACCTTAGGGTAGAGGAAATTGTGAAAGAAGATCGGTAGGCGGTGTAGATCACAATAACACATATAGAAAAATCCGCTATCTCACACAAAACTGCAAACATAACTCGACTGAAATTTATGGGACAGCAGATGTTTTTTTCGCGATTTTGATATTGGTCACATAGAGAAAGTTGTTTAGTTTGATGGTCTGAAGCAACCCTTTAAGTAAGTGTCCCATTTAATTTTACACCCTATATAATAGAATAAACTTTATTATTAATTCATCATCAGGCGATTATATTCCACTTCTAAGTACCATCATCATCATAGGACTGTCATCATGCCACTGCTGAAAAATCTTAACTATTATAATACTGTAACAGAAGTGTGTACATTGAAGATATTAACCAAAAAAAAAGTAACTATATGGTGTTATCATATCACATCACCAATTTTTTTTATTTTTTGTCTGTTTGTTTGTTTGTTTGATCGAGCATCACGCAAAAACTACTGAACCGATTTCGATGAAACTTTTGTTTGATAACTTATGATCTAAATTAAAATCTGATATATAATTTGTGCGGACAAAGTCGCGGGATAACTCTAGTAACAAATAAAGGTCTCTTAGGAGAGGCAGATTGTATTAAATAGGTTCCTGCCGACAGTTTGCGATATGGATATATTGCATTGATCTCGAATAATGGTATAAGAGGTAGCGGTGATGATCTTGAAGTGATCCTGGCGACTAGGCTAGATTCGTTATTATTTTTTTGTCACTAGCCTAATTTGGCATGGTGGTTCAGTCTATCTAAATGGGGTTTTATTTTTCCATTCTATTCTAAAAAACTTATAATTTCAATAGATATTTCTGACCTTCAAGTTGCGATTAACCGACGCAAAAAACTTGATCGAATCTTCGTAATCTAGTCTAGTAATAATTAATCCTAGAACAACTTTGCAAATTTTAAAAGTAAATATTTTAATAGACCATAGTCAGCACGACACTGGGATGGAATTCGCAATGATATCATACGATGATGCCATTTATGATAAAGATCTGAATAACACATTTATGAATGTTAACGATGAATAAAACAACGGTTTTGTCTTTAAGGTCGATTGTTTCGAAACGTTGGGAAAGTCTTGTAGGTTACTTTGTTGAAATTTGGCACAAATCTTGTAATCTAGGTACAGTTATGAGCACTTAACTTTTGAGCAATCGTTTAACAAAATGGTAAGATCATTCAATAAAAAACGTCCTATTTCAAACGACACATCATGCTTCAAATTTTGTTTAACAATCAACTAACACTATGATTTGACAAAATTTTTGCAATTTTCGTTATCAAAAATTTAACGAAACATTTTCATAGTCGTCTGTTTTGACTCATTCAATACATTGTATTGATGCTACGCTTGAGTGCTTTTACTCCAGCTGTATAAAATTTTATAAGAAATTACTGTTAAATTATAATGATACCAAGCGTGTCTCCTATGAGCATAAAATACTAAAACAAGATAAAGCTGAGCGTGTGCAGAACTGATAAGAATCGCAAGTGCGGACTAGATCTAGCAGCTGCCCTCAACTGCAGTCCACTCACGTCTCCTACAAAGGTCTTATAAGCTCCATGATAAGTACCAATATGGTTTTCATCTGGAGACTTCTTAAAGAGACCACGTTTTACTGATTGAGTGATTACGAAACTGGTTGCTTCACTCGTTTTTACCTTTTTAATGTAGCATCGAATTAGGAAGGATGTGTGGACTTGTAGAGTAGATTGATGTGGAATTGACAATTTAACTCTAGTGAAATTCTATTGGAATGGAAGAGTTTTCCTAATATATGAAGGCATGTTTGATAGCGATGTTCTACCGTTCGACTTTCCAGTCAATAAAAAACTTCAGAAAACAATGTTGGTTAATAAACTATATAACTCCGAATATAAACCCGACAGCTAAACAACATTCTCAAATTCGCAGATTAAGTTTAGTTCTCAGCTTTAGGTACTCAAACGTCTTCGACTATGATTTTTGCTTTCCTCCTTTTTAGAGGAAGTTAAAAATTAAGCTTATGTTTTTGTTGATTTCAAATTTTGTTACTACAACTGACAAAGTTTGTAGTTCATCTTCTTTATCACCATTGAGAATTAGTCCAATGATCCGTAAATTACTCAATTTTGAAACTAAAATATGCTAAACTTAGTGGAATCCGTACCTAATACTACTGCTAACAGTTTATGTACAAAATATAGCGCCACATAAAATAATATTTATCATTTTCTTCCATATTATTATGACTTAGCAAGTAATAGCAACCGCAGCTGTGCAAGGTGTCACCGATAAGCTTGGCGCCGTCGCCACATCCGCTAATCGAGTCAAACGCTCAACTTAATGTCCATTTCTGCTTTTACATCTACCGCTTTCTTCCTTAGTCGAAGATTTGCGATAATGGACAGCATGTTACGTGATGTTATAGATAATTATGCAAAGGATGGACGTGTCGAAGCGTTGGCGAGAATTATCAGTGCAGTTCAGAAAGGTGACTAAAGAGATAGAATGGAAGAATTGGAAATGGATTTAGATAAAATTTCGTAAGGCTGAAGTTTAAATAAAAACATAATAGAAAAAAACAATAACATATTTGAAAATATCTTTTTATAAAAAGCACGACAATATTAATGAATGAGTTCATCAGAAATACGAATCAAGTTTATCAGTTAGTGTTAAGCTTTAAAAGTTAAGTAAAAGCAAGCGTTTTTAACTATAACCATAACAATGATGATAAAACAAGAAAATGTTTACCGCTTTACCGACTTCAAAACAAATATTGAAGTCAGCACTAAAACTTTGCAAATTGGTTTTATAATAATTGAAAACTTTACTAGGTAATTTTCTATACTTTATGAAGTAGGAACTAATTTTAATCGAATACTAAATTCACAATTTAATACTGCAATTCGAAACGCTTCCCACTTCCCCGAGCGAAAGATCTTTAACAAAAACAATAAACACAATATTAAACAAGAAAGCTGATAACAAAAGTGAGGAAAGGCCGAATATTATAACTAAAAGCAGACCAAAATAAACTTTAACGCGAAGAGATAAAGAAACAAAACATCGTAAAAACAGAAGAGCAATTACAATTTGCTTTCCTCCGTATATCATGAGCAAAGCTCTGAATTAACAAGATTAATTAAATGATAGTCGATGCAACATTAATTCATTAAGTAAACGATTTTTTACCGATACTTTAAATTAACCTCATTAATATGTTTAAGGGAAACAAACAAACTTGGGCATGTTAAGTAATGTTTAATTTGGTAAGAATTTGTGATTACTTGTTGATTTATATCATGTAATTCTGATGTTTATTAAGATAAAGGCAGTCCTATAAATAAACAAAGATGACGTGTAGAAATTCGTTTTCGTCTTCATTATCCAGTCCGGCCCTTTATCATTTACTTGTGAAGTTGCTGGACCAATATTTACAAGCTATGTCAGTGGAAACTTTTTACGTAAAATCAATTAGAGAACATCTGGCGTAAGTTAAATGGGAATATTCGCACTTTCGCATACTAAATTGGGCTTCTGTATATTTTTTTTGCATATAATTAAGATAGTTACTGGCCATCGCCTAGTTTAAGAGCGATAAGCTAAGAAACAGGAACAGTTGAGAAAGGTACTTATAGTATATCATCATCATCCCACTGCTAGACAGACTCTCTCAGACTATGTTTAAGGTTATATTTCATTTAATATGTTTAGATGAAATGATGCTGTAGAAATTTTTTTGCTGTGACAATAAGTCTGTTTCAATTTCAATTTCTCAATACCATTTAAAAAAACAGTGAATGACCTATGCGTGTGGCATGTAGCAAAGGTCGCATTTAGACTTCAAGATTTGCAGATTGATGAACTTGAAGGAAGAAAGTCAAAATTTCAATTAATATTTTTAATTACTTTCCGAACCGGTCAAGTCAACAGTAATTAAATTTTCAAGCTTCGATGGACGAGAGCTTATGAAACTTTCACAATAATTAAGTTAGTGATTTGCAAAGAAGAAAACATTCAACTCTTTCACTATTATGAACAATTTATATTTATAGGAAAGGAATATACCATATCAGACCCGCCGTATCCTCGGCCATACTACCTACTGGTGGCACGGACGATACGATGGCGATCAATATATAGACTATAGTAAACAATACTATGCTACAGCTCAGAAACAATACATTATATTTAGTCAAAATAATAAACAAAGAATTGAAGATACAGTTTTATCTATTGAGGTCATTTTATCAGTAAAGCAATAATCATGATATTTGTAAGTGACATGTTTTATTGGGTAAGTCCAGACAGGCAGGAAATTACGAAAACACTTCAGGAGTTATTAGAGTGGGAATTAATAGGATTATGGTTATAATATGAGACGAAATATTCATAGGCAACCTCAAATACCTAGAATTATATAAGGATTAATTAGTAGGAGCAAATAATAAATAAAACTGTTCTTCGTGCTTACCCCACGATTATATTACTATATTATATAGATATATAATAATGTATGAGAGTTGTTTGGTGCCCTACCAACAATAAAAAGGGAAAATTATATTATGCCATACTAGGTCCACAAACCGAATTAGATGTTTCTACATTTGAATCTTTGAATCTGTTGAATGACTTACGTCGCCAGCCTTAGCTTTTACCTTTTAGATTCAGTTTTCATACGTTCAAAGGGATACGAATTGCAACATTAGGACCAGTCCGAACAATAATGTAATCTTCAGTGACAAGTTTCTACGAGTTTATTAATTATACTGCTTGAAAGACAATATTGGTAGTCTCAAAGTCCTCTATTGCAATAATGATAGAAACAGCATGCAGAAAGATGATTCAATTGATATGCACATTAATATGTCTCATGGTCAAAATAATCGTAATTCTTTCTTCACCTTTAAACAATCATACAAGAATAGACTTTGGTCTGGTATTAATAGAGTTACTTGTTGGGTGCATATGTACGAATATTTCCGAGAAAATTACATGCTTAGATAACGTTATCTTAAAAGATTATTTTGAGCTTATCGTTGACAATTGGCGGCCATTTGACTTATTGGCGCCAGTTATATACATTATGTTTCATTGATTCTGATAAAGTGATTGTTATCACTGATAATACATATTGTAGAATTTAGATAACATAGTTTTATGATATGTAATGATTTCGTAATTGGTTTAACACACACCGTTTTAGGAATAATATTGTTGTTTATTCATAAAAGCATTTAGATTGAACACAAAAAAAGAGGTCAGCACAAGCGTCGTCAAATATAAAGTTACAAAAAAAAAACTACAGGAAATACATTGCAACTTTCTTAGTTGCACATTTAGTGTTTAAAGGACTTATGTCCATCTACAAGTCTAACTAAACTATGCAAATTAAATTGAAATATTCCAAAGAGGTAGAAGGGTTTTGGATAATAGCATAAATACAGTGCATCCATATTTTACTAGCAATGCCGAAAACCTATCTAGTGTAACATGTTTTGAGTCCGTATTTCACCATTTGAAATATATATAGGTACCTAATCCTAAATTTCGAAAATAATGCAAATTACATGCACAACAAGACTTGGAATAATGCTAAAATCATTGTAAGCCTAGTCCAAAATGGTCCACATCGCATATTTCCTTAATTGGCCACTTGTATTTATTAGAAATGTCCAATATGTGTGTCGTAGATAGGAATAGCTTAATACATTCCGTAAATAGTTTGATTTTATCACTAACATAATTATATCCTACAAAACCTTGTCAGTGGTTTATAATATGATCTATAAACAAAATTGTAGCCTAAAACAGAAGCTGTAAGTCTAAATTTAAACAACAAAGTCTTATTAGGTGGCAAATAAAAAAATTGTTTTAAGACCTTCAGTGTAACATGTGAGTATAGCTAGATTAGCTAGAGCTAATCAGTTTTAATCTCTTTCTCCTAAGATTGAAGGTTAAAACTCGGTTGCTGTAGGATTAATGTAACGTGCGTTATGTTTTCTTAAGACATTCCTTGCCATAAATAGTAGAGCAGTAATCGAGCGCTTGCGCATGTAAAAGCACATACAAAGTACATTCTTGTATTATTTAACCCACATACTGGAGAGTTAAATACGTTTTACAATGTTGAAATCCCATTGGCAAACATAAAAGGATTAAGGGGAACATAGGAATAGAGTCGTAATCATCATCGTCAGCTTTTATCATAATTGGCTGTCAAATATACGGCCATTATGATGAAAGGATCCTTCTTAATAGGCTGATGGTTATTTAAAGGGATAATTAGACTATCAAATTAATGTTCTCTATGGAACTAACATAGAAATCGCGAAATAAAAATAATTCTTAATTATAAATTGTGAACGAAAGCCTGAATGAAATAAACGATTATTTTATATACGTTCTTTCTTAATATGCTAATGATTTCATACAAAAATGATCAAACCATAAAACTGAATAAGTAACTTTTCTTGGACCAAGGTCGAAATTTCGAAAAATATCAGCTGCTCCATACTAAGCTGTAAACCTACTTGACCCAAATGACCCTTTCATGAGCGATTTTTTTTCGCCATTTCGTCTACTAATACTTACCTTAGAGACATTTGTTCAGTTTGATGGTCTGATCATCCCCTTTAAAACCATCAGCATAAAGAAGGACCCTGTATAGTAAAAATTCATTTACACACAACATAAAAATGCAATGAACAAAAGATTAACAATAACAGATTAATAATAATTAGTTTTATTAAAATTAAATAGACTGATTAGTCACGTATAGTAACTCGTATAATGACATACACTAGATTTTTAACATGCGGCAGAACTCATTGTTCGGTGTCCTACTACGTAAATTCTATGAAATTGGAAATACATGATAAGAAAAGCAGTTTTTCCTTATTTCTTTCCAAGTATCTTTATCTACATAGACGTGACTAACAAAAAGACGTGCAAGTATCTTCAAAATTTTTAGGTTATACACACAATATTGATGTCTTTTTAATGGAATTATTATAGTATACGATAGGCAAAAACTCTGTAGAACATATTGTTATTACTAGATGATTTAGTTTCAATGGCAGAATAACTTTTCTGACGAATTCATGGATAAAATTGGGTATTTGACTTCATAAAATATACATATAATATATTATTTTTATCTTTTTAATAAAAAAAATGGTTAGAAAATAACGCTTAACTCTTGAATGCTATTTTTAATAACAAAATAAAGATTAAAAAGTAATGAAATGTTGATGACGTCATAATTCAGTTTTTCAGCGCCCATTTTGACGTCCGATAAAGAGTAGCTGATTTGACTAGGTGCACGTAGTACTTCCTATCTCTATGTAGTAAAGTAGCCTATTAAATGACTAAAAGAAAAGTAATCTCCGTTCAAAATATTCACCTCCATCAGATGATTAGGTAAACTGTTTTGTGATCGGGCCATCCTCAGGGACCAGTCCATACAGTATTTATATTTTCCACGGCATTTGATAATTAATGTGTCTATGTATAATATACAGTATATTATTTTATTATACATATAGTTACACTTCCAAAAACAGATAAATATCTGATAATGTGGACTAGTTGTATATTTATCTTGAGTTTTTAAATCAATTTATTATACGAACGTTTTTTTGTGATTAAATATCAATTCTTTGATTGATTTCATCATTAGGACAATAATTTTTATCTTTATTTAAATTAGTATTGTCTAGGTCATGTTTCAACGGACAATAATAATTTGTGTGTATTTTTAAAACCGTGATCGTCAATTTGAATAAATTGATTAATTCACTTTTATGAGAGTCTGCAAATGTTAAAAACTAAAACCAGTTGATGGCAACTTCATATCTGTCTAATAAATAGTTATTCTATGGTACTTACATTGAATATGCAAAAATGGAAATACCCGCATATTTTTCTGTAAAAACACTAACATTTTTTCTTTGTTTCCTTTGTTTACATTAAGTTTATTTTTAGTTTTTAATCGTGATCGTAATCACGATGATTTCGTTTCGTAATCGATTTGTTTATATTCATATATGCTGTTTTGAGTTGTACCTTGGCATAGGATTTCAATGTTTATTTTTATTTGGATATATTCAAAGTCTAAAGGTTTGTGGTTAAGGCATCAATTGCGACGTAAAATCGCAGATTTGATTCCTAGTCATTGAGTGTTGTGGTGAACCACTATTACCATAGCATACCTAAGCTCTTGACTCACAAGAAACTTGTAATATGATCAGTTGTTAGAAATAACAGTAGATGGTACTAGTACTACGCATCACGAATCTCAATGGGTCCATTGATAATTATAAGGCTTGCTCCGAATTTGGTTGCAGATTCGAGTCCCTATCGCTCGCTGTAACCGTGTAATCATGATCATCGTAAGCCTACTTACGTCCAACTGTAGGGCAAATGCCTACCCTCAGACCATCTCGCGTGCCCATTGCGAATTGGTAGACTTCACAGACACATCGGAATTTCTTCTTCATCGTATGCAGGTCTAACCGTGTAATAAAACTTGTATGTTTAAAGATTCACTATTTTACTTTATATATCCTTCGTGTCAACGGGGAAATAAGCATGAATAGACTAATTGATGTATTCTTTTTTTTCAGGTAAGACAAGGATCAATTATGTAGACCGACAGCTGTCTTTTGTAGGTAAGAAATAAACCTTTACACAATATTATTTTAAAAGACGGTTAGAACAGTTAACTTTTGCCTCTACTATTTATCTTCGAGTTAGAGAAACGCTTCAAACAAATCTAAATATTATCTTTTACATTATCTTATCAGTTCCTAACATGATTACCTCCAAAATGCAATTTGTACCATAAAATTTGTAGACCTAACCTTTTCTCCATCAATATAAGGTTTATTTTACTACGTTTTGTTGATTCGTAACGGAAAAAAAATATCGTTGTAACATTGTAGTTGTGTTTTACAGTTGATAACTTAATTTATTTAACCAGTTCATGCTTCCTTACATTTTAAACGTATTTAACCGTGTTTAAATTCTCAGTAAACATCAATGCATATTGTTTGTAATATTGCAACTAAGTTAGCGGTTCATATTATGACCTAAAGGTTGCTTCTGGTTGCTAAGGACTATTTCTCAATTCGCTTCATGAACAAAAAGGGTTTTCTATAAACTACATAATATTATTTATTGTTTGTGGTTGGGCTATTGCAAGCAAGGGTCGTTATGTAACACGGAGACCAGCGCTGGTCCTTTTTGTTCGCCCCAAGCTCACCCATATTTTACGCATACCTCCGAACTAATGGTATTTTCTTTTCATCCTCGGGAATGCAGGTTTCCTCACGATGTTTTCCTTCACCGCCGAGCTAGTAAATGATAAATACAACCGTACATAAATTCCGAAGCACTTAGTGGTACAGGCCAGGAATCGAACCGCGTCCTCAGGATTGAGGCGCTAGCTCTCTTCCGTCTATCATCGGTCTAACTACATAATAAGGAAGTTGGTTAAAGGCTGTTGTATCCCACTGTCCCATCCCATTAAAAGGGGTTGAGATAGAGGTAGCCATACACCCACGTTACTACTTGACATCAGGAGTGCGATTTTTGAAAGTCACACCACAGAGTACTATAATTACGTCACACGTTCAAAATCATGATCGAATTATGATTAATCTCCACAGCAATTTTGGCATTTTTATACTGCTGATTTGAACGTGTGACTTGCAAAAATGGCACTCCAGACCTAGTTGGCGATTCTACTACTACATACTCTTACTTATAATAAAATCTCACAAGCAAAATATTGTTGGTGTCTTCAGAAGCATCTGCAATTTTAGTTCAGCATTATTTTCTTCCATAAAAATTATTTTTGCGTAAAAGATAACGTAGGTACGTACATTGTTTCTTTGAATATAAGTAGGTGACTTTATCGGTACAATCGGTATCAGTTTCAAAAGGTGCGTCGTCTGATATATTTAATTGTTTTTTTATTGTCTTAAGTTTGGTTAGATTATGCCGATCCACGTCTGCCTCGCGAGGCAAGAAGTAAGTTTTCCAAACTTCTGGGGAGAATTACAACTAGCAAAAACCGTGCCTTATAAACGATCCCTTACTTAGAAGTGAAGTGAGAAAAGGTGACACCATAAATCTTCCCAGGAAAGGTGTTTAGCGCTATTCGTGACCAAAACGACGTCCAACGTGCTGGGTTATTTATTATCCTATCGCTTTCAGTGGTTTTAGGGCAATGAGAATTGAGTTTTAAGGGAATTAATTCAATTAACTGTGAAAGGAATTCGTTGTTGTGTAATTAGCGACAATTTCGAAGTCGTAATTTAAGTTTTCAGCCTCAACTTTCCATAATGTAGATGCATGGCAGTGTTAGTATTTACAGAAACCTGTAAACCCCACTTTCAAGCGCATAAAATACTAACACTGCCATGCATCAACATTATGGAAAGTTGTAAATTTGTACGAAAATACAACGAATTCTACACAAAACGATCAGACATGCCCACCAACTATTGCACTAAGAAAACAAAATAGGTTAATGCTCCCCATCTCTCGTCTTAAAATGCACTCAGATAGTCCGTTAGTAATGTCTATAAAAATTTATAATAAGTTGCCGGATATCGTAAAAAATATAACAAACGACAAAACATTTATCTACCATTTAAAACAATTATTAATACAAAAATGCTACTATACTTTAGATGAATACCAGAATGACAAAACAATAAATAATTATATATTTTAAGTTGTAATATATTACTTTCTTACAGAAAGAAATAAATAATATTTTTATAAGTACCTACATTTATACTTACTAGTAGATACACTACTCTGATAAAATACTTTTTCTATTTGAAATAAAAGAATGTAAATATCTTGATTAATTTGTCTATTCAAGTCCTCCTCTCTTTTAAAATTGCTGTGCCCTACCTAACAGGGTTCACAATGTTGTACTATTATTAAGATTACACCACCTATTGTATATACCATTGTGAAACGCAATAAGCATTGAGTATTGAGTATTAATAATTCCCAAATATATGTGGTTACATAAAGTGAAAAAAAAAATCATTTGGAAATGTACAACAGATCGCTTTCTTCAATGATCCTGGTACACATAAAAATGAATTATTTGCTTAATAAAAATTTCCTTTATTAAATCTCAATAGTCACAGGACATTGGAAACCCTAGCTCATATTAGGAGCCTTCCCTACTATTGTATGCTCATCAGTTCCTATATTGGTAAAATATCGTTATTCAATGTACAATCCCTTTTATACCACATAACATCATCATCATCTGCCGTTTAAATCCCGCATTTGGTTGTAGGAATCTTCCTTTTTACGTCATATTGTCGGTAGCTTGTACCATCTTTTGTTTGCCTTTTAGATGTCTAACTTTTCCTCATACTGGACTACTATAATAAATCTGAAATTGTGTTTGTTTGTTAGTTTCATAAGCAATGGCGTCGCCAGCCGTTGGGCTGGGGAAGATGTTAGATATATTGGTGCAATATGAATTCTAGGTACAATGAACACAATTTGTAAGGTCCTTGGCGACGCCTTTTAGTTAAGTCTTCATGTCTACAGTAGGTAGGTACAGAACTGATGTTGAAAATGGAAGAAGAACACAAAAGAAGCAGCGGCTTGTTTTCAAATCGTTCAATCGCGTTTGATTAAAAAAAAAACAAGTGTCATATCATATCTTAGCAGTTACATCTCGACACATCCTTATTTTAATAAATTAAAATTAACTACATAACTTTTTTATACGCACACACCATTCATCATAAACCGTTTTATTACCTATGAATTAGCCAGACCATACATAAATGTTTCGACATATTATAATTTATATCCGATACTATCATTTTCAAACGTGAGCTGTTAACGAAAGCCAATTATTATATTGCCTCTAGTGCAAATCGAGAATAAATTCGCATATAGAAAGTACATCGACCCCTATAATAAATCATTTTGTTGTAAAGCCACAAATACACTTCACGCAGTCACGTTAATGTTTGACGCATGCCGCGTCAGAAACCATACAATCGTGAAAAGCTTCTTGGATTATAGCTAAGCAAATAAAACGTAGTGGTACTTCATCTTCAGCACATTCTGTACTTTTAGTACGGGATACTGCCAATAGATAGTGCCTGTTCGGACTACGTGATTTGACGTGTATTTTAGTCGAGTGGCGACTGTTTTAGTAGCTAATCATTACTGTTTCTACCACAACAATTTAGTCGAGTAGCTTGGCGTGTGCTTTTTCGTTACTAAATCATATGCGTATTCCGAACTAATCTTTAAAGATAAGAACGTGTCTGTGAAGAGGGCTCTATAATAATGTGACCACAAGCTTTCATCCACCAAACCGCACAGAGCCCGTATATTGGAATATGGGAACGTCTATTCCTTGCAGTAAATCACAAAAAGACGACAATGCTGGTGAAGGAATCTATCTTTTAAATTATTTTTCTATCTCTGAATCGATGTCTTTAAATATTCTACAAAACAATCTTAATAAATAGCCAGGAGTCTTGCTCTTTCCATCTAAGCTATAAGCAATCTTATCTCTTTACTATAAATGCCTTGGCTTTACGAGTATGATACGACACGATACCGATTTTGCCAACACTTCCATCAGCTGTAGGTACAATGCTTAGGTCTTCGTATACTTTAGGATATTGCTGATATTTTTCTTCCATCTTGATGAATTCGGACTAACAATATATGGTATAACATTAACAAATACAATAATATTCAAAATAATAAATTAAAAGTTCATCAAAATCCATTGATCTATTGATGAAGAAAGATCAACCAAGAGTATAAGTGTCAAATTATAACACTTCTTTTTATGTCGGAGGTTAAAAAGTGAAAGAGCGTTGTCTTATAAAGCATGACAAAGCGTTTATCAAGTGTATATCAGCTTTAACATATAGCTTTCTTTCTGTCTGACACATTGTAGAGCTATCAGAAATAAAGAATAAATCAATTAACAATCGAAATTGAAAGCGACGACACGGTAGGTATAGTTTATTATTACTACCGGTACTCATTATTTTAATTCTCATTTTGAAATGGAATATGTATTTCTCATCTAAAGGTTATGCGTTTCGTTTTTGAAGTGCCCTTGCATACCATGCACGTAATTCAGAAGTTAATTAATAATAATAACTTAATATCTTAATACAAGATTGTAATAATAGTGTTTACTTATGCGTAATAAACATCTTAACATCTGTTATGAAATTTTTGGGTAAATTAAGTTCTTAAGTAAATTGTTTGCCACAAATTAAAGCCTTAATTAAAGCTCGCTGAGGTCATCGTTATTTTATTTGCACTTTCTCTTAGTATTTAATATTATTATGATGCCATTTATTCTTTGATATAATTATTTGAAACGCAATCTATATCCATTCTATACTAGCTGTTTCAAAAGCTATTGAACAGATTAAGATGTTAATGCTAGTTTCAATGTCACTTTTAGGATATTTTATGTTGTCTTGACAATCGTGGTTATACTTAAAACATAGACGGAGAATACATAGAGGTCAATATGTGTTTTGTCCAATTCAATCAACTCAATACGAAATGCATATAGAAAATTTTGTTAAAAAAGGTGATCGCTTTCTTATTGATGTCCTTATCGACGCGTCTTAACCATATTTTTTTACTATAGCTAGGCACATTTTCCCATCCAAGAAGCTCAGCTCTTCTGTTAATGGTTTATCTCCCACGCGGTTACACTGACGTTCTGTCTACTAGGTAGGGTCTTGAGCTCCTTGACTTGGACTTCTTAATTCTACTCACGAATCATCATCATCATCATTGTCTTGCCCATTTCCCATTATTTGGGGTCGGCGCAATATGTCATCCTCTTCCATTCACGAATGACTCGAAAAAACTAAATAATAACAATAATACAAACAAACGGTAGGGGTCACGGAAGCGTCTCGATCGCAAAACGTGACTAATCCACTATTGACCGCTAAACTGATATCTAAATTATACATTGTAATGGTCTTGTACAACAAAATGGGTACGTTTTTCGATTTCTCTTAGCCCGAGAGCGACCACGCCCGCTTTCCGATGCGTCCGATGACATTTAACTCTTGCCGATATTGTTTGGCCCGCCATTTTACCCATTGACAACCTTCGATCAGATATAAAGAACATTTCGTTGCATTCGACTACGGTGGATTTATGCGGAATCATGTCGTGTCGGCTTGTTGTGATTTTAGTTTATAGTTTCGAGTTCGGATTGTGAAAGCATTCAAATGGTACGGCCTATTTGAATAGGTATGAACAGTTTATGCAAAAAAGTACCTACTAACCGTAAATATGAGAGATATGTGGACTTTTAAATGGCAAGAAAAGAGGTTATCAGTTTGATCAAAACTGTTTTTTGTAGCGTCAAAGTCGAGACTTTAAAGAATGTTTAAACATTTTGTCTGTGAGAAAAGACTAAATCAAGACAAAGATATCATCACACACATAATTGTATACATTCCTCTAGCCAAGATGATCACAGGAAAGGTTAAGAGATCAATGTGTTCAGAAGTGTTATGATAAGAAAATACAAACACTCAAAAAAACATTACTTTCGAATCAAATTAAAGATTGAAAAATTTGTCTCGGGCGGGACTTGAACCCGCACTTTTCCTAGCCGGGGAACTGCGTTATCCAATTTCGCCACCGAGCCCACTACCCAGAGAACCAAATTTTCAATCTGTTGCGTCTTAAGGGGAAAAGTTCTGAGACAAATTTTTCAATCTTTAATTTGATTCGAAATAGCACAACATGGCTGTAACATGTTTAAAAATCAATAATATTTGAAATTACTTTCCTTCTTTTTTTTTCATTGCGCAGTCGGGTAAAGAGATATATAATCAAAGAAATGAGGCACCCGATTATACAAGAGCCAACTTTAAAATGGCTAAAAGAAATCTGTTATTTCATGCATTTTAGTCTGATAGGTAGGTACTACAGTTTTTTTTACTACTAGATTGTTACTAGATTGTTTTTTTTTTGCGATTTCTTCTTTGGCAGCCCCTTAATTTTGCCAAACTATACATCAACAACAGCTTGTATCATATCGGATCATGCCTAAAAATAAAACTAGTAATGTACGTGAAAATATTTAATTATTTTCCTGGTTATTTATTTTCGAACTAGTAATAATTTTCCAGCGAGCCACTAAATACACCTGTTATTTGATGTTAGTGTTACATTTTTAAAATAGAAAAACATATTACAAAAATCCTACCCAGCAGGTATGCAAAACAAGCTAGAGTTCTAAAGTCAAAGCAATAAAAGCTAAAACAGCCTGCCAACGTCAAATAATGAGCTAGTTATTCAGGTTAGGTAACAAGACAGTAGCAAAGCTTTTGAAGCATAATCACATCGAGGAAGTTTCTATGCAATAATTTAATCTATTTCGTCCATCTGTTAGTGAGAGACATAAAACATAACAGGAGTAAGTTAAAATGGTCGAAGATATTATTATACAGTGCGCGTTGCTTATGAATAAAAAGAATTACCAGTAACGAGCTTTTGACGAAATCATTACCATTAACGATATATCAAATATTATTTCAAAAATTATTAGACCTACTAAATAACTGGGTCTCCTACTAAATTACCGTGTCAAAAACAAGGTACCTAAAATATATTTAATTTTGTATTCCCATGAGATTAATAACTTGAGAAATGACAAATTTAATTTACATTCTTACTAATATATACATACCTACATACTCTCACGCCTGACTCCCAAGTCAGAGACAACGGAACACTACCGGCTACAATGTTTCAGTTTTTCATAAAGTTTCTGACCTTCGGGTCATAAATCTTGAAGCACCCCATAATATTTTCATGCAAAAATTATTCATCTCGACAGTGACGGTTCTCTTTTAAAATCAACATCCTGTATCTCAGACAGACAGACCTCACGGCAAGCAGTCACGAAAGTGAAAGAAGATATTAATGGGGTGGACACACCGAGTTTATTACGTGATGGACATGTGCACGTATCTTTAGGGTTTGAGTTGGACATTGAACATGACAGAATGGAAATACTTTAGCATTTCATTGGGGTTTACGATGCGGTGTTGGTTGAAATTTATCAATTTACTAAATAATATTGACAAATATAGTTTTTCTAACTTGGCGGATGCTGTCAAATGGTGAAGGAAAATATCGCGAGGAAACCAACATTCGCTAGAAGTAATTCTGATGCGTATGTGAAGTCTACCAATCCGCATTGGGCACGTGTGGTGGACTGACGTTTCCCTGGGGGTACGCATGTACCCTGTAGGATGATTGAGACATATATAAGCTGATGATGATTGACAAATATACGTTAAAAAAAATTATCTCGTCCTTTATACGTCATTTCATCTTGAATTATATATTCAAAAGGTTAAAAGTTTTCTTGTTGAATTTCGTTGGTGAACGAATTAAAGTTTCTGACCTTTGGTGGGGAGACCCAGGTCCAGGTATCACTGAATAGACCAGGTAATATAGGATCTCGAAGAGCTGGAGATGCCCAACCGGATTGAGATAGCAAGGTGGAGAGATGAATGATCCCTGAGTCAGCGCAGTAGTAATATTGATTGTAACTAGTTATAAGATAAGTTTTATTTAGTCATTTGGCTTGGTTTACCTACTCACAGAATATATATTTTGTTAGGCGACTACTGTCTTACTAAAAAGTAAAGATTTGAATAATCTTTGTTTTATGTAGACATAAAATTGCAAATACATCTAGCTTAACAGCCAGTCAATCTTTTACGCCGTCATCTGTTTTGTACAAAGTACTTTTGTATGGATTGTGTCAAGAGCCTTTTCTATTGTACTTACAATTGTTATGCACACTTCCATGGTGTTGTTGTTTTATATCTATGACCCCAAAATAAATACCTGTTGTGTGTTTTTAAATATCGTCAACGTGGTGGTAATGTCATTGATTGTCTTTCACAAAACCATTCATTCTTCGTCTCAAGATTTGTAGTATCAATAGCTTTTTGACACGAGGCGTGTCGATGCAGTTGAAGTTCATTTTCGCAACCAAATCTCAGACATGCCGATACGTATTCCTTCCAAGTTGCTAGAACAAAACCATACTGAGCCTAAGTTACCCAGAATTTTCTCACGCTAAACATTTTGAATCTAACCCTCTTGCAAAAGAAACGCTCCTGTTTACACGTTTAACTCGCTCGATAAAGCCGTATCTTGTACTTACCAGTTATGGACTGGACTACATTACGCTTGGAATAGTAAAACTGTTAGTACATAACGTTACTTAACAGCTGCTATAAAGATTAAAAATGCTTTTCTAATATGGACTTCCATGTCTGTGTCTTTGTTTGTGGACTTCGGAAACGGTTTAAGATCAAATACTTCTTTATCTTCATCTTGTCCTATGATATATTCTCATCCTTGTTTCGTTGTAATAAAGTCGTTGGGTTTGAGGATTTTAAGATACCTAACCTACTCATTATGTATAAATTTATGTTCTCTATTATTATTGTTTTTCTATTATGAATTTATGATTCAGGGATTATCACGAGATTATGCTTCATTACAAAATGCTTCTTTCGTACTTCTGCCCTACATACTTGTTGTATTTCTCTTCGTTCTAATAGCATAAGAATTTCCAGTTGGAGAGAAATATCTGAACACCTATTTTCTTTTTTTTAACCTTCCAAATATTTTACTTATTCGATCAGTGGTCAAAATATCAACAAGAGAATCGAAATAAAAAGAGCCAGCATTGATATAAAGAAAGAAACCAAAATGAATTTCAATATCACATTATAAATAACTTTCGATTATACATCCGATTCAATAAGCAGAAACACTACCTACACTATACAGCAAACCAGTAAATAAATTGCGCTAGTTTAAATCTCTCTTTAACATGCATACTTCCACCATGTTTTTGCATCATTAGCCTAACATAAATCAGCGTGTGAGTGCCAAAAAAACTTGTCCAAGAATACTCAAGATGAAACTCTGATCTCGTAATTGCAATCGCATCTTTTAAAGGTATCGGTCAACTAGTCTCATGTCTCATTACCTACCTTACCGTTGCTTCGAATAAGGCAATGTCAGGTTTACAGTGCTTTCCGGATTCAGTGGGCCATCAGGATCTTGGTCGTAATTAGTAGTATCATTATAATGATTTAATTAATTAACTTTATCGTTAGCATTAACATTATTGATAACGGTGCGAATAATGTTTCTAGGATGTCCGTGGTTTAATTAATAAATAATTGGCATTTATCTGATTTATTTAGGTTCTCAATAACTTTTTTGTTCAACTCTTTTGTAGTCCCTAAGGGGTTGATTTTGGGTCATAATTTTCTGTACGAATATTGATTATGAATGAAAAACGTCAGGGGTTTGTCCACGGGCGACGTGTAGGTGAACTAGTAGGTGTGAGGTCACGCACACACCACCGTGCCTTGTAGTAGTACATCGTAGCGCGATTGTATGAAGCTTGGTCTCTGTGGGATGTTTACTCATGTGCCTATATATTTCTAGTAAGAACGTGCTAATAACCATTTACATACTAACTGTCTGCCATTAGAGAGACAGATTAGGAATATTATAGGATAAACACAGCAGGTATTGCCATCTGTGACAAGATGCAGTTCGTTTAAAACCATTTCAAACAAAAAGCCGAGTCTGACAAAAAGTTTAACTGATCCCGACAAACAGTTTGAAATGGGAGTGTTTGCTTTAGGTGCGCCCGCGTCGCTTTTTGTGGCCTTGAGCACAGTGAAGTTAAAGTACAGAAAGGAAACTGCAGTACATACTGTGCAGCGTAAGTGTTCTGAGGTTCAGGCAAGATTTTAATAAGTTTTGATTATATTCGTCACTTTGGGTTTGAGTATGGAAGCTTCAATATAGGCACTTCCTTCAATATAGGGACTATCAGACCATCAATCAAAACAAATTTCTCTATTGGACAAACGTTGAAATCCCGAATAAAAAAATTGACTCTCCCTTACATTTGGCGAGCGAGATTGCAGTTTTGTATGAGACTACAAATTTTATATAAAATACATAATTTGGCAACAACTTAAAAAGCCGTCAGCATATTAAAAAAGACCATGTATAGCTAAACAGAATATGACGAGTTTTCTGAGGTATGTTAGTAGTGTGTGTACATTGGTATCATGTCCTTGCGTAAACTAATGTATGCAATGTGGGAGTTTCCGTTCAGCTGTTATTAGATATTTAGTACCTTGAATCGGCAAATGTTAAGTAGTAAGTACGGTGTAAGTTATGTGCTGGGTTAGAGAGATAACCTGCGCTTGCGTTGAAATTGAAACTAAGTAATAGGTGTCGCGGAGGGCGAATTCGTTAGAGTGTTTCGTGATAGCATTCTGTGATAATTATTGAGTAACCATACTGAAAATGGGTGATTTTGTTTAAGGGTTCTGTGAAGGTGTAAGTAAAGTAAAAAAAAGAAAATATGGGCTATATAGGTCTGCTGCCTAGGAAAAGCAACAATATTGTTCATTGGAACTTCTACGGTATAAGCCTTAAGGATTTTTTGCTTTGCTAAGGATGCTCTATATCTTGAAATGAAATTAAAATGAAATTACAACTAGACTTTGCCCGCGACTTCAACTGCACCAGCTCACATCATCGTAGCGAAATAAAAAATACCAATTTTAAAGCCTAATTCAATTCAAATAATTGAATTGAATTGGGATTACAGTGTTAGTAACAAAACATTTTATTACAACCATTAAGCTTTTAAACACAAAAAGATTAATGAAAATCGATCTAGTTGTTTTTGCTTTTGCTCGAACAAATAAACAGACAACAAATAATCCAAAAATCTGTGATTTGCAGCCAAGAAACACCTAAACACTATAATTAAAAACCATAAACCTTTTTTTTATTTCTTCAATGTGCAGACACATCTCTGTTACAGTTCTATAAAAGTTTAGATTAGAAGACTGTGTACTTTTCAAAAGAGCTTTGAAACCACAAGCAAAGGATTTCACATATTTTTAAAAATTATTTTTAAGATAAATAAATAATAATTATTTAAAAAAAACCTCCTTAAAATGGCCTCCATCTCCTAATTATTATAAAAAATAAAATAAACCTTAATACTAAAAAACGAAAGATCAAAACATATTTACAAAAACCCCTATCTTCAACTGTCATGTTATCACTATTTGAACGCTTTTACTTATCTATTGACCAGTAGGTACTTATGTATGTCTAGTTTCAATACTAGCTTTCACATACACCGGGACTGATAAACTCTGTACTAAGATAAGTATGCACAGACAGACAGATTTACGAGGTATTTTATCGGTTAATACCGTTTCCTAAGCGTTACCTCCATTAAGGTTGTAAAGCGATATTTGTAATTTAGTTAATTGAAAAAGGTTAGGTTAGGCTGCACCTAATTTTGTAAATAGTTTAAAGGGGTTAGGTTAGATAGCTGTGTATGTTTTTTTCAAGGGAATTTTTGATAATTTTGTGCAAATTTATTGTTATTCAGTTTAATAATGAGCGTCTTTCCATTGGTTTTTAGATGATTGATAGTAACGCCAAGGTCTTCGCGAATAAAGTTCTAGATTACAAAACGTGTTTCTTTAGAATAAAAAAAGGGAAAAGAAAATCAAAACGATGCCAAACATGGAATATTTTACGAAACATTTTAATCGAAAATTTCAAAACTATTGAGTTTTTTAGGAAGTAAATTTAAAGAAAAGATTCATTGTAGAAGCCGCTCCGGTATTTAGTAAAGTACCTTTCCAAATAAAAGATAGGTATTGAAATGGATAACTGTACTTCTTACATCAAATATAAATAAATTCAAGACCATAATCCCTTTTCTTAACAAGAGCGAATTTGCAATGTGCATCTTTTATTGAGTGAATATGACAAGACACGTGCTTCCTTCTAGTACATTCTCTTTCTAGGGTTTCCAACCACAGAAACACTGCATTAGAAACCGTGTCCCTTATTAGCTGTCTCGTACGATGTTCACGGGAATAAATAAGGTGTTCTACTTGAACACCGCGCACCGCTAATTGCATCATATTTTTCATAATACCGTTACATCAAAACTTTCATTACCTCTACAGGTTACACCCACTATAAAACGTAAACTCCCGAATTCCTCTCAAAATCCAAATACATGATTTATGTTCAAGTTAAAAAATAATTAATAAGTACCTATCTAAAAGCTACCGTGTAACGGAGATAAGATTTATTGGAGTTAATAAAGCAATTAACTTGATCTACGACTGGATTAGGAATGCTTGACTTGAAATAACGTCTGAGTTTAAAATGTGTAATGCTGAGTGGAGTATTTCTATAATTAGCTGGAAATTTTAATGTTCTTATATAATTATCACTATTTTTATATTTTAAAATCTTGTCCAGAAATATTTAACCAATTCGTTCGAAAAAAAGTCCAGTTAATCCAGACATGATCGAAAAAATATTCTACGAAGACATTCTCTAGAATACAATCTTGGTGTTAGGAAAATAGACAAACCGCAAATTTTACCCAATTTGAGGTGCGTTTGCATTACTCGATAAATCGGGACCGATTTGGCATACCTACATTACTTACTTGCTTTGATCGCTACACTTTAGAAATATAAATAATAAATCAGGCAATGTACCTATGCCGAAATAAAGTTCGACTAATTGGCAGTGTAAACGCACCTTTAATTCTCAATTTCTACGTTATTTCACATCACGTATATATCTTAAATATTTTAAGCCTTTAGAAAAATAATCAGAATAAAATGAGTTTAAAGAGTTATTTGACAAGACGCCAGTTTTTTAGGAATGTAACCTGAATATGATATAATAAACATAGAATTTTCAAGATCGAGAAATTCATTTTTGATTTGTCTTTCAATTTTTTTTATGCAACACGAAGAAAAGGTTAGTCAAAGTGAGTGAGTGTTCAGTGAGTGGTTAGTATGCGTATGGAAGGCTCTATAATTCAATGATGATGAGCTACACATAAACTATCTTAAATAACGTCGAAAATGTGCCTCATATGAAATATTGATATGTATTTATCTTGTACTATAATGATTATGAATGTAAAGAGACCTATCAGCCATATCTTTAAATCATAATTTCAAACTTAAAACGAGAAATTCCTAAAGTTTACACAACAGTCTGGCGCCTCTGTAATGAACATGCCACTTGCAAGCGAATAATCAATCAGTTAAAATGAACGATCGACTCTTGAGCCTCGATTTAATAAAATTGCATTATCGATATGACGAATGAATGCATTTCCTTCCGCAGATAAGATCTTTGTGATGTCTTATTGAATGGTTTTGGATATATCAAAAATTATATTGATTGAAAATTTTGTTAAATATCAATAGAAATCGTGTTTTGAAATGTCCAATTTGCAAACGAAAAATGACACTGGTGAAATAACTAAAACACGAGACAATTTAAAGTTTCTTATTGCACTTGTTTCATCAACATCGATCGCTTTGACGTACCAAATGGATCACCATTTGGTACGTCAAAGCGATGTTGATGAAACAAGTGCAATAAGAGAAAAGCGAAAAGCTAGGTATCATCTATCAAGATGATACCTAGCTTTTCGCCCACAACGCCCACGCAAAGTAATCTAATGCTTTTTTCATAAATGAATAGTATAAGTTAGTTATAGTTTAGTTTAGTAGGTACTAAGGTAGGCTTTTTTCTGATTCTATTTCCATTTTCAATTTTCAATTTAAAAAAAATCTGCTTACAGCCAATTTATTGGCATCAATTTCAAAGCGTGAACATCAATAAGCTCAATTAGATCCATCCAGATGTCTATAACAAATATAAGGCCGAAAGTATCTACACTTTTTACCTTATGACTATTGTATTAAAGCTCATTACTGTTTAAATGCTGGTAGTTGATGCATATACAGTTACTGTATTTTGCAGAATTGCTTCTTGAAACTTGTCTCTCATATTAAGTCATGTTCATGATATAGGACTTTTTATAGGCAATAATAAACTGAATGGCCAAGATTTTAATTTTAATAGCTTTATGTTTGACATACGTTTAACTTAAAAAATCAAAGAAAAACAAACACTTTTTTCCAAGAAGAAATTGTATCTTTCATAGCAGTAAAATTTACTCTTAAATTATTATGTCCTAATAGTCACGATGCAAGTTTTGCCCCGAGCGGTTATGTCATTAGCGTGGTGTTCGCGCGGTTCCGTTTGAACTTACCGCGAGGCTCCGCCATCTCTTCCCAACTGTGATTTGCTCGAAAAATTGATATTGGTATAAATAGGTACTCCTATAAACTACTTGACATTTTCAGAAATGCAGTTGTGATCACAAGCAAAAGTCAATTAATTTATAAATACAAAAAAGTTATAAAATCATATTGAAATTTTAAAAAGCATAAAACCGGTAGGGATTACTATGATTATGCTATTATAATTAAAATTTTATTTATTTATTTATGAACATTTCAGTATACAATTCTTATACTAACATTTGTTATAATGACGCCAAAAACCCCCATTTGGGTTTGTCTTGGCACCTTTTAAATTTTGACAAAATTGTAGATAAGTCTTTATAAATACACCACTAAACGAATGCCGAGACCAGCGCGCGTCCAAGACAGCTCGAGTGGTTGCTTACTTACGTTCTCTCGAACGCGCACTGTCCGTCAATATACTACGGTAATACAATACAAAATATAGAAGAACTTATATTTTTGTATATCATAGAGTTGTTAGTAGATAGTAAAACGAACCTAAAGTATCTTGAAAACTTTCATTTGAATAATGTAGATGCATATAATATTAAGCATCCCTTCCTACTCCTACCTTCCAAACATGAGACTCAAAAGCATTAAACCAAGACATTTTTCACTATACAAACACTACTAAACAAACACCTCCTATAAGTACAATGCGTTCTTTACTATACCCATTTGAACAAGCCTTCCCTTACATGTCAGTTGTCAAACAAGATGGTATAACCTTATCGACCTTACAAGATATGGGAGAAAACGTACGTTTAGCCCACTACTGTAATACATGAGAAAGCGATAAGCGGTAGCGATGAGCGTTTAAAGTTTATAATATCATTGGTTTGAATGAAAACAATCGATGTGTTTTTGTCAGGTCTAATTGCATCGGGGCAGGTGTGCAGGATACTTTAAACATTTTCTTGATTAGAAAAGGAAATAGTTTTGATTTGTTTTTTGACAAGATTTTTTGATACGTTTATGTTATTATCATAGTTAAATTTTAATCTATAACAAAACCGAAAAAAATACATTAATATTTAACACAACAACAAAATTTTTTCTGTTTAATTTAAGTTTAATTCGAAATTACAGAATCGGATTCATGAAAACTAACCAACCACAGTACCGCCTATTAAAATAAAGTGCCTGTTTTAAACGTTTTTCTACCCACACCATAACCAAACCATAATACGTAAAATATCGGCCCTTTCGAAAGCTAGCAATTTTAATCGCCTACCTTAATTATAATATCTCAACTAATTAAATAGCATGATACTGACACAGCCTCTGTTGTAACCGCCTATTAACATTTCCTTTACCTTTTACTGCAGAATTTCTGGGACAAGCCTATACAGCTCATGTAAAAGGAGATAATCATTGGATCTTCGTTATAGGGGGTTTGAAATAAGAATAGGTAATTAATTTATTAATTAAAATGTTTAGTGCATAAATCTACATCAAGATGTAGATGATGTCAAATAGATGTACATGTAGAATAAGATCTGGATCAGTAAGGAGAGATCAGGATCAAGGAAAAGAATGTTCTCATTGATCCAGATCTTATAAGCCAGAGTAGTAACCAGAAACATGAAATAAAAAAGAAGTCGATCTTTCAAGATCAACAGCAATTTTGTTTCTGCCAAATCACAAAATGCTGTCAATCTCGCTTACAAAACTAAACTTTTTCACATGAAATTCCAAAAAGATAATAATAACCAACTAAAATAATAGGCAGTGATACGGCAACAGATAATACAACATAATTTAGCTACATGAATAACATCCTTATTGCGTAGAATGACAATACAGTGTGGGTCGAAACAGCAATGGCGCTTAAATTCAGGATGTCTTGCATAAACACTATTGTGCGACACAGAAAATTACTATAACACTGATGTAGTGTACTTTATGGAAGTGAAGTTATAATAAAGAATGTATAAACCGGTAAAACTGGAAGCTGTTTATGAGAAAAAATATTGACGAATAAAATAATAATCAAGAAGAACAATTGAGGTGAACGAAATCGAAATGCTTTGGCATAATTTAATATTTAATTTGATTGTATTGTAAATCGTCTCGGTAATGACATTCGTTCATATATTCAAAAGAATCGTGTTGAACACTCGAATGTTCTAAAATACCTACTATAGAGTTTCTATTTTAGATTATTTAGATGTGTTAACCGCGAATCTAAATAAAGAATTTATACAGGGTAGCGGAGTTAAGGTCGTCTAAATGAAATGAGGTAAAGCAGACTATCAAACTGAACAATTTTCTCTATGCGACCATCATCAAAATCGCGAACAAAAATCAATCATTTGTATCGAGTAGATAAGCAGTTTTGTATGTCCCATAGAGAAAGTTGTTCAGTTGGATGGATAAATGGGGTTGTAAAATATGAGTTTCATATAGGTGGCCTATATGAAACCGATAATTATTTTAGGAGAATGATAGGATGGGAATGGTATTAGGCCGGGCATGTCTGTAGATTGCACCCGGAAAGATGGCCCAAAATCTTAACTCCTTGGATCCCGTAGAATAGACGTCGCCGTCACGGTCGAACCCGAAAGAGATGGAGAGAAAACCTGGATGCCTTTGCCCAGCAGTCGGATGAAATAGGCAAAGGAAAAAAAATCAACATCATCCAACATTATAGATGCGATTCCTTCCACTAAAGTAAATATAATATTTATTTTAATAAAGTCACATCTAGACGGTTCTCCAGCATCCAACATCCTTGTTCAACCACTCCATGCAATTTGCGCGCACATCACGATTGTGCTCAGTATTGTCCGTAATGCGATGCGTTTTATCTTCAGATGCATCTTGTGATACTTAATATCATGTATGCAGAGGTGTCACTTCCAGTATTATGGCGTAAAAGTGGAATGAATGGTCATGGTCTAATTTAAGAAAAAATCCAGCTTTTTATTATAATATTGCCGACTGTTGGTGTAACAATTTAGATGCTATTTAGATAAGTAGAGTGTACTGTTGAAACAAAATGTTATTCAACATGTAAATGAGTAAATGCAAAACTATAAAACAGTTTGTTTAGAATTGAGAGCAATCAACCAAGGTTCAACTTTGGTTAAATTTTTTCAAAATATTAAATAATATATTTGTATGCATAATTCAAAATTTGCAGAATTCGATGTCAACCCACCGCACGGCCACACTTAACCTACTTCCTACTTTCATTTATTTCTGAAATAATAACAAATCATATTTGCATGAAAACTTAAAATACGAATAACTTTACTTCGATATAAATTAATTGGGGTGTATGAGGTTTAGCCCTTATCCATTACCACGTTGCATATGACAAAATTTCAGTTTACAATAATAATAATATAATGTATACATTATACATTAATAGTTTTTTCAACATACGCAGACAAATACAACCAATTATTGGTTCGTACTTGTATGACACCAAGGTATAATGTGCCAAGGTGAAGGAAAGGAGTGGTCGTATATACAACGAGCGGTTAACCCGCGACTTTGTCCGCACAAATTATATACCTGATTTTAAGTCAGATATCAAACAAAAATAATACACAAACAAACAAACAGACAGATAAAAAATCCAAAAATTGGTGATATGGAATCAGGGACACCTAAAAACCGTTTTGTAACTTATTTTTCTCTTTTTTTTTGTCTTCAATGTACAGACAATCTTCTGTTACAGTTCTATAATAGTATAGATAGATAAATAATAATACAGAACACTATTGTGGTCTATCACAAGACGATAATCACACGGCAAACGTTCTTCCTTTATAAATTCAAAATATTTATTACCTACCTACCACAAAAACCTTCATTAGGCCATATCTTACGTAGAAAGCATTCCATTCAAATAGATATTTATGAACGTGTAATCAAAATACAGAAAACATAATGAATAGGGCCTCCCAAAATGCCGATATCAAAAGAAATTCCCTTCAAACTAATTAAGGTCAACTAATTAAACCAACATTTTAAAAGCAATGATTAGACTGAATTGAGTTATGCTGTTCATAATAAAGCTTTCTTTGAAAATGAACGATTAAGTTATGGTAACTTTTACTGTAAGAGTAGTTGGTAATTATAGAAACGTTAACGATAGTAAATTAAATAGCATGAAAAGCACTCAAATTACTTTGTTACATATTAATAATTTGCTTATATTTCGAAATAATTCCCTCCATCAATAGTCAACCCAAAACAAAATATAATTGTAGAAACTGAAACACACGGTTAGCTATAAATAAAAACATATCGAATAAATAAGTAAATGGGAATATTGTTGATCAAAACGCTACAAATACTGTACCCAATTTAATTTATGTTTAATCTATCTATCTATACTATTATAAAACTGTAACAGGAAGTTTGTCTGTACATTGAAGATATTAACAAAAAAAAAAGTTACGATATGGTTTTTAGGTGTGCCTGATTCCATTTCACCAATTTTTGGATTTTTTGTCTGTCTGTTTGTTTGGGTGTTTTTTTGTTTGAACGAGTATCACGCAAAAACTACTGAACCGATTTTGATGAAACTTTTTTTGTTTGATAGCTTATGATCTGACTTAAAATCTGGTATATAATTTATGCGGACGAAGTCGCGGGTTAACGCTCGTTTATAATAAAGATGTTAGTTTTAACGAGGCCATTTCTTGAAATAAGTACATTTTTTGCAGGCTTACGATCATCATAATATAAAATAAAGAGAATTGTTGATAAAACTTGACATTTAATAAAACATAAACTAAGGGCGCTTGTTAACTACGGAACTATTAAAAGACATGAAGATAAAAAAGTAATCAAAAATAACTCTAGTTGATAAACTCATAAAAACGTGAGAAGTTAAGAAAACATAAAAGCGGATTAAGATTTAACTGCGGATGTACTAATTGATAATAAACATGCAGACCACACACTAAACGATGATTATTAATCATTCGCAAAGTTTAAATAAAAAGATATGAAAGAATTATACAAATAAGTTTTTGGAATCATAAGTAAATAAATATAGCTTTACGGTCAGGGGAAATAATACCCAATATAAATAACCTACTGCCATTATGTGAGAATTTAAAAATAGTTACCAAATTATTAGTAAAACGGAAAATGACAGATCAAAAACATGAACCATTGTCATACAAACATAATCTTTTATAATAAACTAGAGTTAACCCGCGATTTCGTCCGCACAAATTACATACCAGATTTTAAGTCAGATAAGCTATCAAACAAAAAAATTTTTATAAAATCGGTTTAGTAGTTTTTGCGTGATGCTGTTACAAACATACAAACAAACAGACGGACGAAAATTCTAGAAAAGGTTGATTTGCAGTCCGGGATACTTAAAAATCACATCGTAATCTTTTTAATGTAAATAACTTCAATGTACAGACACACTTTTTATAATAGTTAAGAAACACTCGCTTCGTACTAATGAAAAATGAAATAAGACGAAAATGCAAAATGACATATTGAATTGAATTTGACACTGACATTATTAAAAAAATATTTAATTATTGGTTAGAAAAGTGAAATCATCTGTAGGTATAATTAAAATCACTCTTTCCTACGTCAGATATATTTTAATAATATCTTTCACTTTCATTGTCGATAAATAAAAAAAAAAAATAACGAAGTGAATCTTTAAGATATTCATTAATAATTAAATTTCCAGATAAAAGGCTAATGAGCGGAAATATGAAAATGTCTATTGGTATTGTTATGGCCAAAAGTTAATTTAAAATGAGGTCAATAACAAATAATATTTTAGAAAAATAGATCTAATTGCAAACCGCTATTGGCTGGTGAAAGTAAATTTTAATAATAAAACTTAATGAAATGGCTATTATAGGCAAAATCATGGACATGACTTGATGATTTTCGATAAAAAACTTTTGTTTATTGTGCGAGATGGATATTTTTGTATTTGATATCTGTCAACAGTTTTTATAGAGTTCATATCTACAGATTTTGTGGCCATTGACTTTGCACACGTTTGGCTTCTTTTATTGCAAAAAAGGAACGTATATTTTTAAGGTTTCGGTAATGAGGTCTTAAATTGTATAGATGTATAATCCTTAACTTGATCTTAGCAGTTAAATCGTGCCCGTTACTTTAATATTATTCAAAAAGTAAGTATCTTGACCTTTAAAACAACAATGTAATTCAAATATAATAGAGAAATTTCCATCAAAACTGGCCATGTAAATGTAATAAGCTCAATTTCCACGCTGACTGCCATTACATGACATGAAAGAGACGACGAGATACGGAGAAATGTTACAGAAAGAGAAAGGCACACAAATCATGTGAAACATTGTTGATCATACAATGGTGTGCCAATCGTGAGGTCGCATTCGTTAGGTATTTTATGACAGGCTGCCGATGGGCTTTTGATGTTATTATTTTAAATTCGCTATAGTCTCGAAATAGATGCGGAAATGGTAATAGTTAAAGAAAATTTATTTAAAGTTCCTTTATTATGAAGCATTTCGACCTACACATAGGCGTTGCATAGGTTTCTCCAAAAGCCTATGCAACTTATTTAGAGATAGACGTAACAAAAGCTCAACATAACATTCGTAGAAATTCGTTCTTTACAATTGAAATATTTTAAATATTATTGATTTTTAAACATGTTACAGCCACGTTGTGCTATTTCGAATCAACGCAGTTCCTCGGTTTGAAAGAGTGCGGGTTCAAGTCCCGCCGGTTATTTTAGAGTAAAAAAAAAATTAAGTCCCTCCAACCCTTGCAATACTGTTATGTATCGTTTCAAGCGTCCTGGGCACTCTCCTGCTCGATAGAGACCTCGAATACATTTTCTACCTGTCGTAAGATGGATAGAAAATGCATTCGACTGTGCCCTGTAAATCTGTATATCATATTTAACTACTATTAAGATTGTTGTACATACTTACTTTTTAGTTTACTCGTTTACTCAATATTCTATATGTATATATACTTTTTACCCGTTAAATAATATAGTAGGTTATATTATCTAACTCTTTATTTTCTATCCAAGAATTATTTTTTTTACACAGTAACACAACTATTAATAAATATTAATATAAACAATGATGTAAAAAACAAGCTTCTTCAATAGATCCCTTCTTAAAAGCCTGGAGATAAATTTGAATAAAAATCTTCCTTCCTTTATCTTCTCCTATAAAAATATTAGTTTTATATCCACATAATTATTCAAGAGCTCAATTTTCGAAGCGATTAAAATTGTATTTAACCAACGAAGGGCCAGATTGGATTTTAGTCAATAAAGTCTTGATTTACAGCTAGTAATATCTGGTCTGTGTATTAAATAAATTGCTTTCGGTGGATCTTGTGTAATGATGTAACAAACGTTCTTGTTTTAATTAAACATTCAGATTAAAACTGAACTTCACACGCGTTTCTTGGAATATTTTCTTATCTCGTTTGACTAATTGTTGTTCAATGGTTAAAACATGTCAAAAAGTAATTACATGAGTTATTTGATGTACGTCTTACAAGCTTTCGATTGGCTTAAAGCTACACGAATTGTTTAAGTTTTTTTTTTGACGAATATAAAAAAAGTAAGTTGTATACTGTATAGCTTTGACGAACATAGTGAAAATTCAAAAGCATACAAGACAAAGGTTGAAAAAATTTAAAACTTTTAAGGGGGTGGTTTACACCAACAAACTGAACAACTTTCACTATGGGACCAACATCGAAATCGCGAAAAAAAAATCTGTCCCATACATTTAGCTCGAGTAGATCTGTAGTTTAGTATGGAACATCGCAAACGCATTGAATCATGGATATTAAGGCAAATCTCCTCATTTTGGGGGAGGCCTATGTCCAGCAATGGACGTCGCTCGGCTGATATGATGATGAAACTTCGAAATGGTATTTGATTAATGATATTTGTCCCATAGTGAAAGTTGTTCAGTTTGATGGTCTTAACCACCCCCTTAAATGTTTATTTGTATTTTTGTAATTCCCTTTTTGGGTGATCATGATCAGAAAAATGGCTAAAACTACCAACTTTCTGTTTAAGAATATAGTTTAAGCAATGATCACATTTAGCAACTTAAGTTTCAGGATGGAATGTGTCAAGTGGTGAGAGGTCGCTAGCCTATTTCCCACTTATATACATACTGCACAAGAAACGTTTAATCCCCTAAAATCGCCTCGTACGACACCTACAAGAAGAATTTTGGGGTGGCATAAAAGATAATAACCATTAAGAGGCTATGTGAAAAAAAGGATCCCTCAAAGCGTCATATATCATAAAGTACTAATAGTAGGAGTATGATTAGCGGATATGTGTAAATAGAACATATAATTGAAGTTTTGATTAGAGCCAAAACACGATTAAGACACATTTTCTCGATAGAAAAACAAGCCAAAGTAGCCTCCGACTTTATCGATAAACGCTTGGAAATGCTAAACGGTGAATAATAGAAACACGAGACTTGATTTAAAAAAAAAAGATTGATATTTTAAAAATTTTGATTAGAGCAGAATTGAACTTACATACGTAGTACAATGGCGAAGAAACAGCACGCTACCCGACCCGTTTGTCGTCGTCGTCGTCCCCCCCCCCCCCCCCCCCCTCGGAAAGCCTTCCCCCAGGAAATGAACTATCCAGGCCGATTTGGAGGTCTTTAAACAGGCTCCGAACTCAAGTCGGCCGGAGTAAGGAGAACCTGTCCAAATGGGGTTTTATCAATGGATCAGACCTGAGGTGTGAATGTGGTGTTACCCCTCAGACTGGGGCCCATCTCATATCTTGCCCTTCCAGCCCGCAAACTTGCACGCGAATGGAGCTTATGGACGCTGCTGGTAGTATCCGTGTGGCAAAATACTGGGCAGGAAATATATAAAATGACATGCCGATAGAAGAAGAAGATAAGTAGTACAATCACAATTAAATTAAGTTTGTTTTACGCTTGCGTCGTTTCAGGTGCGCGCGCCGCCCCATCTCTTTCTGTCGCATCAGGCAGTAATATAAGCTATCACACGCCCATTTCGCTTCAATTATTTTTCGACATACCCCTTAAGAACTCACCTAAAATTAAGACATTATGATACAGTCAATGACATTAGGATACAATAAGAATAGCAAACACGATGAATTTAAGCGATATGATATCCTAAAATGTTCCATACAGTTTTTATGTAGCAGAGGAAAACCAGTAACTCTGTAGGCATGTGACCCCTAACCCAACAAGCTACGTATAGAACGAACCATGCAATCTCAATCAATCAGAGGTCCATCGCCACAGCCTAAGGCGAAGACCATACAACCAGTTATTTGCTTTGAAGTCCACTTTTTTCGCTATTCGTTCTAGAAATCTTGGAAGGAAACCGGTACGGGTCCCATTTGTCTGGAGACTCGAGTTTGCGTGTTACCTTTAATTCTATGGGAATTTTATAAAAACTTGGTTTAGTTTCAGAGAAATGTACCACACATTGCAGTGGGTTAGTTGGAAATGGTGGAACATTAACTATTATAATGGATGGTGAAAATAAAATAGTACTTGTTTTCAAATTCATGTTTTTTTCTTAAGTAAAATGTACTTTAGTGAAGTTATTCTAATTGTACCTTATACATAAGAAATAATGCACTGTCTACGTAGCAACTTGCGCTTTATTTTTAGGCAGTTTTAGAGTTCCGCAAATTGATTCCGAAATATGAGCCGTAGGAGACTTTATTATCATTATCAGCTATAATTCCACCTACTTAAGAAGTATGTAACGCAATTCCATTGTTTTTACCAATACAAAAAGTAAATTTGAATATAACTTTTTCCCTTTACCTATAAATTTTGGATAGGAGACAAAATACAGGGTGTAAAATTAAATGCGTTACATAATTTAGGGTCTGCTTGAGACCGTAAACTAAACAACTTTATGGGAAAGAAATGGTTGTTCCATGCCAATGGCTACTCGACCCAAATGGATTTGACTTTTGCATTTTCAATGTTGGTTCTATAATCTAAATTGTTCAGTTTGATGGTCTGAATCACACTCTAAAGTACCTATGTAAAGCATTTAAGTTAACACTCTGTGTTTGTCTCATGTCCGAGATTTACAGGTTGTAAGGAAAAGTATCATTAACCTTTAAACCGCATAATCTACAACTATCAAACTGAACAACTTTTACTATGGGAACAAACAGATTGGAGGAAAAAAAAATCAGCTCTTTCATACTAAACTGCAACGCCTACTCGAATTAAATGTATGCAACAGCTGATTCTTTTTTTTTTGCTCCAATCGGTTTGCTCCCATAGTAAAAGTTGTTCATTTTGATAGTTAGAGTATTTATAGCAAGTTGTATATATAGTAGGATGGAGAGCCAGTTACGCGATAAATAGCAATTCGCCCACAAAAACACTGCAAAGGAAACCTTATCCCTTAATCGTCTCGAACGACAACGTATTTTTCCCACGCAGCAGAAAAATGTATGTCGTAAAATCATAAACTGCATGACACTCCTCTAACCGTATTCGAAAATATCAAAGTATTCTACACACACCGTAAACGAAAGCAAAAGTCATTCGATACTTTTTCGGAAATCGCCCACTTGATCTACTTGGCTATTCCGTATTTAGATACCTGTTACAGAATCGTGGGCTAAATTGTTAATAGAACTTAGTTGATGCGTCAGCCTTTGTTCAATATTCATGTGCTCTTCTGACTCAAGTGTCGTGGTTGTACAAGACTTCAAACATTAGTTCACGACTTTATGTGAGTTTATTACCTTCAACGGTTAAAGGTACAATTACTGTTATCAATAAGTAAATAGTAATAAAAAACAGAAAAGGATGGGCCTTTTCTGTTTTTTAGGGTTCCGTACCGAAAGGATCCCTATTTTTAAGCGTACGCTTTCCGTCCGGCTTTTGAACCGTAATAAGGTAGTCAGTTGTGTTATGTTGGGATCTTAGATTAGAAAAAGATGTGAAGTATTCTTTCATGTAATAAAACTGTATGACAGCGCTGGATATTTCTTATAACAAGTTGAAATGGTATTTTAATATTAATAAAACTATACAGGGTACTTAATAAGCCGACCCTACATAAAGTGGGATGGAGCAAAGGAAAAGAAGATACAGGGTACTTAATATGCTGACACTTTTTTTCGCGATTTCGATGTTGCTGCCATAGAGAAAGTTGTTCAGTTTGACGGTCTGATCATCCCCTTAAAAAGTGTCAGCATATTAAGTTGGACCCTTTATTGTTTTTTATTATGTTTTTTCTTTTTGCTATATTTTAAAAAAGGTTAACACTTGGTCAAACTAGGTGTGATTAATTGATTATAGTGTAAACTCTGAAGTTAAACAACACACCGGGAAGTGGAGTCGGGTTTACAGTGGGCATTCGTGGAAAAGGACGGCGCTAAGGTTCCCGGAGAAAACAATTTTTTTTTCGTAAATAAAATATATTATGGTGATTCGGAAGTTCGGAACCCTCTGTGCATGAGTCCGACTCGCACTTTGACGGTTATTAATTAAACTTGCAAGCTATGATTGTGGCAAATGAGTTCAAATTTAGATAAATTCCTCCGTCATCATGCATGACATGTTATTACTTGTGAAAACATGTGCGTCATTGCGTCACGCACGCACAATACAAATTAGCATTTCCGCTCAAGCTCTGATTGTTCGAGCTAAAAACGCTGTGGGTGCAAGGTTGTGGACATATTAAACAGACATTTCATTTACGGTCATGTGTAGTAGGCTATATTAGTCATTTGATGGCCAAGGATGGGTAATTCGTGTGGTACAGCATGAACATACCCTGGACACTATATTCAAACAGGCTCGCACTAACAAGTAGAGGTAAGCAGGCGAGAATTCCACCACCCCAAAGGTACACAAACCTGTATGCAAGTTCATCAATCCCATATATACAAGGTGTAACTATTTAGGGGTGGTATAGATCATCAAACTGAACAACTTTCACTATGGGGACAAACTAGAAAAAATAATATGCTGTCTCACATACATTTGAGTGCAGTAGGTAGGTACTATTGGGGACTTTTCCGACTGACCACTTAAAAAAAAATCGCATAATTGCGCGCAAAAATTATTGTTTGGAAATTATTCATTAATTGGTCTATTCATCAATAGGGTGGGGCTAGACGGGGTTTTTATTTTTTAGTATGCAAGCTAAAATGAGCCTAGTGGTGGTCAGGCGGAAAAGTCCGCGATAGTACGGCTTACTGTAGTTTTGTATCAAGCAGCAGATTGTTCTTTCGCGATGTTGGCATAGTCCATAGTGAAAATTGTTCCGTTTGATGATCTAAACCACCCCCTTAAATATTAATAGGTTGTTTTGTTACACCCTATAGACGAACTTTTTAGCGCAAAGAAGTAACACATTTCCATGAATTAATTAAATCTGTTCCCGAAATAACAATCACTTTATCGAAAGCCTGTTTTGAAAAATGAGGTCAAACACATGCTACACATAATAAAAGCAACATCGTGGCGTAAACAACAAAATTCTAAGAAAAATATTAAAAGCCTTACTTAGCTAAACTTAACACAATAACTTAACCACGTAAGTAAACGTTACCTCTCCAATTATCCATCATAAACAATGTCACCTAAATCCAGTAGCAGTGAGTCAGAGGCGCCAAGACCTGCGCCGGCGCAGCGGACGCTTCGTTTATGGTAATAGTCACTACAGTGGAACTTCGCTTAGAACCCCGGTAATGGAAAACCTCTATAAACCGCAACTAAACTCTTTTAGGAAGGCTCATTTATTTTGATATACACTTATTATGATGATATACATAATTCGAAATGCCAGTTAAAAATGTTATGTATATGGGTACATAACATTTTTAACTGGCATTCATCATCATCATCTTCCTGCCCATTACATGGGGTCGGCGCACTAATTGTCGAGTTCCTCAAAACAATTTAAAATATTGAAAATAAAATATCTAAAAATCCTTGAACTATTATTCTATACAAGAGAAGGCAAGGTGTCACTGATTCTAATCAGAAAATTTATGACAGAATTATTGTTAAAAATCGAACTTAGTTTTCACCTAGTAAACTTATAATAATTCTAAACACCTATAATTAATTACACATGTCAAAACTTTTTTTTTTTTTTCTGACAGTCCTTAGATTGTTAGTATACTTAAAACTATGTTATTACAGTATTAAGGAAGTCACACTTGCCGCCGCGAACATCCCCGATGCGCTACAAAACCTCGGAAGCCGCATCAGCATCTTGAACCCATTATAGACTGTTATTGGGCATATTTCAAAGTTCGGTTTATCGAGACCACCTATTCTGTATATGGTGTAATGCACTTTGTGACATGTAAGTGTTACTTAAAATGTGACTAGCTGCATACATTAACCGCAAATGGTAAGGAGACAGAATGCAGAGATAATTTGATGGCGTCACAAATGCACTGGTATATGGTTGTAAAATTTGTAAATGCCACTTTTTGATACGATATTTTTATTTTTATAAATTTATGCTATTGCATCATTAACGTCGAAAAGAACCTATATAGAAATTTAAATGCACTAAAAGAGACTCCGGAAATCGTTAAGTTCTAACATTTTTTCGAAAAAACCTTTTTAGTGTTTCCAAATGACCTAAAGAGCATTCTTTTTGTAATGGCCAGACACCGGCGGACCATTTGCATTTTTGTATGAATCATCCTTTTTAAGCAATTTAAATGAATCATGTGAGAACATTTTCATGACCGGAACGGGAGCATAGTCATTGTTAAATAAATACTTTTCTGAAATTTTGTCAATATGTTACTGTTAAAGTCCGAACCATGGTAAATCCTAAGACTTCCCAGTAAACCCTAAGAATAATTATTCTATAAATTTCTCACACCACCATTAATATTACATAAGTTTATAAATCCACGACTATAACCCCCTTCGGGACGCTTTGAAGCTATTCTACAATAAAGCTAGCAACTCCGTTTTTAAGCGAGTAATAAGAGCAAAGGTACGTTGGGTTCAATTCAATTCAAATCATTATTTTCAAAAATTGTAGTATATTTTTGAATAATTTTTGTGATTCTACTATGGGGGTTGTGTTTTTGTTTGAGTTGTGTTGAGAGAAATAAATATTTCCGCCAAAAAAAAATCATTTCACCTTAAAATAAACCTGACCTAACCTCATGTTTTTTAAATACAATATTTATTTAAAAGGTCAACTATATTCCTAATAACAAAGATCATTACCGCTCGTTAATATTATTCAATAGAAAACGTACCGTCAATTCTGGTCAAGTTATAGCTTGAATTGCAAACAAATTACAATCAAACAGACTTGTTTATACCTCTAATTGGACATCATCAATATTCATAAGACAAGTTTACTATTAAATATCAAAATCAATAAATATATGAAACGTGGCAAACACTGATTAAAACATATTGGTAATTATTTAGCATTACGTAATAATGTCGTCATAATTCCGATTTATTATTATAAATGATGTAGATGGATGGATGTTTATTACTTCCACTTCCACCCACTTCCCTAAGATGTAGGCCTCTTTTTACCCGACTGCGCCAGAAGAAGGGTAATGTCTTTTATTAAGGCTAAGGGTTTACCCTTTTTCCCAACAGGCCTTTTTGATTAAACTTAGGTAATAAATGCATTCTTGATCATCTCATCTAGACCTATATTAAAAAAAAGTCATGAGAAAAATAATAATTAATTTACAACCACTGATATTATTAAATTAGGTTTCCAAAATTAGCAAATACTACTTACTAATACTATTAACTGCTACTATAGAGACTAAAGCCGTACTGTTCCGTTCCGTCGTACAGCCTACGGGCAAAATTCCGTAATCACTAGGATATCAAATACATTTAATGAAAACTTTCACCTAGACATCGATCCATTCAGCTGCTCGAGGCAACGCTTTAAAAACCTAATATTCAAAAAGTCTGACGTATAATTGCAACATAAAAAATTAAATTAAATTAAATATATAGTCGAGCGGGGCGGCTTGGTTACCCTGCTGACGAAGTTGCCCCGCTCAACTATATATACACATATATTCATATATTCCCCCCTCCCCTCCCTCCCACACTCACGCGCACACACCCCACACACACAACCACACACACACCCACATACACAATAATATACCTCATAACTGAGAAATACTAGTACCTACTTAATATCTATTTAGACAGACATACAGTTACTATAATACTTATTTATACATATACATATTACGACCGCACGATAGTTGATAGATACATCATATACTTTTAGATTTAATGAGAAAACCTGTTATTGGTATTATTTTAAGTTGAATATTACTGAGTTAAGATTATCTTGTAACACTGTTGGTTTCCCAATAAAGAAATGAAATGAAATGAAATGAAAGCCTCAATAAAATTAAGATAAACTACAATTTTGTTATACTTAATACAGTCAGAAAGAGACATTTAAAAAAATATATCTATGATTTGCCAACTGTTGCTCTATGGATCGCCCTTCAGCACCCTGAAGTTGACAATTTTGACATACACACACGCAAATCAGTATCATTATGTTTGATTAATATTATTTTTGAGAAAAAATCGATTAAAATGTACCACTGTCCAGAAAGTTTTCCTGACCCTCTAGCATGATTTCTCTACTTACACGCGGCTCGGCCTTTTTCCATACTACCCATCGCGGCAAGCGCTGCTGAAAAGCGCGGTTAGGGGTAATTTTCTATGCAGCGAAGACACGTCGCGCGCGAGTAGAGAAATCATGCTAGGGCTGCTGCTTTCACTACCTAGGAAACAAAAAGCAAAGGAAGCAAAGTTTTCGTCTCCTCTATTTGGTGTATTAAAGTAAACATAACTATGCTATGGTATCGTCAAAGAAAACAAGACTGGAATAATAACCAGGGTTCTCTCTATCCAGCATTGATTACATACAATCATTGCTGGTATGAAAAATATGTCTCTATCAAATGTCAAGAATTTCTCCAGCGTAACTTAAGTTATAAGAAGAAGCGTTTATTAGTTTGTCAACTGTTCAACACGTTATTGTACTTTTAATAAGTGTTTGTAGCTTGAACCACATTTACATATGCATGCATACCATTAACACTTATGAGACATACCCAGACTAATGCATACCCTGAAGATAGATAGAAAATAAGCTTAAAGTTACTTGTTATGCAATTTCTTACTTTTTTTATTTGTGGTAAAGCTCAACTTCAATACACGTCACATGAGCACGTGTTTACTTAAATACGGTATCTACCTATTTCAAATATTACCAGCACGGCTAGCATGCCACACATGACAAAGCGTTCAAACGAGAAAAACGTCAGGCGCGCTCTTTCTGGCATACGTAAAATAAAAAGGATGGAGGCCCATCTCGATTTTTGTCTTTTTCTCTTGGGTGGCATGCGAGGCCTACTGGAATAGGTATTTTCTTAGTTTAATTAGGTTAGGTAAAACAGTAACAAAGCAAAATGAACATAAAGATTCGAAAAGAACAAATGGTAACAATAATACAGGGTCCTTCTTAACATGCTGACACTTTTTAAGGGGGATGATCAGGCCATCAAACTGAACAACTTTCTCTATGGGATCAACATCGAAATCGCGAAAAAAATATCAGCTGCCTCATACATTTGCTGTTTTGTATGGAAGAACAGAATTTTTTTTTGCGATTTCTATGTTGGTCCCATAGAGAAAGTTGTTCAGTTTGACGGTCTAATCATCCCCTTAAAAAAGTGTCAGCATATTAGGAAGGACCCTGTATAACTAACTAACAATACCACTATCTTAATAAAATATACAGGTAATAATAAAAAAGTATTTGACTAATTTCTATCAAAGTTAAAACTACAACGAACATAGTTTTCGAGTGATCGTGATAGTCAATTGTTTTTGTCACATTTTCAAGCTACCGCTTATCACTTATACCATAAACTTTTTATTTGCCCAGCTGGTGCACTATGGTATTTCTTAGGATCTCTGTTTAGACTATAGTTAACGGGATGCAGTACGTGATCATTCGATCTTTGTCTGATTCACTGTTTGCTTACTATTTTGTGTGAGACGTTTGTTTTTTGTAAGATCATGTCGGATTGAGAAATTGTTGAGCGTGACAATTGAGAAATGCTTTTAATTCTGTGTAGTAAACAAATAGAACGTGAATTACTGCACGTCACTATTAAAAAAGTGTTTGGAGGAAATTATGAAATAGAAGGAAACATTTCTTGTAAACGGAAAGATGTCAATTTACTGTAGGCCCACAAACGGTTACGTTTATTGATGGTATTATACTCTAAAAACATAATTTAATTTACTTTAGAAATCGGACGAAAGAGTAGTTAAAAATGCAAGCGGAATTATGAAATAAATATAAAAAATGCACCGATTTGACTTTTTTTGCTGAGATTCTTATTTCCTATTAAAACGGCACATGTAAAGCAATGCGTGTATAGGAACATATTAGATGTTAATACGAAAATAAAAATAAAAAATCAACATATCTTACCAAGACAAGAACTTGTGCCAACTGCAATTACGCTGCACTCCGTTTAGATGAGGTATAGCTATAATATTACCACTATAATCTAGAGATTATGAGAAACAAATCGACATGAGTTCCATAACTATACGCCAACTATACGCTAACATTTTTATGTTAGCCTATTTCCCATACTAAGATTCTATTTTACCGTCAAGTTGACTAAAGGCTCAAACCAAATGCCATAAAATGGTCAAGATTTCCCAGACGACACACATCCTTTTTTAAAAAAGCATGTGTGGACATGCTGTTATAGTACAAGTAGTTATATTTCTTTGGGGTGAAATTACGCATTCAAACTCAAATATAAACTGCCTTTGATTATAAATAATACTTTATACTCGAATGTTCACTGCATAGAGCACAAAAAACTAATTATATGGAGAGTAACATCGGCGCAAGCAACTTCTGTCTCATGCTGAAAATACACTATACTTAATCGGTTTCTCCTAAAGCGCCAAAAAAAATTAATAAAAAAAAACATGTATTTTTCAAAATAAGTAGATAATTACAATCTTTAAAAAATTATATATTTTTACAATTTGCTAAAACTATACAAACATTTTTGAAATTAAAAACCTCCATGTCAAATAAATTACGTACCATTTATGGTAATATCCTGTATTCTATATCCGCTTTTGACCACATGTTAAAATAAATAATTTCAAACCTATATTAGGCTTTACTAAAAATAGCAATACGATGCCATCTGTCTGTCTGTTTATATTTACATTTACAGTAATGATTAAAGACTTACATAAAACAGATCTCGTTTTAAAGCTATATTTCTTTGAGCGGATTAGTTATAGCGTTATTAAATGTCATTTAAATCAAAATTGTTCTGCGTTGGCGCATTTGGTCTGACTTTGTACAGTTTTCATAATTTAAAGGAATATGTCCTTTATTTTTATTAGTGTCAATGTTGTTTCTAAGTTTAGTTTAGTTTTTATCGAGCGTAATTTTTTTATGTATTGTAAATTTTTAAACTATCACTACACACATTTTAGAATCTATAGAGGATTTACTAAATCTAAAGGGTCTGCTTTAAACATTGCGTAGGTAAGTTCCCTTAATCAAGTAGGTATGTCTTAGTCACAAGAATACAATTTAACGCTTTTCAGGGAAATAACTCTTTCTATTTATTGAAATCTGTATTACTATTTCTTATCCTAGTATTTATATTGTTATAATGATGCTCGCGTTTCGGTTATTAAACTCAGCTCCTATGTCTACTTGTTTGTTTCTTGGCACCTTGTCGTCACTGAGGATGTGTCGTACTTTTTACCCATCTATCATCGCATCATGACTATGACTATGACTATCATTCTCTTGCCCTTGTCAAGTTAAAATGTCATCTTCTTCCATTAATCTTTATTATCGATTTCAGCACTCACTTCTTTCTGACAGATGTCATCTTTAACGTAATCCATCTTTTATTCTTTTCTATCCTTGACCAACTGTCTAATCTGTTTTTCTTATTTTTTTCTTTTATATGTATATTTGTTTGCAACAATATGATTTCATATTTCGTAATACTAATGAGAAAATGATTTTGTTTCAGGTAATTAATCATTCGTACAGAACACACTAAGTCGGTAAGCTTAATTAATTCCATTAATTAAAATGTTATGCTAATACTAATCAAGTGGCAGCCATTTTAATATGGTATTCAAAAGCTTTAACTTGTCAATTTGAGCATTTATAGAATTGTCCTAGATTCGAATGTTAATTTTCGATTTTTAAATTAAGAACTGTTAATTTTTAATTCCATTTAATTACGTATGCAAAATGGTAACTAAAGTTTATTTATTTGACTGATTCTCGCCCAAATACACTAATTATATTTATTACGAGCGTTAACCCGCGACTTCGTCTGCACAAATTATATACCAGATTTTAAGTCAGATCATAAGCTATCAAACAAAAAAGTTTCATCAAAATCGGTTCAGTAGTTTTTGCGTGATACTCGTTCAAACAAACAAACAAACACACAAACAAACAGACAGACAAAAAATCCAAAAATTGGTGAAATGGAATCAGGGACACCTAAAAACCATATCGTAACTTTTTTTTTGTTAATATCTTCAATTTACAGACAAACTTCCTGTTACAGTTTTATAATAGTATAGAGTAATGAAACTAATACCCACAATAAACAAGATCCCAATTATTATTTTCTACATAATTATAATATAAGTACAATAATGGAGCATATAATTATAGGTATAGCCAATAGCACTTACCATATTATCTTGACTTGACATCAGTTGTTTCTCTCAGACGCACTTAACCAATGTTAATTTACTACATAATAATATACTCGATAGTACTATTTATTAACAGCTCATTAACGCACACTTTTGAATACCATAAAGATTATTTATTTCCATAAAATTTCATCAACTCATTAAAATTTAAAATTCACTTCAATGATAATGTGGTAAGGTTGTATGAAAACTTATAATACACTAATAGCAACACTGGTACCATAATTGTAACACAGATTGTAAACTAGCCTTATTATTAGAATTATCGGACCACTTACTAAACATTGGATCATAATATTGACAGTTAGATCGTAATTTTCCAATATAACAAGCTTTTAACTTAAAAAGGGGCAAATTTGCAACCGAGTTACGCTTTTAAGCTTGTTTGTCACTAGTAAAGCTACGCTAAAGATCAGAATAGCATTACAATTGTTTATTTTCACCTAGTTAAATGTACAAATCTGGGGGCATGGGAGTGTCCCTGCCAAGACTAGCCTTTAAATGACAAGATCATCATCATAAATAATGATCCCTAGTCGAGAGATGTGCACATTTCTTGTCGTGATATGACGTATTTTCCTAAATTTGCTAAACAGTGCATGATCGGATGAAATGATGGAGATGTGAACCTATTATTATGTTACATATTGTTTCCTGATTATTCACTGCTTAACGCAGATTGATAACATTTGTAACAACTTTAACTAACTGGGATTGGATAATAGATATCCAGGCTGGTATAACACCATAGGTCAGTACTGAGAATAAAGTCTTTGCATAGAATCATGTCATGGATGTTATCATTATTGCCGTAATGCCCTCAATGTCTTTTTAAGATCACTTTAGTTTGCTTTCCTCTTATTGGTCTGTTGATTAAAGATTTGATTGATTTGGTTATTTTCCTTCAAGATTGCTTTAGTTTGATTGTTCTTTAGTGTTATTAATTTGTAACAACATAGCTTTGCTTGGCTGTGTTGTTTTACCACATGATTGCAGGAAGGCACTATAATTATGATAAAGTATAAGGAGACATAATTAAAGCCAGTTTATTCACACCTCACTCCCCTATTAGGCAAAGGAGTTATTAATGTAAAAATATTCATAATATAAACCCAGCTTAACTAGTAAGCAAATACTGTAGACTACCTATCCAATAGACTTCCTAAGTCAATGGTAATTATTGCGCATCGATTGGATGGAACAATATAACATGGGACATTATTACTCAGACAGATTTGTCCTTAGCGATTCCTTACGTTTCCATCGGTTTCGCTAGATGCTTCGCTCTATAAGCAGAGTCCTACCAATTTTACGCGGTCATAAACAGTAGATTATCCGGAGCAGCACTATACATAATACAGTGTACACTGTACAAGTCTATTCATAAATGAATGATATTTGTTAATACAGTCATATTTATAGGCAACGTCTCCACTGCTGGACGTAGGACTTTCTTAAATGATTCTTTATTTATTATATATTTATTTCTTAGATTTTTCACAATTTGTGAAATTCACAAATTGTGTGCAACTTGACTGCGATTTCTTAACCACTGTCTTTTATCGCAGCGTTTTTTTCGCGTTTTAGATGTCTATAAAGTAGGTAGTTTTATAGCAAATATTATGTTGGCAAAATGGCAATAGGTAGCTGGCCTTATAACTGAGAGATTATTAACGTATTGATATCTAAATGTAGTTGGACGTAAATATTTGGAATTCGATATTCAATTTGGTTTGATATAATTTTAGTAATAAGTTTGGTATTTCAGTGTGGTATCTGGTTTTACTTGGTTGTAAAATGAGTTAAGTTATACTAGGTTCTTTAGATCTTACCATATTAGGGCTGGCTACTTAAATTTGCTAATCGAAGGACAGTTACAATAATCCAAATGTGAATTAATGATTAAAGGAAATATACGTTCACCAAGCACACTGATATATTGTAGCTATTGGGTTTGGGTTGCTTAAAAATGCTTTGATTGAAAACTTAATAATTATAAAATAATAAAAAAAAATTTGAAACCAAAATTATTAAAGAAATTTTCAGGCTATATAATAACACAACCAAAATTTGAAACACTCACTTATTCTTAGAACAGCTTTAGTAACGTCCAAGATATGTCGGATAGAATTTATTATGTTTCCGTTAAATAAATTATATTTGCTGATCAAAATTGGCCAGAAAGCTAAATACGTAGAAATGGGAAATACTTTTTGGCCTTATATGGAATTAAGTACCAATAGTTGCCGAACGTGGTCTCACCCACGGCCCACGTGGTGGAATATGGCCCACCCTCATCCTCATTCCTTCACCCTGCTGGAGGATTTAATAAGCTGATGTATTATGAAAGCAGAGATCGTACTGATGATTTGGTTTGATGGTTTGAAAAGAAAGAAAGAAAATATTTTTATATTTATTATCTTATCGGGGATCAAGTACTTCTCTTTCGAATTCAATTTCGGTTTCTATAACGCGACATAGCTATTTCGAACAAAAAACTCAGTTTTTAATTTTATCTCAAGTATCAAATATATTATACGCTTACATTGTATTTGATAAATTTCCGTCGTGACATTTCTTACCGAGTCTTGTAATAACAGCCATTGCGTTTAAAGAATTCGTTTAGCGACTGTTTCCTCTATAAAGCTATTCTAACTTTTATCACCTTGGGATAGGACATAAAGTCTATTGTGAGCGTGGTATATCCTTATTACCATGTAATTGAATAATCCCAGTCTATTAGGGCCACTGCCGAGTGGTGTGGAAATAAGGTTGTTGTTGAGGATGAATTCAATAAACATGTATAATAATATTTCACATTCAGGTTCATAACCTTGGTCGTTATTTATATGAAATTATTTCTCTTCCGGATCTCTTAAAGGTACGAGAAAATCGTCTTATTTGAGATTTGCTGTGGTCGGTGGAGTATTCGCCAATTCTGTTTTCTAACTGCAAGTGCCTTCATTTCCTCGCATGCCACCCCCGAGAAAACAATAAAAATCGATTTGTGCCTCCATCTTTATTATTTTACGTATGCCAGAAAGAGCGCGCATGACGTTTTTCTCGTTTAAACGCTTTTTCGTGGGTGGCATGCTAGCCGTGCAGTTAAGACATGACACCAATCTTTTCCTTCATCAATGCTAAAAACTGTTTCTACGTCTTTCTATACCTCTTCCCCGCGACGTATAAATAATACGCCAACTTTCAGCTTCATAATTTTCTCTGAGAAACATGCGTTGACTCAGACTAAAAAAAAAAATTCAATGTGTTCACATAGACAGACCGAGTTGGAAGGTTTTTCGATGTAGAGAAGTTGCAGCCATTACCTCTGAACGAACGAATGAACGGACACCAAGGTGATTCTATCCATTTCGTCAATGTTGGTACGGAATGCCAGTGGCATTTTCGGAGCGAGACCGCTTCATCTCCGGCTTCATTTTCACCATGAAGCAACAAATTGCACACACCTACCATCAGATTGTCATAGTATTTATAAATGTTTAAGGTTATATTTCATTTAATATGTTTAGATGAAATGGTGCTGTAGAAATTTTTTTTTGCTGTGACAATAAATCTGTTTCGTTTCAGATGTAGCCAAGTGCAAAAAATGTATTTGTTTATGTTTCAGGATAAAAATATCATCTCATTCCGTAATTACAATGACCTTAGTCCTTGCCTACCTTATGAACACCGCCTTAGATAAAGTTCGTTATTTCTAGAATTCAAAAATTGTTCGTACACTTCTCTCCAGAATGTCTTAATACAGGTATTAGTGTATCTAGTTAGACGTTTTCTTCAAGGAAATGTAAATCGTACCCCCAAGAGATAACGTTTAGTTTTCTCAGAACGATAATTATGTTTTATTGTTAGTTATTTCTCGCAGTAAATTGACTGTAGTTACGTTAAAGTAGTTCAAGTAGTAAAATAGTATGTAGGAGAGCTTTCTTTATTTATTTATACATGTTATTATTCTTTAGTAAGCTATTACTATATGCCTTTTTTTATTCACTACAGGGTGTAACAAAACACCCTAGTAATACTTAAGGGGGTGTTTCAGACCATCAAACTTAACAACTATCACTATGGAGCCTACATCGAGAAAAAATAAGAGAAAAACAGCTGTACAATACAAAAATACAGTACCGACTCGACTAAAATGTACGGGATAGTAGATTTCATTTTTTGTTGTTGACTCCATAGTGAAAGTTGTTTAGTTTGATGGTCTAAACAACCCCTTTAAGTATTACTAGGGTGTTTTGTTACACCCTGTACTTTTTTTTACGAGCCTATTTCATCCCACTGCTGGGCAAAGGCAAACAACACCCTGTATAGAGGGTGTAAACTTAAATGTGTTACATATGAACGGGACTTTTTTGCTGAACAAAAGTCACTATGAAGCCAACATCGAAATCGCGAAAAAATTGTTCTGTTCCATAGAAAACAACAAATGAAATTGAAATTCGATCCTGCATGGAATTGCGATTTTTTTTCACGAAAAGAGAACTTTTGGTTTTGAAGTTGTAAGTACGTAATGCAGTACATACTTAAGGGGGTGCTTCGGTGTGTTTCTATCTCTCATGAAGACGCTATTACATCAAAATAGCCTTATTAAAAGCATCCCTTGAAGTACGCAATCAAGTTTACACCCTGCATAGGTACCGTATAAGAATTAAGACAGGTACGAATTTAAATTAACACCTTTATAATGTATACCTTTTTTTTTTTCTTTTTTTTGTATTGGTTTGTACCGAGTGTTGAAATTCTTTATCGTTCGTTTCTATTCACTTTTAATAACTGGAGGGTTTTGGTACTCCTGCATGGTGAAAAAAATAATAATTGGAGGAGGCTTTTACCGCAACAAGCGGGCCTTACAACAATAAAATAATGCTGAATTGGTTAGAATAGCCTAATACTGTACATGATTTCTTATGCAGAATTATTATAATATGAAACTGTATAAATAGGTATGATTTGAATATTGCTATCTGAATTTAATTTAAATATAATTAATAATTATATATATAAACAGGAACTTAAGTAATTAAGATAAACACAAAATCAAATGTTATGTTATGAATGAAATTTAACAAAATGTATATAATAATGTTCTTTATATTTACAAAATTTTTTGTCTAAAATCTTTTGTAAGGAATGAATAAAGCTTATTGAATTGAATTGAATGTATAAGTTGGTGGTAATGATGAAAAGACTGTCATGAGTTTTGATTCTGACACAGTATAAAAAGGAGTACGGAGGGAACTTATGAACGTAATACCGACTGCCCTCAAACGGTGAATTTATTTATTTAGAAACCAACAGCGTATTAAATATAGTTACAATAAATTCTTAAAAATAACTAGTAAGGCCAATGTTTCCCTTTTTTTATACAAAGTTATTTGTTGCGATGTGATGCTAAAAATTACAAAAAGAATCAAGAAAAAGAAAAATTACTATTTTAACATTACTATAAAATTATGCTCTTTCCAAGCTTTTTCTTTTTATTGTTATGTGAATATACATGTTGAATATACTGGATTTATTATAGATAATTGTAGTTAGTATTATAAATAAGCAAATATATTTAAATGAGTGTAAGTTATATGGATACACAGATACAAATGAAAATATACTAGATACATATAGATATAATTGGATACAGTTGATAGTAAATATTATACATTATACGGAAAACATCGTGAGGAAACCTGCATACCCTGAAGAAAAATTTCTGATGTGTATGTGAAGTCTACCAATCCGCATTGGGCACGCTTGGTGGACTAATGCCCATACACCCTTCCTGAGGGTAGGCCTGTGCCCTGCAGTGGGACGTTTATAGGCTGATGATGATGATAAAAAGCAGTATAACGTAGTTCCGATCAGTTTCGACAGTAGATTTTTATGAACCATACCCACCATATTTCTCAAACAATTTGATACAAAACATATTGACAAAGCAATTGATTGATTAATATGAAACCAATGCAAAGGCGTGCTAGTTACTATTCTGGCAACAGGTAATTTATTTAGTATTGTTAGTTCAACAAAAGTGTCAATTACTAGGGCACCGTTTGATTTGTTCACAGGTTGTGAAAACATAGGTTTTAGATAATAATTGCTGCAATTTGTTATGTTCGAGCTTTTGTGTTAGTTGTTTGCGTAATAATATCAAAGGTAGATTTTTCGAGGAGTATGAATGGGAGGGAAGTGGGTTTCTAAAAGGGGTATCTCAAATGAAAAGACTTACAGCTACAGTAGACAATGAAAACTTACTACTTACACTATCCCATAAAGGACTAACATTGAAATCGTAAACAAAATAAGTCAGTTGATTCAATCAGAATTAGACGGGCCACTTCACATTTATGTTTGTACCTATCGTTATTGTCTAGTTTCCATAATAATAAAAACCTAGGCACTTCTGATTAAGATCAGAGGAGTATTAATGCTTCCTAGTTTATTTGTTTGTTAATCAATAAGGCTTTCCAACTATATACATACATTTCTTATTATTCGTAAGTGAGTGTAACACTAGCTTGTGTGCATCTAAATTTACGTCTGCGTTTGTGTAGTTGAGAGCGTAATTTATTTAGTTTCCAATTTGTTTGAATTTCATTAGAAGTTTTAGTAAGTATATTTGGTGGTACATCAAGGCTCTGTACTGAGTCCATATCTGTTTAGCCTCGTATTGGATACACTAACAGAGGACGCCCAAAGCAAGGCACCTTGGACATTCATTTATGCCGATGATATAGCGATCTGTACCGAAAGTCGGGAAGATCTAAAGGATGCATTAGATGCTTGGAAGCACCAGTTACAGAAAGGGGGGCTAGTGCTGAGTGTTTCAAAGACACAGTTCATGGAGTGCAACGTCCCAAGTTCAAACCCCGAGCCAATTACAGTCGATGGCCAAACAATAGAGCGGTGTGACGAGTATAAGTACTTGGGCAATATGATGCATAGCTCCGGATCGTTGGAAAATAACATTCAGCACCGTATTACAACAGCCTGGCTCAAATGGCGGGAACTTACTGGTGTAACCTGCGATAGAAAGATGCCCATTAGAATGAAAGGCCTTGTGTATAAAAGTATAATAAGACCTGTACTTACCTATGGTAGTGAAACATGGGCAACTACGAAAAGGCAAGTCCAAACCATTCAAGTCGCTGAGATGAAGATGTTACGCTGGATGTGCGGGGTTACGAGATACGACAGAATACGCAACGAGTTCGTGCGAGGTAGTCTCGGAGTCCGCGACGTAGCTGACAAAATCCAAGAAAATCGACTTAGATGGTTTGGACATGTAAAAAGAAGACCACCTGACTATATAGGCAACAAAGCAATGGACCTCACCCTACCAGGTCAACGTGGCGTAGGCAGGCCAAAACTCAGATGGTCTGATGTTGTAAAGAAAGAAATGGACAGCTGCGAGCTCTCCATCGACGATGTTCAAGATAGAGCGAAGTGGAAGAAACAGATTAAGAAAGCAGACCCCGCTACCCAGCGGGACAGCAGCTAGGAAGATGATGATGATTTGGTAAAAAGCTTAGTTGGAATGATCATGCGTTTTCTATTAAACCGTAAATTGACACTGAACTTACAATATTGTATGGTATCATGGCAGTCAAATTACACCAGGGTTCTTAAACTTAACATAAGTGATTCACCGTGGCATGAAGCTCTAGAACGAGGCTATAAACCCCGAGTTGTAAAGTTTTAAAGCAAAAACTCGGCGAAGAGAACATTCCGGTACACGTTTTGTGTGACATACGGATATGAAAAATGGTGAAGCTGAGTTCTTAAGAAATATTTATCACAGCAATCAGAATACTATTTTGTATAAAATTATGTAATATTTAATTTAAATGCTTAAAAAAAATTTCAGAAATTTCTAACGTAGGTAAAATCGTTATATTATGTTTTCTACTAGTTTGCAAATTACTGTTATGCTCAATCTAGTATTTTATTTTCAACTTTCTACAATTTCAACGAACCTTAATAGTATTTCTAATCTAGAATGTATTTTATATTCTATATTTAATTGAGACGATTAAAGCTTGTGAACTATAAAAGCTCGTCTAACTTTCTCTTCAATAAATGTGTATGTATTTTTGATTAAACATAATATTGCTATTAGTATTCGTTTTATAACTTTATTTATACCTATTATGTATAAAAAATAGCAATGCAATTCACTAAGCGCAAACATGGCACAACCTTAAATTCGTTGTTGAAAGATCGCCGAGCTTTCAATTTCATGTGTCAAAACTCATATAAAATCTCCGACGATCTATGCGCTGTCGATGTCTTTGACAGCGATGTAAATTGCACTCCAGTTAATATAATACTTTGATTGTGAGTGTGGTCATTGTCAATACAACTTGCAAAATTCGCCAAAACATTTCGTCTCCTATAGATTTGTTTTTCCTTTATATTACCCAGTATAAAGCAAACCATTACTTATGTCTACAATATCGCGTCTGTTTTTCTTGTATCACATTACTCTATATACACATTCAACAATTTCACCGGAGGTTGTTTTTCTTAGCAAAAAATGAACGCTTTACAAGCAGCAGTAGTTATATTTTCTTGTCGTGATGTAGTTACTTTATAACTGGATCTTCTTACTTCATATAAAATGTGATATTGCTATCTGATTGTGTGAAACGGTAACAACGTTTATATATTTTTATATTTAAAGTTCTTTGTATGTTCCGCTGTTCATCCTGATGTCGTTACTTATGTTGTCTTGTTTACGAATCTTATATATTTACATTTTGTATTTCAGTTAATATTAGATTGGTCGTTTTGCTGACAAGTCCTTATAATACGTCATTTATATTACATTCAACCGATATGACAAAATTCATAAAAAAAAACACAAAATGAAATGTGGGGTACAAATGTAGATGTATAATTTTGTTTTGATTAGAATCTGTGCAACAAAATTTAATTTAATGTCAACATCAAATTGTGTTGTTGCATCTTTCCTTACTATCTTATATTAATATAATCATCGTTTTCTTGTTGTGCTTGTTTTGCTTTATATGTAGTCTAATTGAAAGAGATTCTTTTCAAATTATATCTTTCTATCCTTTCTATCCTAGGACCACACAATTTTCTACAATCACATTTCCTTTACCCCCTTTCTACGTTATTTGCTCAACAGGCGTTTCGACCTAGTTATCGAGTTATCGACTATCGATTACTCTTATTAGGTTTGTCGGACAGCACTAGCCGCTCATTGGAGGCGGGGTTGACAAGTCGATTGCTGGCATTAAATGCAGTGCGTTAGCTATTTACTATCGATATCTAGGTTTGCTACTTAGGTGTTCCTGAGTTTATTAGTTTCTGATACTAATAAAATCAGTACCTCTACTTTTAATGAGACTAAGAAGTAAGTAGTTTGGACCATTTTTTTCGAGAATTTTGTGCTAGACCCGGCGTCCATAGTATTCTACGTCAATGGGTATTGCTAAAATTCAGTTTCTTCTTTTACCAGTAAATAATTACCCAATCTTTATTCAGCTACTACAGCTAATTTGCGATATTATCAAAAACTCAAATTGAAATGGCTTTTAGGTTTAGGACATGCATTTTCCTACTAACGCAAAGTAACCTATTAGGCACTGTCTCCAGCTATAAAATGAGATTTCCGCTGTCAAGCCATTAAATAATTAAAACAATAAAGAACTAATCTTGGAAATCAAATCTTCCGAACCGGTTAAATCCGGTTTTAAAATCTTATAAATTATCAACGCCCTGTACAATCGATGTCAAGCAATGTAAACTAACTTATTTTATTACACTTGTAAGTTAAGTAGGGATGTTACGTAAGTAGTACCATATCCGAAAATACCAAATAAGTATCCGATGAAAATGAATAAATAAATCTGAATGCGAAATAAATTTTATATAAGTATTATACTTTATCTGATAATGCTGATCATAAAAATAACATAAAACTAAAAAAAATCCCTTATTGGGCTCCTAAACCAGTCAAGTCTAAACGTCCAGAGCCGGTACATAATTGGCACAGTTCTGATTTTACAATAGCAGTGAATAAGGCTTCAAAATTGAGCACAACATGACAGGTTTCGCCATAAAATATTGAAGTAGACTATCCTAAAGACAGTTCATGCAGACTGCTCGGTTGGACTTGGAAGCCCTTGACGCCAAACGCCAACACAGCAAGACCCGTCCCAAACCCACGTACAACATACAATTCAACTGGCTAACTGTACTGCTGTAGCTACGTGTGACAAAATATTTAAAACAATAAGATCACATTAGTTTCATGTGCTTGGATTTTCCAGCCACATCTGAGCTCATGCCATTCGTTGCTAAGCTCATCACTTGAGAACGATTGTACAGAGTTGGCTAATTCTTTGAATTGAATTAATGTTTTAGGTGAAAAAACATTCGTAGTGTGTGTCGGGAAAAAACATGCCGGGCACAGCTAGTTTTAAATGAATATCCATTTTCAGATCCGAAATATCTTTCCCGTGACATGCCTATTCATCTCTAGTACGGAAGGCGTAGGAGTAACGTTACAAATGATAAAATTAATGACGCCTTATCACAATAATCATTAATGATATTTTTGGATCGAGAATCCCAAATGAACGGGTCACGATTTTACGATAAATAGTTTTGTTTATCGTAGGTGTTTGGATGTTTACATTAAATTAACTTATTACCTACTTTTTTAACCCTTTACCGTGCAATGGTTAATATGAGATTCTTCTTAATAAACTGACAGTTTTTCAAGGGAATGGTATGATCCATAAAATTGGATAACTGTCTCTAAGTATGTAAAACGCAAAAAAAATATCTCGATTCTCGATGTTGGTGTAATAGAGAAATTTGATCAGTTTGATGGTCAGATCATGTCTTTAAAAAACCGTCAGCATATTAAGAAGGACCCTGTATACTTATACCAGTACTGAATTCTAAAAATTATTAGTTTTTAAAATGTTGATGTGCCCTTACAGGGTTTACCTATGTGTGTGCCTAAACTGTACTTTTAAGATCTCATGTAACCATATAATGCAATAAATTATTATGAATCTTGAAAATAATAAGCCTTTGTCATAATGTTGTAAGTTAGTCAATTTACAAAGTATAGGTGCCATGCCTGATAAAGTGTTAAATACCTATTGGTGATACTAACAATTTCATAACCTGTACGCATTTCAATATCAAAGTAGGAAATGGGAGATACTGGGCTGGAAAGATTGAGAATCCTCAAGAATTTACCATCGACTCGATAGAAGAAGAAGAAGAGAAATGTGGTGTTGAACAGAAACATACGTCTAGGTTACGTCAGTAATAAATAACTGACCAAATCAAATGGGGCGAAACAATTGAAAAGGCGAAAAGAGAAGCTAAGATAGAATCATCTCTAGTCTAGATACATCTGCACTTTCCTAAAAAACAACGCTCCAAAGCATAACCAAAATAAAAGCAAGAGTTCCTTCGAATGAATGACAGTCGAAATGAAAATATTTTTACGCAATGGCAAAACTTTACAAGACATTAAATTGGGAAAAGGGGGTTGACACTCAATTAAATGTGACAGCCACTTTCAATTTGACATAGATATCGGGTTGACACAAGACACGAGGCACTGAAGAATTGGTTTCCTTTTCTGTTATGTCAAAAATAATGATACGTACGTTGTTAAGTGAAATGAATGAATTAACGATTCCATTAACGGTGTCCAATTAATTCTTCAGTCTATTTTTTTTGCTCTTACTATTGAAACGAAATGAAGTAGGTTTATTGATACATGACAACATAATATTGATATTGCTGATGCTTTAATAATAGAAGCGACGACATAGCTAGTGTATTACCGGTATCTGTTAAGAATGACATTCTCTAGAGACTCCAAATAATGTATTTGACATTGAATAGCTTAGCATAGCGTGAGTGATATAGATATCAAGAATAGCGTCTTGAACACTATGTACACACGGCGACTGATCCGTCGCTGTGTGTACACCATACTTGAACTCTATGTTCATGAACATAGGGTTCAACTATGAGTAGATTGATCTATCGCCGTGTGTAAAACATTCTCCTTAGAAACTTTAGTAGGAAAAGTAAATCTCCATCATAATGGCCATCTAATTTAATGCATAATTTGTACGGTAATAAATATCGCAGCTTTCGTGCATTTATTACATGCTTTCGATAAAATACTTTGCCCACGTGACGAAATGTATTCGTTTCAAATCGATTCACAACTAACAAATGATTATGATCAGAGAACACATACAAATAGTATGATAGCTAAAATTGGAACAAAAATAGGAGAAATATCATAATTCCCAAGGAAATGGAAATCGTCCTTTTCTATTGTAGCATTTCTTACAAAATTTAAATTTACCAGTTTGTACTTGCACAAATATCCAAATATGTTGAAAGTTCTGAGTTTGAATCATATATGTATACACTACTTTTAGGATATGTCTATGTCCAGTGAGGTTGTATATGACTAGGTATTATGTTATATCAAATCAATATTCAACTCCAATCATATATTTCCTCCTCTTGATTGACTGTTATTATTCATTTGCACATTACTAACATTCATAATTCATCAACCAACATTTTACCAACTCCTTAAATGTAGGTAGGTTAAGTTAATTCAATATGTATCCTCTGTATAAATAAAAATAATGTTCTATTTACATAAACGTCTGCTGTGTGTGTAAAGTCCAAACAGGTGAGGCGCAGGTAGTTAAAAGTCTGACCTCCAGACGACCTAATCGATTTGGCAAATACAAAAACTGACCTAACGTAACTGACTTTAGAGTACAAAAGGACCTGACAAAAATAATTAATGACTTAATCTATTTATAAGTAAAATCACAAAAGCTGGTCCTACACTCTCGCCATATAACCACACAATTGTCGTGTTAGACTGAGAATCGAGAGCAGGAAGACCTAATAATACCTGTCTGGTAGCTAGAGAGGTACCAGATAGCTTATCGATAAGGCGATCTAGTCGATAACGATTGACAGGCAAGTGACATGAGGCCTCGTTAGAGAAAAGCCGTTGCATCTAGATAGTTCAAAAAGTATCTGAAATAATGCTGAATGAAAGTTGATTTTAAAATGAGGTGACGTTTAATAAGATGACGTTATCGATAGCAATCTAGGTTGTGGTGAATATCATGGTCTTCGAAATATCAAAATAAACTACTAGATTATTATAAGAAAAGTATGTTTCTATTTTTTCAGTTTAAATAAAAGGAGGTTGTCTTATGGAGCAAACAAAACATTTTATTTCATTACAGTCCACTAAACATTTTATTTTATTCCACTGACTCGTATTTCTCTCATTTTCCTTTAAACAATCAATTAAATCTAGATTTACGTTCATCGACAAATAGATTACTTGTGATCCCCCATAAAAGTAAAGAAACGTCATTAATCAATTTGATTGGTCGTAACTTGAAAATAACAAGTTAGTATTTATCGATATTAGTTCTGATGTATTCGTTACATCACTAGAAGTGTAGAATTACGACCGGTTGCCTTGTATCAGTGCCTTGTATAGGCTTCTCTGCAATATGGGATAGCTTCATGGTAAATATGTTGTGGATAAAAAACGAGTAAAGAGCATGAATAAAGTTATTATCATGACATTGCAGAGTTTGCAGACTAGAAAAACACAATAGGATGCCTTTCTCAATATTTATACATACTTGCAAAAAGATGCAGTAGCAAGTTATGTTAACATTTTTATAATATCTACCTTTACAAGGATTATCATATCACCTATTAAACGTCCGATGCTGGATATAAGCCTCCCCCAAAATGGGAGTAAGGACAGTTTAACTTCTTTAACTAAATCTTTGCTATTTGGCTATAAATAATATTATAATGACAGTAAAGTTTCTGGCCGCATCTTCTCTACGACCACTGGCTTCTGACGCGGTTCTGGCTCCACCTTCTGACGCGGTGGTAAAGTTAAAAAAATTACGTCATCTGCTATTATAGCTAAGCAAGCCATGTGAAAATATTTTGCATAACAAATTTTGAGTTTGAGTTTGATCTTTTTGGTGAAAAATATACATAGGACTGACGTAGTAGTAGCATAAAACAATCAATCATCAATCAATGGTTTTTTTAACCATTGATTCATTTGTGAGAGAATCTTTCACATGCTATATAAGGTCTAACAAAATTAGTTGAAACTATTTTAAGGGTATGCTCAGACCATCAAACTGAACAACTTTCTCTATAGGACCAATATCGAAATCACGAAAAAAAAATCAGCTGTCTCATACATTTGAGTCGAGTTATGTTTGCAGTTTTGTATGGGACAGCTGATTTTTTTTCGCGATTTCGATATTGTTCCCATAGAGAAAGTTGTCCAATTTGATGGTCTGATCATGCCCTTAAAATAGTTTCAGCTAATTTTGTTAGACCTTATATATGGTGATGATAGCAATCTAGTTAAAGATGTAGTGATATCGCAAGTAATTAGAAAACTGAAAATTGACGCCTTGAAGGCAAATTCGAACGGCAATTCCTAAAAGCAATAACCGTTAAGTTAAAGCATCTCGTTTTACTTCTTAAAATCGTAAATGCCTTATCGATTCGCGAAAGGTAGTCGAAACTTGAAAGCTATGCTGATAAAACTGATTAGTCACGTTGCAAAGTTGCAAATATAATTGTAGAGTAAGTAGATATAATATTTAAAGAGTAAAAGAAACAGCTAAGACTACCAATGTTAAAGAAACGAGAAAAACATTAAAACCACGAAAACAACTGCGAAGAAATTTCCTTTAAAGGAAGGATTGAATTCATTCCAGTTTTCAAGACAGAGTATTCTCCCGTGTTCACTGGACTTTGCTGTTTTGTTTAGTGTTAACTAACAAATAAAATAATGTTTATGGTTACACAGAAGTTACAGCGCTGGAAAAGAAAGATTAAGCAAGGGTTTATTACCAGTTAAAATAAGAAGATTGATGTATAATGCACTTTTCTTTAAAACGACAAGAATCTATTCTAAATCTAAAACCAAACTCTGACAAAAGTAAAGATATAAAAACAAATCTTCTCAAGGAGTGATTTATCGGAAGAAAACATAAAAACAAAATGAAAAGCGATATCACAAATGCAAACAAAATATCCTGTGACGAATTGGACGATTAAAGAAGACATTTCATTTGAATCGACAGATATCATGCAGTATTTGATCGTGAAGTAGATAACAACGGACGCCTTTATGCTAATACAATGAAGGTGTTGATTTAACATCAAATCTCAAATCGTAACACGCTAAGTTCAAATCAGTAGTGACTCACGAAGCATTATGTCATCGAGTACGTTAACCTCAACACTGTTTTAGTGGCCTTGGTCGGTAAACCGAGCAAATGGCCAAGAATATTACAAGACAACGGTCAAACCTGATTTTGAGGGTTAAGTTATCTTTTGTGCTTATCTTAATCTTTTTAAAACCTTTGTAAGTAGACTACGTACATGATTTCTTACGGTTTTGTAACTGATCCGGCTCGAAGGACCGAGTCGTGTCACGAATAGCACAATTTTGTTGAGACTGGTTTGAAGACAATGTTACCATGTCTAATTAAATTGCCAATAGTAACACACGTTTTTTGAAGGTGGTACGTAGTATTGTTACCAAAAACACGAACTTGAAGTCTGAGATGAAAATAAAGTTGTTAGTAACCGATTTAATACTAGCAACTTAAATAATGATCTAAGCTTTAGACACGATTGTAATTTACTGTCTCAACACCAGTTCAACACTTCTGTTGCACTTGCACTTTCAAAATGTTAGTAGGACAAACGTAATAGTGACTATCAATATCAATCGGAAATCGCCTTTAGCAAGTGTAAAATATTACATTGTGAACTTGTTAATAGAAAATATATGTATACTTACTATGAACTACAATAAATTTTCAGACCCTGGTTACTTATGGCATCAAATCTTAGATATACTTACAAATGTATGTATAGATAGATAATAAAGAGTCGCGATGAGTATAATCAGTGGTCCTGCTGGCTTCGTTGTGTTAAATAGCGAACTAAGTTCCAACCAAACATGATGTATTCATCATTTATAACATTCGTGAACTTATCTTTGTTACAAAAATAATGAAAAGAAAAAATCTCCACCATTCAAACCAATTGAGCATAATCAAGCCCATCTTAATCTTAAACTATCTGCACTACTTTCTAACCAAAAAGATAGCCAGTAAATCTTGGCTGGTTAGCATAAACCCACGAGACGTAATTCCATATCTTAACGGCTCACAAACCACACCACAATCGGTCTTAAACCTGACAGATGCGTTTATATCAGCTGTAAATATTATGAGTTTTAGTAACTCTTTAAGTTTTAGGTGAACAGCGATAGCGAAACAGGTTTGAAACCTCATTGCATTAAGTAATACTTTGCGTTAATAACATCCAAATATAATAGAATGCTGATAAATATTTCGGGGAAAGTAAAGACGAAAAGACGATTGACTTCTGGCAGTTATGAGGACGTGTGAGAAATCTCTGTTCAAAGTGTATTTATAAGTAGTTTTAGCCTATACGATCCCACCGCAAGTCAAAGGCCTTCTTTTTGTATTTATCATAATTTGCATTTTTATACGTACTCTATTTTCCTCTTACATTCCTAATAGTTACTTAGATTTCCTTTTCAATAGTTTTCAAAGTTTAGTTTGCATTAACTTCAATGGACCTTATTTCGCTAATTAGCCTAAGAGTAGGTCCTCTAGGAAAATCACAAATCTTGACAAGACCTCCAGCGATGACCCAAAAACTGGCCACTAAAACTCAATCACCTCCAACAGTCTATACCTTAGACGGGTCAGTTAGAAAGCCTCCACGCAGTGCTCGGGTAGGTGCAATAGCTAGACCAAGAGCCCGCGGCTTCGAAAGTGCGGACATGAGAATTACGATTTCAATTGCCAACGCTTACCGTTTCCTTACCATGTGCTTACGTTTTGTTAGTTTAAACTTTAGCCAGTTTCATGTTAGATTCTTTGAATTTAATTATGAGAGTCGTTTTTGTCGCCGTCATCGTCGTCGTTTGTGCATCTTATTACAGTGAAATGTAATGTTTTGTAATGCTATCCGTGATTATCTTTGTTTTTCTCATGAAGTTTATAGGAGTAAAGTTTTCGTAACTGAGAATTAGAAATTAGATCATTCTGCGTCGTTTTCATTCCTTGTATTTTATTTTACTCACTTCTTTCCTTTTGCATAATATTTATTTGCATAGTAATTTAGCATAATAATATGATTATGATTTATTATCTTGTGGAGCTTATAATTAAGTGTGTGTATTCAAATAATTATAAATCAAATAATTATAATGATAGATAATTTGAATCTAACCATTATTTCATATTTTTTTAGCATACTGCCTTTGGCACCGCCTAGAACTGGTCTGAGCAATAAAATCTCAAAAAAATTACGTATAATACTCTATATAATGACGACTCAAACGTATATGTCATGTTTTCTCTGAGTATATAATTATTTTCTCTTCATTTTTGTTAATGTTTTGTTTACTAGGCAAACCAGACCTCCACGATCTTTAAGAGTTATTAATTATCGTATTATCTTCATCCAAATAATTTATGTTATTATTATTGTATCGATACACTGCATATTTTAAATTTAAAAGATAGTTGGTAGTTGTAGCAAATCTTGTGACTACCCCGATAGGGATTAGGATAATGAGTTTATGTATTTTATGCATACAAGGTCCTTCTTAACATGCTGACATTTTTTTAAGGGGATGATCAGACCGTCAAACTGAACAACTTTCTCAACGCAACCAACATCGAAATCGCAAAAAAAATCAACTGTCCCATACGTTTGGCTAGAGTAGGTTTGCGGTTTTGTATGGAAGAGCTATTTTTTTCGGGATTTCTATGTTGGTGCCATAGAGAAAGTTTTTCAGTTCGACGGTCCGATCATCCCATTAAAAAAGTGTCAACATATTAAGAAGGACCCTATATGTATATGAAATCATTTTTATATTTTTTTTCATATTTTCGAAAAACCATAGTAACATCCAAACTTGTAACATTTTGTTCTAATAACAATTTCCAACTTTCAAGTAATTACCATTTTATGTTCTACACCGTCTTCGTGGTTTATTGTATTCAGTTACTCTGCTGGTTTTACCTCTGATTGCTATTTAGTACCTGTTTGATTAATTATTGTATTAAATTTACCTATTGCTTTACAAATTAATCTTTGTTATGCACATTAATCTTTACCTTTGGTGTAAAAGGTGTAATCAATAGTAGTAATGAGCTGTTTCATAATTGTTTTGTTTATTTATATGATTTGGTACAACATTTGTAGATACATACTTATAAATAAACATCTGTAGCTCAAGCATGCGTTTATTATTTGCCATCTTTTAGAACTTGAAAATTTTTAAGTATTATTGATTTTTAAACATGAGCCATGTTGTGCTATTTCGAATCAAATTAAAGATGGCGAAATTGGATAACGCAGTTCCCCGGTTTGGAGAAGTACGGGTTCAAGTCCCGCCCGAGACAAATTTTTCAATCTTTAATTTGATTTGACAATTTTTGTATTGATAATCAGCTATTCTTTTATTTTATTCTTAATTTTATTTGGAACCAATAATATGTTTATACTATTTAACAATCAGTTGTTTTCAAGCGTTCCATATTTGTGACGTTGCGCTAGAAGACTTGAACTTCAGCTTCTGTTTTGTTGTTATAAGCATTTTGCTCATTAAATTAAAAAAAACTCTACCTACACGATTTCCCACACTGATCAAATTCTTAATCAACAAAACAATTCACTTGTTTAACTGCATTTTAAACAAGCATTTTAAATCGTACAAGAATAATATTAGCAACCTTGACAACCGAAGGTATTCCTGCCACGCGCCAGACAAACCGGGAGTAATTCAAGAGATGCGTGCGCGCTGGCTTCTATCCCGAGGGATACGGAACATTCCAAGCTACAAAACATGGAATGCATTGTTAATGAGATCTGTTTTTGGATGGATTCCTTTTGGTCTTAGAAGTTTAATGAGATGGTTGTTAGATGTAATTTATCATTGGGTTCTGTTATTAATATAAAGATATTATTGTGAATTGTTATAAAGGTCTCGGAAATTTTTAGTCTTTAAAAAAATTTTTGTTTCCAGAATAAGATTTTTCTTGGTTTGGTGATTGACTGATTTTGGTTGGTTGGTGATTGGTTGATTTTCTTGGGTGATTTATATTACTTATTTTAGGGGACTTATGCGAATAATGATGACGACGACAAGCTTTCATCAACAATGGCATTGATCTTAATTTATACAGGGTGAAATTGATTTTATTAGCATCCTTTTAAACTAAGAGTCCACCAAACTGAATAACTTCCACTATGGGAGCAAACCGATCGGAGCAATTGTTGGATTATTTTTTTGCTCCGATCGTTTTGCTCCCATAGTGAAAGTTGTTCAGTTTGATGGGTAGACTCTTAGTTTAAAAGGATGCTAATAAAATCAATTTCACCCTGTATAAATTATGATCAATGCTATTGTTGGTGAAAGCTTGTCGTCGTCATCATTATTCGCATACGTCCCCTAAAATAAGATATCAATTTCACCCTGTATAGCATATTGGCATAGCTATATCTTATATCTCAGTCATAGATAATAAATTTCTACTGTAACATTTGTTTTCCGTTTCTTCTTTTATTAATTTTTGTTTTTTTATGTTTTCCAGGTAAGAGAATCAATCAAATGAAAAAAACATAACCCTCCTTCTGGCGCAGTCGGGTATTTATCTCTGTTCAAGGGTAAGAAAAGTGGTACTTACAGGTAGTTGAGGTGTCAAATCATTACATAATTTTTTTAATATTTTCGTCTCAGTCTTCGTAGCAAGACCCAAATGCTAAGACAAAACGAAAATTGTGTCATTGTTTTTACATTTTCTGATGCTATCTTATTTTCTATGTTTATTTTTTTTTATTTATTTATTTTAACACTTTATTGTACACACGGAAATATAAATGAAAACACCATAATAGACAATTACAAAGGGCGAGCTTATCTCTAAAGAGATTTCTATCTATATGTTGTTTATTTTGATATAATATTTGAATGCTGGCATTATATTACTTAAGTTAGAAACAAGGTACTTGATAATTGCAGACACGAGCACAAAGGCTTATACTTTTTACCGTCTCGATATCAAACTCAAGCATAATTTACGCGACACTTGTTCCTTTTATGTCATATTCTCTATTATGGAAACTTAGAACAAGGACATATAATTTCCGTTACGTATACGCATTTATGGCAACTTGCATAACATTACAAGTATGTTAATAATGTACGTAATTATATTATTAATTACAGTAAATTACTTCATAGCAGCTGGCGCTAAAACTACCATTTATACTCGCGAGGTTATGCAAAAAAGAAAAACAAACTATGTTGAATTAAATCAAGAATAATCCGGTACGTGTAGGTATGTTTATGTTTTGTTGTAGCATGTATGATATATATTATTATTTATATGTTATTTATCTATGTACCTTTAATTATATGTAATATGTATGTATTTATGTATTTGTTGTATTCACTTCCTTTTCACCTATAATTTTGTTTTTTATAACACCGACCCGTTCTTTGTTATATTTCCTCTACCCTAAGGTTGTCTGGAAGAAATCGCTTTTTAGCGATAAGACCGCCTTATTTGTACCATATTCAGTTTATGTTTCCTATTGTGCATTGTATTTTCTTTTGGTGTAAATAAAGTATATTTCATTCATTCAAGAATAACATAACATCTTGCATTAATATTAACCCTGATTGGTTAACTCAGCATTGTATTAAAAATAAAAAAAAACAATTGGTATAATACTCACAGAATAGTATTAACCTATGTAGATAATATTGGAGCCTCTTATGATGACGTATAATATTATATTTTATTAATCAATACAACTACATACATCGGCGGGCAATACTCTGCATCGAGATGTAAATAGCTATAGTTATTGGATATCTAGTATGACGCACTATAAGGAAACAAATAGTTTTCCAGTCTTTTTTATATCATATTTACAGGTATATTTCCTTTCCTGAGATTATCTTCTAATCAATGTTTCTAAAAATATACGTACCTATAAACAGAAAATCTGATAAAGAACTACTATTATGGCTTCTTTACGCAACAAAAAGCCTTCATTCTGGACTACCAGATTAAAAGCCAAGAATAAAAAATCAATTCAATGACGCATTTTATCGGAAGCCAAACAATCTTGCACATGTCGAGATTTCCTTTTGTTATGGAACTTTATAATGATAAAGAACTACTGACTCATATCGACACTTTTCATCTAGATAGACAGTATGGCTTCGTAATAATATTCAGATGTACGCACTAAGCAGCTGCTAAGCTAAGCTGCGATCCATAGCATGCCCAAAATTTTTTTTTAATATCTAACTATACCTTTTCTATTATAATCCAGACTTGGAATGGTTTTGGAAATTTCAAGAATACTGAGTTCAAAGTTCTTCATCTATTACTTCTAAAGAATACTTACAGCAAGTCTCATAGACCGCAAAGCATTATATTCATCGCCCCCATATCGCACGCCATGCCTTGATTAATGAGGTTATTGGCCCCCAGGCTCATCGCTGTTATATCCTGCTAAAAGCAAAATCAGTATGCAACTCAGTACATTGGCCTTTGAGAACTGTATTCCAAATGGCAATCTTCTAAATGCATAAAAGTTCAATGTGGGCCTTTCGTTTTTTGTCCTTGCATTTGCATTTGTATCTATGGTCTTCATCTTTAGTCTTGTTTTGCCGTTTGTTTTGCTTCAGCATTATTTTATGTGTTTGTTCATTACTAAGCAGGAACATCATATTTTCATTATTCATTATTCATTTAAGTTATATTTTTTTATGTATTTTAGGTTAAGGTATTTATATTTTATTTATAATATGGGCCCGTGATAATTTTATATTGTACTGTTGCCTGATGCAAATCAATAAATAAAAATAAAATAAAATAAAAAATTATTTACCTAATTTCTGACAAGTACCTACTCGTACTGAATAAGTTGTATTTTAATACTTATATCTTCATAGTCCTTTGCAGAATCACATGTATTTTACCACTGTCTTTTATTATTTTGATTTAACTATCAGATTTAGAGGAAGCAATGAAATTGCAGCATCAAGAAAATCGAAAATCATTCCTAAAAATTCTCGAATGTATTTTTTTTTTTGAAGAACAACAGCTTTTGACACATTACAATTTTGGATAGCTAACAGAAAGCCAATCATACTCATGGGTCTTTGTGATCTGTGGTCTTCACCATGGTCTTGTAAATATATTTCTATATTTCTATTTCTATAGAAATTATAATTATATTTTTCTGAACTGGTTTGTCACTGTCTTGATAAAATAAGATAAAATTGTTTTTGCAAGTAACAAGTGAGGAGCATGTGTATTCGAAAGGCGTTAATATTTACTTGTTATATTTAACACCCATCAGTGGCTGCTACTTAAACAATATTTATCTTTGTACATTTTCACTACCATAAACCCTGAGAGTGGTCAGAATGCTTAACATTTATGTACGTTTAAGTAAGTGTTACATATTTCAAGAATTTGTTATCAGGGTCGACGACTTTATCTTTATTTCAGAGTTATTACCACGGTTTATTCATTAATTATGTTTTTAAGTGGTGGTTTACATACATTTTCATTACCATTTAAACCACATCATTATTTATGCTACTCTGGTAACCAGCTACCATAAGGGACATAAATCTTAGAATCACCTGAGGTATAATGTTTCTGATTCTAAAAAAATCTAAGTTAGCGAGAAACTATGCTAAAAATTACCCTTTATATAACTGCACGTATAAAAACACAGTTGTATGTTAAAGCAAGGATTCTGACCACCCTAAAAAGGACTGTCACTGGATGTTTATAAAAGTATGTGTACTTATGTAAGTTTTACGGTAAATAACATTTATGGTGTGCAATAAAAGCTATACTATGCAGTAGGGTAAAATTTAGTAATTAATATAATAAATATACATTCACCATTATTTACACCAAACACAAAATACAATAGGAGAAAAAACTGATTATGGTACAAATAAGGCTAACGATTATAAAAACGTTTCATACTACAAAGGTACTAATGGTATCACTTATGATACCGTATAACCATACAAACCATATAAAAGACTAGCAGTCAGTTGCAGAAAGGCTCATTAGAGTTAATCCTCCATCAAATCTCTTGTTATCTTTAACTACGTCAACGCAACAAAAAGTCCCAATTTTAATGAGCATTTCTGCAACTGAGCGTATAGGATCAAAACAAATATAAACAAAGTCAGTCACTTAAAGTTAAAACAATTTGTTTAAAGTGACATCGCTCTAAGCCAGTGTGGTACCGTGGAGAAGGTTGACAACATAATTATGGCAATCTCAGATGTCACGAAATCGGAGCACGTCGAGTCACGACTAATCACCCAGTTTCTTGGACTTCTAAACTAAGAATTGGAAACTAGGTCTTAATAAGTGTTTGATGGCATAAAATTATAGTTATTGAGTCGTGTTTGAGATTCTTAAGATAACTTAATTAGTTGGAAGATTGTTGTGAATACTGATTCTATTGTTTCTCTTCGAACTGTTTTCTTTTTCCTGTTTCACTGCATATTTTTTGATTTTATAGAAATTATATGAACGAATACTATGAATTCCATTAGAATTTTATTATGGAATAACGCTAGTGTATTTATTTTCAACCATAATTATTGCAGTAGCAAGAATTCTTCTTCTTTTCGTGTCAATAATGATCTACGATGGAGTTTTCATATATTGTTGGCCAGGTATTTGGCAAAACTGACATTAGTCTAGAATTTATAGTTATTATTGTTTTGATAGTTTCGATACGAAGATTTTAGACTAGAAACATTATTAATATACCTATTTTTTACAACATAAGCACTGAAGCTTGAATTCCGATTAGTATAAAATTTACATGTTCAAAATGTTTTTCGAGTGATGTCACCATTTTATTTCCATCATTTGCTTCTATTTAACTCAATCTACGTCTTCAGCAATGTCATAAACAAGACATAACCGATTAAGGCAATTCCTTTTCAATTTCAAATCGTCTCGTGTGGTCTTTCAATCGGCTCTCACAATATTGGTCTCATAAATAACATCAATATTGCTGCACCTAAACACGAAGTCCCATCTAACAATTCATTTTCTTATCTATGACCTAGGCATAAGAGTTTTGTTACAAGACGACTTATTGGGAGACAAAAGCCAGTTGGAGACACATTGTAAGCATCACAGTAACACATTATGGATCATAAAATACAATTGAGCGTTGATAATGGGACACGCCTTCTTGTCGACACCTATGAAGTAGCATTTATGAACTGGTATGCAAGCTGGATTAATTTTATTGTAAGATAGGCTTGGTGCTATGCTAGCTCCAAATTTGTATAGACTGCATAGACCGGCTACAATGAAAAAAGGGTTCAGGTTCAGATATTTATTGCAAGTCTTAAGTTATTGGGATGTTATATAATATAAAATAGGTACAGGTGACGTCCTGTTACAAATATCAGAGCCACTAGTTGTCATATTAATAATTACTTAATTATTCATGGTTCAAATCCGCACGAAATCTTTTTTTCTTTATTGCGTCTTGTTGCAAGAGTAGCGTAAGTTGCTGTTGTGACTGTTGTCCATACAAATTCGTGCTCGGACAAATTTTTTTTATTGTGCCTGTAGCGTTTGGTTCGTCTGAATGGAGCCTTATGTTTTAATGAAGATTGTTTTGCAAAATTCTACGTTAAGTCCAATCTAAAAGTGTCAACCTCGAGATATCAATTTTACCGTTTTAAAAGGTAAATTAGCATGAATCATTTACGCGTATGCAAATTTATTTTAATACTGTTATTGAAATTTGAAATGCAATATGGATTTTAATTGATATATACACTTATTCAAATACTCAATTTTCACTTACATGTTGCTTGCCCATGATTACATCTGGGGTCGAAAAGGGACTAATTTCGACCTAACTTCAACGTATCGAAAGAGACAAATTTTTACGACAAATAGAACAGCGCTTCTGTCACAGTATAAGAAAGAGTATATAATACTACATACAACGGACACTCCCCACCAAATGCAAACATTTTTTTTTTCGTATTGACAAATACAGCATTGCTCAGGGAGCATCGACTGCTTATTACTGCGGACTATGAGGGGACCACACCAGTGACGGCGAAGCGCCCTGGTAGGTCTACCGAACCAATGCATCAGCTTAAGCAACCTGCCCAAGGGGCACCCCTAAGGGGTACGGACCTCGGCAATGGGCGTTGCTGGGACTACGCGGACTACGATTGAGTAGTGGGGATCGGTGAGAATAAATGCAAACAACAGTGGACGCTGTTAAAGTATATTTTTATTTGACTTTCTATAAAAAAAATGTGTTTCTGTTGTCCATAAATGGAACAACCTAAATAAAGTTTTCAAATCTAAATAAGGATGACTGCAGATTTTAGCAACACAAACATTTGTTTTCAACAAGCTCTATCTAAGTCAAATTTAAACTAGGCAAGACACCTAATATCCAAATCATTGACTTCATCGTCCTGATTGCCCATAAGAGGCTTGAATAAAAATAAATCTGTTTTATTACGGTCCATTAACATATTTTGTTTACATTTTTGAATACAGAAATGAAAGAAACTGTATCAACGGATCATCATTTATGTTTTTGACGCTTCTTTTGTATTCTAATCTCTCAATTTTATTGAGTCGACGAAAATGTTTTCAGCTTTGTGGCGTTACAAATAAGGGTGTGTGAAGAAGATTGTGACAGCAAATTGTTTGTTAAAAGTTGTAAGTTAGTGTGACAGTTAATGCGACAATTCTGAGTAACCTTCACGAATAAAATGCTTTTACGAAATGTTGATACAGTCAATGAACTAATCTGGTCATTATATTGCATAAAATATTACTGTGCTTAAATGCGTTTTTGGATTTATTGGATGCATTCAAATTTGGAGAAACAAATTTTGTAGAATAATGAAATGAGTAGATTGGACGTTAACCTAAATCTTGTTTAATGAAGTAATTTGAGAATAATTTTATTTGCATATTTTTCCCGACATTAAAATAATATGGTGATTTTTATCGAAATTAAATCTATCTATAAATTACTTTTATCATAAACATGCACCTACAAGTACATATTTTTAAAAGGTAGATATAATAAAAAAGTTGTATGAAAGATATTGCTTTTTTGTTTTAGTTGAATTCATTCTCCCTTCTATTACATTTTATTTATGATCAGTAGAACACCATACAGGCAGGTATGAATATGAAAAAATATATTGCTAGCAGTCGTCTGTACGTAAATAATGTTTCAAATAATCATTATGTGAGGTCATAAAATTATAATAACGTTACTTCAACCCGTGGTGGACTATTAAATTTCTTACCAATTAACCTTCAATATAACCTTTTCACCAAAACTTATTCACAATTCTAACGTTATAATCCCTTAACCTATAGTTTTTGTACATTCATTCCTTACTTTGTCATAAAAAGTGACATTAAAAGGATCGTGGTAAAGACTTCGATCAAGGGATCAGGGGGGCACGCGACAAAAAAGGGGAGAGTGTGCTGAGAAGGACAATGGTATTTAATTGCCTTTGAACTTTGATAACGACACTCGACTGGGATGTTAGTACGTTCTCTAGGGAAGCATCGACTTAATTTTTATTTTTAAAATAAAACACAAGACTTTTTTGTGTAGCATTATAATCCGTTGAGTAGTTTTGTGGGATAAAAAACTAAAATGTAACATAGTTTGGAGGAGAAGGGGGGGGGGGGGGGGGGGTCATAATAGTCAAACACCTGTCACGCCAATCTTGCAATCACGATAAGCAAGCGTGAAGCGGTAATACTGCCGAGTACGAACGGAATGGTCAGCTCGCGGCCGGATTTGTTGCTCATTAGATAGACCAGCAAAAATTATCATGGGGGTCATGACCCCAATGACCCCCCCCCCCCCCTGCTTCTTCCCTAATGAATTTATTCATATCTAGTTTTAAAGAATGTATCCGCGCGCGAACAGATCTTTTATTCAATAAATTTTTCTGTTCCTTTATTAAACATATTTTCTATGATATTCTGATCCAATAGGTACGATGATAAAAACTGCCTGTTCTGCAAACTCCCAACTCTACCAAAACTAAAAACGTATTAAATATAAATAGAATTGTAATCGCAATCGATTCCCAATTGTGTCGTAGTATTCTGTCCCCGCATAAATAAAGAATATTATAGACTATTATGCGATTAATTTCCCATAGATACCGTTATCTGAACAATACATTATGAGGGAGCTTGGGAACGTCTATTTTAAACGATGGTAAAGATTATAGGATCCATTGTTCAGTTATTGGCAAGCTTAATTAATTGGTGTAGGCGGTTTTTCCCGTTCTTCCTCTATAATATTTTCTGTAGGCGTATTTGAAATGTTTCTCTGCTCTTTTATTCTTGTTTTTAATCTCATGAATGAGTACCTACCGGGGTAAATAAATAGTTGATAAGTAATATTTTTGGCAATGGATGTGAAAATCAAAAAGCTTATTTCTGAAAATATTCTCAATATAATAAAGATTGATTAAAAAACAACACGTGTGATTATACATACTTTTTGATAATATTAAATAAACCTGTGGTTAAATCGAGCGTGGGAACTTAAAAATTTTTGATGCTCTCATTGACTCTCAAAAATTTTGTAATATTTCGCATTTAAAAATGTAATAAGAAGTAATTTGACCTACCTCCGTTTTGTAACGAGATTGTTTAAAATCGAATTTTATATTAATTCTTGAATGCGTAATATTGCACATTCGTGACGATATTTAAAACTCAATCTTAATACAATCTTGATAATGTTTGAATTACATTAAATATCGATTATTTTGACTTTCTTCAATTAACTTGATCACCGTAATCTTCCATTTAGCAATTTGTTAAACGATTTTTCGTTCCAAATTCGAAACATTATTCGGATTTTTTTCTTCTAAATATTTTTTTCCATGTGGTATTTTAAGTGAGATGCTTTTAATCCATAACTTACTAGCCCAGTCATTTTACAGTTTGAGCCGGGACTAATTAATAATTGATATTTTTTTTCGGTATAGTATTTTAGAGACAATTTGAGCTACTAAATGTACCAACATTTAAAAAAAATCACGTCAGCAACAGTTCCAGTTTTAAAATTTAGCTATTATCTTGTTCCAAAAAACCTGGAAGAAAAATTTTTGCACTTATGAAGAAAAATTTTTGGCTTTACATAATTCAAACATGGTGTAAATATTTTTGGCTACTTAGAAGGTTTTGAAATATCCATTCGTATTTTCTAATAAATACCTCAGTTTTTAAATTTCAATGCCTATTTTATTGCTAAAAAATAATTTATATTGTTAAATCTAAGTCAAATGAGTGCATTGGTATTAATATTATTAATTAAAAAGCATTCTGGGAAACGCAATTTTGATTTCTATGTTGCGTGGCGAGTTTTATTTTAATATGATTTAAGATAGTCCTTTTGTCCCTACATTTGTCATATGATTATTTGTGGTTGGGCTATTAGCAAGCAAGGGTCGTTATAACACTGAGACCAGCGCTGGTCCTTTGTGTTCGCCCCAAGCTCACCCATATTTTACGCATACCTCCGAACTTATGGTATTTTCTTTTCATCCTCGGAATGCAGGTTTCCTCACGATGTTTTCCTTCACCGCCGAGCTAGTAAATGAGTTGTATTTAACAACCGTACATAAATTCCGAAGAACTTGGTGCCGGTTCCTACATGGTGCCGGTTACAGTTTAAAAGTCCAATTAATAATTACTCCCTACCCCGCCCAACAAAACTCCGTAAAATGACTGGGCTATTACTGTGTACTGTGTAATCACGTAATTTCACTAAAATAAGAAATACTAATATGTATACATGATTATTGTCGTTTAAGGAATAGGTTATTACTTTCATAGTTGCACGGGTTGCACCACTACTCTCTGTCCATGCCCATGGTCCAACTAGTTGGATCCCGAAACGATTTTTTTCTTTAGTAGTAATAGTAGAACTACCGGCTGAGGTAGAACTAACACATGTAGGCAATCTTTCCATTGTCCTACTGGTAGTACCACGGGAAACAAACGGTTATTTTACCACATACTTCTTTCAGAGTCTCGTTTATTCTTTTCGCTTCATCTTATAAGTAACTATTATAAAACTGTAACAGAAGTGTGTCTATACATTGAAGATATTAACAAAAAAAAGTTACGATATGGTTTTTAGGTGTTCTTTATTCCGTTTTATCAATTTTTGGATTGTTTGTCTGTCTGTTAGTTTGTTTGTTTGTTTGATCAAGCATCACGCAAAAACTACTGAACCGATTTTGATGAAACTTTTTTTGTTTGATAGCTTATGATCTGACTTAAAATCTGGTATTTAATTTGTGATGACGAAGTCGCGGGTTAACTCTAGTCTTTTGATAAAACTTTAAAAAAAATCTGACTTGGAATCAAGGTATTTGACCAAATAAATAACGGAGAGAGTATCATTAAGTTTCATTCTTATCTCATCATCACAAGCTACCGTTTTGCATTTTGAAGCTAAAATATTATTTTTATACTATAAAACAAGGTTATAGCGGTAAAAATAAAAAACCTAATATTAATAACTTAATTTTCGTTTATCTTTTTTTAGTGCTCATTTTGGCGACAACCGGTAAATATAAAGCAGGATAATGTTTGTTAATTTTTTATAAAGCTAGAATAATATAGTTGCTAGCTGATACTGAACAACATTCCCTAAGAAATCTATTGGAAATTAGCAACAAAAATGTTGGTCCATTCTAAATGCTATCAGCTGATCGAACACTTTGTATTAAAAGTTAAAAAAAATTTGCGAATTTTCGTTTCTTCCTTTGGGAAATTTGTTCAGTATCATAGGCTTAGATTAAAGTCAAATTAATTGTTAGGGCTTATGCGAACATTTTAAACCAGAAAAATGAGGCAAAACAAATGACAGTTTAACTTCAAATATGTACCGAGATGACAGACTAAGTGTGCTAGTTTGTATGGACCAAGTTGTGTGCTTCAACTTAACGCGCTTTGGGCCTATCCATTAATTTTACTTTGATCTAAGATCATAGATACAATCACCCCTTAAAGTAATGCAACTGTTCACCCTAACACCCTGTTCTATAATCTATCTGGTAGCATTGCTAGAAACAATTCTTGTCTTAATTTTTAAGAGAGTCAAACTTAGAAATTATAGTAAATTACTGGTAAAAGAAAGGTAGTTTATTCAAAGGTTTTTTTCTGATTAACTCCTAAGTAACTGACGACAAATTGTCGCCAATCGCCAAAGCGCCTTCAGAATTTTTCTTCCATAATTAACGTCAAATGAAGTTAATTCCACACTAATTTAATGTTAATATCGGTATGATATTTAATTACGTCCCCTTGACACTTTAAAAGCCACCTGCGAAGTTTAAAAAAAAGAGAGAAATAAAAAGAAAACATTATCTGCTTCGTAAACTGTTGCATTTTAATGGTTTCACGAAATCGCGGTTTAGTAATAAGGGTTCTCGCTATAAAGTCGTTTCAAAATTGTTTTCTTAAAGTTAAGTAGAGTTTTAAATTTAGAACAGAATTTTTGTGCAACCGCGAGTTAAGTACGAAATCCTCTTCAATATTAATTGTGTCGTTTAGTTGAGTGATATTTTATTTAATAAATTTATGGGTACACAAAACTGACAGAAATATGTTAAGAGGCTATGTGAAAAAAATAGAATTCTTCAAAGCGTCATTATATTATGAAGTACTAACAGTAGGAGCGGATATGTGTTATTTGAACATATAATTGAAGTTTTGATTAGAGCCAAAACACGATTAAGACACATTTTCTCGATAGAAAAAGAAGCCAAAGTAGCCTCCGTCTTTAACGATAAACGCTTGGAACTGCTAAACGGTGAATAATAGAAACACGAGACTTGATTTAAAAAAAGAGATTGATATTTTACAAATTTTGATTAGAGCAGAATTGAACTTACATAAATAGTACAATAACAATTAAATAAAGTTTGTTTTACGCTTGCATCATTCCAGGCACGCGCGCCGCCACATCTCTTTCTCCCGCATCAGGCAGTAATATAAGCTATCACACGCCCATTTCGCTTCAATTATTTTTCGACATAGGCCCTTAATATTGCAGTCACAAACAGGGAACAGGCAAAACGATATTTATATTGTTAAAGATATTCAATCTCACGAATGCTCACTACGCTAAAGGCTTCTTGATGGCTTCGTGAGATAGAATATTTATAAATCAATAAATTGCAGAGTAAAATAATATTATCAGCTTGATGAGGAAAGCATTTCACTTAAATTCTGCATTACATAATTACGATCAAAATGAAAGGAGTATTTTGTGTGAGTTTTGGCACTATAGTTACGATTCAAGTATGTTTTGTAAAGGAAATAGCAATCAACATTATTCTTGTGTTTTATTGTAATTGTTTACAATAGGAGTCGTTGTTGTAACTGACGAAAATCGTGGGAATTGTTGTTTGATTATAAAACAATTTGTATACAATAAAAAGTTATAAAACTTTTTCTTTGTGCTATTTTGTACCAATTAACTATAGGTCAAGTAAATTTTTGTTTAGATTTTATGTAGGTTAACTACTACAAAAAAGCACACAGTTTAAGTGTCTTTGTTTGTTTTGTTAAGACTTTTAAAATTTCTATACTTTCAAATATTCTCATGGGTTATTGACACGTCCATTCATATGCTGCACCAGGACATTCGATTTTCGATATAACGCGACCGTTTCGGTCCGAACTTCATTGTAATATAGTTGACATTGGCTGAAACCTCAAAAAACCGGCCAAGTGAGAGTTAGCGCTCTTACAGACGAGCGACACTTTGCGGAGAGTCCGCCACCGTCGCGCGACCGTAATGTCTAAGAGCGACCTCTGCCACCCACGCACGGCGACAGCAAAGTGTCGCTCGTCTGTGAGAGCCCTTCGACTCGCGCAGTCGCGCAGTTGAGAGTACCGTACCACCACAAAATATCCGCTAATTCGATCTTGGTCCCATAGAGAAAATTGTTCAGTCTGGTAGTCTGAGGATCCCCTGGCCTTAAGGCCAGGATATCCCGAACCACCTGTTTTTGATAAAGCTGTAAACATAGTAATATTCGTTTTTATGATTCGCAATAAATATATGTTTTAGTTTAATATACTTTCTTGATTATTCAACGGTTCAAAACACGATACTTGTAACTTGCCTCGATAAAAAAAAATCACAAAGATAGGATGTTTTTGATTGTTTTTCTTGTTTTACTTGAAGATTATCAGGTTTTAAGTAACAATAATCACATGTAAAATAGGTAATAACATATCAAAGAATATTTAACGATTACTTTTTTAAATAAATGTTTTAATATTTTTAAATTTCAAATTATATAAAAGATCCTGTGATCCTGCTTTCAATTAAAGTGGGATGGATAATTGCAAACGTATGCTTGTAAGAAAGAGACGCTTGCACTGGGATAACCTGCCCTTAAAAAGACTGTCAGCATATAAACACTATTTACTTATCAAAACCGTTTTTCCTTTAAGAATAAAACTTTTCCGTACATTTTTTAAGCATGCAGTAAGAGTTTTTTAAACTCATAAACACAAAATAAGCAGTAACCCGTGGGAGTCTTACAATTAATGATATTACTAAAAGTAACTTAAGGATTTCAACAACTTGAAAATGCAAAGTAAAAGTAAAGACAATACTTTGTACAGAGAGTTACAAAAGTTGTGCATACACGATAGATTTTACTTTTAAGCATATTAATAGATTATTATTAATCTAATTATGAAAATGATTAATGCATGATAAAAAAATATAATATATAAGGTCTAACAAAATTAGGTGAAACTATTTTAAGGGGCTGATCAGACCGTCAAACTGAACAACTTTCTCTATGGGACCAATATTGAAATCGCGAAAAAAAAATCTACTGTCCCATACATTTAGGTCGAGTTGGTTTGTATGGAACAGCTGATTTTTTTTTCGCGATATCGATATTGGTCCCATAGAGAAAGTTGTTCAGTTTGATGGTCTAATCACCCCCTTAAAATAGTTTCACCTTATTTTGTTAGACCTTATATATGTGCAGTTAGAAAAAAAAAATTCCCATACAAACTGCACCATGCGTGAGGCTTACTTTGAAAGTCAACCCAAAAGCCACCCTGCTGAATGGTTGAAGTGTCATAATTGGAGTAAAGTACAAAAAGAGTTTACGCATTTCGACACACGGAGACAGACAGACATTTTTCGATACAGACAGATAATAGCAATAATAGCATTGACCAAGAACTTTTTTGCTTACGCTAACGTATGACTATAGCATGAGATAGCTATTATATTGTCATACAATTTATATGAAAATTGCCACCGCAATTTACAGCCGTGTAGTAGGTACAAAAATGTGGTTACGTCGATAAGGACAGCAATAAGGTAGCGATTTCCTTTTTTTTAACCAGAGCTTTGCTATATTCATCTCTTATTCTCTCATTCTATTCCTCCCACGCCTAGCCCACTTCATCCAACTGCTGGGCAAAGGCCTCCCCTTTCATCCTCTAACCATCTCTGTCCTGGGCATGCTTTGGCCACGCGTCATCGAAAGCATCCAGATCGTCCCGCCACCTCTTCCTAGGACGACCTGGACGCCGATGACCGTTTTCTGGGATCCAGGGCCTTACCATTCTTGCCCACCTTTCCTGGTGCATTCGACAGACATGGCCGGCCCAATCCCAATGTAATCTGGCGGTTTTTTCCCAAATAGTAAAAAACTATATCTGTGTAGCTCTAGCATACCTACACATGTCGTCCATGTGTCATCCTCTTGCTCTTCCACGTTGCCAAAAAAGTATACACACTTAAAAAAGTGCCTAACTTTGGTTGTGTACCGTATTTTAAACCAGTTGCACAATCAATTTTACAAAAGCCGTAAGGTTAATTTTACGAGTCGTGATATTCGATCCGTGCGCCTTAAGAACATAAAATTAATGCAAAATATTTGTTAATTATTAAAAACTTTTGGGTCAATCGTAATGACAATGAGGTAACTTTTCAATTTAAAAAAGAAAGAAGTGATGAGTTAATATTTGATGAAAGGGTTTGGAGAGAAATTACCTAATTGCGACAAGGTATTAATAAAAATAAAAAAACCGGACAAGTGCGAGTCGGACTCGCCCTCGGAGGGTTCTGTAACACCACACAATTTTACCAAAAAATGTTATTTCCCCTAGCGCGAGCTAAGTTTGACGCTTGTATGTAGTTATTGCCGTTTTTACGTTAGAGCAAAAACAAAAACTAGTTATATTTGTGGTCCAGAGATTAGTAACCTTGGCTGCCGTGCCAGGAGGTGATGGTTCAATCCCCGTCCAGGCCGACTAGTACCAATGAGTTTTTCGGAATTTTTGTACGATTTATAACACCAAAGGCGTTTCGGGTATGGAAAACATCCTAAGGTATAAATTGTAACCACTGTCCATTTACTAGTTGCGACGCGATGGGCTCACTCCCCGTCACGCTGGACAGAGTTTCGGTACTACTAGTGAAACGTGGATGTTCTGAAGTTTCAGAATATCTCTGACCATCTCGGGGAATATAGTCGTGAGCAATATGCTATGCAAACTTTTTGTTTTCTTATTATTTGTTAGCAAATCCAAAACAATATCACGTATAGGTAGGTATTCTGTGAAAATTTCAACTCTCTTCTACCAGTTACGGTCCAAAGAACCCTCGGATAGTTTATGATTACAATGATTAGGGTCCCGTTAGCACCCTTTGGGTACGGAACCCTAAAAATTGAGATTCGAGGACAAACCAATATCATATCCTGAATGTCTCACAGATTTTTTAAAAATATCTTTAATAGTTTTATAAGATTAGAAAAAAATTTAAATCTAAGGTTTCTTAACTTTTACTAGGTCAAAACAAGTAATCTACCAGGAAAGCATAGAAGAAAACAGGTTACTTTATAGTTTGTTTGGGCTTGTCAAGTGTCAGCAGTATAAAATACTAAGTCTATTAGCGTTTTGTCCCATAAGATGTCCCCTGAAGTAGCTCTTAATAGCTACGTGATAAATACGAACTTAACTTGAGTCACAGAACTTTGAAAATGGAACAAGTATTAGCGTGGGAGACTCTGGCGCATTGAAATCTACCGACTAGATCTAACTCTCGCGAAATTGGGTTCGGTAATTAAAGGCTTTGCTTATAAAATGTGATTTGGTAAGTTGCCAAAGTGATTAAGTATAGTATTGTCGCTGTTTTGTTCGTTATTATTTTGGTATCGATCAGTAAACCAATATTTCAGCAATAGAATCGTTTTATACTAACCGGGTGAGACCACGAACTGACCGACACCCTGAGGCAGGAAGCTGGGAGCGACTGGATGAAGAAAAGCAAAGATACGAATTGTGGTGAGCCTTGGGAGAGGCCAATATTCAGCAGTGGATGCTGACAGGCTGATGATGATGACGACGACGATGATTCCAAGGCAAAATAGGCCAGTCATTTGACGGTTTGAGCCGGGACTAATTAATAACTTATACTTTTTTTTCGGAATAATATTGAAGAGCCAATTTAAGCCTCTAGGCTTAATGTACCAAAATTAAAAAAAAATCACGTCAGCAACAGTTTCAATTTTTAAAATTTAGCTATTATCTCGTTCTAAAAAACCTGATGATAAATTTTTTACCATTATTACATACTTCAAACATGGTGTAAATATTTATGGCTACTTACAAGGTTTTGAAAAATCCATTCGTATTTTCTAATAAATACCTCATTTTTTAAATTTCATACCTATTTTATTGCTAATAATTTATATTGTTAAATCTAAGTCAAAGAGTGCATTGGTATTATTAATTAAAAAGCATTCTGGGAAACACAATTTAGATTTCTATGTTTCTTAGCGATTTTTATTTTAATATGTTTTAAGATAGTCTTTTTGTCACTAAATGGTGCCGGTTACAGTTTAAAAGTCCAGTTATTAATTACTCCCCACCTCTCCTAACAAAACTCCGTAAAATGACTGGGCGATTCAGCATTAAAGGATTTCATTGGTTGTCGATTTTTTAATGCGAAACTTTAATTGGCGCGCATTGGCAGTAAAACAGACTCGTCACGCCACGTTTGACAGCTAATATTAGTTCGTTGTTCCTGAAGGCAAGAACATCTTAGATGTTAATACGAAAATAAAATAAAAACTAGCATATCTTACCAAGACAAGATGTGCGTTAACTGCGATAACGCGACACTCCGTTTATATGAGGTATAGATAATATTACCACTATAATCTAGAGATTATGAGAAACAATTCGACATGAGTTCCATAACTATACGCCAACTATACGCTAACATTTTCATGCTAGCCTATTTCCCATACTAAGATTAAGGATCTTTTTTACGAAAAAAAAGCGCATACCGGGCATCCCGCGACGGCCACTTTTTCATATACTGGAACGACCAATAAGGACTTTATAAAAAACGAGCGTTAACCCGCGACTTCGTCCGCACAAATTATATACCAGATTTTAAGTCAGATCATAAGCTATCAAACAAAAAAGTTTCATCAAAATCGGTTCAGTAGTTTTTGCGTGATACTCGTTCAAACAAACAAAGACACAAACAAACAGACAGACAAAAAATCCAAAAATTTGTGAAATGGAATCAGGGACACCTAAAACCATATTGTAACTTTTTTTTGTTAATATCTTCAATGTACAGACAAACTTCCTGTTACAGTTTTATAATAGTATAGATTTTGTCAGAATAAACAAGATAGAATTTGATCACGAACTTGTCAGGTGTTAAAAATTTATTTCTAAAAGTTAAACGGAAATCCAAACACGCGAAGTCCAAATAAACCATTAAATATAATTTGGCATCAATTAAACATTGGAATTGACCACAGAACCGTCCAATAAATCTTAAACCGGGCTCAGATAATCAAAACTGAGCACACATTGGCATTATAGTCATATGCTCAGAACTGGCCCCTTAATCAGCCGAAGGGCGTTCACCCGCGAAATTCAGCCTGGTTCAGCCAAAATAAGCGATGACTAGGGTTGCCAACCCTATCACTCCTTATAATAATATTCTTGTATACACACTTACCTATATTTTATTTTGCAACAAAATTTGAAGGGTATGATGAAACTAAATCACTTTCGAAAACAAGAAAATGTTTTGGATCAGCTGATCGATTTTCTAAGGGAGTGCAAAAGTAAAAAAAAACATGTTTCTCGACTTCCGTAAGTTGTTTCATTATCAGAATACATTCTTAAAATTTCATTGATAATTAAAAAATAGTGTATTTAGTTTCGTATCAAATATCTATTTAATCTATTATTGGTAGGACTTGTAGGCAGAATGTTTCATAATAAATAAACCACATACTTAAGTGTTAAAAAAATTACGTAGACCATGATAATTTTAAGTATAGAGCAACATCTTACTCAAATAATTTTGACAACCCTGGAATGACTAATGTGGACCAAAAATAAATAAATTAGCTTTAATACAACAAATACAGTCAGTGCGATAAGCGAGCACCAGCCTTTGTATACAGCGTATATTAATTAGTGTTTCTTATACAGCTTTGGTGAAGACCAAATAGTACTAAATAAAACCATTGTTAATATAAAAAAGATTAGCCTGGAGGACCAACTGCAAGGCAAAGGCTTTCCAGGCAAAATCAGTTATCCATATTCCACCACACGGATAGAATGTTTTCTACAACTATACCTACCTATTGAAAGCGTGATTGTAAGTTTTTTAGCTATATTATTATAATAGTGTCACGGATGCTGTGAAATAACGCGAAAATTCGGGAAGGAAGGCGGGATTAAGAAATATCCGGAAGGGAACAAAGGAATAAAGAAAAGACTAACGAAATTCGGGCATCTAGAAAATTCTAAGGGGTATATAAGGCCGCGAGTTTGCGGACGCAAGTCAGTATTGATTTAACAGTGAAAAGTGAAAAGTAAAGTGCAAAGTAAAGTGGAACAGTGAGTAGACAAGTGTCAGTCTAGTGCAGTGTAGTGTGTGTCGCGTGTCGTGACGTCATAGTGCCGTGCGTCGTGACGTCATAGCGTGTCGCGCGTCGTGACGTAGTGAACAGTGAAAGTGGTGAGAGGGGAAACCCCTGCGAGGAGGACTGTTAAAAGGGGAACCTCTGCGAGGTGGTCCGTGTGTACGTGTGTAACCCAATAAACTCTGTAAATAAATTGGACTTAGCGTTTCACTCCAATCCCAAAACCCGTCGCTCGTAACAATACATTGGTTCTAAACTGTCAAAGTAGTGCAATATTTCCTGTTCTTGAGGACAATGTGTAGTTTAAAACCTCACTATAAACTTTATTGGGTGAAACTTTTTTTAACTCGATTCTTGCAGTTTAAGTGTCCCTTCTCACGATACAATGTAATCTGAATAGGTACTGTTCATAGAGATGCCAACCAACGCGCTGAGTACGAAACCTAGTGTCGCATTACCACCAGTACCACGCGATAGAAAGTATTTTGTTAGCTTGAATGGGCTCATTATCCATTGCGGTATCAGAACTCCACGTTCTAATAATCTTTAGTACTACGCAAGCATTGTAAACTATTTACATATAATACCTCGACTGGTTATAGCCTCATAATATATTGAATCCTTACTGTCGCGAGCAATGTGTTCCGTTTTTGCGCATATTGCTGCGATACTGGCCCCGCCCCCTTTCACATCTCCCTTTAGTTTTTGTGCTCTGTGGTACTGTTCTTAGTTTTACAACCAATAGTTAATTGACTACTCGAAAGTTTTAGTCAGTTTACATGCATGTTAATTTAGTTGTCTGCTTTCATTTCTGGATGTAGAAACAAATGTTTTGATAAAATTATTGTAAGCTATAGCTTTAGTGATAAAGGCATCAAGCGGTAATAGAGGTGCGTCGGAATTGTAATAGATGGTAAAAAATTATCTTTGACAACGGAACCTACCCTATAGACATAATCGTATATTCGAACTGATAAATGGTCAAATATTATTGATTATTAACATGTCCCAACCATTGTTGTGCTATTTCTAATCAAATTACGCAGTGCAGGCATCTGGCAGGTTGCGGGTTCAAGTACCGTTTTAGTACAAAATTTTTCAATCATATTGATCTGTGTTTTTTCTAAACTTATAATTGTGTAAATATGGTTTTCATAGCATAGCATAGCATACGCTCACGACTATATTCCCCGAGGGGGTAGTCAGAGATATTCTGAAACCTCAGAGCATCCACGTTTCACTAGTACCGAAATTCTGTCCAGTGTGACGGGGAGTGAGCCCGTCGACACTTGTAATGGACAGTGGGTACAATACATGCCTCGAAATTGAAGCATGCAGGTTTCCTCACGATGTTTTCCTTCACCGAAAAGCCAGTGGTGTTACAAATCGTACATAAATTCCGAAAAACTCATTGGTACGAGACGGCCTGGACGGGGATCGAACCATCGCCTCCTGCACGGCAGGCAAGGTTACTCGCCACTGGACCACCACGGCAAATATGGCTGGTAATATGGTTTTCAATTTATAAAATTGTGAAAGCATTATTTGCAATGACAGTATGTTCGAAAATATCCGAATAATATGTCTAGATCGGTTCTGTTCTTGCCTCAGGTATTGCTCTATTGAAAAATTCTTAGAAGAAAATTATCTCTAAACTGACCAAAACTATTAAACGGCTTATTAAGCTCTCTAAGACTAATTTTAATAACTATAACGACCGATAAATAACAATTTTTGTTATAATTTAAAGCTAATGAGATTTTGAAAGTATGTTTTAATACGGCACGTTAAAACGCTACTAAAATGGCGCTAAACGTGATCCTTTGAGCATAACTGTAAATCGTCTTACGAAAAAGATTATGCACGCTCCTTTATGGTCTTAATGATGTTAAGGTGACTGTTCAATACACTGCATACGTATACAGTATGTCCCGTAAACCGACGTCAACCCGGTGGATGCTGATAGGTTAATTCATGTCTAACCAGTCTTCTTCTACTAAAATAAAAAAAAAATAAAAAAAATCAGTCTGTCAATCAATCAATCTCGATAGGGACAGTCTTATGAAATTCGTGAAACTCTTTACCTTAGTTACTATTTTGAGTGCCACGGCTACAAATATTCTATGCAGTATCTGTGTTAAAACTGTCAATATGTCGAAAACTAAGACACTTTTACTAAAGTCAAATTTTGATATTCTGCTTAGTCATGACCTAACTTATCTGCATCCGCCGTGTTGACGGGACACCCTGTATATAAATACGACTGCACTATCTTTACGTACTTACTTACTTTATACTTACTTATTACTTTACTTTCGGGGTAGGTAATGAAAACTTTTAAACAACTACCAACAATTCTCCTATACAGATTGAATTTGAAGCCATTAGCATCCTTTTAAACTACAAGACTCAATCCATCAAACAGAACAACTATTATTATGGGAGCAAACCTGAAATCGCAAAAAAGAAATCAGCTCCGTACTAAACTGCAAACCTACTCGAACCAAATGTATGAGACAGGTGATTCTTTTTTCGCGATTAGGACATTGGTCCCGTAAAGAAAGTTGTTCGGTTTGATGGTCTGATCATCCACTTTAAAAACCATCAGGGTAATTAAATGGGACCTTGTGTACTTTCCTAAGGAGTTGTGCTTTGCATTTTAGTCATATTTAGGGCTTCAGGGTCAGATGCTAGATGGCCAGTTTAATGCCCAGAAAAACAGCAAAAAAACTTAATCCCATAATCACTTTGTAGGCATCCACGCGAAGAATGCAGTGGTCCATTCTTATCCATGGGCTTAGCATACCACCTTCGACAAAAACGAGAAAAATCTAGATGTGCCTCTGTCTTTGTTATTTTACGCAGCTAAAATAAGCGCGCATGATGATTTTACGCTTTTTCGTAGATGGCATACTAGCCCTAATGGAAATCAAACGACAACAGAACTGTAGACTACCATCAAAGATCGTAGATATAAATAAAAAACTGGCCAAGTGCGTGTCGGACCACACGCAGGTTAGGGTTCCGTAGTTGCCTGTCACAATATAATAAGGGACTGAGAAGGAGGCTTTTTGTTTTATACGGTTAAACGGCTAATAAAGTCTAAAAAGTACATTTTTATAAGTTGGTCTACTATTACTCGTAAACTTGTAAACCTACTTAGCGGTGATAGTTTTCCTTTTTAAAAAAAATATTTATCAAGATTTTATTTTACCACTTTTTCGGCGTGATTAATGTGTATATCCATACCAAATTACAGCTTTCTAGTACTAAGCGTCTCTGATCTATTCCGCGGACAGACGGACGGACGGACATGGCGAAACTATAAGGGTTCGAACTATAAGGTTTCGGTTGACTTCGGAACCCTAAAAATAGGAAGATACTACTAATACCTATGTATATAGGTACATTCAAAAGCTCAAGACCTTACTTCAGGGGTGGTCCGAATCTTTTCTATGAAGTAATCAAAAAGTGACTGGCAAAATTACTTTCTTTATCAGAATATTATTTCAAAAGCTATAAGACAGGATACATAAGAACGTGTAAAACCTCCGTAACATTACAAAACAAGGGATCGGAGCTGCGTTTGCGCAACTAAGTATACCATAAGAGGAGACAGTCAGTACCTTCGTGTTAAGCCGTTGACATTATAATTCCAAGGGATATTGATTTGAATTATATTTTGTATCGACAAAGACCATTTGTTACTTGCTGGGTGTAAAGTGATTGTGTTATAGGTTGTTCAAATTGCTTCTGGCCTTAGATATAACAAAAAGGGTAGAACTTGAAATGGCTTGGCATAAGGAAATGTTCAAGTTTTATTAGTGTTGAACTAGGTATTCGGTTTTCGGTCATACAAAATTTTCAAGACCAGTATTTTGTTACAGGGATAGACTGGTTATTCGATGGATGAGTTTTAATCATTTAAATTTTTATCATGTAATCTTATGTACGTACGTAATACCTCAGAGTAATAATACAGGGGTGCGATTTTTTAATATCACCATGAGGGGAAAGGAAGGGGAAGGGGCACTCGTATTGAACTCATGGGTTGGAAATTTTTGTCACCGGTGAGATTCAAAAATGAAAACTTGGGAAAATCGGTGAATATATGGTCATTTTACTCAGCCGTTGGTGACTTTCAAAAATCGCACTACAGGTAGGTAAGACCACAATTTCTATGCTATATCTACATACAATTTTCATAGTGACTTATGACCTGTTTCTGAACGAAATGTATGAAATGTCATATATCGAACACATCAAGTGGAACGCCGCCGCCGGCCGGCTGTGCAACATCTATTTAGGCAAAGCCGGGTTCTCTCTTTTTGTTGTTTGTGGGTAATACCGACTGTTTTATAATCTAAACTATTATAAAACTGTAACAGAAGTGTGTCTGTAAATTGAAGATATTAACAAAGTTACGATATGGTTTTTAGGTGTCCAGCAATATTTGGAGTTTTTGTCTGTCTGTTTGTTTGTTTGTGTGTTTGTTTGTTTGAACGAACTTTTTTTGTTTGATAGCTTTTGATCCGACTTAAAATCTGGTATATAATTTGTGCGGACTGTATAAAGATGAAACTAAAGCACGTATTGCATTCCTACTTATGAAGCTTCATGTGGTAGCTCGGGTTACATAGCTTCCATAATTAACTATAGCTCTACCAGACTTACATACATTAATAATAGCAAATCAAAGTACGAGTATAGTAAAAGAGAAAACAGCATTTATGTGTGGATTTATTTCTCATTTATGATACCATTGGAAAGTTACATCTATCAATGTATAAATTTTACATGAACTCTCGGCTTATTTACCGTAGTTAATTGTATCTCTATTGCTTGTTTAGTTAGATGCTTCATGTTTATTTAAAATCTGAATCACGCTATTGAAGATTTAGCATGTGCTGATAAGTGTAAAAACAAATGCTTTACATACTTTATGGGGTGCCGCAGACCATCAAATTGAACAACTTTTACAGCAGAACCAACATAATAAATTGAAATGCTTATGGTGATGATTGATGAGGAAAGAATGATAAAACTGTTGACCTTTTACAGGGTAATATGCTTTTTAAGAGGTTATTCAAGAAGATGATCAGACTATCAAAATGAACAACTTTCACATGTTGGTCCCATAGGACCAACATAGAAATCGCGAAAAAATCTGCTGTCCCATACATTTGGCTCAAATAGGTTTGCAGTTTTATATAGAACAGCCATTTTTTTATATCGCGATTTCTATTTTGATCCCATAGAGAATGTTATTCAGTTTGATGGTCTGATCATCACCTTAAAAAACCGTCAGCATAACCACAACATAAACAAGGAAAACAAATATTTCAAAACTTTTCCTTGTCAAGGTTTAGTTCAACATAACACGATATAATCTCTACAACAGCAGATTCAATCTGAACGTAAATCCAACGTTTTCATCATAAAGCCAACGGAGGCATAACTTTGAATGGGCAAGTCAAGCTAAGTAGCTACTTTGCCTTAGAAAATTTTAGAATACGTTCAGAGCATGTGCGCTATGTCCAGAGGAGATCCGTCATTTTGAATGACGTTCCGGAAAGAAGTCTTCTTACTAACAATAGGCAACGGTCATTGCCATCAAATATGGTCAAATCAAATCAAATCAAATATACTTTATTTTACACCAAAAACATAAACAGTAAAATACAGAAATAAAATACAAGAGGCACAAAATAAGGCGGTCTGGTCTGGTCATTACCATTACTCCAGTAACAATCGTGCGATCAGTGGAATTTTTTAGTTTTGATGTCCTACTGTAGGTCTCCTACAAGCCATATCAATATCACATAATCTATTATTGAGCGTAGTTGTTTTAGCAACTCCACTGCAATCTGAAAACAACCTCTTTATCAATGATGATTATAATTAATGACACAGCGGTCAAAATCAATAGCAAAATATCACGTATTTTGTATCATCATCATCATCTCAGCCCAGACCGGTCGGTCGGTAGGGCAGCGCAGTGCCCTCATCCAACGGGTTCCCGCCGCCTTCACCAGGTCGTTGGTCCACCGTGTCGTCGGGCCTTATTTCTATTACGCGGTCGCCACTCGAGAACTTTTCGGCCCCATCGGCCATCGTATTTTTTATAGTCATTGATAAAGAATTAATCCCGAAGGAGTGCCTTACCTGTCTAACCCCTGTGCCTCTCCCAGAAATAAATCCTGGATTCGCCATTCTGCAACCTTTTAAACTCCAAAGTAGCATCAGATCCTGTCATCAGGATATTCTGAATATGTGTCATTTCTCTATTAACCCTCTCGGGGAATAAAGTCGTGAGCATGTAAACATAAAATAAACATAAACATAAAAAATCCTTTATTGAAATGTTACAACATGTAAACCAACAATTGCGGCACTGGCTCCTAAACTAGTCAAGTCTGAAGGTCCGGAGCCGGTCAAACCTACTTCTCGTGACGGATTCTATTCTCGTGTCGTAGCAATGCAAAAGCGCCCTTTTACAGCATGCAGCAATAAATCATAACGTTTCTCGAAAGAGAACGGGACGAGATGATGTATGCGGTTTCATTCATGAATACAATGCGCATGATCAGAGTTAATCGCGGAGTGCATTAGTGTTCACACCTTCGTTTTTGAGTTAGTTTCGAGTTTTATGCGAGATTGAAAGTTGGATGGTTTATAAAGGTTTTCATGTGACATCAATAGCACAGAATACTTATCCCTGAATCGACCAGGGTTGGCAATAAACTCAGTTTATATCTACTGATATGCACCCATTATTTTTTTATATAGAAAAATAAATGAGAGAGCTATTTCACTCATCGTTTAATGCTAACCCAGGCTGATGCGAGTGAACATAGATACATAGATACAAATACATACATCGTTGTTGTCTGAATCGTTCGTCATCGATACACACTTTGATTAAAACATTTTAACGTAGATAAAAATAAAAAAAGATTAAATAATAACCGCGTAACTCTCAAAAACTGTATTAAAATACTTTATTATACCACGACACAAGAAAAGGAATTACAAAATTTGCCTTTCATAATCAAAGTAGGAAAATCGAATCTAAAATAATTCTCTACAATTTCATCTTTGACAAATTATTTATATTGTCAACCGTTGTCTAAATATCAGTTTTATTATTATTTTAAATTATCAATATAATTTTAGTGGAAATTTTTTCTTCTAAATACATCATTTTGTATATTTCAATATAACAGCTTTGTAGTTAGCAATAATGGGATTGTTACACACGCGCCACTTAAGTGTTAACAAGTATAGTTTACGGGACAAAAGCCGGGAAGTAATGGGACAGTCACGGGACACGTGAAAGGCGGGAGCATAAGCTCCCCGGGAGGTCTAAGGGAGATGGTATACTGATTAAATTTTACTACGCTATGCTCAATATCTTTTCAACGAAGCCAATGAGTGACACCTATTGTATATTTGTTGTATCTATCTATACTATTATGAAACTGTAACATGAAGTTTGTCTGTACATTGAAGATATTAACAAAAAAAAAGTTACGATATGGTTTTTAGGTGTCCCTGATTCCATTTCACCAATTTTTTGATTTTTTGTCTGTCTGTTTGTTTGTTTGTTTGTTTGAACGAGTATCACGCAAAAACTACTGAACCGATTTTGATGAAACTTTTTTTGTTTGATAGCTTATGATCTGACTTAAAATCTGGTATATAATTTGTGCGGACGAAGTCGCGGGTTAACGCTCGTAAGTGAATATTATTATTATTATTGTATTTTATTTATTGAATTCTTTTTGTATCAAATGTTAATGTTATGGGACATAGTACCTGAAATAAAAATTTTATTCTTTATTCTTTATTGTTTTTATTTTTTTATTAAAGGTGATGCGAAAGAATACAAAAATTGTTGTACTTAAAAGTCCGTGTACACACTTATTACTTTTATATTCACAATTATTGTAATAGATAAGGTCACATAAGGTTTCCTCTACCCTAAGGTTGTCTGGAAGAAATCGCTTCTTAGCGATAAGACCGCCTTATTTTGTGCCTCTTGTATATTTATGTATTGGTGTAAAATAAAGTACATTTGATTGATTGATTGATTAATTGAATTTTAATGTATTTTTTTGTTTGTTTACAGGTAATGCGATCGAATAATCTTAGGATTATAGCACAAAAAGTTCTACGCATACCTACTTACAAACGTAAATATCAGTTTGTAGGGAGTCAGAAGGGAGCAAGTGCTCTGCATGTATGTTATGGGCTATGGGCTCCTCTTATCGTCACTGTGTAAGAAATAGTATATAATACTATAATGTTGACGATGATAAGGGAGGCAGAGGCCAAAATCAAAACCAACCAATGCGATAATCTTATATTATTCACGACGAGCTTTTGCCCGCGACTACGTCCACACTCCACACACAGGTTCCCATAAACGTAGCGATAGTAAAAAATATATAACATTTTTTAAGTCTTAACACAAAAAATTCATCAAAATAGATCCAGTATTTTATGATGCTCGAACAAACAAACAGCAGAAAAATAGTCAGACAAAAATTTAAAAATCGGTGATTTGGAGTCAGGGACACCTAAACACTTTTTTTTACATATTTCGTCGTTTTGTTAGGTAAAGGTCTCCCCAAGCTTTTCCAGCATTCTCTATCCCGAATCCCGTGCCTTGACATTCAGCTTCGTGGGCATTCTGTGTCAATTTTGCGCACGATCGTACTTTCAAATAACGAATTTTCCCGATTATCTTGAATCTTTATGGTAACTTTTCTCCTGTCTACAAGCACCTTAACCTAAGGCCTATTACATAACACTATTATATCACAACAATCTGGAGTTCCGTACAAACTCTCATTAGGGAGATAACTTGCATTTACAACTGCAACGGACGTGCATAAACGAATGCTTTTCACTGCCGGCTTTGATTGTCTTGTCTATAAGGGGAAGCTTTTTAAGAACCAATGGAACTTTCTCCTATTTAAATAGCGTTTTACACTCGTATTTAACAAAAGTTAGCTTAAATTTAACAAAACAAAAAAATCTCTTGAGTGATAAGCTCGCTCTTTGTACATGTCTTTTCTATTGTCTGTATCAATGTGTATGTGTGTACAATAAAGTGTTATAATAATAATAATAAAACATTAATTGGTTAAATCATCAAAACATTTAGTTAAATTTAACAAGACATTTGATTCAATTCGGTTCATAATTTTTGTCAGTGCCTCGTACGTAGCGAATTAGCGATTAAGGAATTCGTACAATTTTAATTTTAATTAAAATAATTTTTTTTTATTGTATGTAACAATTTAAAATTTAACAATCAGTAGTGCTCTGTTCAGAAGATGTGCCTAGATAGAAGAAGCGACCGACATCGAGCGAAATCAGTGAGAATGTGACATTTAAAAGCGACGCGTATATTTTCATTGGCGCTAAAGCGTGTGAACCCGGCTAGGGATTGTACTATTGAAACTCACATTTCGTTTTCTCGAAGACAAACTCGATTTATTCTCATCCTCACAACTTTTTTTAAATTCCTGAACCGACTCGTCACATTAGAAATAGCTAAGAACACCACATTTTGCAAATGTGTGATTTGATGGCGTCAAATCATATAAATTTTTAATCGAGTTCAAGTTCCATTATCTTTTATACAGATTTAGCTCCAATTGACAATTTTCCAGACAAAATGGTTGAATTCGATACGAAGATGTTAACAATATGCAGGTTTTGCAGCGGACACATCCTTGAGATCTATTTTGTGACAAAAGGTGACTGTGATTGCTAGCAGATCGCATCAACTCGTCTAAGACAGTTATGGATGATCTTAAAAGCGAATAAAGTTCGAGTTCCTATAGTAATCAAATCGTGGTAACGTAATGGCTATCTAACTCACTCGAAGTCGACTCGGTTCAATTGTCTAATTGGATCGAGGCGAAATACGATCGATTTCACCCTTCTCCCTTGAAACGAGTTTATTAGCTATATGCAAATGTTGTCAGTTGCTATCTCTTTATCGACTTGTCTAGAGATAAGGGGGAAATATGAAGGGATATTTAATTTATAACCCTGCTTTTAATATGGCATTCGCTGTTCGTTCTATTTTCTGAAATATCTAATAAATAATAATATTTCAAATCGAATTAGAGAAATCATTAGTTAAATTACTATTCATTGAACAAGTATCTTTTTTTTTTACATACATTTGGTAGTGACGCAGATAGTTGCTGTAGAGAAGATGCAGCAATGAACTTTGAAAAAAAATGCATATGCTTACGACTACATTCCCCGAGGGGGTAGTCAGAGATATTCCGAAACCTCAGAACATCCACGTTTCACTATTAGTACCGAAGCTCTGTCGAATGTGACGGGGAGTGAGCCCGTCGCCACTTATAATGGACAGTGGGTACAATACATGCCTCGAAATTGAGGCATGCAGGTTTCCTCACGATGTTTTCCTTCACCGAAAAGCCAGTGGTGTTACAAATCGTACATAAATTCCGAAAGAAGATGCAGCAATGAACTTTGAAAAAAAAAACTTCTTCCAATATCAAACATTCTACCATATATACCATTAAACTGTGCTACTATACTATGTATCGAGTCGTTTACTTAATTATGTACAGTCAACCTTAAATAAGATCTTTACACTTACGTTCAATGTCGTTCACTGAGAGAAAAACGCACTTTTACTACAGGGTGTCATCATCATCATCATCAGCCTATCATCGTCCACTGCCGAGGCCTCTCCCAAGGCGCGCCACAAAACTCTGTCCTCGGCCTTCCTCATCCAGTAGCTCCCCGCTATCTTTGGTAGGTCATCTGTCCAGCGGGCAGCAGGACGTCCCACACTACTCCTGCCAGTTCGTGGTCACTCTAGAACTCTGACACCCCATCGGTAGTTACAGTTCTTCGGCAGATATGTCCAGCCCATTGCCACTTCAGCTTGCTAATTTTCTGAGCTATGTCAACCACTTTAGTTCACTGAGTATCACTACATTTCTGATGTGATCTCTCAGAGAAACACCGAACATAGCTCTCTCCATAGCTCGCTGAGCGACCTTGAATTGATGAACTAGTCATATCATCAGGGTCCACGTTTCGGCACCATAGGTCATCAGTCATCACATCACACAACAGTGTATCATTGTAGATACTCAACTGAAAAATTAAATTCTGCTGTTCATACATTTGAGTCGATTAGGCATTGCAGTTAAGTATGCAGAGGGAAATTGATATCATTAGCATCCTTTTAAACTAAGAGTCTACCCATCAAACTGAACAACTTTCACTATGGGAGCAAACCGATCGGAGCAAAAAAATAATCAGCTGTTCCATACTAAACTGCAATGCCTACTCGACTCAAATGTACGCAACAGCTGATAATTTTTTTGCTCCGATCTGTTTGCTCCCATAGAGAAAGTTGTTCAGTTTGATGGGTAGACTCTTAGTTTAAAAGCATGCTAATTATATCAATTTCACCCTGTAGAATAAGTAGCAGATTTTTTTTTATAATTTCAGATTGGCTCCCATAGAAAAAGTTACCAGTTATGTCTGATTGTCTGTAAAGTCAAGCAAACAAATAAACAAAACTGTTTGTTGGAAGTTAAGTTGCCATCCTTTACTAAACAAAGCTTAGTTTGCAGTTAAGGTGGTTTCAGTCCATACAAAAGTTTGACGCACCGGAATTAATAAAAGTAATATTTTGTATATGGAAGAATAGTTTAGAAAATTCAGTTGCCGCGTAACAAATAACATTTGCAATTTATAATATAATTACGAAGATATAAAGCTTTTAAAATTTTGTATGAAAAATTTCAAAGCTTTATATCTTCGTAATTATTTGATAAATTGCAAATGTTATTTGGTACGCGGCATCTAGATTTTCTAAACACTTTTTCCATATATACAAAGTTACTTATATTAATACCGTCTACGCGTATTGTGCGTCAACGTTTTGTACAGAATTGACCCCTCTGCAACCACTTAAACAGAGAATAGCGAACGATTTCAATAACTATACCTAATTTTATAGCAAGTAAATTAATGTTATTGTTCTTGTTTACTGACAGTTTATGATGTGCAATAAATGGCGGTGGTAATTAGTGACGCAGATAACATTTTATTGGTTATAATATAAACTGATTATGAGTTTGCTATGGAAGATAATGTATTTTTGCCTAGTGATGTAAGATATGTTGATTTTATAGACATACTATCGATAGTAAAACATAAATTTTACGATTTACCTAATGAAACTCTAGTACAGTTATGGTTAGCTTCAAAACCGTGTGTTGGCGGTCAGTCAACTTAGCAAAAAGTTCACAAAAATTTTCTGTGGGAGATGAGAAATCGGTCCTTATACAGGGCCCTTCTCTATATGCTGACACTTTTTAAGAGGATGATTAGAACATCAAACTAAATAACTTTCTCTATGGGACCAACATCGAAATCGCGAAAAAATAAACAATCCCATACATTTGGGTCGAGTAGATTTGCAGTTTTGTATGGAAGAGCAGATTTCCTAAGAAGGTCTATTCATCCCCTTAAAAAAGTGTCAGCATATTAAGGAGGACCCTGTATAGTCCACTTTGCAATTGGTCATTTTCGGTCCACTTCGCATAAGGTCCACATCGCAAACAAACTTATAATTTCATAAAGCAATAATTAATTAAAATAAAAATTTAAAAACTTCAAGCCTTCCTGAAGGTCGTGTCGCTCTCCAACAATCCCCACAAATTTTTTTGATGGAATTAAATAGCCGTGAAATAGTCGCTACACCTTGCCAAATCTTGAAGACATTAAAACGATGTACATAATAATATAGGGTCTTCCTTAATGTACAGCGATCTGAGAGTCCAGTACAACAACGCGTTCAGGGCACTGATGGGGCTGCCGCGGTGGTGAAGCGCGTCGGGCATGTTCGCGGAGGCGCGCCCCGACGGATTCCACGCCATCATGAGGAAACGTTGCGCGTCCGTGCTGACCCGCCTGCGAGCCAGCACCAACAGTGTCCTGAGCGTGTTGGCTGAGCGATGGGACTCCCAAATGCTGAAGCGTTGGATACAGCTGCATGCTGATAAAATGTTAATGTGACTGTCTGTACCTATTAAGTATTCTACTACCTACTAACATTAGTTTTCTAAGTTTTTATTATGTATACTAACAAATTTTATGGACACCATATCCGAAATAAACTATTTATTATTATTATTAATATGGTGACAGTTTTTATATTAGACCAAACTGAACCACATTCACTATGGAAAAAGTTGGTTTAAAAAAATCTCTTGTCTCATAAATGTTTGAGTCGAGTAGGGACTGCAGTTTTTGTATGAAACAGATGATTGATGATGATGATTTGTTTAATGATAAGATTAATTTTTCATTTATTCTAACGGTGTCTGTTACACCATGTGTTAATGACAGTTCGGACAGTAGAAAGCAACATCCCTCAACAGACAACACTGGTGTGAGGCATGCTATGTTATCTTAGTACAAACTAAGTGGATCGCAGATTTTCCATAGACAGCTTCCGCCATCTATCGGTTATGTTTCAAAGCACTATGTGTTGAACTAAGGTTCATATCGGAGTAACATCGCACTACACCTCACGCGCTGCGCTGTAGTAGTGAGAGATTTCGCCCATATCAATCACTGTCTTGTTGGTCTAGCGGTCTAAACAACCGGCTTACGATCCGGGTAGCTGAAGTTCGATCCTCGTGTCGGCCGATCGTCTTTTTCAATTTATTTCATAATGTGGCGCCCCCTAGTGCTAATAGGCGGCAACGCAATTAGGACGTCCTAAAATTTGAGCCGAGTTACCTATCTATATCCAATATACATATTAATCTATGGTGTGAGGCCATCTTGACAATCATTCCTACTTATCGTACAGAAGAAAAATTATTATAAGCGAATACCAAAATAAACTCAAATCTGCAGCTAATAGTCGTTTTAATATAGCAAGATCCAAGATATTCATAAACACCATGTATGTAATCGTGAGCTATGCTATACTAGCTTTATTCCTTCATCTTCAAGGTAATAAGATACAAATACAATTTATATTTAAACAACATTTTTACAATTTTTATAAATATTTAGATTCCTATAACACACTTGCTGACAGTAAAAAATGCTGTTCCATGTTGTTCAGTATTACAGTTTACTCATGGTCCTCAAACTAGTAAAGTTTGTAATATGAGGGCCAGTTATATACGATTACCAGGTAGTCACAGGCCAATTTATACATAATTTGAAGTTTGAAGTGAAACACATATTTCACAAAGAGAATAAGACAGAACAGGATACAACAATAAAAAAAAACTATTTCTCTATTTGAACAAAATAAAACATTGTCACAAGGAAACTTACTATGACACTAACATCGCCTTAATACATACAAAACTATACCTGTTTTCCAATTGCACACTAAAAACATACAAAAAGAAGCGAACAAGTGTTTATAAAAGGCGGTATTATCACCAATAGCTACAGATTGCGACTACGATACTATATAAGGTCTAACAAAATTAGGTTAACTATTTTAAGGGGATGATCAGACCATCAAACTGAACAACTTTCTCTATGGGACCAATATCGAAATCGCGAAAAAAAATCTGCTGTCCCATACATTTACGTCGAGTACATTTGTATGAAACAGCAGATTTTTTTCGCGATTTCATCATTGGTTCCATAGAGAAAGTTGTTCAGTTTGATGGTCTAATCTCATCCCCTTAAAATAGTTTCAGCTAGTTTTGTTAGACCTTATATAAAGGATGCTTTCTGTTTGTGCGTAGGATAGGGTTGCCAACTAGTCTCTAATCAATGCTTTGGTTTCCCCGAGTGAGCAGTCTCTAAGATTACAAATCTCATTAATTTTGATGTATATGAATTGGGATATAAGTTCGTTCCATGTTTCACTAGTAGGTAATAAATATAATACAACCACAAAAACAGGTACCTTATATTTGCAAAACAATTCCAAGCAAAACTAAAGTATTTCAAAACACAGTTCAACAGGTGAAAGTGTACTATTACGGAACCCTTCGACTAAACGTTCGATATAATTCTCACTCACTGAAACTATAACCGTAACTCGTAAAAGCAAACAGTTTTTGTTCGTGACTCAGTTTTAACAATTCCTAAGAGATTCTTGCAAAAAATGTTACTGTTGGAACTCGAAAGCACAATATTTTAACGTACATAAACTCATATTCTTTTTCCTTTCAATGTAATTTTAAATGTATGTACTTAGTTCATTTCGTCTCCTTTTGACTAAATGAACATTCTTAGGCTAGCTTGCACCAAAAAGTATTTAGGCTGTCTCTCTCACTGCTTATACTAATGGCAGGGACAGCATCATATTGAAATATATTAAAACTTAAATAAGTCCTTTTTGGTGTAAGCTAGGCCTAAATTTGCAAATAATTTAGGTATATTTTCACTCGAAACCGCAGTAAAGGCTGCTTTTATGAATTATGGTATACATAAGATAACAACATAATTATATTATTAGGTTACACAATATCTCGTCAGTAACATTTTTTTCGTTTTACCTGTTAGCTACAATTCTGTAATAAGGACTGGTAGGCCGGTAGGCCTAAGCTTAGGAAGTAGAAACACTATTTTAAATATTATTAAACACACATTTTTTTAAAGACTATTTTAGTGAATAAAACGTATAAGTATACCTAAGTGCAATGCAACATCATGTACCTGCCAAAGGTAATAGAAATTATCGGTTGTAAATAGTGACTTCCAATCGAGTATTAAACGAGAACCGCTAGTAATAAAATCCACCACAATTCTGTAAAGGGAAGATTCTAATCTAAAGCTCAATCGTGACGACAAATTCGAACATTCGCACGAATTGTTACGACATCGCAGTTTCGTGAAGAGACTCGCGCGATAAATATCGTATCGAGCGCTTCGGTGTCGCTGATTGAGAGATACCGAGAGATATGTATCGAGTGATGTCGTGTTTGGAGGCTGTTTAGGTTGCACTTTTTTGACGATTACAATTCCCATTCCACCATCTTGTTTATAGGAGTTGCTTAAGTCAGACCATCAAATCAGTCATCTTTCACGTAGAGACCAACATTGAAATCGCGAAAAAAAAAATCAGTTGTTCAAAGGAAAACGTCAATGCTATGGATATCGATTCGACCCAAATTGTACATTATTGTAGAATAGCAGTTTTTTTCGCGATTTCGGTCTTGGTCTCACAATGAAAGTTGTTCAGTTTGATGATCTGGATCTCCCCTAAAATACGTAACGAATTCAAGTGTACCTTAACCTGTGGTTACCATAGCTATGTCATACTTACTCTGTGTATAAGTATACCTTCAAAAAGGCTAGCAATTAAATGGTTGTAAAATTTCAATAAGGCACTAGAAAATTAAGCAACGTTGCGTTCGTTAGTCCAAAACCAAACTTTCACACAGTCTTGTAATTGGAAAATTTGACACAAGTCCAAACACCATCGACCACTTCGGCAATTAAAAACTAACAACTTTACATTCCCACGGCTTAATAACTCAGTTAATAACTATAGCGTATTTACATACATTCGAAGTTCAAACTTCTAAGTGCACGTGTCAACCTGCCCACGCCTTGTCAACGGTTTTTTTTTTTCTGTCAGTACAAGCGCATATGGTACTGATGAGAGGTAGAGGTAGAGAGTTCATCTGATTTAGTATGGATATGTTAGCGATGTTATGTCTCTCAGAGGCGATGTTTATGAATTATATAAAACATTTTTAATATGCGTATTTATACAGCATCTTTTGCATTTCATCAGCAATTATAATTCGGGACATAAGTAGGTTTTGTATGGTAAGCCATACAAAACCTACTTATGTCCCGAATTATAATTTGAAAAAGATAGACGACTAGATTACATTAAAAGGCCTATTTTAGAAGAAATACATACACTGATATTGCATGCTATCTTAATTAAGATCCTTATAAAGGTAAAACATTTATTTGTTGCAGCATTTGGTTACAAATAAATGTAACATAATAGAACAACGGGAAGAAAAAACAAAGGTAAAAAATGTCCTCTACTCGGGGCAGAGTGCCTAGGAGGCTGGCAGCGTTGCCTCTTTGGATCGCCTCTTAATTAAGCAAGTTAATTACTTTATACTTAATTCGTTTTTACAAATAGGAGCTAGGGTTTTCAATGTTCTGTTCTTACTGAAATGAAATGAAATAAGATTTATTTGCTAGAACATGGTGTTAGTTACATAGTTCTTGTGTTGTGGGTTAGGTTCAGCATATTCTGCCTTATGTCTAAGCGTGCAAATATTTAATTAAAAACAATAGTTTTACAATTATGTCAAATAGGTAAGTACAAGATTATATAACGTCATTTTGCTTAATAGGTATTAAAATAAAATAAAATAGGAATTCTACAATCTGTAATTAATAAAGCTTTCTACGGAATAATAACACCTGTCCAGAAAGAAACATTGAATACTCTTGAAGCAACTAATATTTTTGTTTTTGAAATGATCTGGCAGGTGATTGTATATCCTAATCGCCATACAGTATGCATTTCCGCTGTAGATATTAAGCCTCTGTACGGGTACACAAAGTTGATAGGGACGCCTGCCCGTTCTTCTGACTTCACTCATTTTCTTAAATAAGTGTGGATGTTTATGGACAAACACGCAAATTTCGTATAAAATAGAGACACGGTAACGGTAGTATCCTGTGTTCTTGGAATTTCTTGGAATGTTCTTCTGAGATTTAATGAAACAAATTTTTTTTTAATATTTATTAGAGACCTTGATCTTATTCTTCGTCATTAATTTTCCACATTTCTTGTAATATTCTCACTTTATATAATGCCGTGGTGGTCCAGTGGCGAGTAACCTTGCCTGCAGTGCAGGAGGCGATGGTTCGATCCCCGTCCGGGCCGACTCGTACCAATGAGTTTTTCGGAATTTATGTACGATTTATAACACCACTGGCTTTTCGGTGAAGGAAAACATCGTGAGGAAACCTGCATGCTTCAATTTCGAGGCATGTATTGTACCCACTGTCCATTACAAGTGGCGACGGGCTCACTCCCCGTCACACTGGACAGAGTTTCGGTACTAGTGAAACGTGGATGTTCTGAGGTTTCAGAATATCTCTGACTACCCCCTCGGGGATTATAGTCGTGAGCATATGCTATGCATGCTTATATATGGAGTGGGAACTCCATACCTAACGACTACTCTTTGAATGTCAAAATTATACGTAGTTAATGATGATTTTGAAATAAACTGACATTATCAGTATTTATGTTGATTAGACTGTTCGATTCATCAGCTACAGTTGTTATTAAAGATTCTGTTTGAGAGCCCTTTCTGTCTGGTTATGATTTGTTAAGGTGGTTGCAGAGGGGTCAATTTTATACAAAACTTTGACGCACAATACGCGTAGACGGTATTAATATAAGTAACTTTGTATATATGAAAAAATAGTTTAGGAAATCTAGATGCCGCGCCACAAATAAGATTTGCAATTTATAAAATAATTACGAAGATATAAATCTTTGAAATTTTTCATACAACATTTTAAAAGCTTTATATCTTCGTAATTATATTATAAATTAGAGCCAAGCGAACGAAACGCAAAAAATCTGCTATTCCATAAAAAACTTCTGTACCACTACCTACCGGACTCAATTGTGCAAAACAGTAGATTTTTTTTCTTTTCCTGAGGTTGGCTCAGTAGTGAAAGTTGTTCAGTTTGATGGTCTGAAGCCCCCGTTTCAATATTTGCCTGGCGGACCCTTACACCCTGTATTTTATGTGGAAAATTGTCTCCGATTTCAATTTTCGACTATTTAGAAAAAAAAAATGCTGATATAATTAAATCTATTTGGAACGTTAAACTTATTTCTTGATAGGGGCAAAATTTACCAATACGAATAGTGTAGTGCCTGATGCAAAAGTTGGATCTGAGAATAAACTAGATTTCCCTTTAAGAGAAATCCGAACAGCTAAGTTACATCTTTGAAGTAAAATGCTAAATCAAACTGTCTTTAATTCCTTACCGTCTGAACTGTCGTAACTCAAAACTGATGCAGGCGTTAGACCTCCTACATCCAACCGTACATACGTCATCTTTATAGATCCGATCCGAATTAGGGATATCATGGATCTCGGATTTCGGGTTTGGATACATTGATGGATATTCGTATTCGTATCCGTATTCATCCATGAATTCATCCGTGACACTGTTCAATGAACTACCAAGTGATTTTAAAACCGTTCAACCTCTCAGTATTTTTAAGAACAAGTCGAAAACATATATCTCTAGCATGTAATAATCTGTGAAAATAATGTACCTACCTATCTATGTATACTATATATTTAAAAATAATTATTGTTACCCTTCCTATCTTATGCCAACTCGAGATAAAATTAAACTTTATTTAAATAACTTTGTATTCTCTTTAAGTGAACTGTAACTGTTCTTTTGAGAAATAATAAATATCTTTAATCTGAATCGAACACTTTAAGTAATACTATCTATTCATCAAATCTGGCCCCGTACCCAGACTTTCGAGTTTCGATATATCGTGACAGTTTAGGTCCGAACTTTATTGTAATAGAGTTGACATTGGAACGAAAACGTTCACGCAATTGCGAAGTTCGACTGTCCTGGTAGAACCGACACACAGCACAAGTGCCGCAAATGCGGCAGGTCTTATCGCTCCCGAATTGACTTATACAGCCACGAACGTCGGTGTCTTATCTAGACGCTGTGGCTGTTTGAAGCATCTAATTAGATGAAATAGGTCCCACATTAACGCACTGCTGGGCATAGGCCTCTTTTTTATTACCTACACCATTTATGTGCTAATCTGATCTATTGATGACTGCGTTCTGCTACTTACGGTAATTCGTGAAAAAAAGATTGTATCTAGTAAGTAAGTAATTTAGAAACAAAAACACTTTCCAATATACATCATACTGAACAACTTTCTCTATGGGACCAAGGTCGAAATTGCGAAAAAGAAATCTGATGTTCCATACAAAACTGCAATCCTACTCTGCCAAAATGTATGGGACAGTAGATTTTTTTTCCGCCATGTTGATTTTTATCCCATAGAGATAGTTGTTCAGTTTGATTGGTCTGATCATCCTCTTAAAAATCCGTCAGCATATTAAGTAGGACCCTGTATATGTAATACAGATTACAGAAATATTTATTCTATTTTCGTTGCGAATATAATTTATCGGATCTCGTATAGTTTCGGTTACGGATACAAAGCTCCGTAACATCTCTAATCCAAATATATGTAACTAGTTCAAACAAGTTAAACAGTGTGTTCTGGCCCTTATGTTAATGCGGTTTCACTTTCGCACGGTGATGAATGTGGACGTGCCTTTATAAATGGCCGATAAAGATACGAAGATGGCGATCTATTAATGTTTATTAAGTGCTTAGTTATTTTGACTAATTTGAATGTTTTGAAGTTTGTGGTGGGAAGGTTTTTAATTGAATTCCAGTTTCTAATCTAGTTTCAATCATATTTCACACTTAACTGTGTGAAAATATTAATGGAAACAGTTTACGGAGAAGCCGAAATACTTAATAAAATTAATACAACTTTTTATTCTTATCACACGACAAGCCTTTTCTGGTATTGTGAACCTCATCAGTCTCTAGAGATCAAAAAGCGAAAAGGTTTTTACAACATAAGCACTATATACAAACCATTAGCCTAGGGCTGCCATATATGTTAGAGAGCCTACCGGGACATTTAGAACAGAAATAGGGTTAAGAAGCTACCTATACCAGTGGCGTAGCGTGGGTTTCTGCCCCCTTTTCTCTGTATGGAGAATTCCTACATTAAAAATAAAGGAGCGAGCGTAGCGATCTCGAAATTTTTTTAACAAAACTACTCAAATAGTGGTCAGAAAAATTGAAACTTAGAGCGAGCGAAGCCAGCTCATCTTTTCCCCTCTCTAGGAATTGGATATAGCCAGAACTCTATCAGTACAAAACAATTACACCTAAGTAAAATCGATGGAGTGAGCGAAGCTAGCTCGAAATTTTAACACCACATCTTAGCTGTGGTTAGAACTGTTTAGGAGTGCAGTAATTAAAACAGCGATTTTTGAGCATGCGAAACGAGCTCAACTTTTCTGCGCCCTATGAAGTGGTAAAACAGAGCTCGATTAAAATATATTTCTGTAGCCCATTAGTAAAGTGCCACATGAAAAATCAACAATATCGGTGACTCCTCTCTTCTTCACCGCCACTTTTCTTTGCCCATTGATTTTTTTCTAAAGTTCTGACCGGGACAAATTACTTGCTGACAGGGACACGGGGACATAATGCTTCAAACCGGTGTACCGGGACGTATGGCAGCCCTACATTAGCCTAAAGAAGAAACAAAAAAGAAACAAAACTTATAACACTTACAAATAAAAAATGTCTTCTAAATTGCCGCCGCTTGGCGACAAGGTGCCCAGGAGGCTGGCAGCATTACCTCTTTGTATGGCCAAGCTGATACGCTGACCGAGGTAGCTGCCAGCCCTCTGGTCACCGGAGACTTTTGTATGATTTTGGAGATTTTTTCGAATTTCATTACAGGTTTGTAGTTAGATATTGTAACACCGAAAGATTCATTAGAGCAAATAATTAGCCATTAGCGCGCTACGTACCTATACCTACCTACAAACTTTGATATTCTAAATTGAAAATTAACCAATTAAATTCAATGCTTTTTTAATACAATCTAGAAGCTAATATGTTGCGAAGCCTGTGGTTTATCCGTTTTATTTAAAACGTATAATTTCAAAGTTACAGTGGCACAAATATTTCCATACAAATGTTAAGAGGCTATGTGAAAAAAATAGGATTCTTCAAAGCGTTTTATATCATAAAGTACTAACAGTAGGAGTATGATTAGCGGATATGTGTAAATTGAACATATAATTGAAGTTATGATTAGAGCCAAAACACGATTAAGACACATTTTCTCCAAACAAGCCAATGTAGCCTCCGTCTTTATCAGTAAACGCTTGGAACTGCTGAACAGTGAATAATAGAAACACGAGACTTGATTTTAAAAAAAGAGGTTGATATTTTACAAATTTTGATTAGAGCAGAATTGAACTTACATAAATAGTACAATCACAATTAAATAAAGTTTGTTTAACGCTTGCGTCGTTTCAGGCGGGCGTTAATTTTCTGCTTAGATCTTGTTTTGCAAGGATCTATCCCTTATCTATCCTCCTTAATAACTTTGTTTCGTTTTTTCGTTTGAGTACCTAGGTATCCATCTTCCTTGCAAGCAACAGAAGTAAACACAGTATGACTTGGATATGACATTTACAAATACCACGCTCATTCTAGGTCATAGGTCATTCATGACTCGTTAACAGCCTAGGTGACATTGTCGTGACCTAGATTATTTATGTTATGATAGGTTGACGTAATTTTCTTTGTTTTTGTTGCAATATTAATCTTAATTGTGCATCTTTATGTTGATATTATGTATGAAAAAAGTTTTTTGAATTGATTAGGTACTTAATTCATTTGATGATAATTTATGTAACTACTTAGTTGTTTCATTAGTCCATTATAAACATGAGCATAATATGCTCACGACTATGCAAGGTGTAACTAATTACCCAGGTTTTACTAAGGAGGTGGTCCTTTGAGAATTTTTTTTTAATTGTCCTGTCCATAGAGATCTAGAGAGATGCCAACCAACGCGCTGAGTACGAAACCAAGGGTCGCATTACCACCAGTACCACGCGATAGAAAGTATTTTGTTAGCTTGAATGTTCTCATTGTCCATTGCGGTATCAGAACTCAACGTTCGAATAATCTTTAGTACTACGCAAGCATTGTAAACTATTTACACATAATATCTCGACTGGCTTTTAGCCTCATAATATATTGAGTCCTTACTGTCGCGAGTAATGTGCTCCGTTTTTGCGCATATTGCTGCGACACTGGCCCCGCCCCCTTTTCACATGTCCCTTTAGTTTTTGTGATATGTGTTCCTGTCCTATACATATGGGTCAAGTAGGTCTGCAGTTGTAGGAAACAGCAGATTTTTTTTTTACTGTTTCTCGATATTAGCTCTCTAGTGAAAGTTGTTCAATTTGATGATCTAACGTAACCCAATCCGCTAAATATTACTAGGATGTTTTGTTACACCCTGTAGGTAGGTATTAACCGTAGCATCTTTATCAAAATCAATATTTTTTTTATAATAATATGTTATACGAGCGTTAACCCGCGACTTTGTCCGCACAAATTATATACCAGATTTTAAGTCAGATCATAAGCTATCAAACAAAAAAAGTTTCATCAAAATCGTTTCATTAGTTTTTGCGCGATACTCGTTCAAACAAACAAACACTCAAACAAACACCCAAACAAACAAACAGACAGACAAAAAATCCAAAAATTGGTGAAATGGAATCAGGGACACCTAAAAACCATATTGAAACTTTTTTTTTGTTAATATCTTCAATGTACAGACAAACTTTCTGCTACAGTTTTATAATAGTTTAGATACTTACTTACCAAAGGGTAAGTCTGTCTTTGTCACTACACCTAAATCACTTAATTATTTATATTGAGAACAGGTAACCTCTCCCTCTCTTATACATTTTGGGTGGTTAGCAACTTTGCTACGAACATTTTTAAGTATGCAGTTGTACTTGAAGCAAGGTACTTACAGTTTTTAAACCAATAAACCTCAAAGATGAAAGATATCGAGAAAGCAAGTAAGTTACAGGTGCAATCAAATAGGAGAACTTATAGCCCAGAACCGATTTCCATCAGCATTGTCGCCGACTCTGCTCACGCGCAGCCGGGCATAAATCGCGCGCGTTCAAAAGATCTATAGATCATTTCAGACAGGAGAGATCTACGCTTGTCTCACCTGATTTGCATATGTCAAAGAGTCGTACCAGTTATGTCAAATTATGATTTAGGAGCCAGATATGCCCCCTTTTTTACCCGACTGCGCCAGAAGTAGGGTAATATTTTGATTTAAACAGTTGAATTAAAAGAAATCCTTAATCCAGTTTACAATGGTAAATAAATCTTTTCATATTAACACTTTCGCTGCTATGCTCAAAACAATTATCTTCGCGCAGTGCTAACACTGTGGAATTCTATACAATTCTGTCTCACCGGGCGAGTCGTGCGCACTGCGGCCCATTTGTTGCTGAACTACGACGTAGGTCGTCAGCAGTTAAAGTGTTAACAGACTTAACGGATATAGCAGGCGCATTTTGGCGATCAACGGATCATCCTCATAATATCGATTGATTCGTTTTTTTTTATTACAATATGGGTAATTTTACAAACAGACAGTTCACATTTAAAGGGTTACACACTATAATGTAGGTATGTACACTAAATAATAGTCGAAATGACATGTTTAAATTAAAATATTTTTAATATTAATTTTAAATAGGTGGTTTTTTTATTTCTAGATACCTACTAATGATAATAAATCAAAGCACTTTTTAACCAATACCACCCCAACATTGTTTTTTGAGAAATAATAATAATTCGAAACTCTTTTTCTTCCTTAGGTACCAGATTGGGAATGCCATCGTAGTTTGTGAGTTATTGATAGATTTGAAAACTAATAAACTCACATAAAAATAATAATTACTAAATTAATAATTGTGGTCTGGGAAATAAATAACCAAAAAATTATAATAACTAATCAAAATATTAGGAAATCTGTCTGTTCGGTCAAATATTCTGTAACTTCTAAAAAGACGATTAGGGTTATATATTATTAGCTTGGATTACATTAAAACAAAAACAATTAAATCAGTTGATTGCTAATACTATTACATAATTGAGAAGTGGAATTTATAAATGGGCTAAATTATAATATTATATAATTAATATTAATAATATATTTTTTTATTTAAACTCACAATTATTGACAAAAAAAAATTGGTTCTGAATCACCATTTATTAGGATATTTTATCATAAGCTAATTGATTTATAAGGTACTGTTTATACATACACCAAACAATAACTGAATTTTTGTAAATGCAACTAACTTAGCAGCTTTGAAATGCAAAAAGTCTTTGACTATTTATCATAAGGACTAGCCTTGCGGTAGCATTTCCCCTCTGCCACGGTATAAGATTAATTAATCATGTTCATGTGCATTTATATTCAATTTTATACCTTATCACTAAACGAGACAGCCTATAATTGCGAAAAAATAATTTCGAACTTAGAGCGTTTGGGGTTCACACGAAACTTCTTTTCCAGATTTTAACGTTCAAAATTAGAATCTAAAGTTATGGGGAATAAAATCCAAAGTTACAGATTTCATGTTACCTCGACCTCCGCAAAAAGTGGCAGAAATGTTTGTTAGTAGAAATACACGCGTGGCTAGTCCCTATATAAGTAGTCAAAGCAAAAAGTAGATTCGGATTTTTTAGGCACCAGACCCATTTGTAAATTCCACGCCTCAATTGTAAATTACCTATAGCCTCTTTGAAAATAACGGAAAACAAATCAAAAAGTCATGACATTTTATTCAAGACACAAATCTAAACTTACATGACATTAACATGACCATATGACATAATCTAACCGTTAAATTAATAGCAATTAATTTAACCTGTGCGTTAATTGACTCAAACAGCTTATAGCACGGAACTTTATTTCATTTCACATAGACGATCTGAGAATTTAGCCATTTCTATGCTTATGTCGTAGGTATAAGGCCTTATTTAAGCTGTTGCAAGTCTGTCGCTAAATTCGTAATATAAATATATCAAGTTACTCTTTTATGTAGGTACGAGCGTTAACCCGCGACTTCGTCCGCACAAATTATATACCAGATTTTAAGTCAGATCATAAATCATAAGCCATCAAACAAAAAAAGTTTCATCAAAATCGGTTCAGTAGTTTTTGCGTGCTACTCGTTCAAACAAACAAACACACAAACAAACAGACAGACAAAAAATCCAAAAATTAGTGAAATGGAATCAGGGACATCTAAAAACCATATCGTAACTTTTTTTTGTTAATATCTTCAATGTACAGACAAACTTCCTGTTACAGTTTTATAATAGTATAGATACTATTGACGCTTGAAATTTTGGGAATGGTTCATGTCCATGTGTGTATCTGTTCTGGGCTGCAATCGCGGTAAATATTTGGTGATTGAACCGTTATGGGACTACGTGCGAACCATAACTTTTGACACATTTGGTATTGCGCTAATCGCGGTACAGCCGTTAGAGCCGTTTTGACAGATCGCTCAGACGTTATTGGCTGTCAGTTACATAGAGTCTAGCGCGATGCGGAATTCAGCACAGTTGAATAGTAATTGGATTGCAATGTGATTAGAACTGAAATTGGATAAGAATAGAACTTCGATGTTTTAACTTAGTGCAATCGGGCACCTGAAATCCTACTTCCTACTATATATATACTTTCACGTAAAAACTACTGAATGGGTTTTAATGAAACTTTACAATAATATGGCTTATACATCAGAATAACACATAGGCTGCAATTTATAAAGATATTGTGTGAATTGTCCAGACGAAGCGCAGACGAAGTTGCGGGCACCAGCTAGTATTCCATATTAGCTGCGTCCAACTTCGACGCGCAGACCACTTAATACTTATAACTTTGGATTGCATGTACCGATTGCGATGAAATAAAGCCTAAATTGTAATCCAAACTAAGCTTTATGCTTTTGTGAAAACCCCATTCAAATCAGTTCAGTAGTTTTTACGTGATGCGTGCATAAACAACAGACAATAATTCTAATAAAAACGGTGTCAATGCATTCCATTACGGATCCTAAACGCCTTCAATTAATATTTTTGCAAATATCTTCACTCACACCAACATAGTTTTAAATTTTATTATATGTATAGATAGATATAGAAGAATATATGTATAATATATAGATTGTGCACTGCTATTACTCTTTTGTTAAAGTAAAAGTAGAATAGAATTGGCTTTAAACTATAAAATTAGTTCCATGTTCTATTAAAAAAAAAATGTATAAACTGTTCAAGTGCAAGTCGAACTTGCTTTTAAAGTATTCCGTATACAAAACCGCTATTTGATTTTGAAAATATTTTTGATACATCTTGGATACACCTTATTCTGTATTTTTTGCTGTATAAAGATAGTTTTGGAGACAAAGATGGGAGCACTGGGAATTGTCGATAGGTATTCTTCAAATTTGAAAATGTTAAAGGTCTAATTTCATCAACCTTTTCACATCATAATTAACCTAATTAAATAAAATGTTTGCTTTTGAAACTACAATTCTTTGTAATTGAATAGCAGTTTTCTTTTTATTAATATTGTGGCATGAGGTCATACGCTGAAGAAATTCGAATGCGTGGGTATGTGAAGTCTACCAATCCGCATTGGGCATGTGTGGTGTACTAACGCCCGTACACCGTTACTGAGGGTAGGCCTGTGCCCTGCAGTATAGGTTGATGATGATTATGTTCACTCACATGTGACGTCACAGATACACAAACGCCGAATCTAATATTTCTCCAGTTTTTCAAATTTGGATAAGGAACTCTAAAAATAGAAAAAAAAAGCCTTCGAACAATCACGCCGTCTAGCTTTAATAAACGGAACGAACAAAAAATAGTTAACGACTACCAAATTGATGAGTTCTCTTACAAAAATTACTCGAAATTTCCTCCAAAGCGTGACCCAAAACTCATCAGAGGAACCACAAAACCACTTTACTTTTACCATCCAAATACCTTAATCACAAATCAAAACACCCTTATGATTGAACCCATAGAGCATAAAATCTGAAAGGTGTTTTTAATGTGGCAGCAAAATTAATTTAGTTAGGTTTGCATGCTTTTTTACCTCCCGCAAATCTAAGATGAGTCAGCGTCTGCAAAGCCAGACGGATCATCCTCTGTACCATGATATTCTTAACGATCAACGAAGATATCATTATCTTCTTAAAATAAATACAAAATCATGTTGATGGGAGGGTGTCGTTAGGTATCGTAGTACAGGGTTTGGGCCAAAACAATCGAATTTTATAATTATTTTCTGAGACTACCGTTCAAAGCCCCACGTGGTTTGATGTGCGAAATGATTCCTTAAGTAATTTGACGGTTGATTTAATTGATGAGTTTTTAATTACTTTTGTAAGGAGGTAAGATGAAATACGTTGATAAATTACTAAAGATTATTAGGTAAGTATTTTGATTTGTTTGTCATCGCATTGGACTCACGTTGCAAGTTTTGCCGCGACCAGTTGTCTCATTCGCGTGGTGTTCGCGCGGTTCACGTTCGAGCTTGCCACGAGGTTCCGCCATCTCTTCTCAATTGTGTTTTTGCTCAAAAAACAATCCATGCAAAAAAAAGAATGTAAAATTTACCCTATTTGAGACAAATAAATGATCTCTATTTCTATTTCATGAGATTGGGATAGATACACAGAAACTACTCAAAACGTGCAGTAATGCAGTGGTAACGCACAAGAAATTTAGTTCACCTATCGTCCGACATGCGAACCCGGGGGATGACAAGAGAGTCTTGGAAGATAGAACAATAAACCACATTGGAAACGGGATTGATCGGACAGTTGTAGAACTCTGATAAACATATTTTATGACTTCATCATCATCGTCATCATCTCAGCCGATGGACGTCCACTGCTGAACATAGGCCTCCCCCAACGATCGCCATAACGACCAGTCCTGCGCTGCCCTCATCCAACGTGTTCCCGCCGCCTTCAGAAGGTCGTTGGTCCACCGTGTGGAGCGGCCTACCCACGATTGGTTTCTTAGTCCAAGCCCACGATGCGCTTTCGGTTCTGCGAGAAATGTGCCCTGCCCACTGCCATTTTAGTTTAGCAATTCTTTGGGCTATGTCAGCTACTCTGGTTCTTCTGCGGATCTCTTCAGTTTATGACTCATTTAAAAAATATTCGATCTTAACTACGAACATGGCGTTGCTTATGCACTTGCCACTGAATCAACCATAAGACCATGGAATAACAAGTACAATTTACATGTAAATTAGTTTAATGAGACAAGACCTTAACACCAAGAGAAAATGTAAAAATGTTGAAATGTGATAGCTTAATAAAAGCCGCTCTTTACGAGAAACCTAGTTAATTACGACTTACAAAACTTTAATGTGACAAAATTACAGACATCAAGGTAAATTAAACGCAGTCGAAAAACTTTCATAACCACAAGTTTTAAAGCCTTATTCATATTGTATTAGAGTTCACAAATGTTATGTTTGGTACTTGATAGAGACCGAAGTATGGGATTGGAACAATTATGGCTCTAAACTCAAATCAGGAAATAACGATAATACATTTTTCTATGATAATTTGATAATATTCTACCCGTTCAAATGGGGCATATAAATCGCAATATACAAACGAGCGTACCCATCATATCTCCTATGGCGCTACCTTGAACTATTGGATATCTACAGGGTGAAATTGATATCATTAGTATCCTTGTAAACTAAGAGTCTACCCATCGAATTGAACAACTTTTACTATGGAGGCAAACAGATCGGAACAAAAAACAAATCTGCTGTTGCATACATTTGAGTCGCGAACTTGCGCGTCGAGATTGCAGTTTAGTATGGAACAGCAGATTTTTTATTTATTCCGATCGGTTTGCTCCCATAGTAAAAGTTGTTCAGTTCGATGGGTAGACTCTGTGTTTAAAAGGATGCTTATGATATCAATTTCATCAATCAAGTATCATTGACCTTTAAGGTGGTTTCAGTCCATTCAAACGTTTGACGCAAAATACGCGTTGACGGAATTAATAAAAGTAATATTTTATATATGGAAAAATAGTTTAGAAAATCTAGTTGCCGCGTAACAAATAACATTTGCATTTTATAATATCATTACGAAGATATAAAGCTTTTAACATTTTGTATGAAAAATTTCAAAGCTTTATATCTTCGTAATTATTTTATAAATTGCAAATGTTATTTGTGACGCGGCATCTAGATTTTCTAAACTATTTTTCCATATATACAAAGTTACTTATATTAATACCGTCTACGTGTATTGTGCGTCAAAGTTTTGTATAAAATTGACCCCTCTGCAACCGCCTTAAACCACATACTCCACCCATCAAACTGAACCACTTTTACTATGGGAGCAAACCGACCTGAACAAAAAAAAAACAGCTATTCCATACTAAAGTGCAATTCCTACTAGACTCATATGTGCATACATTTTACTCAGAATCTTAATTTAAAAGAATGCTAATGATATCTGTAGTCTACAGGGTGAAATTGACCTTCTATGATCGCTGTTAGCAACCGTATATAAGGTCTAACAAAATTAGGTGAAACTATTTTAAGGGGATGATCAGCCCATCAAACTGAATAACTTTCTTTAGGGGACCAATATCGAAATCGCGAAAAAAAAAATCTGCTGTCCCATAGATTTAGGTCGAGTAGGTTTGTATGGAACAGCTGATTTTTTTTCGCGATTTCAATATTGGTCCCATAGAGAAAGTTGTTCAGTTTGATGGTCTGATCATCACCTTAAAATAGTTTCACCTAATTTTGTTAGACCTTATATAATTAGGTAGGTAGGTACGTGAGCTTATTTGTCTTTTCATTACTACTTGCATAGTGTACCATACCTTTTGGGATATAATAAAAATTCGCTTATAAACATCATCATCATCCACAGCCCCCAATCTACCGACTACTACTTACAATTAGATGAAAATATTTCACTACTCTCTTTTCTTCCTAACTTAAAATAAAATATTTTGTACGCTTATAAAATTAATTCAGTACATAATTAATAGCATTAATTACAATGTTGCATGTAAACATATAAACAAAAATACGTCACGCGATGTCAGGAGCGTGTCGGCGCCTGTGCGGCGGCGGCGCTTTCCAATTTTGACCTTTCCGCAAATATCTCCGTACCTTCGTATTCGTGTTTCGTATGACTTTATTTTGATGACGTTGTGGCGACTACTATAGCAAAAAAGATTGAGTCTCACTGGGAGATGGCAGCACTAGAAAAGAAGGCTGTAATGACATGCTAGTCTATCTATACTATTATAAAACTGTAACAGGAAGTTTGTCTGTACATTGAAGATATTAACAAAAAAAAAGTTAAATATGGTTTTTAGGTGTCCCTGATTCCATTTCACCAATTTTTGGATTTTTTGTCGGTCTGTTTGTTTGTGTGTTTGTTTGGGTGTTTGTTTGTGTGTTTGTTTGTTTAAAAGAGTATTACGCAAAAACTATTGAACCGATTTTGATGAAACTTCTTTTGTTTGATAGCTTATGATCTGACTTAAAATCTGGTATATAATTTGTGCGGACGAAGTCGCGGGTTAACGCTCGTCAATTAATAAAATTATGAGGCCTGAATCGCACTATCAACATTTATCACGAACTTTGAGATCATGTTCAGACGATGCCAAGAAAAAACAAATAGGTAGTTATTGGAATTAAGGCTGGGCCACTCAGAGTACGACTGCGGGCCGGCTGCGGACTGGCTGCGGACCGGCTGCGGACCGGCTGCGGGCCGGTAGTAGTTGTAAACTATGGAATTATGTGCGAGGTGTTCCGCAGCTGTACCGCAGCCGCGCCGGACTGCATCTAGTGTGACACCTCGCATATAATTCCATAGTTTACCACTATTGCCGTCCAGCAGCCGATCCGCAGCCGGCCCGCAGCCGCACTCTGTGTGGCCCAGCCTTTAGTCGGGTAACCATAATTACAGTATAAGAAAGAGAATCTAGCAATACGCACACTACCTGCCACCCACCAATTTTAACCTCACCTTCCGGTAGGAAGCGTAGCGGAAAATATAGGCAATGGCTTTTTCCTGTCTCGCTCGCACTTACGAATATGCTTATATATATACTTATATTATCGCACATGTTTAACCTCTTCTTGTAAATTTTTAGCTAAGTGTCCACGGGGTGCCATATCTAATACTTGTCTGTCAAAATACAAATATTTGATACTTTCGTTTGATGATCCCATAGTGAATTATCTATACACTTACATAATAATATATTGTGATGGTTTGACTGACCTACAGTACGGTCAAGCAGGGCTCATTTTCAGTTGAGAATATTAGGAAACCATGGGTATTGAATAACGCGTTCAGGGTGCTGGTGGGGCTGCCGCGATTCTGTAGTGCATCAGGGATGTTCGCCGATGCGCGAGTAGATTGTTTTTATACTACTGTGCGCAAAAGGTGTACATCCCTCATGCGTAGGATAAGCGCCAGCACCAACAGCATCTTGACCATGTTTGCAAGTAGGTTTGACTGTCAGTACGTGAACCATTGCTGTATGATTCACTTGCTGACAAACAAACAATTATAATTAAAAAGAAATATGTCGCTGTGTGTTGGCTTGTATACGTCCCACTGATGGGTACAAGCATCCTACGATTAGTCGTGGGAGGGATTTAAAAAGATTTAGTCCAGATATGTCGGTTGCCACTTTCATCAGTATACCTACCTAAAATACTCAATTTCTGAATCACTCCGTATTTATAAATCCTTGTAAAATCGTGCTCATGAGGTGGTCAATCCTCTCCAAGTGTCATTTGTCGCTTGCCCAATCCGACAGGATCATGACAGGACACCAAATCCACTTTCTCTTTCCCTCATATCGTGAGGTATCACCACGGATTTAATTACTTCGTTTACACACGCTTGATTTACTGGCCCTTTAATTTGAAAGTGTTGATTTAAGTTTGGCTTCGAGACGCAATTTTCAGAAGTTGCCATGACATTCAGCCATAAATCAATTGCGAGTTGTGAAGTTGTGAATGTTGATAGGATGTTCATGGGGTTTAAAATAGAGCATCCCATTGCATTCTTTCTTTTTGGCGACTGGCTATAGGCACGTAATTTTTAACGTATTTTTATCGGACACCATAAATATAGTGAAGATTGCTACAGCAATATGGTCTTTCTTGCCGATGGCTTTTTAAGCGGATGATCAGAGCACAAAGCTGAACCAATTTCTTAATGGGACTAACGGCAACGTCAAAGAAAATATATGCTAACGCCCAACGCTGAAATCGCAACAAGAAATCAAATGTTCTGTTTTCCATACACAATAACAAAATTGCTATTCTACTCGACCTAAATGTATTTGACGGCAGATTTTTTTTTTCGCGATTTCGATGTTGGTCCTATACCTAATAAATAAAAATACCCTGAATACGGGCAGCAACTTAATATGCTGCCAGTTTTTTAAGAGGATATACAAAACTGCAAACCTACTCGACGCAAATGTATATTAAGAAAAACCCTATCTTTAAATACGACTATCTAAAAAGGTACCTATTTGTAACAATGATTCCAAAAACCCGGAAAACAGATATGAGCGTTTATATTTGTACGGATATAATTTTGTACGAAATAATATTAAATAATTAATATGTAATAACTCCAGAGCTTTACGACGTTGTTACTTGCCCTCTAAATCATAACATTGGTTTAAGAAGCAATTGCTACGGTTTTACGTCTTACAAACACTGTCATTTGACATCCCATAGTCCCATTTAAATTCCATCTGCATCCTCATTGGTGTAATTAGTTATAACAGTCCGGTCCCCGCATACAGTACGAATTATATCATTATCCTTCCCTAGAATAACTTCAAGCATCGTTAGAACGTAAATCGATTTCCATGCTTGGTCAGACAACTACCCAGTTTGCATACTAAGTCTTTCAAGCCATAATGATCAAAATAGAATTAACATTCCTCATTCTTGTTTCAGACTTGGCTGCGATAAGACAGCTCTTGGACAGCGAGACTGGAGGCACTTCATGTCCGAGTTGTAACATGCCATTTGATAAAGGCAAAAAGAGGAAACTCATAGACACCTGTGGACATGAACGCTGTTACTCTTGCATGTTCAGGAACGAAGCTTGTCCTATATGCGCAAGAAACAGCCAGGGGAGGAGACCTGTGATGGAGAGATACACGCCGTCGCCGCGGCAAGACCAGGAATGGCAGTCCCCAATGCGCCTCCCGAAACCCCCGAAGCAACCCACCAATCTTACACAGACCTGTCCCACACCGCCGCATACAAGAAGAAGATTCTTCCTAAGTCCGAAATCCCTCCGAAGTCCGTTCGGGCAGCGCTCCAGCCGTCATTCTCACGAGAACCACGTGCCTCTATCTGGTAAGTAGTTTAATCGCACGCCATCTCGAAATTTGCATATCTGTGCGCCCGCGCGTGGTAGCCGCGCATTTACATCGGTTGCGCAAACGTCGCCTACTGCGCACGCAAAGCTTCCATTGATGCCTTCTTCGGCAGTCGAAATCTCATTCACAAGCATACGGCGTATGTTTGCTGCCTCTCACTTTCCTGTGCTCTTTTATGAGTGTTCAGAGGGCGAGGATCACATCGTAAATAATGGTGAGTGACAGTTGCGACAGCGCGCCCACGCCTCGCACGCCGGATGTACGTAGGGGTTCCGTAGGACCGGTTGTCTAGTGCATTTATTAGTTTAGGTCCTCTAGACTTTTGCAATGCAGCCTTCGCAGACAGGCCGGCTGCGGACATTATCTCACAATCTGTTACTTTATTTCCATTAATTATATCAGTCTAGATTTCTCTGCGAATTGAAATATTCAGACCACTAATTCACAGCTGCGATTTCTTAATAAACTATTAGTCTCAATTCAGCCCTTGCCCCTTTACTGTGTACTTAATCTGTCTCTAGAAATGTTTCTATTTATCAGTACAAATATTAACTACATTTATTATTATGACACTTCATTATTAAGTCGTAGCTAATTATCCAAATGAAACCTTAAATCAGCTATGTCAAAGTTTACTTTTATTTTCAAAGCATCAGTGATTGAATGCAAGGCTCGTATGCCAACAGGACTGCCGGAGGAAGGTCCAAGGAGTGCGGCGTGGCCAAGTCTGGTCTTCAATAAGATCAGGTCGCTGTGGACTTCACACTCGTCGTTGCCTCAAGGCCTCAACCAGTTGACAGGCACGAAGAATTTACTTGTTAATGGAATTTGAACTTTATTTCGAATGTTGGATCGAATTTTTGATATTTCAAAACTGCTATAGGAATTTGATACTAATTTGAAAGAAGAAAGAAATCCAAATTACGTATGAACGTACATCGATATAAAAAGTTAATTATTTATCGTTCTCAAATTCATCTCAAATATCAAAAACAAGAACATTAAAACCGAATTCAACGCGAGACAAATATTGAATCAATTAGTTCGATAGTAGATTGAAATCGATTCGCATCTAACATCGGAATTCGGTCCACATTCCATTGCACCCGGCTCGGCACTCGATTTTTGCACATCTTATTTGCTTTTCTGTATGCATATTGCGGTCTTGGCTCATTTGAGGCACTGCTTGAGACCGGTTTTGTCTTTGCCCTTTTGTTTCTGCATCCGTGTGTCTGATTGCATTTGTTTTTATAGATCAAGCTTGCAGATTTGTTTGATTGTTCATATCTTTTTCAGATACAGTTTGGTATGATTTTACTTTTGCATTTTAATGAGTAACAAAGAAGCATTCAATATTGTGTTTGTGATAAAAATAACCAATTGAATGGAGAAAATGATCACTTTTTAAAAACCAAACTCATTTTGTAGAACTTTTAATAAATAGATCGAGACATGACCACGTACGTTACGTACTATCTGAATATAAAGTAAATTCATTATTATATCATTAATTTAATTATAATACTACCTTTTAGGGTAGCCAGTAACATATTTCTGGCATTTCTGTCAACCCTTTTAGTATGTATGTATATTTATTTACCTACAATTATTGCAAGCTTCGCGTTGAGTATATGAAACCAATTAAAGAATTTTTATCTTTGAGTCTATAATCAAAATAAGGAATAAAAAATTGGAAATATGACATCCACTTTTCATAGTGATGCTAATCGTTTCTTTCAAATATCGATAATGCTAGAAACCTTTGAATAAACACTATAATGCTCAGATAAATTATGAGCTATAATGTAATGATCATGATCCACTCATGACTTGACTTTCTATCTAACTAAGATGAAGTATCGGTATAAGTTATCGGTGACAAAAATTCCATATCGATTTGAATCGTGGGCGATTCTGATCATCTTGGTTGATAAAAAGAATTGATGCTTCATAGACCAAAGTTCATTCTAAAGGGTCTACTGAAACCACTCTTGTATCCTTATCATAAAGATTAGATTGGTAAAAATTTTGGGACTTCGGTATTGGAACGGAGATTAGAGCAGATAAACATCAATGGAGTTATGGTTGTCGGTATTGAATATTTAAATTAGTCGGTTAATTTTTATGGAGATGGATGGAATGATAAGTTTAACGATTCAAATATTTATGTTACACTTGATCGTACGTAGGTTTTACAAAATGACTGGTATGAGAGGCAATCGGCCGGTTATTAAAAAAAATATGTCATAGCCAGCGTACACGCAGACCAGTTAATTACGTAGGTACCGTAGTTATTTAGATTTGTAGGAATATCTTCTGATTTAGAGAGCCGATTACGACGAAATAGAAATTAAATGTTTCTTCGAGATAAGCCGTATATTTTTCCAAAAACTCCGTGACTCATCTACAGACCAAAACTGTTCCGAAAATATTTCCTAACCATTTAGGCATCTTTCACCCCCAGTTTTATTATATGTAGTTATAATATAGCTTATAAAGGAATAGGATATAATATGTATGTATGCAATGCTACGCGTGTGGGCGAATTCAATTTGCTAACAGTTAATATGTGAAAATTTAAACATTACAAATCTCGTGCTTCATAGCCCTGCATCCCAGCAAGTTTAAACTGATGTGCCTATATTATAGCTTTTTCTTGTACACCTATGAGGCGTACACACGTGCAAGCGAGATGTCACTACGTTACAAGTCATCAGACCACAGTATAACCTAACCTGAGTCTTATCCTCTAGGTACATCATTGAATTAATAAGTTTTATTTGAGTAAACTCATTGAACCATCCTCATCAATGAACCAACAGTATTCGTGACCCTAAACTCATTTACATGCAAACGATCAGACTTAGTAAATGAGTAGGAAATGTAATATTATCTATTGGTTACAAAATCGTTTACTGTGACTTTTAGTCTGCGCGATTTGGTTGTCTCGGTTGATCTCTTTAGTCTCTTGAAGAAAATGACAGCATTACTGATTTCATCTGTATGCCTCATGACCATCTTAAATGGAATATGTTTAACGTGTTAGATTTTTACTAAATATAATCAGTAGAAATATCCAGATTAAGAATCCTATCATATCATTACATCATCCCAGCCGATGGACGTCCACTGCTGGATATATAGACTAAGAGATAACTTAGACCTTTAAACGTAGAAGAACGTAGAAGACCTTTAAACGTCTGTAACTCCTAAACCGACTGAAGTTATGCAGGCAGATCTAGTTCATCCCCATCACAGAGATGCTCTACGCCCCATAAACACTGAATCAGCCTTGCTGCTGATGGTTGCAAAAAGTACACTTATCTCTTAGTCTAATAGGCCTCCCTCAAGGATCGCCATAACGACCGGTCCTGCGCTGCCCTCATCCAACGGGTTCCCACCGCCTTCACATCACGCCTTCATTACAGCACTAGGACCTAAAGTGGAGCTAAGAGGTCATAAAATTTGTACGCTCTATACCTAACTATTGTAAGCTAAGGCTCGCTTAAAACTGAACATAATGAGAGTCAGTCATTTATCTATGACTGTATACGGGGTGAATTTGAATAAGCATCCTTTTTAAATAATAAGTCTACCCATCAAACTGAACAACTTTTACTAAGGGAGCAAACCGATCGGGGCAAAAAAATCTGCTGTTTAATATTTGAATCCAGTTTAGTATGGAACAGCTGATTTTTTTTGCTCCGATCGGTTAGTTTCCATAGTAAAAGATGTTGACTCTTAGTTTATGATATCAATTTCACCCTGTATATCCTGGACTAAAATTTATTTTAATTTTCATACGATCGAATCGTAATCGTAACGTAACTCTAAATCAGATCCAATACATTTCGAAATGTACCTTGAGTGTTATTACTTATTAACTTGGCTATGCATGTAAACACTAGCATAATCTGCGCGCTATGTACTTTTCATTCATAAGCTTGACTTGACTGTAGGTAGGTACAAACGGAAACGTAAGTTTGTTACGTAATACGTTAAAGTGTTTAGGACATGCGTTCAAAACTGTACAGGGTACAGACTTATGTAGATGGTTTAATTAGTTTATACCGTATTTTAGTGTAATAAAAGGTTTATACTTTGGAATTAGAAACCTGAAACTTCTTCAGTGTTATTTACAAGGTTGAAAACATCACAAAAAATAAATCTATATGTGAATCTTGCTTCCAAATACACAATTAATTACATAATTAAGAGGTTGTGAAGTTGAAGATCTCCGTTCAAGAAGCTAAAACCTTGTTTACCCTGTCTTTTAATTATCTTTAATATACCTATAAGTACCCTTAAATTATTGTAAATCATTAAACAAATATCTAGAGACGATGAAATTGCGATGCCAAAATCTTTTGTTTCACAAATAAAACCTATTTTACTCATGCGAGCATCGAACATAATATACTTGAACTTAATTAGGTTTATGGGTAATAAATATATTAATTGACATTGATTTTTACTCAACATCGCCGCTACAAGAAACTGGCTACAGATCTACATCCTACACGAGATTTAGTGTTTTTGAAACTGCTTGACCACCTATAAACCCAGTGCATCGAATCAAGTGAGACCAAAACACAGATTTCTAAAAGTTTTATGTGAAAACGTTTTCAGTTGGTCTATGGAGATTGCCATTTTCTTTATAGAAGTCAGATTCTTTCGGTTATTCCAGGGCCAAAGAAAATCCAGGGCCGCACTGTTGATAATAATTATGGACCCTATTTTAAAAGCGTAAAATTATGACAAAATCACAATGCTAGTTAATGTTACATACATTGCATGTTAGATTTGAGCTCTAAGATAGTCCTCAAGACATATTCTGTTGCTGTTGCTGGTCGAACCGAACCGGCTTGCCTTAACATAATTAAATCAATATTGGAAATGATTTGCCCATACATTTTATAAAACTGTCCCATACATTTCTGTTGGCACGATTGCAATTTTATATGAAAAACTTTTTTTTTTCGCGAAATTGGCCTTGGTCCCAATTAGAGAAAGTTCTTTTGTTTGTTAAAAAACCGTCAGGTTATTAAGAAAGACCCTGTAAAGCTTCAACAACATTAGCAGAAACTGTTTTGAATGGTATGATCAGACCATCAAACTGAACCATTTTCTGTATAGGACCAAAAACGAAATCGCGAAAAAAATATCTGCTGTTCCATACAAAACTTCAAATCTAACTTGACTTGAATGTATGGGACATCTGATTGTTTTTTCGCGGTTTCGACGTTGGTCCATAGAGAAAGTTGTTCGATTTGATAGTCCGATCATCCGCTTAAAAACCGTTAGCATATTAAGAAGGACCCTGTATATCCAAAAAATAATATTCCGGTACGAAATCATCCTAGCGGTACGAGTTGACTTCTGCAGATAGTATTGTATGCTCAAAATGGTTGTATGTATTTAGCATGACTTCATCTTAAGTTACAAATGTTAGTCTGCCCTCACTGCATTTCAAATCCTTATTCATTCATAAGTTATCCTTTCCTATAGCCATAGTACCAACTCATTCATGACAAATACAATTACTCAGACACGGAGGCGTTAATCCTTCAACTCCTTCAAGTGACAATGATATGAAGGCGGCTTTCGCCTTGGACCATATTATATGAACTCAGAATATAAGGAAGTATCATATTAAAAGCTTTTATTGTATGGAATAAAGTTGAAAATGGCTGGATTTGTGTGACTTTGAGAGATGTGGACAAAACAGTTCGGTCTGCAATGCTAATAACAAAATATGTATTTTATCGTAAGTGTAGGTTGTAGAATGTATCTTTGTGTTGTACCTACGTACACACGGCGACACATCAAACTGTACAAAACCAACATAAGCTGGCCGCGCGTAGGTCGAGTAACAGATAACGTCGCGCGGCCAGCTTATGTTGGTTTTGTATAGCTTGATGTGTCGCCGTGCGTACACTCAAATTGTTTTCAGTTTCGGGGTAGACATAATTTTGCTAATTGCTGGGTAACTAGAGATTGTACCTACTCTACTGGCCATCTCAGGGCCACATTGAAATGTTCATCATCATCATATCGTATGGATTTTTTTTCTTCCTATTTGGATCCGAAATGTTAATATATGGACATATATAGGACATTTTCGATATGGTAATGTGACAAAAAAGGAAAAAGAGAAAAGTTATCTACTTGGTTTCAAATCTCTACGAAAACTAGCAAATAAGCTTACTCTTAAGAGTAAGCTCAAATCTATGATCTATGTTAAAGAAATATCAGTATTTCAGATTGACATTAGAATTTACGGAAGTCCATTTTCAATATTCTATTCATATTTTTAATAAATAGATTTAAGTCGTGTTATGTCGTAGAGTTTCTGGCTGCATCTGCTACACAGCGACATAACATGTTCCGACGCGGTGGTAGCTTCAAAAAAAGATTTGACGTTTAAAAACTTCAAGCTCCTAAATTGAATAAATTATTTTTGACTTTGCTTTATTCATGTTCAGGCCCCCTTCAATATGACGACTTTACTCTAACATGCACTGTCTGTAATATTAACTAGCATTGTAAGTTCATATTTTATCGTATATTTATAATATGGGTCCATATTGTCAATGAAACAACAATGCGGCCCTGGAATAATCGACAGACCCTATAATAGCCTGTTAATTTGCCATTTCTTGATAAAGACCTATCTCTCCCCATCTCTCAAAAACCTTGGTAGCAAAACCCAAAACAATAAATCGAACCGTACATCTATGAATGAAACGTAAATGATTCGTAAAAGTCACGTCACATCAAATAAAAACATTTTAAATGTAAGTGAAGAACACTTAACACACTATTAACACTTCCGTCCGTTGCGTGATTGTGTGAAACACTCTTATAAAATTTTGTTAATTCATAAAGTCCCGTGGGTCAAGCCGTTTTTATTCTTATGACTTACTGTTAAGAGATGTGTTAAGAAACTTTATAATGTGAAATAAACGTTGATATCGTGTTACAAGATTTGGGTTGGACCCCATTGTTTTAATGGTTGAATGGTTTTGGAGAATTTGGTAAATGTTACACGAATTTGAGATCTAGTTACTTAGAAAAAGGTATTTTATCGTCTTTGGGTTCTATCTGAAATGAAATTTGTAATCATTGACCTGAAATTTTGTAATATTATTAAAGAAAAACTAAGGAATATAATTTTACTAACGGAAATTGCTAAGTCAAAATTACCTATTTACACAAATATGTAACACGAGCGTTAACCCGCGACTTCGTCCGCACAAATTATATACCAGATTTTAAGTCAGATCATAAGCTATCAAACAAAAAAAGTTTCATCAAAATCGGTTCAGTAGTTTTTGCGTGATACTCGTTCAAACAAACAAACACACAAACAAACAGACAGACAAAAAATCCAAAAATTGGTGAAATGGAATCAGGGACACCTAAAAACCATATCGTAACTTTTTTTTTGTTAATATCTTCAATGTACAGACAAACTTCCTGTTACAGTTTTATAATAGTTTAGATAATCTGAACCTTATTATTATAATAGGACATGGCTGTAAAATACTCTACATTATTGAACCTTGCGTGAGAAATTACCTACTGTTGTACAGCAGTTTCTTTAACAAGTCGATACGCCATCTCCTCTTACTCCATGGTGCCTACTAAGAAAATCAATCGTAAAATAAAAGTAGATTCCTAGTAAAAGTTCTCATTTACATTAATTTCATTCCCAAAAACAGCTAGCTTGCACACCTCTGGCGTAGGTACCTAATCATAAAATTCTAACACGGTACCTAAGCAGAAAAACTAACTATATAGCCCAGTCATTTTACTGTTTGAGCCGGGACTAATTAATAAATGATGTTTTTTTTTCTAAAATATACCAAAATTAAAAAAAAATCATGTCAGCAACAGCACCCAATTTAAAATTTAGCATTTATCTCGTTCTAAAAAACCTGATGATAATTTTGTTATTCTCACATTTTTAAGCCTTTATCATTATACATACTTCAAACATGGTATAAATATTTTTCTCTACTTAGATGGCTTTGAAAAATACCTCATTTTTAAAATTTTGATGCCTTCTTTATTGCTCAAAAATAATTACATTGTTAAATCTAATTGAAACTAGTACATTGGTATTAATATTATTTAGTTACAAGCCTTCTAGGAGATACAATTTTGATTTCTATGTTGCGTAGAAAAAAAAATTTTATTATGTTTTCAGGTAGTCTTTTTGTCACTAAATGGTGCCGGTTACAGTTTAAAAGTCCAATTCATAATTACTTCCCACCCCTCCTAACAAAACTCCGTAAAATGACTGAGCTAATAGTAGACCAAAAAAAATAATTGTATAGTAAATTCGCACAACACCAATAACCTTGACAGTGACAGTCATCCGTTGTGTAACAGATTTACAACAATCACTTCACATTGACATTTAGGTTTGAGCCGCGCCGTATACAATGCGATGTAAGCTTGTCATGTCATGGCCAATGTTTGTTTATTTTCAGCGCCTCATTTTAATATGTAATCTGTTGTGTTTGAGAATTTGTTGTATAATTTGTTAAAAGTACCTAAGTACCTAAATTTTAGACCCCAATACATGGCCCAACTTTTGAAGATTTACAGGGGGCAGTGGTGTAGGGATAGTTGCATTACTTTAATGGGTGATTGTACCCATGATACTGAACAACATTCGCAAAGGAACAAAAGGAAAATTCGCAAAAAAGAATTGCGTATTGCATTTATTATAATGAAAGTCGAACAATTTTTTTTTGCTTATTTCCTTTAGGTTTCTGAGGAAAAATTGTTTATTATCATGGGTATACAAGTAATCCAACCGTTTACCCTAACACCGTCTATTGTTATCTTTGCCTAGCAATAATAATAAATTATTTTTAAAAAATATTCTAAAGCTATCTACCTATCTATAACACGCCTCTTTCCCCGTGGGGTAGGCAAAGACCAGGGCGCGCCACTTACTATGATCCTTACATACTTCTTTTGCCTCATGCACATCCATACATCTCTTCATACATGCCCGTCGGTTTCGAGTACTCCGCACCTCCCCTTTTTGTAGGACGCAACTGATTTGATCAGCATACGTCCTACGAGGGCGCCCTCTGCCGACGTTTCCACTCACATTAGCAACATATATCTCTTTCGTACATCTGCTGTCACTCATCTTCTCCACAAGACCAAACCAAAGAAGCATACCTTTCTCTATTCTTGTCACTACATCTTCTTTTAATTTACATCTATCTCTTATTACACAATTTCTCACTCTATCTTTCAGCGTCACACCACACATACTTCGCAAGGAACGCATTTCAACAGCATTAATTTTACTTGCATGCTTCTTCTGCCATACCCAGCACTCACTGCCATACATAAGTGTAGGCACCAACACACCATTGTGTATAGCAAGTCGCGCCTTTTTGGACACTAATTGGCTAGCCACAATGGTATGTAGAGCACAGTTTACTTTGTTTCCCGCTGTTACTCGCCTATGCACATCACCCTCACATTTCCCATCTCTAGTAAACATGCATCCTAAATGTACAAACTCGTTCACTTGTTGCACTTTTTCATTCTCAATCATATTCTAAAGCATTTTGTAATAAAAATATGCAAATTAAAAACGTGTTCCTAAAAATAAAAGTTAGGTACATTGCTATCAAAGAACATGGCATTTATGATCCTGCAATTGCATTACTCGTTTAGCAATTATAAAGGAAACGTTGTTACAACAAACTGCCTACTTGCCATGACCACAGAGTACTAATAATCTATGAGTTTCTCCACAATGTCAAAGTCAAGTAGGACTTATAAACAAAAACTGTGGAACGGAATTCAAGACAAAGTTGCAAAAAGACTGCTGATTCAATGCTTAAAACATTATTTCCTTTTTCTATACTGACCAAAAAATGATTTTCTCCTGCGAGCATTTCATTAGTCATACATATAGCCTTTCTTTATGTACAGTCAAAGTCAAAAGTCTGCTGAAAAACCTACAGGCAAATAGAAAATTTAATTAAATTAATATAAAATCCTAAAACTTTCATAAGTAAATTTTTTTTTTTAAGCTGGAAGCTTGAGCAAAATAATTAGGGTCATTCATTATCATTAGAGGTATGAACACCCAATTATGGGGGTCCGGGTTCGAATCCGCACGGACAACATGCCATGAACCAATGAGTTTTTCTAACTTATTTACGTAAAACCGACTGCTCTCGAACGGTGAAGGAAAACATAGTTAGGAAAATTCTGATGTGTATGTGAAGTCTACCAATCCGCATTGGGCACGCGTGATGGACTAATGCCCATACACCCTCCCTGAGGGTAGGTCTGTGCCCTGCAGTGGGACGTTTACAGTCTGATGATGATGATTATCCTATCACACACACAAAAATAAGCTGTTCCGTATAAAACTGCAAACAAGCAAAGAAGGACATTGGTACTAAAAACCTAATAGTTAGCCTTCCCAAGATCCACTTAGCTTAAGTAAGTAACTAAGGAAACCAGTCTCATGCGCGATTCCTTAACTAGGAACTAAGAGTGACAGTTATAAAACGGTGGCCAAACTCAAGTCCAACTTACTCGTATCATAGAATAATGCTCGTACATTAAAAGAAAGAACGTAGGGCTACGTGTTCACTTTCGTCACCGGCTGTACCGTCTGGCTGCCTACAAGTGGTAATGACACGAACCTGCTTTGAGCGCCGAGCGTGGGAGAGAGCACTTTTTATGGTATTACAGTCCCTGCGCGTACGCATAAGTTAGTATTGTGGCTAGAAAGGACATTGTTGTTCCGCTTAATTTCCTACGTAGGTACCTACCTAATAACGTTCGCGAACAGGTTCATTTTCAGTCATTTTTGCGGATAGTTGGCGTTAGCATCGACTTCACATACGCATCGAAATTTCTTCTTCAGCGTATGCAGGTTTCCTCACGATGTTTTCCTTCTCCGATTGAGAGCATCGGTATTACGTGCATAAGTTAGAAGAACTCATTGGTACATGTCATGTTGTCTATGCGGATGAGAACCTGGACCTCAAGGTAGATTTTCAATATCTCCGCAACGCGCCACCGACGCTCTTCATCTCGGTATAGATCTCTACATCTTCTGTCGGTCTCAAAAAAAAATCTTCTTTTGTTTTATACAACGCGTTAATGAATAAGCGCAAAACCTCATACACCCCAACTGATTTATGACAAAATAATTAGATTGAAACAATAATTTCGCAATTTTGATACTTAAAATTTAAAGTTATTCGCATTTTAAGTTTTGAGGCAAAAATGATATGTTGCCCTGTAACGGTATGTTCTCTGACACCAGGGCTCTGCCCACACGATAAGAAAAAGAATGATATGTTATCATTTCAGCAATGAATGAAAGCGCTAACGTACTCATGGATACATTTTAATAATCTTGTTTCGGTAGTAATTAGGGTGAGTATGCCCGTACGGTGGGTTGACATCGGGTTCAGAAAATAAAAAATTTTCAGTCAAATTATTTAATATTTTTTTTAATTACCTATGTTGAAACCACGATAATTCGATTCTGCTCTTGATTCTAAACAAACTACTTTCTAGTTTTGCGTTAATTCAATAACACATTGTATAGTGCCTGTCTGCATTTGAGGGTCTACAATTTAAAATATCATAGATTTAACTTTAAATGCCTCATCTAGATAACCTTTTCTACTAGATATGGTAGCCAGATGATCTAATAAATCCGTGGTCTCCGCCTCTTCCATAGTTAAGCGCCAGACGATAACTATGGGTTTACAATGTTAATGACACTGGTATCAACTTGATTAATAATAACTAAGATTAGTTACTTACAGTCTATCCTTTTGAGCTTTATATGATTTCTGTGATATTATAAGGGTTAGAATGTCCTGTCGTTATACTTTTAATTACTAAGTATAATTACTTACTAGAGTTTGCCCGCGACTTTGTCGACACAAATTATATACCAGATTTTAAGTCTTAAATATTAAACTATCAATCAAAAAAGCTTTATCAAAATCAGTTCAGTAGTTTTTGCGTGATGCTGTTACAAAAATTGAAACAACCAAACGGACAGAATTCTAAAAAAGGTTACCAAATTTACAAACTTTACCTCTTTATGATAGCATCCACGACATAAAATTCGTGTTAATAAAGCTATGTTGTCTTTTATTATAATAATATTTATTTTTAAACTAACTCAAGACCGCGACTTCATCTACGTTGACTTTAAAAAAGTACCTGTCCGATGTGATAGAACATAATACCTACTTACTCTATCTGTGAAGGTTCCTACATAAATTCGTCCGAATCCGTTCAGCCGTTTATAGGCCAGTTACAAATATCGCATAGTCACAAAATTTTACATAATATTATTAGGATATCAAGCATTTCCTGAAAAAGTAAATCGCGAAATAATATTCGATAACCGCGTTGATTGTCTTTCCCAAACAATCATCAGTTTCCACGCTGATAACAATAACACCAGTGTTTTGTTTTCGACTACAATTTCGCTTATTCAGTCGCAACTTGCAATGTCAAGTTTATCTCACGATTATTTATGTGGAAAAAGTAAATAAACATAATTCCAAAGAATCTCGGAACAATGGACGCTTGTCCACTTGTCTAGATTGGGCCATAAAGAAAGCGATTTGTTTTGAATTATGGCGCAGGGAATTGCTACTGCACACTTAAAAAAGGCTGTTGTTAGTTATAGGTAAATCTCTGGCCACCTATTTAGGGAATATTTTAGTAAATTTAATTTTTGTAAGTGTACAGGCTCAAGAAGTTAATTGGTAAAAGTAACAAAACCTCTGACCACACACAGAGAGAATATGTTAGTTTTAGTGAATTATAAATATAATAATTGAATGTGTGTATGTATCTATTTATTGTACCTACTTAGGTAATCATAAGGGCATGTTTTAAAAACAATGTTTGTAACTGTAAATGAAATAGGTGATTAAAACCTATCCTTGCTCCTAGCTAGACTAGCCCAGTCATTTTACGGTTTACGCCGGGACTAATTAATAATTGGTGTATTTTTTGGGTATTGCATTTAAGAGCCAATTTGAGCTTAGAAATATACCAAAATTGAAAGAAAATCACGTCAGCAACAGCTCCAAATTTAAAATTTAGCATTTATCTCGTTCTAAAAAACCTGATGGTAATTGTTTTGTTCACACATTTTTAAGGCTACAATTTTACATTCTTCAAACATGTTGTAAATATTTTACTCTACTTAGATGGCTCTGAAAAATAAATTAGTATTTTCTAAGGAATACCTAATTTTTAAAATTTTAATGCCTATTTTATTACTCAAAAATATTGTTTATTGGTAAATCTAATTAAAACGAGTACATTGGCATTAATATTATTTAGTTAAATGCCTTCTGGAAGATACAATTTAGGTTTCTATGTTGCGTAGAATTTTCAGGTAGTCTTTCTGTCACTAAATGGTGCCGGCTACAGTTTAAAAGTCCAATTCATAATTACTTCCCACCGCTCCTAACATAACTCCGTAAAATGACTGGGCTAGATATATTAGTGCTCATGTTGGAGCACAGAAAGAATTATATCATGAGGATATTTACTCATGTGGTAGTAGGTATGTCAAACGATCAATAAATCAGATTGTGATTGTGACATGGAAATATTTAAACAATTTATGGGGTTCAAGAACGTTTTTTTTAAACTTCCAGTCTCCAAATTTTTTGGCAACAAAAATCTTAAGGTGGTTTCAGTTCATACAAAAGTTTAACGCACAGCTTTTAAAATATTGTATGAAAAATTTCAAAGCTTTAAATCATCGTAATTATTTTATATATTGCAAATGTTATTTGTGACGCGGCATCTAGATTTTCTAAACTATTTTTCCATATATACAAAGTTACTTATTTTTACACCGTCTACGCGTATTGTGCGTCAAAGTTTTGTATAAAATTGACCCCTCTGCAACCACCTTAACGTAGAAAATGAAGTCCACGTAAAACATGAAATCAATTATCATTTTTGTACTTTGCGTCTATTTCAATAGACGATTTAAACAGTGCCACAGAATAAGTAGTATACAGGGTGTTAGGGTTAACGTTTGCATTACTTTAAGGGGTGATATATTATATACCCATGATACTGAACAACTTTCCTTAAGAAACCTATGGTAAATTCGCACTTTTTTTTTACTTTTCATACAAATGTTGTAATAAATGAGTATTGGAAGTCCAATACTCATTTTTAATGAATTTCCTATAGGTTTCTTAGTGAAATTATTACTAACACCCTGTACGGTACAGTGCCTAAACTCATTTTCAATCTCCAATCCACTTTTCAAAATAAATCGTCTTTTTTTTTTTTTTTTTTTTAAATAAAAACTTCTCTAAAGCCTCCGCTCACCGCCCATCTCCTAGCCTAGCTACAGTATCGGATTAAAGTCGCGGAACTAAGCCGGATCATTCCCACGGACGCGGTTTCCGCAGGTGTAGCGCATCTCCTCTTACACCACAATCTGCCCTAGCATCCGAAACCAAGATAAACAAGGATATTATAAGATTGAAAAGTTAAAAGGGATCAAGTATTGTTTAGTTATTGATTCTCTTCAAAACAGTTTTAAGTTAAGCGTTAATATTTTAACACCTTGTATAATACATATGTAGGTACACAAACAAAACCGAACCAGCAGCCCTAGTATCTTTCATAGCAAAAGTCGTTCAGTTTGATGGTCTGGATCACCCCTGAAAGTTTCGGAACGGTAAAAAATATTACCGGTATACATTGTGTTACAAAAGTAAAAATAAACATTTAAAACTTTTAAGGCGGTTGTTGAGACCATCAAACTGAACAACTTTCACTATGGGACCACCATCGAAATCGCAAAAAAAAAATCTTTTGTCCCATACATTTAGCTCGAGCAGATCTTTAGTTTAGTATGGAACATCGCATCATGGCGATTAAGGCAAATCTCCCCGTTTTCGGGGACGCCTATGTCCAGCAGTGGACGTCTATCGGCTGATAATATGATGATGATATGAACATCCGTTTTTTTTTTCGCGATTTCGATATTGGTCCCATAGTGAAAGTTGTTCAGTTTGATGGTCTTAACCACCCCCTTAAATGTTTATTTGTATTTTTGTAACACCTTGTATATAACTTAATTATTAGGTACTTATTTAAAGTTTGCCGGGAGGGAGGGAGGGAGGCCTTTGCCCAACAATGGGACAGCGACGGCTGAATATATATATATATATATATCAGCCGTCGCTGTCCCATCTCAAATATATATATATTTAAAGTTTAATCGTATTTGAGTAGGATTTTAAGAGAATCAAGTTCAATCCTACACTACTATTATAAAGGCGAAAGTTTGTAAGTATGGATGTATGGATGTATGGATGTATGGATGTTTGTTACTCTTTCACGCAAAAACTACTGAACGGATTTCAATGAAATTTGGCATACAGATAGACCATGGCCTGGATTAACACATAGGGTACTTTTTATCCGGGTAACGCAGACGAAGTCGCGGGCAACAGCTAGTCAATCAATAATACATAATCATGGTCGTACCAATCATGGACATTGATTAAGAATTCTAGTCGTTGGAGACCACCTACAATTCTCCAATACAACCCTAATTTCATGGATTCTCGCACAGACAACGTTCTGCGTATTTTAAAATTTAGCATAACAAAAGTGTTTACCGTCAATATTGCATGACAGATGCACCCTGAACAATATCGCATGTGTGGGAATGATACCTTAAATATGTTTTGTTTTATCAACAATAGGGCATAAACTTTATTGCTCCTACATTATTGAAAAACAAAGGGAAATCAATATTCCATCTGTTCTGCTTTTGCTTTGTTTTCAAAAATATCGTTGGCAGGAATTGTATACAGGGAGTTAAGGTGGTTTCAGTCCATACAAAACTTTGACGCACAATACGCGTAGACGGTATTAATAAAAGTAACTTTGTATAAATGGAAAAATAGTTTAGAAAATCTAGTTGCCGCGTCACAAATAATATTTGCAATTTATATACTATTATAAACTGTAACAGAAGTGTGTCTGTAAATAGAAGATATTAACAAAAAAAAGTTACGATATGGTTTTTAGGTATCCCTGATTCCATATCATCAATTTTGGGATTTTTTGTCTGTCTGTTTGTTTGTTTGTTTGTGTGTTTGTTTGTTTGAACGAGCATCACGAGCGCACGCATCGAGCAAACTACTTAACCGATTTTGATGAACCTTTTTTTTTATTTTGATAGCTTATTATCTGACTTAAAATCTGATATACAATTTGTGCGGACAAAGTCGCGGGTCAACGCTCGTTTATAATATAATTACGAAGATATAAAGCTTTTAAAATTTTGTATGAAAAATTTCAAAGCTTTATATCTTCGTAATTATTTTATAAATTGCAAATGTTATTTGTGACGCGGCAACTAGATTTTCTAAAGTTTTTTTCCAAATACACAAATTTACTTTTATTAATACAGTCTGCGCGTATTGTGCGTCAAAGTTTTGTATAAAATTGACCCCTCTGCAACCACCTTAAGATAAACAGTTGCATTATTAAGGGGTAATTGTACCCATGATACGGAACAACTTTCCCGAAGAAACCTATAGGAAATTCGCAAAAAAACATTTGACTCTATACTAAATGCAATCTAGTATGCTGATCGAACGTTTGTATGAAAAGTCGACATTTATTTTTCCTAATTTCCGTTATGTTCCCTTAGGAAAGTTGTTCATTATCATGAATACAATAACTCATTAAAGCAATGCAACTGTCACACTCAGTTGCAGAAACGCGCATTAAAGTTAATCCTCCATTAAATCTCTTGCTGTCACTTTTTGTCTTGTTGACGTAGTAAAAGCTAGCAAGAGATTAGGGTGCCTGTCCATTGACGCCGAGCCAGCTGGCGGAGCGGAGTAACGAGGAAATATTAACCAATCAGGATTCCGTAAAATTTCGGCCGAGATTTCGATTGGTTAGTATTTCCTCGTTTCTTCGCTCCGCCAGCTAGCTCCGCATCAATTGACAGGCAGCCTTTATGGAGGATTAATTAACTCTAATGAGCGTTTCTGCAACGGAGTGTAAGTAACCTACAAAAAATAGGCCTGTGGTTTCGTCATTTTTAGGATTCCGTGTCCAAAGGGTGCCGATGAGACCCTATTACTAAGCCTATGCCATCCGTCCGTCCTTTATCTTTTGAACAGTAAAAATGTAGCCGAATGACATTGTTACAGAAACTGTTATTATGGTAGATTTGTTCGTGTTGTGTTTGCACGTATGAAAGCACAACAAACGCATCTTGTTTTACCGAGGGTGGTACACAGACTTCTGTATTACAATGGTGGTATCGTATTCTCGGCGTGCTGATAACTTTACAAAACCATCGCAGAACACATATATACATACGTACAGAATGTTAGGGTAACCCATGGTTTAGTATCATCACAACTATCCCAAAGAAACATTATAGGAAATTCTCAAAAAAAATGTGGACTTTCTATACTAAATGCAATCAGCTTCTTCTTATCGTAAGGGCAGAGCCCTGGTGTCAGAGTTGTCTCAGACCGCCTTAAGGCCTCCGACGTGGTTTTTATGTAACGACTACTACCACCAGAGACAGTAGCCGAGACCAACGGCTTAACATGCCATCTGAAGCACGGAATAATTTTTCTTTTCAGACAATCAGGTGATCCAGCCTTCAATGTCCTAACCAACTAGGGAAAAACGCACGAAGTGACATATCACTAGGTATCCCCAGTGGGAATCGAACCCGTGACCTCCGTGTCGAGAGCCAATGCTCTTAACCATTAGACCACGGAGGCAGTTCAATCAGCAATCAGCTGATCGAACATTTGTATGAAAAGTCGTAAATAAAATTGCTGTTTCTTAGGGAAAGTTGTTCACTCTAACACCCTGTATACTCACGCCTATGTCTCATTGTGGTAGGCAGAAACAACTGATCGCCATCGGCTACGATCCCAACATACCTACCTCTTTTGCCTCTTCCATAATCATAAATAAAAGTAGTTTCGTAGGTACACGCTTTTCATAAAAGTACCAAAAAGTTATAAAATAAAATTGTAAAACGAAAATTTATTCGTCTTCATTCGGTTTCGCGATCACAATCTTATTAAAAGCATTCTCACATTAAAAATTTAACGAATTAATTAACTCTATAATAACTGCTAATCTGACAACTTATTCATTCAGTCATCCATCATAATTTCACATTATAAGTTAATTCACTTCCCTTCTGTGAACAATCTTATACTTTTAGCACACAATAGGATGGTATCATAATCTCACCGATCTTAAAGATATTTCTAAGCAAGTTGATATGAAACAATCATAATTTTAATACCAAATATGGGATTTTATCCGTTCCCATAGGGAAACTCGAGTGTTACTTCTAAGAATTTATTTCTTAAGAAATGCCACGTAAATTAATGATTTATTGTTTCGTTTCTTAAACTTTTTACTTCATTTAATCAACATTTAATACATTAATACATACTATTATTATTTATACTATTACATTACATTTTATTATTGTTATTTTTTATGACTTTTAAAAGTGCACGCGGCGTCCGTATTGCATGAGAATTCTCAGTTTTCGTGTGATGTTGATAAGTTGTTGTTAAGTAGTTGTTTTACCCGACTGCGCCAGAAGAGGGGTAATGCTTTTCAATGGTGAATTATTGTCAGTTGATACTTTGGAAAAAGCATGATTTGTTTTGATGTTTATATGCCAGAATATCGTTGTTTTGTTTGTTGAAATGCACTTGGATTGTCATTTTGTATTTGCTCACCCGTTGCTAGCAACATGGCAGCACGACATCGACGAAATCCAGCCTTGTCTCTCATTCTCTTGGCTACTAACAGAGCGAACAAAAAGGCGCGAGATAACGTTGTCGCGCGCATCATGTCATCAAGGCCCTGTAATATTCTGTACCTCTACCTACTCTACCTTTAAGAAAAATCGTATGTTCAGTGGAGATTCTTTTCATAACTTTTTTAATAAAATCTAAATAAATCCATTACCTGCCTATAAAATTAACGTAATGGCAATTTATGCATTGTTTACCTCACTCGACCCACGTTTTGGCCATACTTTTGTTTACATGTCTGTAAAACAGCTTCAGCCGTCTCTACTTTCTAGTCCTAATCTCACATTTAACACCTTCCAGATGACGAAGGCGGTCACATCAAGCAGAGCTACGAGTCTCGACGTCAGAACGACCTGTACATGCGCCTCGGACTATTGCTCGGCGAGCGGCGCGGCGCTCGCAATAAAGCTCGCGACAGCTGCACTTCGCTCGCTTCGCTGGATGCCCATACGCTCGCATCACATAATACTAGCCCGGTTGGTATTCAATCAATCAATCAGCCCGCCTCCCTGCTAAGCGTAGGACTGGTTTTTATTGGGGCTCTTATCATGATCATATGTGAAAATCGAATCCAATGCGCCTCACAATGTCGTTGGACCAACGTGTTGGTCTGCCTATACTGACCTCTTACCCTCCCTATGACACCAATCTGATGCTATCTTGATCCACGGGTCGCCTTCCCGTCTAATCAATGAGTCCTGCCCATGTCCACTTTGAGATCCGCTACGCTAATTTGGAGTTGTTTATCTATAACGTCACGCCTCTTTCCCAGTGGGGTAGGCAGAGACCAGGGCGCGCCACTTACTACGATCCTTACATACTTCTTTTGCCTCATGCACATCCATACATCTCTTTATACATGCCCGTCGGTTTCGAGTACTCCGCACCTCCCCTTTTTGTAGGACGCAACTGATTTGATCAGCATACGTCCTACGAGGGCGCCCTTTTCCGACGCTTTCACTCACATTGTTGTTTATTTCTATAGTATAGAGGTTTGCCTCATAATCATATTCATAAGTGAGATAAGGTGGACAAAGGACCTGACAACAGTTGATATCCTATAAATGCGGGCTGGTAAAAATGATAGTTGTAGAAACTATTGAGTTATATTACCAAGGCAACAACACCATGATATTCAACTTTGTTTTCCAACTGAAAACCCTCAATTATATCTGATAATCGCTCTCCTACCCACAAACTAGTTTCACCACCAAAATAACATGAATCAACCATTATTCCAGGTGTCAACACTGACAGGATCTTCGGAAGTAGAAGCAGCAACACCTTTAGGTCGAGATTCCCTTGGCTCCCTCGCGTCCATGTCATTGTCAGCCGCCAGCAACTGCTCATCTTCAAGTCCTGGTAGTAGAAGACATTCTGTCAACGGTAAGTTCGGCTTATGATCTTAATGTAGATGAACTTTTTGCAGAACAGTTGTATGGACTATCGCCAAATTATGTTAAATGGGGGAAAGACATGGAGGTTGTTGGTTTTATTTATGCATCAAGCTCTATCTCATCACTCACACTCAATCACTCTTACATTAAACTGGAGTCAACTTAGTCTCGAATTTCTTATGTGATATTTACCCACACTGTTTTGACTCAAGATATATTATTTCCAGCCTTACAAACTGCACGATCGGATGAGCTGACTCGAATGTCGAGTGGATTTTTCAAAAACAGAAAAACCGCTGCCAGACGCTCCGCCAGAGTCAGCAGCAAACAGTCTTCAAGTTCTTGCGAACTCAAAAAAGGTATCCAACCAGTTCCAATGACTCTTGAATTATTTTGATACTTGGTTATTTCTAAATGCTTAGATTTTTTTTTCGAGAGCTGAAAGTGTTACTAATAATAGCTTGTTTTTCACAGTACATCCATCACCACAACTGACATTAAGACCACTGTTCTTCGAAGTCCCATCATCAGATAGCCAGGGATGCTTCTCTGGAAGGCAGTGGTTGATGAGAGATATGGAAAAGGCACTGGAATCTAGTTCATCTGGTATGTAATTAATTTTTATTCTTGTATAGACAAATGTACCTTTGTGAGTAATTTCTCTAGACAATTTATCAAAATCCTCGACTTAACTACCGTTTTGTTCCTACAGGAATCCTTATCTCCGGTTGTCCAGGAACAGGCAAGACAGCATTGATCCTGCAACTGGTAGAGTACTCCTGCTTTGGCAGAAAACGAAACTACGAATACGAGGAGTTAAGAGAGCAGTCAGATATTAGAGAAGTACTGCCAGAAGAGTTAACCGCTGGAATGTTTACGCATTTAGCGTCTCAAGTTGTCGCTTATCATTTTTGCCAGGTAAGTTTCTATGTCTCACTCATTTGAATTAATTATGCTGCTATTGATTATTACACGTACACACGGCGACACATCAAGCTATACTAAACCAACATATGCTGGCCGCGTGACGTTATATGTTACTGGACTTGTTCTTGACTTGATTTTGGAATTGTATAGTTTGGTTTGTCGCCGTCTGTACCTACCATAATAAAACTATAACATATGTGATGTGTAATATTCATTTTGATAATACATTATTTTGTTTTTTTCAGGCTGATAACAACAGTACCTGTCTCGTCGGTGAATTTGTTCACTCACTCGCAGCGCAGCTTTGCCAAGCCCCACGGCTTCTAGCCTACAGAGAATACCTTCTAAGTGAACCACATCTTTTAGCCTGTCTTTCACTAAAGGAATGCATTGCAGACCCAGACCTTGCTTTCATGAGGGGAATCATCGAACCCCTAATTATTCTCAGAAGAAATGGAAGTATAGATTCTTCGAACAGCATAATTTTAGTCGATGGATTGTGCGAAGCGGAATATCACAGACCTGATCATGGATATACGATTTCATCTTTCTTAGCAAGGCATGTAGCAGAAATGCCTTCTTGGTTGAAAGTTGTGGCAACTGTCAGATCACAATTTCTAGAGATAGCGAAACAGCTTCCTTACACGAGACTGAGTTTGGACGAGTCAGACAATGTGCACAAGGATTTATTAGAATATTTCAATGCAAGAGTGCAAGCTGCACCGATAATAGAGACGAACGTCAAATGCTCAACAGGAAAGTCAGAAGGCGTGCACAACTCTGTACTGAAATTCGCACAGTACGTTCTACATTTGAGTCAAGGCTCATTTTTGTTCCTAAAACTAATTCTAGACCTACTCGAAAAGAGTCACATAGTTGTGAAATCTACAAACTACAAAGTAGTTCCGATATCACTGGCCCAAATATTTCTGCTGCAGTTCAACCTGAGATTCCCAACTGTACAGTCGTTTGAGAAAGTAACGCACATCTTGAGTGTTTGCTTAGCAGCTCTCTATCCTCTTACATTGGTCGAGATTTACTACTCAGTGAATTCGTTATTGGTGGATACATTCCTACCATGGGATGAGTTTTGCCACAGGTTTGATAGTCTTAGTGACTTCATCGTGAAGAGAATCGATAACACCTACATGTTCTTCCACCCTTCATTCAGGGAATGGTTGATAAGACGAGATGACAATGAAAGTCCCAAATTCCTCTGTGACTTACGAGCGGGACACTGCGGTATTGCATTCCGATTATCCAGGGTACAAGCACCTCTAGACCCTGAAAAGTCAATGGAACTAGGTCATCACATCCTGAAAGCTCACATGTACAGAAACTTGGGACCAGCCCAGTTAGGCTTATGTCCAAGAGATTTACAAGCTATGATGGTAGCTAGCAGCTCAGGTAGCGTCGGAGAAGCAATTGCCAATCTGAGAAATATTTACACTCCGAATGTCAAAGTTTCCCGATTGATGCTCTTAGCAGGTGGATCTCCGAACCAAATCACTGAATGTCTCGGTAGCGCTCCATTGCTATGCATGTATGCTTATCAAGGTATCTTAGCTATGGTGGGTTTACTGATCGAGTTTGGAGCAGATTTAGAAATGACAAATTCTCAAGGATGCACTGCGCTGTCTTTAGCGTGTCAGAGAGGACATACTGATGTTGCAAGAAGGCTTATAGCAGCAGGTAAAGTTCGCACACCATCTTCTTACATTATTACTTTAAAAATACTTTTAGCACATAGTTGACTAACTTTGATTTCTTTCAGGTTCATCGCTAAGCCATACCGACACTGCAGAGCAAACTCCACTTGTACACGCAGCTAAAAATGGGCAGAGAGATACAGTAATATATCTACTAGGTTGTCAGACAGGAAAAGACGACAGGAATTCAATAGATATCGATGATAGTAACATCGAACAATTGGTGCCAGGATCTAGGCATGCTCTGATAGCAGCCGCTCAGAACGGTCACTTGGACATTGTGGAGTATCTTTTGGATACTGCTGAATTAATAGTAAGTACTGAGTCAGACCTTTCAGATATCAAAATAATTGGACTAAAATAAACACAACTAGGTTCGTACTCGTACCTATCTATAGTTATAGGAAGATTCACATTTATAATAATTATGTTGGGTTGTACAAATACGGAAACCACGAGGCGAAGAATTCAGCAGCAACAGTTACGAATTAGGAAAAGACCACAAACATAGGATAACATTTGACCGTAGCATAACTTTATCTTTCCAGCCCGACGGTATCTGTCCAGTGACAGGTGAGACAGCACTAACAGCTGCCTGTTCCACCGGCAATGCTGCTATTGCGAATGCTTTACTCATCCGTGGAGCTACACCTTACTCTTTGAACGCTCGTCAGATGTCGCCTTTGGCTTTAGCAGCTAAGAATGGAAGATCAGCGTTGGTGTTACGGCTGCTGGATTCAGGAGCCGATGTAATGGGCTCTGGTGGAAAGAATCCTTTGATATTGGCGGCGGCTGAAGGTCATGCTGATGTTATTGAGATGTTGTTAGCTCATGGTAAGATAATTATGATCCTTTTAATCTTTGAGATAGGTACCTTCAACGTTGAGAACGATGAATTAAGTCATTGAATTTTGTTTTAGGAGCTGACCCTGATGCAGTCGATGCTGATGGAATATCAGGCCTAGGCTGGGCCTGTTTAAGATCCAGAATCCCCACAATGATTGTGCTGTTAGATAAAGGGGCTAATATTGGTATGTTTTATATTGTGTCCTCGTATTTTTTACGTTTTATGTTTGAAAATTATGCCCATTACCCTTGTGTCGTGCCGAATAGTAATGTGAAAAATATTTTTAGATCAACCTGATGGTAACGGCAGGTCTCCGTTAGGACTGGCATGTGGTGGACCAGCGGATCTGGTAGAAATTCTTCTAGAAAGAGGAGCTTCACTAGAAAGGGTGGATCACAGTGGTTTAAGGCCTTTGGATAGAGCTATTGGACAACGAAACGTTCCCGTAAGTAAATTAAAATTTATGGTAGGTAATTAAAGTAGAAAAACCGTTTTTTTTACACGGAGATTTCATGCAGAGAACAGCTGTCAAATTATAAATTTGCTGTTACAGGTCGTCAATTGCTTCTTGAGAAAAGGTGCCAAACTTGGCCCTACGACGTGGGTTATGGCATCAGGCAAACCAGAATTTATGTAAGTAAAATCATAACATTTCTACACGGTTTGTCTATTGCTTATATCATATCACCGGTATACCATCGGTGAGAAGCACGCCGAACACTGCATCTGAGTGGCGGGATAAATGGCATGCTGAGGAATGCGCCCTTGTCGATCTCGTCCCGGAGCCCTCGGTGATGCTACCGGGTTTTAAGGGTCACCGCAAGTTTTGGGTTACCCTTAACTCGCGGATCCTCCGCACGGGAGTAGCTCGGTGCAACAGAAGCATGCACAAATGGGGTATCAGGGCGTCCACGGAGTGCGACTGTGGAGCGCCGGAGCAGACCGTGAGGCATATCGTGGAGGACTGTCCAAAAAGATGTTTCGAGGGGGGTCTTAGGGACATATGGAGGCAAACGTCGGAAGCTAGGGTTTGGCTTCAAAATTTAGATGTTAACTTGTAGTTTTGTTTTATTTATTATATTGAAGTAAAAATTTTGTTATCTTGTTTCTTGTACGTTTTGGAGTAAATAAAGCCATACGCAAATAATAATAATATCATATCACAGCCATTATATTGAGTTGGTCAGAAACCTCCTTAAACTTACAAGTGCAGCAATCTAATAACACAATAGAAAGTTACCTGTGATGGACTGATGGCTGCAAACAGAAACTGATCTTCTGTTCACATCTACACTTAACTTACACTAAAAATAATTGTTTTTTACTCTTTCCAGGCTAATACTACTAAACAAGTTGCTTGAAGATGGAAACATGTTGTACCGAAAGAACCGACCATCAGAAGCTGCCCACCGCTACCAGTACGCCTTGAAGAAGATAAACCCGCTCATCAGCGATGAGGGTCTAACCACACCAAGCACGCAGCCGGTTCCTCATGAGCATGTGTCCGCATTTGTGCAGCTGAAGACCAATCTGTTGCTAAACATGTCAAGGTGCAAAAGGAAATTGAATGTGAGTAGAAAGTAGAAATGACTCAAATAATAGATACCACTAACATGAAGTCGGTCGTAAGAACCTGCTTAAAACTTCATTTCATCATAAACATCATTAAATGACATCAATCGTCCGATCCGGACCGATAATTTTGTATGAACGATATCATCTGCATTGTAAATAATTATAGAGTAGTCAGATATTTTTATTTTTTATTTACCTCATTTGTCCACCTTTCAGGAACCATCAGAAGCTTTAGACCTCGCAGCACGTGCCTCCGTCCTTCGTCCAAATGCTTTTGAATGCGCCTACGCAATGGCTCGAGCTATCTTAGCTCTGAACAAGCCTTCTGAAGCCCTACCACACGCAAGACGAGCGTTACTGCTAGCGCCATCAACAGATATGTCAGCCATCAGGACGTTAAAGTCTTTACAGCAAGAGATTCTCACAAGGATCAATGCTGGGTCCCATAGTTTGAACGGCGATAACCGGTCGATAAGGAATTTTGATACTATTAGTTTGAATATGCCCTAGTTTGTGGACGCTCTTTTGTTGGAAGATAAGAGGCTATTTAAGAGTCAATGATTTTTAAAAGGAAGTCAAAGGAATATCATGAATTCCTAATATCCTACCAAATTAAATCGATGTTTAAAAAAATGCTAATGGACTATTTATCTTTATTTCTGTGTGAACAGTAAAATGTTAAAATAAATAAAACAATAATTCTGAGATTTTAATTGACACTATTTGGTGACTTTCAAAACATAACAAACAAATATCTCTTAAAAGAGGGAATCCCATGACAGGGGATTTCAAGTTCAGGTTTGAATTCATTATCAACCACACCCTGATTTAATCATCAATTTATTTGCTTTAAATAATCATGAATTCTGTTTCTAATTTTTTCAAAACGTTCCAACTTCAACTTAATAAAATATACGATGCCTATTTTTGATCGAAGGATGCCTTACATATTTTTAGAAATACATTCATATTTGTATTACAACTTAATTCTATTTGTTTGTAAATGTATGACTGTAACCTTTCCCAGTTGATAAAACATATTATTTTACTTATAAATAAATGTTAAATTTTTCAAGTATTAGTTATTTTATACGAGATGAAATGACAAAATATACTTTTTGTAAATAGTTTTATTCTTTAAGTTCAATATTATACTTGACAATGTAAAGTCTTATTCTTTAAGATTTATTTTTAACTCGAATAATAATTATTTTTGTATAGTCGCTTGCCATTTATTATTTGGAAAACGCTTTAATCTTTTCCCGTTTTGTTTTATGAAAAACAATCGATTTAGTTAATGTTTTTTTTGTTTTATTGCGTTGCAAGAGTTCTTTTTTTATTAATTTCAAATTGGTGCCTTTACCGTCTTTACTCTTCGAATTGTGTAGCGTTAACATTTGCAATTTTTAGTTTAATAATTATTTTCGTTGTTATATTTCTTTAAAATAAGTTTTTGAGTGAAACTCAAGTGCCCAACTTCTTGCTTTATTATAATTTATTGAAAAAATACTACTTTTGTACACTAAGAAAAAAAATTGGTATTTCGAAAAAAAGGCTTGATGATTTTTAGTGAAAATTTCGTGTGTTGGATTGGATGTATCTAAATAAAAGTATATCAGAGTGACGTTATGCATAGTTATAATTAATTCTTATTTATTTAATCGATTCTAATAAATTGCAGAATCAATATTCTTTTCGTTTCGCAAAATTATGCAACATAAAAAAGTTCTACACAATCTGGCCAATTATTCGACATTTTAAAGACTGAGAGAATTAAAATCGGTGACATTAGAAATGAAATAAAATTAATTACATTTAAATAGAACGAATAAGAAATATAATAAGTACAATAGTTACTTCGACAGTACGTTATAATTATAAATAAATTTTTCATATTGCTTCGATATTGTTTTTAATTTTCTTCCTGTGTACTACTAGAAATTCACTGATACCTAATCAATAAGTCATAATCATCAATAACCAAACAACAGTATAAAAATTAAGAGTCTCCAAAATCCAGATCCTTTGAAAGAGAATGCAAATTACGCATTTTGATGATGCGCTAGTCACATCCTCGGCTTCACGGTATACATGGTGTAAAGTTTAATACGTTACATATCTAAGGTTTTATTTTGCGATTTCAAAGTTGTCTCCATAGTAAAAAAAAATGAAACTTTACGTAGAGTATTTTATTTTACACACTGTATAATGCTGACTTAATATAAATTAAGTCCAACTTAATATGTTGACTGTTTTTTAAGAGGATAATCTACCAACTTTCAAACAAACAAACAAACAACAACATCGGGCCCAACATCGAAACAAAGAAAAAAAAACTGGCGTCCCATACATTTGTGTCGAGAAGGATTGCAGTTTTGTATGGAACAGCAGTTTTTTTCGCCATTTCGACATTTGTCCCATATAAATAAATAACGCTCACAGGCACATACATTGTAATGATCCCAAATTAAGCTTTAGGCTTTTTGTTATGGGAACCATATACAACAACGGCACACACATATTATAACATCCATGACCGAACCGCAGGACCCTGGCTTGGCAGTCCGGCGTGGTAACCATTACACCAACCGGATCGTCAAGAATAGAGTAAGAGTAAAGAGCACATATAGAAAGTTGTTCAATTTTATTATCTGATCATCTCTTTAAAAACAGTCAGCATATTAAGAATGACCCTACATTAATGGAGCCAATCTGCATATTAAAGTAAAAAAAGCTCTCTGATTTGCAATATTCTTTTAATTTTTAACCTGCATCCATGCATCCAGTGTGTTGAATAACAAAATAACTGGCCAAGTGAGCGAGGAGTGTACTCGCACATAGAGGGTTCCAAACCTAATGTTCAGGTTTTCTTATTCTTGGTAAAAGAGATTTTGTGTTCTAGACTAAGAGATAAGTGTACTTTTTGCAACCATCAGCTGCAAGGCTGATTCAGTGTTTATGTAGTGTAGAACATCTCTGTGATAGGGATGGACCAGGTCTGCCTGCCTAACTTCAGTCGGTTTAGGAGTTACAAACATTTAAAGGTCAGATAATAAGCTATTAAACAAAAAAGTTTCATCAAAATCGGTTCAGTAGTTTTTGCGTGATGCTCGTTCAAACAAAAAAAACAGACAGACAAAAAATCCAAAAATTGGTGATATGGATTAAGGGATACCTAAAAACCATATCGTAACTTTTTTTTTGTTAATATCTTCAATGTACAGACAAACTTCCTGTTACCGTTTTATAATAGTTTAGATATAATGGCTTTGACTACTTATATAGGGACTAGCCACGCGTGTAATTCTACTAACAAACATTTCTGCCACTTTTTGCGGGGGGCGAGGTAACATGAGATATGCAACTTTGGATTTTATTCCCCATAACTTTAGATTCTAATTTTGAACATTAAAAATCATGAAAAGAAGTCTCGTGTGAACCACAAACGTTCTAAGTTCGAAATTATTGTTTCGCAATTATAGGCTGTCTCGTTTAGTGATAAGGTATAAAATTGAATGTAAATGCACATGATTAATTAATCTTTTACCGTGGCAGAGGGGAAATGCTACCGCAAGGCTAGTCCTTATAATAAATAGGCAAAGTATAAAGGTGTTTTATAATTAAATTGTTCGTCTCGAAGTTCTAAATTTTTGCAGTTCAAGGGTCAAAACCATAATTGAATTCCTTTTTTTAATGTTGAATTTAAATCCAGACTCTTATCTTAAAACTACAAGTTTTTAATAGAAAAAAATGTATAAGTACAAGTATAATTTACATGTTCTTAACTTAAATTAGGTTGAGTTGTATGTGCCATAGCAATGTTATTATGCAAGGCAAAAGGGTCACTTCTCAATAAACTATCATGATAAGGATGTATCGAAACACTACCTTTGCCGACACCCGTCATACGCATATAAACCGGCAGGAGAACCAAAGTTTTCTCTGGAACTTTCTTTTTTAAATCAATGGTAGTAACTGGGGGTACATCTTTTGAATGTAGTATACCAAAATCGAAGGTTGGATTACGATGGATTCTAGGTGTCGTGGATTTTATATTTTGGTTATGTAGGTAGACGTGGTTGAAGTGTCTCCAGATTTGGTCGAGGTTCCTTTGGTTGGTGTTTACTGGTGTCGTGTTTTTCATTTCGGTGAAGAGCCGTTTGCATTGGGATGTTTGTTTTCGTTTTGAGATGGGACATGTCTGGAAGTAAACAGATATAAATTAGAAACGTGTTGCTGCAGTTTAATAATTCCTATTTGGACAGAATAATGATCATTTTTATCATCATCGTCATCTCTGCCGAAAGACGTTCACAGCTGGACATGGGCTTCCCTCAATGACCGCCACAGCGACCGGTCCTGCGCTGCCGTCATCCTACGGGTTCCCGCCGCCTTCACCAAGTCGTAGGTCAATTTTGCGAGTCACTATAAAACTCTTGGTATTTATGATAAATCCTTTCAAATAAAAGAGAAAATTCTTCTGGAGTGCGATTTTTGAAACTCATTCGCTGAGCTCAGCAGATGAAAATGTCAATATTACTATGGAGATATGCATATTTTTATTGCTGATTTATCATTCAAAAATCATACTCCAGGAGTGCGATTTTTGAAAGTCAAATCAGCAGTAGAAAGATGCATATCTCCATAGTAATTTTGACATTTTCAACTGCTGAGTTCAACGTATGAGATTAAAAAATCGCACCCCTGGTATACGCCTGCCTAAGGACTTCAATCGTCTAATATCTTGAATAATAATTTTGCAAGCGAACGAAATTAGTTCCAATGATTTTCCGCAAAATGGCAGGGTTTAAAAAAAAAAAATATTTTTATGGTCAGGGTTTAAATGTGGTTACCAAACTGAATTAAATTGCTCATTCTTTATACTTAATGTAAAATTGCACATTAAGCTTAATCTAAGTAGGTATCTAACCGCGGTTGAGGTTCTGGCCGCTTCTTCTCTATAACGGAACACCTTCCGACGCGCTATTGCATTACTTTATCGGGTGATTGTACCTATGATACTGAACATCTTTCCCTAAGAAACATATAGGAGAATTACAAAAAATAAAAAGTTAAGGTGGTTTCAGTCCATACATAAGTTTGACGCACAATACGCGTAGACGGAATTAATAAAAGTAATATTTCATATATGGAAAAATAGTTTAGAAAATCTAGTTGCCGCGTCACAAATAACATTTGCAATTAATAATATAATTACGAAGATATAAAGTTTTAAAATTTTGTATGAAAAATTGCAAAGCTTTATATATTCGTAATTATATTATAAATTGCAAATGTTATTTGTGGCACGGCATCTAGATTTTTAAAACTATTTTTCCATATATGAAATATTACTTTTATTAATTCCGTCTACGCGTATTGTACGTCAAAATTTTGTAAAAAATTGACCCCTCTGCGACGGCCTTAAGTTTCCTTCCTAAATACAATCAGCTGATCGAACGTTTGTATGAAAAGTTAAACATATTTTTGCTAGTTGCCCTTTGCTCCTTTAGGAAAGTTATTCAGTACCATGAGTACAATCACCCATTAAGGTACCTAATGCAACTGTCTACCCTAACACCCTGTACCTATTGGAGACGATCTTCGATTACTTACCAACAGCATAGCATCAACAATGTTCAACAACTTCTTGGGAGAGCTGCATTGTTCTCTATACAGTGGTACCCCGTTGAAAACGCTCACATATATATCGGTGAGGGCAGACCACGCCTCGTCGTCTTTGAACTGGCGGATTTTGTCCTTCATCTTAAAATAGTCCATGAAACTGTACTTGTTCAGGACTCCCATTTTTGTAAGCAAGCATTTCGTTGATGGTGTCAATTCTTTGCACTGAAAGAGAAATATAGCGTAAGAGAGACTTCCTCCTTTTTTGAAGTCGGTTAAAAAAGGAAATCGGAATGATAAAATGTTCACTAACAAAGACCACCGAACCAACATCAAAATGAAAAACAATGAAATCTGTTTTTTTTATCTCCATTTTAATTTTTTTCTTTAATAAATTGAATCCTCAGAAATACTTGACGAAAATGTTTGCATTAAAAGATGTAATTAAAACTTTTTATAAAACATTAACTCTGGCTAAATTACCTCAGAAAAAATTATTAAAATGCCATCAGGACGAAAAAAGAAATCACGATTTATTTTGTATTAGAGTAAAAGGCTATTAAGTTGCCAGAGTTATTTCTTATAAAACGAAAATGAGTTTTTAATCAATTTATTATATTCGTTCATTTTATAAAAAGATTAACTTACGACGTAGTAGTTAGGAGCCCACCAAGAGTATTTTCTTGCAATTTTCGCCGGTGGATCGGGAACGTAATCCATTCTATTTAGAGAATTGATGCCACATTCCAATAGGACCTCGTGGTTCACTAGGTTTGGAAGGCCGCAGAATTGACGACGATTTTTCTAAAAAAGCGAATTATTATTATAGATTACATACCTACCTAAGATAAAAAAGGGTTCTCTTAAATGATTTTGTGGAATAATACTCACAGGTCTTAGTTTTGAAGAACTAATTTGGCAAGTGACATCCTTGTTCAGAATATTTGAGTGCCTGCAATTGAATAATTGAAAACGCTCACACATATATTTCAAATTTCATTACCTAATTTTTTATTCACTTTTCTGCCATTCCATCTATACTATTTTAAAACTGTAACAGGAAGTTTGTCTGTACATTGAAGATATTAACAAAAAAAAGTTACGATATGGTTTTTAGGTGTCCCTGATTCCATTTCACCAATTTTTTTATTTTTTGTCTGTCTGTTTGTTTGTTTGGGTGTTTGTTTGTTTGTTTGAATGAGTATCACGCAAAAACTACTGAACCGATTTTGATGAAACTTTTTTGTTTTATAGCTTATGATCTGACTTAAAATCTGGTATATAATTTGTGCGGACGAAGTCGCGGGTTAGTAATAAAATAATGTTAGTCAAATCATTACATACTTGCAAGGGTCTATCTTGTTAGCATGCGGGCAGTTCTGAAACAAAAATAATCGTTATTGAGTGTTTTAAAACAAAAGTGTTTTCACCCATCTCCGGGTGGAAAGCGTCAACTTTCGTCCCGCTGCGTAAAACGAAGTTGCCGCTTTCCGCCCCCGTTGCGGAAAAAATAGTATACTAACCTCGGGCTGTAAATAAGAAAGCCTCAGATCACATGTTTGTTGTGTAATCTACTATTAATGTTTCTTAAGGAAGGCTTTGCCTACGATGGGGTCTTATAAAGGCTATACTTAATTTACTTATAAATTCCCTTAACATTCATATTCGGGCAGGCAATTGAAAAAGAAAATGTATGATTTTAAATACAAAATTTTAGTGGTGACAAACATCCAGCAAGGCTCCTGGCTCTCTCTCTCTCTCTTGCTCTGTACGCGGAAAAGCAAGAAGCGGATCTGTTTTGTATTTTGTTCTAACGGTTACCCTTCCAGACGCCCTGGGCGTTTATGACCGTTTCCAACACTTATGTTCGTGTCCGTTTCTAGTACTCACTACGCTACGCTTATATCATCAACAAACCCTATCCATCCACTGCAGGGCATAAGCCTCCTCACCATTCTGTCATCCTTCTCGATCCTGCAGCAATCTGATGCAGGTCTTGAAGTCACTTTTCCCGATGACATCAACCAACCTGGCTGCCGGAAGACCCTCTCATTTGCCTAATCTTGGCGACCACTCTGATAAGGCATTTTCCACCTGCCATCACTTCGCCTAGCTACATGTCCTACCCACCGCCGCTCTAAGCGAGCATTTCGGCCCCCTATCCCTATGTCCTAAACCTTTAGTTGTCGACGTCTTCGTAATCGGCCTATGAACGTTCCACTGCAGGGCACAGGCGTACAAGGAAGGTGTATTGGGCGCAGGGTTGCCAGACGTACGAGAAATCTCGTACCATTACGAGATTTAGAGGGTCTGTACGAGATTCAAGATTAACAAAAATCTCGTACACTTTTTTACGAGATTTTAACAATGACGACTTCTTTCGCATATCGATACAGTAAATGGTACACTTTTAGCTTCCGAAAGCGCTAAAGGCCCAAATCGCAAAAGGTAATTGCGTAAATTTCGAACCATCAAAAGAAATGTACGCCAGAATTACAGCTGAAAAGCTATACTCTAAAAATAAAGATGATTTTACTAACACCCCTGATGTCGAATATAATTAATAAAAAATATGATTTTTAATTGTTTAGTTTGAATTTAACAGCCCCAAGCGCAAAGAATATGACTACACAAGTTACATAGCACAGTAAATAGCATAAAATCATTAATTTTATTTGAGTTTCTTTAAATTTATGCTTTTACGAGATTATCTGTTGAAATTACGAGATATTTAGCAACCCTGGTACGAGAAAAAAAAATTGTCATCTGGCAACCCTGATTGGGCGTCAGTCCACCATGCGCGTCCAATGCGGATCGGCAGACTTCACATACGCATCAGAATTTCTTCTTCAGGGTATGCAGGTTTCCTCGCGATATTTTCCTTCGCCGTTTAAGAGCAGTCGGTATTACGTACATAAGTTAGAAAAACTTATTGGTTCATTACATGTCTGCTCTTTGGACGTCTCACGGCGTTTTACGAAAAATATAAACAACCTCCAATCACTTACCTCAGAAAGAACATCAAATGTGCAAGCCAGCACTTTATTAATCTCACAATCATCAGAATAATCCTTGATGGGTTTGGAAAGGCATTTTGTCACCACCCTTGCCTTAGCTTTGCTCCAAGAGTTGTGGGTATTCGTTAAATTATCGAGCAGTTTCGAGAATGCGTCGATGTCCACAGATCCTGACTCCGATACGATGTTCAGCTTTTTGAATACGCAGGTTTCTTCTTTGCACTGGAAATGTAAAAAGGGCATGGATAATATAAAAAAAATAATATAAATGGGTGATCTTTCACCAACGAGTTTACCTAGTAACCATAAAGAAAGTTTTTCAGTTTGATGGTCTGAAGAACCACATTTAATACGTGATGCATTTAATGTGTTTTTTATGACTAATGTTGCACCCTGTAAGTATATTTATTTAATTAAAATTTTTTAAGAGGAATTAGAAAGACTTCCCCTCCAAAGAGAATGTAACTCGCTACGTTATCTATATACTATTATAAAACTGTAACAGGAAGTTTGTCTGTACATTGAAGATATTAACAAAAAAAAAGTTACGATATGGTTTTTAGGTGTCCCTGATTCCATTTCACCAATTTTTGGATTTTTTGTCTGTCTGTTTGTTTTTTGTGTGTTTGTTTGTTTGTTTGTTTGAACGAGTATCACGCAAAAACTACTGAACCGATTTTCATGAAACTTTTTTTGTTTGATAGCTTATGATCTGACTTAAAATCTGGTATATAATTTGTGTGGACGAAGTCGCGGGTTAACGCTCGTACGTTATAAGAGTCGGGACTTCCATACTAACAACTGGTCTTGATCGATATCAAACAATGTATGAAACGTGTGCGGCCGTTCAAAGGAATTTAATTGCGGCTGTGCCCGTTTCAAATAACATTTTTTTGTTAGAGAGTTGCGGGAGCCTGTTCCCCTCGGGAAATATAGTTTTAAGCATATGCTATGCATGCATGCATTAGAAAGAGAAGCAAGGACTCTCATTCCCGTCAACTGAAATTGTTATCAAAGTGTAGATTAAGTTCAATTTGCTTCGCGTTGCGTCGCGCCTATCGCACTACTGCTCTCACATAACTAACCCGACAAAGAAAGAAGATACGCTTACAGAAACAGGAACAACTTTGACATCGTGGCGTAGGACGGCCGCAGTGGTTGTAGGTGTTGGCGTTGTCGTGGTCAGACGAGTTGAGTTCAGTATGGACAGCCTGTCCTGGCCTGCCCACGTGAGGTGGAAGTCGCAGTCTGATCGCCAGGATGGCTGGATTAGGTCTTCCATATCGCAGCAGTCTAGGGGATCTAGGTTTGCCTAAAAAAACAATTATAAATGAAATTCTAGGTCGCCCCTCATAAATTTGAATATCTTGGACCTACACCTACGACACATAATAGGCGTATATCCAAAAGTGTGATGACTGGTAGTCGTAGTGTGGGACGCCCTGCTGCCCGCTGGACAGACGACCTAAAAAAAAGTAGCGGGGAGCGACTGGATGAGGAAGGCCAAGGACAGAGTTTTGTGGCGCGCCTTGTGAGAGGCCTATGTTCAGCAGTGGGCGATGGTAGGCTGATGATGATGATGATACAGGATGTAAGTATCATTAACCTTTAAACCACATACTCTACCCATCAAACTGAACAACTTTAACTATGGTAGAAAACCAGTCAGCGCAAAACATCGTGAGCATACACTGCATACACTGCAATGCCTACACGACTCAAACGTATGAAACAGCTGTTTCTTTTTTGTTCTGACAGAGATGTGGTGTGATGTTTGATGGGCAGAGAATGTGGTTTGAAGAATCAAGAAAATCTCATACGCCCGTCTTTGGCCCTTCCCTTCTTCTGCCCGGCCCTTCTAATTAAGCTAATCTTACAGCGTTTTATGATTATCTGTAGCATAATTAATAACCGCGTAGTTAACTCTAAAAAATTGGGCTATTTTAATATTGAAATGTAACTACGTTATTGCAAATACTTACATCAAATTCCATGTTGTCTAGACCGTGCACTTTGAGGGAATCTTCATTTCCACTTGTAGGTGGAGGTGGAGCATCGATTGTGTTCTAAAAAAGTAAAATTGAAAATTTCAAGAACTCACAAATTTTGTGCTTTTGTGTTTTAAATTCTTAACAGTACTTACCTAGGAAGGTATATTAAAAAATGTATTTTTAAAGATTTCGGACTTCACAGTACTTAGATTTAATTAATTTTATTTATTAACAACAATATTACACTACATTAGATCATAGATTCATAGCAATGTAAGATAAGGTGTTTGAAAATTTCTGAGCATGCAGTGTCATTTTATAATGAGGAACTTGTAACTTTTACAGTTAATTCGTTTTTCAGCCGTAAAGTTTATCAATTTGATGTGAGTATTCGTTTAAATGGATGCCAACTTCAATTTCGCCCTGTATTTAAATAAATTATTTAAAGTACTTACAACACTAATATCGACAACTTTCACTCTATCTGGCTCAACAGTTGATGTCTTCGGCGCTTGTTTCTGAAATAGGAAACATATTAATTCTGGTTACCTAAAACTATATAAAATACTAGCTGTTGCCCGCAACTTCGTACGCGTGGGTATGAAAAATAGTTTACGTCCTATTCTCAGACCTACTGAATAAACACATAAAATTTCATAAGAATCGGTCAAGCCGTTTTGGAGGAGCTTTTTTACAAACACCGTGATCGAGAATTTTATATATTAGAAGAAAAGATCTGGTTTCTTGTGTTTCTAGGATCTCAAAGAAAGATCCTTGCCAAAGGCCGCCTCTCGCAAAGGAAGGAAGTGGCACATACTCCACGACGCGAGCCCAGCACGGATTGACGGAAACAAGTGGTCTTCTCTCTCGGGCGGCTCTCAGAGAATTTTCAAACCTTCTTCATAGTCCTTCGACCTGACTTCGCTAATAGGCACAACGCGTAACTTAAATTACATAAGTATCTGACAACAGTCATTATCTATCTACCAACTGGTTAACGTGCCTTCCGAAGCACGGAGACGCTCGAATTGAAATACCATGGGAGAGAGTCTGGTCAGGTGCCCCGCAGTCGCAAGTTGGAGACTCCCTCAAACCGCATTTGTAGAGGTGATAGTTGGTTCTGAACCGGTTAAGCTTAATCCAGGTCTTACGGTCCTTTTCAAAATCAGCTGGCTTGACAGTCGGGTCAAGCAGGAGGCTTGCATGCGGGTGGTCAACAGACACCGATCTAAAGTAAAGACTGACTGGCGTTGTTAATTTTAGCAATTGTTTCCAGCCCCCAGGATGACAAGCCAAGGCAAAACTTAACATTATGCATGGACGTAACAATAATCGAATCGAAATCGCCTAGGAATACATCACAGTTCCCTAGTACATACAAAGACATTCCTGATGAAATAGAATAATCGTTACTTACTGGGAACCTGTCAAAAGTAAGTATGTTTGGTCTAGCTTCATGCGTGTGGTAGTGGATGATTGAAGAGAAGCCGCATTTATTCATCACGGTGCTGTTGAACAGAGCTGGCAGGTTACAGCATTTTGAGTTGAAATACTGCCGGGAAGAGAAATAAAATTGGTTATACGCTTTGATAGATAGCTGGAAGCTGGAAATAGGTATTGTCTGTACCTGGAGTACAGACTGCCTTACAAGCGGTGAAACATAAAATACTTCTAGGTGGGCGGTAATGTTCGTCCTTCTTTCGTTAATTCCCGAGTCGTGTCAACTTTGTCCCTTTCTAATCCAATAACAAAACTTACGTCATTGAATAGAAAGGGACAAAGAAAACACGTTGGAAACATCGATGACGGGCACGTACGAAAGAAGGACGAACATTACCGACCGCCCATGGTCAATTTTCGTGTTTCCATGCTTGTTAAGAAAATCTGGTATGGGGGCGCAACAATCGACTATGACCTTTAACGTCAGTGTTTCAAGTACACAAATTAGTTCCAAAGATTTTCCGCAACATGGCGTAGTTTTTTATTTTCCTGGTCGGGCTGTAGGGGGGTTATGGATCCTTTAGTTAAAATCCATGATAGATGGACAGTCGAAGATACGTCAAAAAAAATTTCGACTACTCAAGGCCGATAAAGCCTATCACTATGCACGCATGCAAAGATAAGTTGTATGACTCCTCACGCACACGAACATACGAAAGATGGCCCGTATGTTTTAGTACGTTCGAAGCGTGAGGCTCTATCTTGACATATAATTAATCAAAGATTATACTATAGGGTAGTTGACAGATACTGAAGTTCGTATCTTTTAAAAAATTACAAAAACATGTTAATAATAACAAAAAATGTTGAAACGAAATTTTAAACGACTTACGTTTCTCAAAAACCATGATGGCCGAACTTCTGTGGGAAGATTCATTTCAAGATTGTCGTAGCGGCTGAAAAACACAAATCAATCCTACATCTCCACGATAAAGTTACCTATCTGGTATACAATAAGGGACGACCAAAGAGAATGGAATCACATGACATTCATGTTCGGGGATTGGTTCGGGGATGTTCATCAAAAACAATGTAAAAGAAATCGGTGTAATGATTAAACTAGTTCGCCGCTAGCTACCTGAGTCGTACGTCGCGGACGCCTGGAGCAGCCGCGGAGCTGGCTGCCCCTAGGAAGCGGGACACGTACTCGGACCTGGTGGCCGATTATCTTTTTGTACCTGTCGCCGTTGAGACCACGGGGGTTTGGGCTGCCGAGGCTAAGACCTTCGTTGCGGAGGTTGGCCGTCGACTGAGGGAGCGAAATTGTGACCCCCGTTCCGGGTCGTTTCTGGTGCAAAGGCTAGCCATAGCAATTCAACGTGGCAACGCTGCTAGCATAATGGGCTCCTTTGCGCCGGGATCGTCCAGGGGCGGGTTATTTGACTGAGCTTGTATTTCATTGCTTTGACGAAGCATGTTGCTGATTTATGACTGTTTTTGTTTTTGACGACGCTTGTGCTGACCGATTTACTGTTTTATTTATTTATAAATTAATTGAATTCTATTTAATAAAATAATTAAACTAGATATACAGGGTAAATTTTTAAACGCTTTCCAAAATTTCAGGGGTTCTTCAGACCATCAAACTGAACAACTTGTACTATGGGAGCACCTGAAATAATAAAAACGAAATTAGGGGTTAAATCCCACATGTCCCCACCCCCAGGATCCCTGCTTGCCTTAGACATGAACATTGTTAAGCTACAAAAACGCACTCCTAATGCATATAAATGAAAATTAGGTATCTAATTGTTCGTTCAATTAGAGCTCAAAGATCCTCGTAATTTACCTCTGTGAAAACATGTATCTAAATCCGGCGAGAGATGAGATTGGTGCACAAGCATCGTCTTTCCTTGAGCTTTCTTCAGGGCAGAACTGAAAATATTATTTAAAACGCATTATTATCGCCATGGTTAGGTAGTAATAACCTTCCGTCTGGGGCGCCGTCGAGTAAAAATAGGGAGGGTGGCGCGGATGCTGAAAAACTTTAAAGGATCAACAAATAGTTATTGTTTTTACATCAATTTAACTAGTCATCATCATCATCGTAAGCCTATATCTAACTGTACACGATCGGTAACGTATTATGACTGTACTAGGCAGTTTTTAAGTAATCTTTTGTTTCTGTGATCATCATAATCCATTGTTTGAAAATAATTAACTATATAATAAGAGGCAGAATCGCTAAGAACTTCCAAAAAATAACATTTCAATTTGATACCGATTGAATCGGTTAGTTACATGATCCTTTTAATCTGTATCTTTAAGGTTTTAAGGAATTACCTGCACAGTTAGCATTTTTGGCGATAAAATATAAAAAAACTAACTAATTGTTTGAATAAAAATTCTGACTGTTACATGTTAAGGCTGCTGTGGGATCAAAACTGTTAGGAAGTTATTTTTTTGCGTAATAGTACTAATAATGTAAAAGGTGGTAAAGTAATTTATATTGGTGATGTTTGATGCATGATTTTTGATATGTACATTTTATTCCCCATATTTAATACAGGAAAGGTATTGAAAATTAAAAATATTAATTTACCTATTTGGGTGAGAGAGAAAGAGAGGATCGGAAGACTAATCGCGCAATTTTGCCTTTTTGTTTTTTATAATTCAAAATCACCTGAATCAACTGATCAACAGCACAATGCATCAACGCCTGCCCTGGACACGTATTCGTGTACCTCCTCGGTCTGTCTCCATAGCAGATATCAAGAGCTTTGTCCACCGCAGAATGCCAGTCTCCGGTCGGCAGTAACGATTTGAGGACGCCGGCATATTTGTCTTTAGATGGCAAGTCTTGTGGAAGACCCAGCTTAGAATTTATGCAGTTCCATTGTTGGCACTGTGGGGTAAAAAGTCATATAAGACATATACTGGACCAGGGCTTTTTATAAAAGCATTATTTAATCGCTAAATAATTTAATATTAATTATAAACACTAAAGTCGATGCACTATTTTGCCAACTTACAAAATAGATTTTATTTCTATAAAACTTGCACAAAATGTGAACTTATAAAATCCTTCTAATCAAAAACAATACGTACGCTAAACAAATATGCTACGTAAACGGTTTTAGATAAGGATTTTATACTTACAGAGAATTGGGGGATTTTCTACGTTTTTTTTGTTCCTACAGAACAAAAGCAGTGTACCTATCGCCGATATGTACGATATGTACACTGCAATATCGAAATCGCGAAAATGTATGGGACAGCTGATTTTTTTTCGCGATTTCGATAATGGTCCCTAAGAGAAAGTTGTTCAGTTTGATGGTCTGATCATCCCCTTCAAATAGTTTCAGCTAGTTTTGTTAGACCTTATATACAGGGTGAAATTGATATCATTAGTATCCTTTTAAACTAAGAGTCTATCCATTAAACTGAACAACTTTCACTATAGAAGCAAACCATCGGAGCAAAAAAAATCCGCTCTTGTATACATTCTGTCGAGTAGGCAATGCAGTTTTGTTCAGCAGATGTTTTTGTAGCGATTGGTTTGCTCCCATAGTAAAAGTTGTTTACTGAGAGTCTCTCAGTTTCAAACGATGCTAATGATATCAGTTTCACCCTATAAAAGCTTAGATAAAAAAACATTTGCATTAAAAATAAAACATCGTTATTGCCTATTTTGTCGTCTTTTAAGTACATCGAAGGAATCATGGTTCATCAAGATTCAAGACGTCGAAAAAAATAAAAAATAAAAACATGTAAAACGGAGCAAGCAAAATTATTTAGTCAACACCAAAAAGAATAGTGTTGGACAACTTTTATAATAACTTTTCTTTCATACTCACCAACTTTGAGTTCTTCAAGTAAGATGACCCAAAATTCAGTTGTGCAAATGTCTAGAATAAAAGAACAGGATCAGTATGATTTATGACAGTACATTAATAGTAAGATTGGTTCACAGATATTGATTGATTTATATCTTCTTTACAACGAAACATCTTCCGACGCGGTGGTAGTAGAGTAGAGTAGAGGGAGAGAGATAAAAATGACGTCACAAATGTGTATTAATATTTTGAAAACAATTTTTTAAATTTTGCAGAACGAAAAGTCTGGGTCCAATCTGGTCTGGATCCAGGTTTACTAGCTAAAATAAAATAGACTTACCGAATGCAAAAACAGGAATAGCCACAATATTTTCATGTTAACCAAAGGAATATTCAAGAAGTACTGTCAGTAGTATCGATAAAGACGTTTGGCCTCATACCCGGGTCAAGACACTTCGATAACAACAGAGCATTGAAGACTATTAACGCTCATTCATAACAAGTGACACCGTCACTTTACCGACATTCATAATGAGTAAACAATGTACTTACACTGCTGATGGTCTAGCGTGGTAGCGCGACATAGCTCTGTCGCGCCTTAGCTCTTCCTCCTACCTACATTCCGCACATCCGAGAGAGATAAAAGACGCGACAAACGATGCTGTCACTTAACATATCTGTACAGCTTCACCACAAAAAGAGTAGAAAGCGGTAACAGCTGGAACTAAATATTGCAAAAGTACAAAATTTGGGACGGTTTTGCCAGGTTATGCGCAATTTTGACATAATGTTCTATGACTTGTTCTTGCAAGGAAAGTGGCGCGCTCAATTTTTTTCTACTCTTGTCGCACTGTAGTATACTACCACAATGTATTAATTACTCATTTCTTACCGTATTCAACATTGTATTTAATTCTATCTTTGGCTTTGTAGGTACCTACACATGGCGACAGATCAACCTACGCATAGTTGTATTAAATCTAATGTAATATCTGTAATTGTCAAATAAAAAATTAAATACAATGTGAATACGGTAAGAAATGGTTTACTAAGGAACTACTGAATGGAAATATTTGGGACCACGCGGTAGTAAAAACCACTGCTGACTCATTATATCATATGTAACTCATTGGGCCAGAGAAGTTGTTAACAGACGAAAAAAACCCTGAAACGCGTTTCTCCAAAATTGTATTATTCTCTTCTTATCGTGTGGGCAGAGCCCTGGTGTCAGAGTTTTTTAGAGCGCCTTACGGCCTCTGACGTGGTTTTTATGTAACGACTACTACCACCAGAGATAGTAGTAGCCGGAGCCAACGGCTTAACGTGCCATCCGAAGCACGGAATCATTTATCTTTTCAGACAATGAGACTACTAACCTAACCTAACCAACTGGGGGAAAACGCACTAAGTTACATATCACTAGGTGTCCCCCGTGGAAATCGAACCTACGACCTGACGATTGTATTATTGATATTTATCTATTGTGTTCTATGACCAAGAGCCAGCCACAATTGAAAGCATGTGATTCTGGTGTTCGTACTGATACTGTACTGTATTCGTAATGATATTGGTGCCGCCGCCTTATGCAGTTTTTTTCTCTTGCTCTGTGGTTGATAGCGTATAATCTTTTTCGAATTCTTTCGCTAAACTGATAGTAATAAAAATAAACAATGTGTTGTTAACCTAATTTGAACTTTTAGATAATAATGACCTCCATATAACAGTTCCTTTAACAAAACAAAAGTAATTCTAACAAAATTGTTTGTATTTAGTTATTTGAATTCAGATCAAAGTCCCAGATTCCATGTCAGATAAATCAATCAACCAATTATAGTTTATTGCACACCAAAACAAAACATCCTTTTACTTTTAACTGGTTCCCATAAGATGTTAGAGGAGCGGCAACTCCTGATGCACAGGTCTTAAGTTACCTAGACATAAGGAGTTAAAGTCCATTACAGCCGTCCATAAAGTATATTTGATTGATTAATTGATTACAAATTATGTACAACTTTATAAAGATTTCTGTTGCATAACGTGTAAGTGAAAACCTATGTAATTCTTTATGAATAAATTATTATTATAAATACATTTGAATTTATACAGTATTTCAAGTAGATACAAATAATACGGCCTTATCGCTAAAAAGCTATTGCTATTTTGTTCCAGACAAACTAGGATAGAGACATGAGCAAATGAATAAATATTTTGTCAACCCTCCGGGCGGAAAGCGTCAACTTTCGTCCCGCTGCGCTAAACGAAGTTGCCACTTTCCGCCTCCGTCGAGGAGAAAAATAGTATACTAACCTTGGGTAGTAAATAAGAATACCTCAGATCACATGTTTGTTGACCTCGGCTTCGCCTCAGCCAACAATTACATAAGACCTGAAACCTTTCTTACTTTCCTGCCCTCGGTGTGTAATCTACAACTAACTTTGACTATTTATTATAAGGACTAGCCTTGCGGTAGCATTTCCCCTCTGCCACGGTATAAGATCAATTAATCATGTGCATTTACATTCAATTTTATACCTTATCACTAAACGAGACAGCCTATAATTGCGAAACAATAATTTCGAACTTAGAACGTTTGGGGTTCACGCGAGTGTACTGTCATGATTTTTAACGTTCAAAATTAGAATCTAAAGTTATGAGAATAAAATACAAAGCTGCGGATTTCATGTTAACTCGCCCCCGCAAAAAGTGGCAGAAATGATTGTTAGTAGAATTACACGCGTAACTAGTCCCTATATAAGTAGTCCAAGACTACTACATAAGACATACCGTCACTAAATCAATACATAACATCAAAATTCAACTCATTCTCAAGTTTTCGTGGATTACGAATAAATAATCATGCTATCCAAACTAAAATTAATCATTTTAAACTGTATTAAGCGCTATTCATATTGTAATATCGGAACTGGCTACTAAAAGTATAATACCCACACAGGCGTCAGATCTACGATGTAAATTTTGCTTACATTTAAAAGTACAATGAACGGAAGACATTGGAGCTGGAGCTATCAACATGCTTCGATTTCTGCGTAAATATAAACAGGGAAACATTAAAACAGTAGGTGCACTCGAGTATAACTGCTATAGCAGATATGTTTATAGCATTACAACGGAGAAACTTAAGTTTAACGATATTCTATGTTTCTAATCAGTTGTAATTTTAATTACTACTAATTTAGCATTTTACGCCTTCCTATCTTTGACTACTTATATAGGGACTAGTTACGCGTGTCATTCTACTAACAAATATGTAGATGACACGATTGTATCAAGACCTCCGCTTCCAAGTACCTAGTAGACAAAGTTGTATTACGTTATGCAACACAACCTGCCCACCAAATAATTTCTACTCTACACGTGTTTCGCTCCACCAAGGAGCATCCTCAGGAGTTAGACCGACGAACGTTCGAAACAGAGTTGTTACTCCGCCGAGCGTCCGACACCGAGCGACGCTCGGACGGACACGTGTAGAGTAGAAATTATTTGGTGGGCAGGTTGTGTTGCATAACGTAATACAACTTTGTCTACTAGGTACTTGGAAGCGGAGGTCTTGATACAATCGTGTCATCTACATATTAGTCATGGATTTCCGCAAAGTAACGCCTGATTCAATTAATTCTACTAACAAACATTTACTTTTTGCGGGGGGCGAGGTAACATGAAATCCGCCAGTTTGGATTTTATTTCCCATAACTTTAGATTCTAATTTTGAATGTTCAAAATAGTGAAAAGTTGTCTCATGTGAACCCCAAACGTCATAATTTCGTACTTATTGTTTCGCTATTATAGGCTGTCTCGTTTAGTGATAGGGTATAAAATTGAATGTAAATGCACATGATTAATTGTTCTTATACCGTGGCAGAAGGGAAATGCTACTGCAAGGCCAGTCCTTATCATAAATAGTCAAAGCTTCCGATACTATCTATCAGGTAGTTAAAATCACGTCAGCAACAGCCCCAAATTTTAAATTTAGCTATTATCTCGTTCTAAAAAATCTGATGGTAATTTTTTTTTTTTCACATATTTATGGCTTTACCATTATACATACTACAAACATGGTGTGAATATTTTTGTCTACTTAGAAGGTTTTGAAAAATACATTCGTATTTTCTTATAAATACCGCATTTTTTAAATTTCATTGCCTATTTTATTGCTCAAAAATAATTTATATTGTTAAATCTTAGTCAAATGAGTCCATTGGTATTAATATAATTAATTTAAAAGCCTTCTGGGACACACAAATTTGATTCCTATGTTGCGTAGCGATTTTTTTTTTTTTTTTTTAATATGTTTTAAGATCCTTTGAGGTCCTCCTGAGGGTTTGAGGTCCTTTTTTTCACTAAATTAAAGGTTAAAGTCCAATTAATAATTACTCCCTACCCCGCCTAACAAAACTCCTTAAAATGACTGGGCTAAAAATGTATAGTTTTAAAGTTACAGTGCCTCAATGATTTCCATACAAATCTTAAATTGATCCTAGCATTAAAACTGTATACAAACATAGATTAGTTTCTAGGTTGTTTCTGAAAAATTTCATTGGCTTTAATTGGATAGTATTGAAAAACAGCTACAATAGATCTATCCAGGTCGCAGTAGCTTTTGGTCATCGAAGCCCTTATAACCAAATAATAATAGTATTGAAAATATCACCAGACTTCGTTTGTATGTAGCGCGCATTTGCGCTCTCGGAATAAATAATGTGACGTAGTTAATATCAAATCGGATTCAATTTGCAGGGTAGCTGGCCGCGCGACGTTATACGTTACTCGACCTACGCGCGGCCAGCTTATGTTGGTTTTGTATAGCTAGATGTGTCGCCGTGTGTACCAAGGGTAAGTGTATTAAAAGTGTGTTGCTAGTTGCGTACTATGTTTTAGGGTTTACATATTTGAACTGAAAGTCAACCGCAAAATGTGCCAAGTTTGGCGGTGTAGCCAGCAACAGCATGCAATCACAGATGACAAGATAAAGTACTGTGACGGGATTGTTGAAATTAAAACTGTATCTTCCATAATTTGTTTATATTCAGTATTACAATAATTTCGCTGTCACATGTGTCGCCGAGTGCGTACGGAAACAGTTTGACGTCGGGTCGGGCTAAGGGTCCGCCCGCTAGAATGCATCTTGAGATATTTTAAATACAATATACTAATAATCTAGAAATAAACATTTTAACGGGTTCTTACCGCGTTTTGGTAAATTTGAGTTCCCGATATTTCGGCAGTGTTACAACTGCCTTGATCAACGGGTTCCGTCCTGTATACATACACTTTTGCCGGTGCACACATGCAGAAAAGGTTTATGTGTGAGTGGTGCAGAATATGGTGATGTCACCGCAATGAAATAAAAACATTTGATGGGAGACTAAAATGTTGAACATAAATTTCAAAGCACATTCTTGAATTAAAAAAGTAGTCCTCGCGATATTTAAATGTTTTGCTTTGATCATATTCCGTCTAAAAGTTGTATTTGTCTAGTCTTTCTGGCAAAAAAGTGTTTTATAACGTTGGACATTTTATAATTGCTCTAGCAACACGTGTCACTAAAGGATGCTGAATCCAGCGGGGCTAGTACGCCAACCCGCGATAACGTGATTTAGCGCCACGCTTCCGCTCTCTTTCTATTTGCGCGCGAACGAACGAAATAAAAGACTAAATTTGACAGATGGATGTGTTAAATATTGCTATCGCGGGTTGGCGTACTAGCCCCGCAAAGCCGGAAAAATCAGAAAAAAAATTGTCATGTCACCACTTGTCACAAAAAAGGAAACCGTGTTTTACATTTAAAATTGTGTTATTTATATTACCCTCTACGCAAAAATAATAAATATTTAAGCGTAGTCCTACATAAAAACATAATGTCTACAGACTCCTACAGAAAATGTAGTCAATGTGGATCAACACCGATCCAAGATGGCGTGTTATCGTTTCATAGGTTTCCCAAAGTTGGGAAAACTGCGGTTGAACGGTATTAACTTACAAATATGGTCATAATTATTTTCACAATACCTAGATACATTTGTCATTAATAGCTATTAATTGCAGAACAAGAGCTTGGGCGAAGTTTTGCTGGCCAGAACAGGACTGGTCATCGGTGGATTCACTGAATCAGCTTCATAAAAGTGGCAAAGTGTTATGTAAAAGACATTTTAAAGACATTTATTTCACTGATAGTACGAAGAAGCGCTTAGGAAAGTTCTCAGTACCTACAGAAATAACATCCTCACAACATCACCAACCCATTGCTCATTTAAACGTTCAACCGGGGCCATCCTCACAAAATCACCAACCCATTTCTCATTTCAACGTTCAACCGGGGCCATCCTCACAACATCACCAACCCATTTCTCATTTAAACGTTCAACCGGCGTCATCCTCACAACATCACCAACCCATTTCTCATTTAAACGTTCAAGCGGAGTCATCTTCACAACATCACCAACCCATTTCTCATTTAAACGTTCAACCGGAGTCATCTTCACAACATCACCAACCCATTTTAACATCAAAAACGAAGAAAAAAAATAGCATATTGAAGGCGCTAAATGTAAAGAAACTCGCAGAACTGACGCCACGAGAAACGAAGCTACATAGAATTTGTACCCAAAGCCTCAAAGAAATAGGTAGGCTTAAAAAACAGTTACGATGCCAGAAAAAAACGAACAAAATCGAAAAGTTATGTGATGATGAAAATGTTCAAACTTTATGCGACATGAAATTGAGCAATACGTTTATAATATTGCTACAAAGCCAATTAAAAAACTGTAAAAAACCAAAAAAAGCCCGGCGTTATAACATTGATCAAAAAATAATGGCCCTAACATTGTACAAAAAGTCACCAGCCTGCTACAGACTTCTTAGGAGGATGTTCACACTACCCTGCCAGAGTACACTAAAAAAGCTGCTGAACAAAATTCCACTGACTACTGGCGTCAACCCGAAAGTTTTCGAAGGTTTGAAAAATATGGCAGACCAACAATTACCCGAGGAAAATCTTTGTTTATTGTCATTTGATGAGATGGCCATTCGTAAACATCTAAACTTGAATGAAAAGCTGGACATAGTAGAAGGTTTTCAAGACCATGGAAACCATGCGCGAACCAACGCAATCGCTAGCAATGCCTTGGTTTTCATGGTCACGGGTATCAGAAAAAAATGGAAACAGCCGATTGCGTTTTACTTTTCTGGAAAGTCTGCAACTGCTGACAGACTGTCTGTTGTTATTAAAGAGGTATGGTTTAATGTCGCTTATAGATTTGAAAGCATACATAGGTAGGTACCTAGGTAACCTGTCATAAACATTCTTTATTTGCTCGCTTGCTTGCTTGCCTGCTTATGCGGGCTTGCGCGAATGTGAAGCGGGCTTTACATAATTGCTTGAATACACGCTTGCCTGTGTGGCTGCTTGTTTGGCTGCTAGTCCAGTCATCGGATGTCATTCATACTGAAGGGCACCCACTTGGAATGGGAATTAATTGTAAACTAGCTCTATTATCTATTTTTGCATGAATAAACCAGAAGATATTTGCCCACAACTCTAGTTGTGTTAAAAAATTTCACACCATTTAGCCCATGCACACGAAAGAAGAATTTATTATTTTAGCCGCCCCGACATCGCAGTCACACAGGATATGTTCCATGGTTTCCTCCTCCTCCTCCTCTCCGCACGATTGGCTGCCGGGGTCTAGGGTGAGCTTCATCTTGTGCATCATCGTGCGTGTAGGAATATGTGACTTTTGAGGTGGCTAGACTATATTCTTGTCTTTCAGATTTTACATGAATGTTGGAAGACTGGATTGACAGTGGTAGGAACTGTGTGTGATTTATCCAGAGTGAACATAAGGGCTCTCGATATCCTTGGTTCATCAAAGACGGAACCTTATTTCACACATGAGGGACATGAAGTAGTCACAATACTTGACCCACCACACCTCCTTAAATGCACGAGGAACCTTTTTATAAATCATAACATCCAATTTATAACACCAAACATGCAAGTTGATGGCAAAGTTGTCAAGGGTACGTAAAACTTAGTATGCATATTTTATCGTCTAGTACAGATTGTTACTCCTCACTACAACTGTGTTATTATGTTGCTTATCTAAACAGGTGTGGCGAAATGGAGTCATGTTCAACAATTCTATGATCTAGACAAAACCAATCCCAATTTTGTTTTTGCACCAGCATTAACAGAACAGCATTTAGCACCAAATAGCAAACAAAAAATGCGGGTGAAACTGGCTGCCCAGGTGTTCAGTCATTCAGTTACAGCTGGAATACTTACTAAAATTGCTTCGAGTAAGTTGTTTCTTTCATTTTTACCCGACATAACTAATAAACTACAAAGTGCGAGTCGGGCTCTCGCGCCCTGAGGGTTTTGTATATAAGCGTAATTATGAAGGATAAAATTAACCTTGCAGTGGCACAGAATAAATACTAGTGCTACCCGGCAGTGGTAAAAAAAAAGTTATCCCATAACACCAATGACATTCTTTACACATGGATTCACCACGTCATACAATAACAACCAAAAAATGGCACATTATTACGAGAAATAAGTGTAAGTACAAATATAATATATGTTTACTTCTATATTAACATAACATAACATAAAAATTCTTTATTTGCACACCAAAATAATATCACAATATAAATATATATATAATATCAATATCACACATCAATCAAATTAGAATTACTTGCTACGCTAGTATAAAAACTATACAAAAGTACTACTAATGTCACTTTTGTATGCATCAGTTATGGTTGGCTGTAATATATTGCCGCTAACATTCCAGTTCATTCAAATCTTTCAAATATATTCGGTCAGAAAACAGTAATGTAATTTAGAAGTCCTATTAAAAGCGTACTGATGGTAGTAGTCGTTACATAAAAACCACGTCAGAGGCCGTAAGGCGGTCTGAAAAACTCTGACCACCAGAGCTCTGCCCACACGATAAGAAGAAGAAGCGCACTGATGCGAAGTCCTTGTGTATAGAATGTCATTGCTTATAAATACGATACGAAATATCACTGGGATACGACATACGCTGTAGCACGACTAAGGCAACCTTACTCTATAATCTTTTGATTGCATTGATTTAGAAGCTTTCATTTTTACACCTCCATGAAATCTTAATCTCAGTATTTGATATTAATTTCAACTTCCTTAGGGTTGCTCATCCTATCTCGCGTCAAAATCATATTCTATCGAGATATTTAGAACTATTTTTTTCTTCTCTAATGGCTTTCGGCAAATCCCTCATTTAAGTGTCAGTGGGATACCTGCCTAATATTGTGAATTTAATAAACATTTTAATTTCAGATGAACTTCCTGCCGAGGCGCACGCTACAGCCACGGTGTTGAATAAATTTGACCAATTATTCGACGCTCTAAATGCTGACAGCCCTGACTTGCGTGGAGGGAAGAAATATTCAACAAATATTTCTCAGCGATCGCCTCATGCAGAGCTATTTCGGGAAATGAGAAAATTTGTGTCTGAAATGAAGTTCATTGGGTCCAAGTCAACTCCACCATCTCAAGAAGGCTGGATTCGCACAATGAACGCTGTGGATAGGCTGTGGAAAAATTTGCAAACTTTAGGTTTGAAGACCCTTTCCACGCGTCGCCTGAATCAGGATCCACTGGAGAACTGCTTTGGATGTATACGTTACCACTGCGGATCCAATGATAATCCAAATGTTGGACAGTTCACATCAGGCATAAAAACTGCCATTATAAACAATTTACGTCATAGTAGCTCTAAGAAAAATTGTGAGGATGACACGGCTATCCTTAATGATAACTTAAAAAAGTTTTTATTGTCAAATATGAACAATATGTCTGACGATATTTGTGATGACGAAGCGAACATTGATTTAGAACCACTGATCGCTGATGCAACCGAAGCTTTAGAGCAGGCATCCCCTGAGGCACAGGCATGTGCCTATGTGTGCGGATTTATGTTTAAAAAATTAAAAACTAGTGGATGCACAAGTTGTAAAAACACATTTTTGTCCTGTGATACTACTTCATCATACGACAACATTAATTTGTTTGTTAGTTTCAAAGAGTATGACACAATGCACAACAGCTTAAAATATGTTAGTAAAACTTTTGTTCACTGCGTCGAAATATGTTCTTTAGTAGTAAATACCACATTAAACTTAGAAGTGTGGAGAAAAGGCATAAAAAAAACATGTATGTCGGCGCTGTCACAGGTTGATATGGGATTTTTGAAAAATTGTCAACAACACTTTCTCCAAAACAAACGTCATATTATGGTTTCAACGTTTTATATATGTATTAAAAGATACATTACATTAAAAAATAGAGAGTTTGGTGAGGAGGAAAGATCGAAGGCCTTACAAAGAAAAATGCGTATATTAAGAAATAGTTAATATTACCTGTGGGGACTTGCTGCAGACGTCAGCACCCACATTGCAAAGATGGCCAACAGATGGCGATACCGTCGCTCTCGGAAATTTGCTCCATACATACATAGACAACGTTCACCGTGAATACGTAACTCATAACCTACTACAAATAAGGTTCACAATCAAATGCAAGACATACATCGCGCAAGAGAAATAATCACAGAGATTCGATACATGTACAAGGTCCAACTAAGAACTGTTGAACCACGGCCGGTCCCCAGGCTTCACACATAGCCTGGTGGAAGATCTTCCCTTTTCAATGGAGGAACATTCCCAGTAGCACCTCCATATACCTATGTAAGTTGAGCGCAAGGCTTTTAAAACCGTAAAACTACGTCACTTCGACTGCATACTGTAAATGATGTTTAGTAAGTTGAATGTGCCTACACTCAGCGGGATCCCGTGTCCTAAAACGATGTAAGTATTTCTGGGATTTAGTTCTGAATTTGTTCTATCGAATCCAAATTAGAAATAAAATTTGTTCCGTCAAAATGGAAGAAGGGCATTATTATTATTATAATTATATGATACACTAGCAGCTCAAAGCTGATGCGTGTATATCACTGCTATATTTTATTGCAGTGTTAAACATTTTGAAGAAATAAATACTTAATAAATTTCAAATATTATTGATTTTTAAACATGTTACAGCCATGTTGTGCTATTTCGAATCAAATTAAATTAAAGATTGAAAAATTTGTCTCGGGTGGGACTTGAACCCGCACTGCTGGACTTGCGGGTTGATTAGTTTGTAATAACTACCAGTAGATGGCACTCACGTCCCCTTAAGACGCAACAGATTGAAAATTTCGTTCTCTGGGTAGTCGGCTCGGTGGCGAAATTGGATAACGCAGTTCCCCGGTTTGGAAAAGTGCGGGTTCAAGTCCCACCCGAGACAAATTTTTCAATCTTTAATTTGATTCGAACTAATTAATAGTTCGAAAAAACCTCCAGCCAGCTGGATACTTTTTTATTTATAAGTCACAGGAACTCCAAATGCAGGCACGTGTCCAGACTTTTGTTTCGGGGAGGGATATTTAATTTTTGGGGGGTGGGGGGATATTCATAGAAAAACAATGAAAAAGTAAGTGCTTTAATTACTTTTTTTTTATTTTATTTTACAGGGTGTTCGGTAATTAATGGATAATCCTGTTCCTGCCGATAGATCACCTCAAACCCTTTCCGAAAATGGAAGACAAAAAAATCTTTGTGTAAAATACTAATTATGTTAAGTTAAACATCTTCAAGGAGTAAACGATCTCTAAGTTTGAGTTTGAATAAACTTATTTTGATTAGATTTTGATGTAGTATTATTTTTATTTTTAGATTATTCATATTCATTTACATAACGCAATGTTCTGATTATTATTAATTAAAATTCATAGCAGGCTTTTACTTCAATAGACGATGATAATAGCATAGTACTCTGTGGTAATACCTAGGTACCAAATATCATCGTTAATCCATGACTAAAGTTAAAATTAAGGTTGATCGTTACGTTCTGTCCGCTAAATTCTGTGTTTTTAGAATTAGTCTTGAAACTTCCATATAAATAAATGTTTTATTGCAGATTTAAAAATGTTGAATTAAATTTGGCGGACAGCATGATAACGATCAACCTTTTAATGACAAGTCGTTACATAAGGTCCATATTCGCATATCCTGCCACTGTTAGTTCCTTTTAATTCCGTGTGCATAAACACGCACTAGTAGTATCGGATAATCAGTGTATTTCAAATCTTTTTGGTACTACGTTACACTTCTTCTCTCGGTAGAGAGTAGTATATTCCTTGGCCTTGATCACGGGATGACTGTATACCAAAACGCGGTAAGAACCCGTTAAAATGTTTATTTCTAGATTAAATAATAACCGCGTAATTCTCAAAAACTGTAATATACTAATAACTTTGTTACTATAGGTACGTTATACAAAAATAGATGGATAGATGTGAGTAGGTATAATATTATAGACGTGTGGTGGTTGTGAATGAAGCGCTTGTAACAGTACTCTTTGTTGATAACTTCAGGAGTAAGAGTATATTGCTACCTCCACTCATTCGCGCGAGCTTAGGCGCGCCCGCTGTTCATCGAGTCCTCTGTAAGGTGATTGTTACTAGTTTACTTTATAGAAGCGTGTATATTATGTGCCAAACCGCATTTAAAAGTTACCGCATGAACAGTTGCCACTTACGTGTTACGGCTCTGTGAGAGGTTAGTCTAGCGAAAACATAGTCGAAAATTTTTTCGCTTACGCTAGCGAAAAAGATGATTTTATCCATAGACGAAAAATTTTTCGCTTACGCTGATAGACTGAACCATTGAGCAAGTAATCACTGGACTGAACCACAGCGTAACCACGTATGAGACAGCGATAGTTATAAAATCCGGAGTCAGACAGCTGTCGTATTACAAAAAAAAGTGGTTACGTCGTTAAGAACACCAATAAGTAGCGATCTCTTTTTTTAACTAGAACGAATTTGCTATGTGCATCTCTAATTGATGAATATGACAAGACACGTGCTTCATTCTAGTACCTTCTCTTTCTACGATTCTATCGTATGCGACCATTGGGCTATTATGATTATGAATTACGTACTAGAGGTGACGTGGGAAATAAACGTCGTCGAGTGCCAAATCCGGAAAGGCGGCCGGATAAAAGGGAATCTAGCGATTTGCTAGATCCGGCGATCACCGCATACTTGAATAGGGCAGCGTAATAAATTGCAGTGTCTTCTCTAGTACTTAATAAATAGCTCAATGTTAGCGACGACAGGCGGTGAAAAGATAGATACTTACAATTACAAGTGTTTAAAAAAATCTTAAATCGAACAAACAAAAGAAAGAAAAACTGCCTCCGTGGTCTAATGGTTAAGAGCATTGGCTCTCGACACGGAGGCCGTGGGTTCGATTCCCACGGGGGAAACCTAGTGATATGTCACTTTGTGTGTTTTTCCCCAGTTGGTTAGGACATTGCAGGCTGAATGACCTGATTGTCTGAAAAGAACAATGATTCCGTGCTTCGGATGGCACATTAAGCCGTTGGTCCCGGCTACTATCTCTGGTGGTAGTAGTAGTTACATAAAAACCACGTCAGAGGCCGAAAGGCGGACACCAGGGCTCTGTCCACACGATAAGAAAGAAAAGAACAAAAGAAATAACGCAATAATTATTTAACATAATTTATTGGACAATGCCGTTAAATTAAAATGTTACACATACATCAGCTACTTACAGAATTAAGCGAAAATTAAATGTGTATGAAAAATCATTGAGACCTTCGTAATCTATCTAAAAAGTCAGCCCTCTTAAACCAAAATATGACGCTGATATCGCAATTACTTGATAGCTTAGATTTTGTATGCCATTCTTAATATACATTAAAATTTTCGATCTAACAAAAAGCCAATTAGATGTTAGACTTTGAAAATATTTAAATTCAGTTGAAAATTTAATAACAGTATCTCTTTCCAGATATAGAAAACTTTTAAAAAAGAATTTTGATCTAATTTTTCATTCTTACAACACACAATTGCAAAATGTTACTTATGTTAACTTTTTGTAACTTTTTCAATGAAATAAGTCGATCAAGTTCCGTACCCAATAAAAAAAAAATCTTGGTACTTCTTTTTGGTAGAATATCAATGGTAAAACATTCAATAAGACCCCTGCTCCTACCGATTGATAGTTATAAGACTTCAATATAACACTAGGTATTATGATATTGGAATGGAAAAGACCGACTTTACATTGTTTGACCTTCAAGACCAAGCCGATAGAAAAATTTTACACCTAAAATTTCCCAGATCAATATGAAATATGTTTAATTTAATTATTATGCAATTACCGAACGTAAATTAAAAGCCATTTATGTCCATAACGAAAATCAAAGAATGAAAAAATTCAGATGTTGAATGTTGATGGTGTATTTGAACCCAGAAGCTGCCTAAATGGGACAGGCTCTTATTCTCGGAGTTATCGTATTAAACCTGACACTCAGAAATTCATGAATCAAAGAAATATACAACTTTTAATTAAATTACACCAACTTTAAAGATTGGATTATAATTATAAGTTACGTTTATTCTAAGTTTTAAGACACGCAAAAAAATAAGTAGATGAACAATTAATAGGTCCTTAAAATCACAGTTGCGTTACAAAATGTACAAAAAAAAGGTTGAAAAGCATTTTTGGGTTGTATATTTGTTCCTTAGCTGAATCACTTAAACTGCTTTTAAATTCATTCTGAAACAAGGAAAATTATAAAAGGTTAGAAATAGACTTTCATACAACATCATCATCATCAGCCCGGTAAACCCCACTGCTGGGTATATGCCTCTTCATTCATACAAATGAGAAAAATGTATAAGAGACATGAAAAAAGGAGCAATTACATTACCCAAAGCAAGCAATTTATGCTGAACTCGCCTAAATATAGTCAAAGAAGTAACTATTAAGGCGATTGCAGAGGGGTCAATTTTATACAAAACTTTGACGCACAATACGCGTAGACGGTTTTAATATAAGTAACTTTGTATATATGGAAAAATAGTTTAGAAAATCTAGATGCCGCGTCACAAATAACATTTGCAATTCATAAAATAATTACGAAGATAAGGCTTTGAAATTTTTCATACAAAATTTTAAAAGCTTTATATCTGCGTAATTATATTATAAATTGCAAATATTATTTGTGACGCGACAACTAGATTTTCTAAACTATTTTTCCATATATAAAATATTACTTTTGTTAATTCCGTCTACGCATATTGTGCGTCAAACTTTTGTATGAACTGAAACCACCTTAAATACTCTTATAATATAGGGTAATGTAATAGCTGCCAAATTGACAAGAGGTAAGCAAATACTGAGTGAGTGTGAGCGAGACAGGAATATACGTGTTAATAAATTAACGCAAAACAAGTAGTTTGTTTAGAATCGAGAACAGAATCGAATTATCATGGTTTCAACATAGGTAATTTTTTTCAAAATATTAATAAATTTGTTCGTAAAATTTAAAATTTTCTGAATCCGATGTTAACCCACCGCACGGGCACACACCCTACTTACTACCAAAACAAGATTATTAAAATGTATTCATGAGTATATAATCGCTTTCATTCATTGCTGAAATGATAGCAAATCATTTCTGCCTCAAATTAATGATATTATTATTTCAATCTAATTATTTTGTTATAAATCAGTTGGGGTGTAGAAGGTTTTGCGCTTATTCATTAACACGTTGTATAATACAGGTGGGGAGCAGGGAGTCCATACTGTATGTAGTACTAGATTATCATTCTTATCTGTGGTCAAAGACAAAACACTAATGTTTTTGAATAAATTATCTTGTCTATTAATTATTATGATTTACACATATCTCTTCTCTATCCTAAAACCTTACATAGATGGGGTATCATTCATATTCTTTTTCAAGATTTCCTCCACTTGAGTCAACATCTACAAAGAAAAAATGTTTTTCTTCACTTAAACACTGCTTCATCATCATCATCGGCCTATACAGGGTGAAATTGATATCATTAGTATCCTTTTAAACTAAAAGTCTAGCCATCAAACTGAACATCTTTTGCTACGGGAGCAACTCGATCGGAGCAAAAAAAAATCATCTGTTCCGTACTAAACTGCACCCGCCGCCGCTGCCTAATGCCTACTCGACTCAAATGTATGCAACAGCTGATTTTTTTTTGCTCCGATTGGTTTGCTCCCATAGTAAAAGTTGTTCAGTTTAATGGGTAGACTCTTAGTTTAAAAGGATGCTAATGATATCAATTTCACCCTGTTTACGCCCCACTACAGGGCACAGGCCAACCCTCAGGGTATAGGCGTTAGTCCACAACGCGTGCCCAATACGGATTGGTAGACTTCACATACGCTTCGGAATTTCTTCTTCAGCGTATGGAGGTTTCCTCACGATGTTTCCCTTCACCGTTTTGAGAGCAGTCGGTATTACGTACATAAGTTAGAAAAACTCATTGGTACATGGCATGTCGTCCATGCGGATTCGAACCTGGACCTCAAGATTGAGATTCCATACCTCTTCGAATCGCGCCATTGACGCTCTCACTGCTTTGAAACATTGCTTATAAAACCATACCCTTTCGTCGCTGGCTGGCCTGTCTAACTCCAGTTTAGATACGCTCGGCCGGACGCCTTCCCCCACCAAGAGGAGAATGAAATATAAATTAGACAACTCGGTTCATTTTTGTTTGCAACGGTTGGTAGTTTTTTCGCGAATAACTTTACACCTTATTACCGCGCAGAGAGACTATTTATTTAAACCTGTTCGCGAAGTGATTCTTCTGTATGGGTAGTACTAGTATTTATTCTTAGGTGGTGGTTAGAAAAAAGAAGCATAAGCATATGCTCACAGCTATATAAGGTCTAACAAAATTAGCTGAAACCATTTTAAGGGTATGCTCAGACCATCAAATTGAACAACTTTCTCTAAGGGACCAATATCGAAATCGCGAAAAAAAAACTTGATGCCCCATACAAAACTGCAAACGCAACTTGACTCAAATGTATGGGGCAGCAGATTTTTTTTCGAGATTTCGATATTGGTCCCGTAGAGAAAGTTGTTCAGTTTGATGGTCTGAGCATACCCTTAAAATAGTTTCAGCTAATTTTGTTAGACCTTATATTACTCGAGGAGGGAGTCAGAGATATTATAAAACCAGAGAACATCCACGGTTCACTAGTAGTACTGAAACTCTGTCGCGTGTGACATCCCTGTGAGCCCATGGGTATAATACATGCCTCGAAGTTGAAGCATGCCGGTTTCCTCACAATGTTTTCCTTCACCGAAAAGTTAATGATGTTACACATCGTACATAAATTCCTAACAACTCGTTGGTATGAGTCGGCCTGGTCTCGGGATCGAACCATCGCCTCCTGGAACACGGCAGGCAAGGTTACTCGCCACTGGACCACGGCACCACAGCTTTAAAAAATAATTAAGGATAAATATTAAACATACCTAATTCACCTATCATCGTCCCTCGGATCACAGGAACGCGCCAAAGCCAAAAGCACGTTTAATGCTATCGAAATAGTACCGCTTCCAATTGTCACGGGTCTGTTCCACCTCTGACGCTGGGACGAGGTCCTGCTTCAACGATACTATGGTGTGGTCATCCTGGAATTACAAAATTATACTTTAAATCAGTATTCTTAAGAATCAATTTCTTATGTATTTACATATATGACTTGCATTTGCAAGTCACAAATCTTATAAGTAATCAAAATTTTAATAAGAAGTTCTTTTCTATTGAAATGTTGAAGCTTCTCTAACCGTCCACGAAAATGTTATAATATTGTGTTCACCTAGTTGGTGACCCTAAAGAAATAAGAAATATTAAAATGACGTGTAATTTGAACTAAAATTTAACATTTTCAAGTCACCTCATACAACACCATCGGGAAGAAAATGGGGTGGCCCATTTCTAAGCCGGAACCAACGGCTTCAGAAGGTTCTTAACGAGGTTAGGGTTAGGCAGGTAAAAAACCATGGACATCCAATACAGATTAGTGATAAGTAAATTAATTAATTATTGCATACAGTCTTCAATGATGCAGCAAAAAATATGATTACTTCATCATCACTCCTCAGCAATTCAAGTAAAGTATTATTTAATTCATTCATTCATTCATTCAGTTAAAACTATAAACACATTTAGAGACTACTTATTTATATGCAAAACATATTATTATAAATTTTTGCCTGGCATATATTATTATTATTATATATGATACACTAGCAGCTCAAAGCTGATGCGTGTATAAAAATGCACTTGTTTAGATTTTTAAATATTTTCTTTATATATCTATTACATAAGCCAGGAGACCTATTGAAGTAGCTTGAAAATCCTCTGAAAGCACCAGGTTCCACCAGGTGTATGGTCAATTCTCTCAGAAAGGAAGCCATTCTTATCTTATCTTATCTTGTTGTGGGGTCTGACAAGCCAGCAGCACTTCGACCTAGTGGGATCTTTTGTGTTAGCTCCAAGATTTTTTGTTTTCTTCACCCTTCAAGGAGGCCATTGCCCTGCAGTGGGGAGAATACAGGCTCAGCGAACGGAGCTTATAGATGCTGCCGATAATGCTATCCGTGTAGCGAAATACTGGGCTGGAAATATTTAGAACTACTGCCATCTATTCGATAGAAGAAGAATTATGATGATGATTTGTGTTAAAATTTTCCTCTAAGAGGCTATAACTATGTGTATTTAAATTAAACAAAAGATCTACCTTCTCATCCATAGTAAAAGTAACTTCAGAGAAATGCTGTTCAGGCCACTGCTTCAACCGCCACAATTGTACAATCTTCTGTCCCGGTACCAGCTCTCTAAATTCACCGGAAACATTTCCTCCAAACAGGGCAAATTTACCACCCTTCTCAGATTCCATCTTCACGTGACCTTGAGTGAAAGCGGTCACCATTTCTATCCGAGTCATTGCATCGTAAAATTCTTTAGCCCGACACTGGAAGGTTTCCGACAGTTGAATTGTTTTTGTATCTAATTTGCAGCCAATTTGTGTGTTTTTAGGGGAAATGATGGGCTCCATGTTCACTTTTTTGTTGAAACCGCTGGTTATCATAGACACGTTGTCGGCTTTGGGAGCTTCACCTTTCTTGGGAAGGATAAGTCCTTTAGAATACTCTTCTTTGAGGCTTCGGATGTACTCAGTAAGTTGCTTCCGGATTTCTCCTTTGCCAATGTTGTGCATGAATGCTTTGAGACGTTGGGCTTCTTCACCACTTCCTTTGATTGTTACTGTCATCTGGAATTATATAAAAGATGATTTTTAAACGAATTTCCTGCAATAGCAAACAACTTAATATTCCTAACTTAAGGTGGTTTCAGTCCATACAAGTCTGACGCACAATACGCGTAGACGGAATTAATAATAGTAATATAGGTATTATAAATTGCAAATGTTATTTGTGGCGCGGCATCTAGATTTTCTAGACTATTTTTCCATATATAAAATATTACTTTAATTCCGTCTACGCGTTTTGTATAAAATTGGCCCCTCTGCAACCACCTTAAGAAAATAACTACTTAATGTCTCTTTATTACTTTAAAATATTCTAAAGTGTAGTTTATAAATTGACAGCCCTATAGGCCCTGTATCTCAGTTGTGAATGCTCATGGGTTTGGATGTTGTAAGGTGGGTTTAAAAACTCATTGTTGTAAGGGGTAAATATTAGTATGATAAATATTAATATTGTTCCAGAGTCATGCTTGTTTGTATCTAGGTATGTAGGAACATATATTCTTTATTGTTGTCTAGTCATCACAAGTTCAGGTAAGATTATGGGACTTTAAAGATATTTTAATTCATTGTTTATTTTTTTAATATTTGTTGCTTCAAAGCAGGTGGGATTTATCCCGCTCCCCCCGAAATCCGAATATTTGTATGGAAAAGTAATTGAAGCACTTACTTTTTCATTGTTTTTCTATGAATATCCCCCCCCCCCCCCCCCAAAATTAAATGTCCCCCACCGAAACAAAAGTCTGAATACATGCCTGCTTTAAAGCATGGGAAAGTGAGTTTTGTTATCAAGTTCTTTTTAGCTTTGGTTTGCTTTAAACCACAGCATGATAGGAACACAATGTAATCAAATGTATAAATACATAAGCATGAGCAGATGCTCACAACTATATTCCTTAGAATAATTATTTTGAATTCCCACATTGCACTAGAAGTGTCTAAACCATATCATATCCGGGCCAGAGTGACTAGTAGTGACCCCTTCAACACTTTATATTGGACAGTGGATACAATACATGCTCGAAATTGAAACATATATGCTTTCTCACTAATCACGGTCATATTAAGAAAAATATGAGATGGTGACAACTTTCCAAAAAACACATCAAATACAGTTTAGGGATATTCTGGAATTTAGGTACAAAAATTTTCATTCCAAGCAAGTGATGTTACAAATCAAATTAACTTCCTAAAAACTTTTGGTACATGTCAGCCTGAGTGAGGATCGAACCATCGACCCTGCGCAAAAGATGTGGCTACATGACACTAGTCCACCATCTTTTTTTGCAAATCTCCAATTCAATTTCCACAATCATTTTAATACATGAATCTTCAATGAGAAATAACTTGATAGTCAGACATACTGGAAACAAAATTGAATACAAGAATAATGTTAACATTGCTGCTTTTAAAAAAAAATTACGTCTTTCCCCTCAGTTTTCAAATCAAGATACCTATTCATTTGCATATTTTGTTACTTTGTATGTATATAATTTTACACATTTGGGGAAAATTTATAATCGGGGTGCAGGATTTTGGGGGGAGTGGGAGGTTGGAGCGGGAGGGGTGGATTTTATTTTAAAGAAAATTTCTAGACTAGTATAATTGAAACACTAAAAATATTTCCTTATTCATGTATTCTATAGCTTGCCTATACATACTCTAATGGCCTGGTTACTACTTTCGGCTTAGCGTTTGGCGGTGGGGCAAGCGGCGGGCTGAGCGGCGACCATGCCACATGCAGCCCGGGAGCGGCAGCGGCATCGACCGAGGTGGACGTATTTAGACACGGCTTTATCCAAAGTTGCCCTTCATTGTCTCGAACGCAGTTCATTTTTATGCAAGATATTTTGAATACAAGGGAAGGAGCACACAAATTGAATAAAGAACTACATGAAATTTTTATTATCTTCCCATAACAATTGTTACTAACACAATATGGATGAATACAATTTTTAATTTAATTTATAACCTTTTTTATGAGTGAATAGGCTTGATGTGGGCATATTTCATGACATCCTGGCATCACCAAGTTCTGATGCTGCTAGAAAAGTGTTCGCCTTTGCAAACTCATCAGTGTCTCGTTAAGTAAATTAGGAAATAGGTAGTAAAATCTAGAAATAAGGTACGATGGGACTGACATGTACATAACATTTTGTATAAAAGTCCCTTTAAAAAAATAAAATTAAAAAAAAATCCTTTTTTAAATTTAGGCTGTATATCTTCAAGGTAGTGTGTAAAATGTCACTTAAAAATGTATCTTTGGGTTCATATGTTTACATCATTTAAAAATTTTGTTTGATAAGCCGCCACTCGATCCCTCCCCTGCTGCCGCTGGCTAAAACGCTCTTCGCCGTGTCATTTCTCCTACTAGCGCACCGCTGCCGTGAAACGCTAGGCGGATACCAGTCTAATCGCCACTGTGCACTGCAAGTCGCGGCATGCTGCATTCATTTTAATGTATTTATTTTTACCGTTCGCCACGCAGCGTGGCCGTGGCCAGGCTGTAAGGCTGCTCTTATAATATGAAACTTCTTATTGTGTGGGCAGAGCCCTGGTGTTTTATCGGACCGCCTTATGGCCTCTGACGTGGTTTTAATGAACTAAAAAGGTGACAAAAACCATCCCACGCACACTGGCCACATCATTGTGAACCTATGAGGTAGAACATCAGTAACAAATGTGTTAACAACAAAAAAACATAAAATTACTCACATCTACTTCACTGACGTCATTCTCTTCAGACAAATTCGGGATCTGTATTTCACCCTTCACAACATCTTTCCCTCCAGCCAGATTTCCCTCCCACTTCAACTTAATGTCCCATTCATAGAAAAATATTAACTTTCCTTTCCTATTATTCGCTGAAGCTTCTCCGTCTATCTTTTCTACTTCAGTAATCTTACAGTCAATGCCGTTTTGGGCTATTTTTAAATTGGTTAAGAGTTCCTTTAGGCGTTCCTTGGACCATGGGCCTGCATTTTTCTCCGTCCAGTGCCAGTTGTTGACGTTGGTCGCGTCAGGGCGCTCTTCCACTATCCACCGAGGGTCCCCTTCTCCCCATTTGGCCATTTCCACGAGCTCCTGATGATTCGACTATTTGTCGTCGTTGAAAAATTATAGTCAAATAATCACGTTTTTGTATTGAAAACAAAAGCACTGTTTATCACAATACTATACAGTTATCGCTTAGGCGCAAAATCAGAAGCTTTCACAAAGAAATCGACCGAAATCCACACGAATTTCGAGAAAAATCGTGCTACTTGCCGCAATGCCTGTCACACAACTGTCAGATTCAAAAATATTGCCAGGACTTAGTAGTTTGATCTCCCATTACTAAATTTTTTCCGGCGAAAGATCAACTTAAGCAGCGATTACATTTGCAGTTGGTCGAGTTCGATTTCGGTATACATTGCCGGATTTGTTCTCTCTATTTTAAAGTGTAGCGATCAAAGCAAACAATGTATGCCGAAATGGGCAATGTAAATGTAGGGTAATGTAATCGCTTGTTTATGTACAATTTAAATGAAACCTTTCGTCGGGCATAGTGCAACAGCGCGAAACTAGCATTTGCAAAAACCGTGTAAGTGCCATTCAAAAAACTTTGCACAGGAAAGAGAAAAAACGGAATAGCTTCTTGAATTCTCTGATTTTTCTGTCAAAGGTAAAAAACTTAATAAATTCTTGAGCTTTGAACCTATCAGTCTGAAATCTTATACCTACATTTTGCATGATTTTAGAATTACTTATTTTAGACTCACACGTTCAAATCAGCAGTAGAAAATGTCAAAATTACTATTGAGATTATGCATCATTCGAACACGATTTTAAACACGTGACTTTCAAAAATCGCACTCATGTAAATATACTAAGATATACGGAATCAAGAGAATTAATTTACCAGAAACATGGTAAAAATTTCATCCTAGCAACATTATCGTAGTTTCTGTACGTTTCTAGAATACACTGCTGCCAACCAAATGCAGGTTTCCGGTTGTCAAAAAAATACTACGTTCCATTCTACGCATACAACGTTCCTAAATATTGAATCAATACAAAGAATGTTTATTTTACTAAATAAAACATCAGAGGCCGTAGCATGATGCTGATGATAAGGCTATTTCACGCCTTTTATTTTTATCTCGTTCGTTAGCGCGCAAATAAAAGAGAGGGAAGGCGCGATAGCGCTGGCTCACACAGGCTGCCACGTAGTATTACATTGTCTTTGATTGCCACCGTTGCCAAACTACAGGCGCAGAGTTCAATCATTACAACCATAGAGGAAGGCGTAACTCGAGTACTACGCCTTCCTCTATGATTACAAGTACAATATACGATAATAGGTAATCGTCGAGTCGTCCGACTATTAGTTAAAATAAGTACCGCGAAATAAAAAGGTAGGCATATTATTTTCATTCTCATTATCCAAATTAAAATCTGTGGTTGTAGAATTTATTTTGGTTTTCGGAATGGATGCGATACTTACCTACCACTTTAAGAAGATAACACGAAAATATGAAAAAAATGGTTCCTATCGGCCAATACAATTTTGGATGGAAACAAAATGGCGGACTACAAAAAGTCTTTGACTACTTATATAGGGACTAGTTACGCGTGTAATTCTACTAACGAACATTTCTGCCACTTTTTGCGGGGGGCGAGGTAACATGAAATCCGCAACTTTGGATGTTATTCACCATAACTTTAGATTCTAATTCTGAGCGTTAAAAATCATGAAGTCTCGCGTGAACCCCAAACGTTCTAAGTTCGAAATTATTGTTTCGCAATTATAGGGCACATGATCAATTAATCTTATACCGTGGCAGAGGGGAAATGCTACCGCAAGGCTAGTCCTTATAAAAGTGGAGCTATGTTTTATTTTCTCCATAAAAAATTTTATTCCCATAAAAAAGTTTTATCACGCCTGCTATCTCGTTTGTTCGCGCGCACATAGAAAGAGAGCTAGGGTGCGATAGGGCTATATCCTCGCCGCCATGCCTCTCTCAAAGGACCCCGCGCTTTCCATCATCTTGACATGTCATCATCTTTGATCTAGTAGCCAAATCGCTGTAGAGAACGTTGTAGAGAAACCATGCTAGAAGGGCTGGTAGGTAGTGTAAGTATAGTTTATATTTATACAACCTAATTAGTTAAGTATTAAGTTCGTTCCTATTTAAATAGAATAGCCAAATCACTGCGTTTCTTATAAACGCGGCTTCAAGACTGTCGAAGGCTGTCGCTCAAGTAAAAAATATGGTTATTATTCTTTATCCCTTTTTTATTTATACGTAACGTGTATGAGAAGAAAAGAGATCATGAATGTCTCTTCAATTTGGCATCATAACCTTACATTCGTTCAGAAATAAAATGTTGAGAAAAAATCGTTCAAAACGTCAACTTCAATTTTGATTTTTTTTTTTGCGAAATTCGCCATGACACCCTCGCGAATCCTTGCGAGGTTAAGGGTTAAATGGCAAAGTAAGTTTTGTGAATTACTTACCTATTTATGTAATAGAGTATTATATTTATATTTATATTTAATAGAGCGACATGGATGTATAGGCAAAGTTCTTTAATCATCATCAGCGCATCACATCGTAAACTGTTATTATCAAGCAAGGCACGCCACAAAACTATCCTTGGCCTTCTTCATGCAGTCGCTCCCGCCACCTTTCTTAGTTCGTTGGTCCAGCTGGCTGCAGGGCGCCAAGCTCTTCAATAAAGATAAAAAAATAGCATATATTAGGTACCTAATCTACCGGCTATGTCGTGTGGTTCCGACTTAGAATTGACCACTCCATTTCTTTCCGTGGGTGTCGTATGTATGAGGCGACAAAGGGATAAAGAAAATGAGAAAGAAAATATTTTAAACTTAATATAACTACTTTTTTTTTGGTAAGTGTTTCGTTCGTATTTTGTGGGCGAAATGCTAGCCACCTATCACCGCTTTACTCGTCATTCCAGCAGTGCAGCTTGAAACCTTCAATATGCAAAAATGATGCTATGTATAAGGCTCACGCCTTGCTAACTAATAAATAACGCTCACAGGCACATACATTGTAATGATCCCAAGTAAGCACTATAGGCTTTTTTATTATGGAAAATATACAACAACGGTATGTTCGTGCCCATAGAGAAAAAACGCGCTCCCCTAGGTTCGTGCCGTTGTTGTATGGTTCCAATCCCGGTTCGGTCATGCATGTTATAACATCCATGACCGAACCGGGATTCGAAACCAGGACCCTAGTTTGGCAGTCCGGCGTGGTAACCATTACCAATACTTGCAATAAAGTTAACAGTTTTAGCTTGTAGCAATGTTTCTGACAACTCCCAAAAGGGACTATGGTCGTGAGCTTATGTATGTACCTATTACCTAACTTGTAACTAACCTACCTAATTTTCTATCCGATAACAAATAAACTCCTAACTTTAATTTCTTTACAAATTAAACTCTTCATCATTAAGCAACAAATGGAGACCACCTAATAAAATTAAGATTATACATTAACATAGTTAGGTATCGAAAGGTAATTTGTTACACGCGTCACGCTTGGCAGACGTAGAAGTATTAACTACACACAACACAGTACAAACTGCCAAGCAAACATTTAAAATGCAAAATATCGCAAAACTATGAAAACACGAAACTGCCATTCAATCGCAGACAGTTCATTCCAGATTATTTTATAACTTTCGGTCGAATAATTCGTATAAACAGGGTGAAATTGATATCATTAGCATCCTTTTAAACTATGAGTCTTCCCATCAAACTGAACAACTATTACTATGGGAGCAAACCGATCGGAGCAAATAAAAAATCTGATATTCCAAAAGACATCGACGCAGTTTTACTAAACTGCGATGTCGAAGCGCGAGTTCGCGACTCAAAATGTATGCAACAGCCGATTTTTTTTTGCTCCTATTGGTTTGCTCCCATAGTACAAGTTATTAAGTTTCATGGGTAGACTTTTAGTTCAAAAGGATGCTAATGATATCAATTTCCCCCTGTATAGGCAAGTAGGTATCTAAGTTTATTATTACCTGTGTTGAAACCTATCAGGTACCTCATTAATGCCTATAATTATTACCTATGCGAGGAAAGTAAATGACCATATTTTGTCCGCAATTTCGCTTGCGATCTAGGACAGATAGATCAGGACCCGGACATTCGAACTTCGCAATTACGTGAACGTTTTCGTTCCAATGTCAACTTACAAAAATTGAAAGTCCAGGTACAGGGCCTGATTTGTATACAAAGCACGAACTTTAAATAAGTAGGTACCCTAATTTTACTATTATGTAATAGGATTACCTACTTACCTACCTAGTCACTACTGAACCATGTCGTAGGTAGCGTGTCTGGCCTCGCGACTTCTTCTATGTTGAAAATGTGTTTTTAACTATTTAGCTACTTCCTTCCAACTTACAGCTGTTTTAGTGTCGTTATTATTAGCAAAAAAACATCTCATTTACCAAATTTTTATAGGATGCTGTAATGAAACCCTTCCTCCAAACCTGTTGACCTACTTTAACTTTAACTCTTGACTTGACTTACGCTTCTTTCAAATAATTTTACCCAAAAGGTTCATTATTCAGGTTGTACCAATATTATTATTAAATAGGTTACATAATGTTCGAAACTCGTTATCTTGGAGCGAGTAAGATAATATTCGAACTGGCCTTCAATGAAATAAAACCAGTCTGTATTCCGCTGTGCCGGCGCAAACAACTAAGTTTAGCACGCGCAAATAATACAAAAAGATCCAACAATGCATCCATTGCGTCGCGTTTTTGGCAGTAAGGTGTGTGAACAGTGTCTTTTAAAATTAAAAAGTTACAAAAAAAGTTGAAAGTATGTTCCAATTTCAAAATTTGCGCGGTTTTGCAGGTTCTGGAGCAATGGCGGGCGCCGGTTGTTGCGTCGAAGGTCCAGAGGAAATACAGCTCAGAAATTACAACACCGAAGCCTTTGTCCATATTGACAGAGGACGAATTGGCCATGAAAGAGACAAGTAATTTTTCTATTTATTTTTAGTTGCTGTGGCAATTGACATTTATGTGCTCCTATCTCACTTTATTTTTATTTATTGACGGCGCGTTTTATCACACTACCTATTACGATATTGCCAACTAAGTATATACTATTACCTATTCTGTGATATATGCTCTTAGTTTTATTGACGCATTTACAGGTACATTTTTTGATTGACGCATTGTGCTCTACTCAAACACCAAATTATGTATCATTGACACCAAAATTACTTAGTTATTTATACCAATCAAAATAATTAACGAATTGGTGTAACACGCACGACAGACGCGACGATGACGTCATAATTGAATAGGTAGGTACAGTTTCATTGACTCGCTCTCTAAAATGAGTGTGTCAGAAAGAAACTTTCGAAATGCATTGAACTGACTTCTCTAGGGCATAGTACATAAGACCAAAAAATGATCTATCTAAGAATTAAGCTAGAATAAAATGTGGTCAAAGAATGAAATGAAAAATATAAATATAGACTTAACGGAAACTAAAATAGGTAGGTACAGCACGACCAGGAAAATAATTCCGCTCGTCAATCTTCGTTTGCGCAGAGAGGCCCGAGTCCCCGACAAAACCCGAAGTCATTTAGTACTCAAAGGGTGCAAAGTAGCAGCGAAAAGAGCGCGAAAACAAATAAGCCAATAGCGTAAACGGATTGAAGGTGGCGCATCCTGATTGGTGAATATAATTTCGCGCGCTATTAAAATTTGTCAACTGCGCAGGTACATCGGTAAGACTTATAAACATAGGTTCTTAAAAACCCTGGTGCCTATCATTTGTAAGTACCTACTATCAATATTTTCGAAATCTAGTCTTAATTTTAAATAAACGTGCCTACCTACCTCTTAAATAAGATGATGATGAGTCAAATTTTTAGTAAATTAAAAATACGTACGTAAAGTTGGATGATACTTAACAAATACTACATAAGAATATCTATCTTTATACCTATACCACTTACTCAAAATTAGATAAACTGCAAAGTAATACTATAATATTTCAGCATGACATGACAACCTGCCACGCCCACCACGAAAACATTGGTTAAGGAAAACAAGTTATATTATTTATATTAACAAACATTGTAACAAATAAGATAACAACGTCAATCAACTTATCAACCAGTTGGCAATCGTTTATTTAAATTACATCCTTTTTTGTATACACTATAATGTATACCTACTATTCACGAAAATTTCTTAATAACACAACAGGAGACACTAGAAAATTATGTAGAACATAATTATAACAAACATAAACTCACAGCCGCCGCCATCAACAAGATAATTTTTTTTTAAATCTCACCTCACCGTACCTTACCTATATTGATTGCTAACTTTACAACTAAGTACCTAAGTATTTTGTTCTATTTACCGTAAATATTAGAACCTTCCTTATTTAGAACTTTTAAATCCTGAGAAATGATTCACATAGTTCGCCATTTTTTACAATGTAGAGATAAGACATTTGTCACGGCAGGCGTTCGGAGTCTCCGCTAGGAGACTCCTTCATTTCTTAACCTAGATTTTCCGTTTCCGGTCCATCCAGTTCACCTCTATAATCAAAGTAATTTTCTGTCGTCTCCACTACTTATGTACCTAATGCTGTCAGAGATAGACAACGATTGGTGCATCCCATATTCCTATTACACTTAGATACAGTGTATCGAAGGGCCCTCCACATGTTGGACCAGTGCCACAGAATAGATAAAAGTATATAGCCCTGTGCCATGTGCCCCCAGGCAAGCCTTCCAAAGGCCCAGGCGTGAAATACCTGTTGAGATACAATAATAATCGTAAAATATTTTTTTTAACGTAATAATATAAACTACCTACTTCGGTAAGTACAATCGTACCTAATTTTGAGAGAACAATACTTTCTTATCCAATTTGTCTTAGGTACCTAGAGTGTATCGTAGGCCCTCGACGTGTTGGACCTGTGCCCTCACGCAAGTCTTCCAAAGGCCCAGGCGTGAAATACCTGCTGAGATACAATAATAATCGTAAAATATAATTTTTCAACGAAATAATATAAATTACCTACCTACTTCGGTAAATACAATCGTACCTAATTTTGAGAGCACAATACTTTCTTATCCAATGTGTCTTAGGCCGAGATTCAGAATCGTCTTTTGAGCGTAAGCTTAAGCTATGTACGGTCGAAAATGTATGGATTTTGACATACGGGAGTTCGAACTATGACTTATAAATCGTCTCTGAATCTCGGCCTTAGATACAGATTATCAAAGGGCCCTCTACGCGTTGGATCTGTGCCCCCACGCAAGTCTTCTAAAGGCCCGGGCGTGAAATACCTGCTGAGATAAAATAATAATAGTAGTAAAATATATTTTCTTAACTAAATAATATAAACTACCTACTTCGGTAAATACAATCGTACATCGTAGGTACCTAATTTTGAGAGCACAATACTTACTTTCTTATCCAGTTTGTGTTATCAGTTTGACTCTGACTATTTATGTTTATTTTAGTGTTGCCAAGTACTAGTTCATTCAAATTCTGTGTGATAAACTGATATGATAACAAAGACGTCGTTACCAAATTATTACCTATTATTATTTAGGTGACTACTTAATTACTAACCAGTAAATTACTCTAAGACAACGTTGTGAAATATCATGTAAAAGAATTAGGTATACAGAATTGTATTATTTGGTTATAAGGGCTTGGTCAATGACCAAATAGCTACTGCGACCTGGATAGATCTATTGTAGCTAGGTATACAGAAGGTTCCCTATTAAATAACCGGTCCTCTGAACGATACAAAACATTTCTATTAACGTCATAGAGTCATCAGTCATCACGCCACTCACACAAGTACACCATAAACACCTAGACTGAATGCTGAACTGTAAATATTCAAGCCTTAGAATAGAAAATTAACCAGAAGGAACAAACAATTTTTCATTGTAGTGTAGGATGTAGGTCCTAGTTATACCGCGCATTAGTATACAATGCACCCCGCAGCATGCGGCAAGACAGAAAATAAAAAAAACTTAACATTTAAAAATGACATTGTAATGTACCTATTGATTAGATAAAAAAAACCTCATGTAAATAACAATACGTAGCAAATAAAATAATACCTTTATCAGATAACATTGTAGAATTGGCAGTGACATTGCCATCGACTTTACGAAAGGTGTATTAAAAATTTAAAGGGAATTATAAGTTATAAACTTATAAGTCAAGCAACAGAATTTGTTTTTGGACAAAAGTTACAAAAGATGCTATAAAATAACTACCATACCAGCATGTGGGTCTTATTTACAGTAGCTTATATCAAAGATACTCGTACATAGTGCCTAGGATATTATTTTTCAGACGCGCATTTAGATGGTGGCTAGCTTCTCAGATACTTTTTCGGTATCTATCAATGACCCCCTAGCCCTTCAGCTATTCAATTTACGCCCTGAATATGATAGCGTTCAAACCTTCTCACCTCCTCCTCCTCCTCTTCCTCTACCATGTGTCACCGCCCATGTAGTAATATCCACATAATAAATCAATTAGCATAGCACGTTTTTTTCGCTCAATTTGTCTCAGTATGTTCATACCTTGATCTATTCTAGACTAGAGTGATCCGACCTACCGACTCTTCGACGGGAATCAAACAGCACGTGGAAATAAGTTCAAACTTGCTAAAGAAATGTCATTGAAATATGTACATTTTTACAGTTAGAAAGCTGGCGACGGAACAGATCGGTCCTCTAGTCAAGAAGATGGAAGATGAGCACAAAATCGACGATGGCATCAGGCAGCTCTTATTTGATAATGGCGTAAGTATTCTTTACGTCATGGATAAAATTCCACTACTCGAGTCCTTCGAAAGAAATTCCATTCATGATTATACATGAATTATCATAAACTATTGGGAACAAATGTGGGATTGACAATTAACAAATTCTAAAGATCTTCATTGCATTGAATAGAAACGGAAGTCTAATCCGGTTCATAAGGATATGATAGGCACTTGATGAAATAACGATAGTTTATCTGATAAATTAAAGCCCACATACTGAAGGGTATTTCTAAGAGACTATTACCTACTTAACACATAATCCTTGGACTATGTATCTAGCACCAGACAGTAACGTGTTGGCCTGACTGCGATGCGAACTATCAATGAAAATATCTCTCACACGCCACATCCGTTACGTTTCTACGTTGTTTTGATCCTAAACTAAAGCTAGCTAGTTAGGTGCAAGGCTTTAACAAACCAAACCATCACACGAACCAAATGTGATTTTGACCCAATGCCCATGACCAATTATTGCTCGTTTTCATAACCCCAAACTCTCTATCCCAAAAGCTCATGGGCATCGAGACCCCCGCAGAATACAGCGGTTCAGGCTGCGGTTTCCTCACTATGATGCTGGTGGTAGAAGAACTGTCGAGGGTAGACCCAGCAGTCGCGGCCTACGTGGACATCCATAACACATTGGTCAACTCCCTCTTCATGAAGTTGGGCACGGAAGAACAGAAGCAGAAATATCTGACTAAGTTATGCACGGAATATGTGAGTAGAAATTATGATATACTTAGGTACAGGGTCCAACTTAATATGCTGACGGTTTTTTAAGAGAATAATCAGACCAACAAATTTGATCAAGGTTGAAATAATTAAAAAACCGGCTTTCCCATAAATTCGGGTCGAGTATGATTGGAGTTTCGTATGGAACAGGAGATTTTTTCGCGAGTCCGAATTTGTTACCATCGAGAAAGTTGTACAGTTTTGCTGGTGTGATCATCCTTTAAAAATCCATCAGCATTTAAAGAAGCACCCTATATCCTGTACACCTATAGTTTTTTTGCTCGCCATTGATTTATTGTAATCCCTTCGTCCTTTCCGGGGGTTGTGAGAGAGTGTTTGCTGGATTTTACTGCATTTTTGCCTCAAAAGCCCATTAATTGACCGCTTCCGTTGATATTTTCCTAGATTTCATAAACAGAACACTAAACGCTAACTTCCGCTTGTCATTTTCCCGCCATTTGCCAGCGTGCTCGATTGGCTCTGACGCCATCTTTTTCATTGTGTTTCCGGATTTTAGCGGGTGCAGTTCTGCCTCAAAATCACGCGAGTGAAAATAATTTGAAAAGTTCGAAATTTCCGTTAACGATAATAATGTGAAATAATTTCGATTAAGTCACTCGTATAGTGTAGTTTTGTTATAATTTGAAGCCCGTTTAGTGAATTCGGTTCGTAATGGCTTCCGAGAGTCATAATATCGGCGAATCGAGTGTAATGTGGCCGCTCGCGTCGCGTCGCGCCGTGTCCACGTGCTCCGCGCCCAGCTCCCGCGCCCAGCTCCCGCGCAGCCCCAGCTCCAGCTCCAGGTGCAGGTGCAGCTGCACGTGCGCCCCTTGTCTACAGTCGTTGCGAGTTGAGGTTTGATAACTCGCGGGCCAGGTTTGTGCTTTGACTTTGTACAACGTTTGTGTGCTCGACCGCGCGCCAGCCTTCCATTTTCGAGGGAATCCTTCTGACCCCAGCGCGGCATTGGGCCAAATTATAACGACTTTGGGGCTAGAGTATTTGATTGTCTTAATGTACTAGCCTATCTTAATCCTAATGAGTATGTCATCATGATAAATCGAAAAGTTAGATGCCATAGAACGTTTTTCTTTTGCATTGTGATAATAAATATAATAAGCTTTTCGATGATGAGCTGACATTATTTCGGTTCGTTTTATACGAAATACCGGTTTGACCGATATCGAATTTGACCGATGTCCCGTTAGAACGAGATTTTCAAATGTCAGCCCTGTAACAGAAGCAGGAGCGGCGGGATTTCGAAGATTTCCAATCTATTTAATTTTGAATAAGCCCACAATCGTATTTCCATTTCGGAAAGGTTGTCGCTACAACTACCAACCATCTTCTAAGGTTACAGATTGCGAGTTAATGAGTAAATCGATAATTTAAAGAAAAAGGGGGTGTCAGTAAAATGTTTTCCAAAATGATTAAAACCGAATAAGAAAGGTCTTAAATTATCTTGTATAACCTTTGGTAACTTTTTATTTTAACTTTATATTTAAAAATACCTATGTTACTAGCCAACTTATCGGAATGTTTAGCGAATGACCGCCATCTATAAGTAGGAGCCCAAATGATTTGAATATTTTTATCGTTCTCAAACTTAATATTTTACTTATAGCCACCTTTGTTTTGGTTATATTCTGAAATATTATTCGAGATTCTACCGTCGCGTCGCGACGTCGTTGCCTCTACAGTAGATGACGATTTGTTCAACATAATAAGTAAGTGTTCTTTTCATCAAACATTTGATTATTTAAAAGGAGGCGGGATATCCCGTCCATTGAATCATCTATAAACCTGAGAAAATATGTCAAAATAGATTTATTCAGGTGGGTGTCGAATCACTAGAGTATTAAATATCCTACTTCGACACGTATATTTTCTACAGCGATTGGTTAGTCAAAGAAGGTAGAAATTGATCGTCATTTAATATCAATTCTAGCTCATCATTTAATTCTTAGGTAAATTTACCAATACTTTTCCACAAAAACATGGTACGTACATGTTATTTGGCGTAACCCTCTCCAGAAAGATTCGCTACATCGAAAGAACCATCGGGTTCTTCAATTGATTATAAATGCTATGAAATGCCTTGGATAATGGTTTAATTACAAAAGTCAATAAATTTTCTAAAAAGTGATATATCATTTATTGAAGCATGTCTACTGCAACGTGACCTTAAACAAGAATTCGTCATGAAAAGCGGACGAAAGAGGGAAGGAGTGGAATCTTAGAATTCGTCGTGCACACTACCAGTTGGGCAAAATTCCTTCTCAGAACTTAGTTATTTATGAATTTACGAGCTTCGTCGTGCACACTACCAGTTGGGCAAAATTCCTTGTCAGAACTCAGTTATTTATGAATTTACGAGCTTCGTCGTGCACACTACCAGTTGTGTAAAGTCCCTTGTCGAAAGTCAGATATTTACGAGCTTCGTCGTGCACACTTCCTGTTGGGTAAAGTCCCTTGTTGGTAGTCCGATCTTTTCGAGTTTTATCGTGAACACACCAGCGCCCGCGGCATGACGGCGCGATGGAGCGCTATCGCGCCCTAGCTCTCTTTCTTTTTGCGCGCAGGTGTATAAAATCCCTCCTCTGAAGACACATCTTTGAGAGCATCGTATTGCATACTTCCAGGTGGGTAAAGTCCCTCCATGGAGGACAAATTTTTTGCGAGGGAGGTAAATTCTTCTCTCGGAAGACAGATCTTTGCGAGCTTTGCCGTGCACAGTTCCAGTTGGGTAAAGTCCCTACTCTGAAGTCAGATCTTTGCGAGCTTCGTTGTGCGCACTTCCAGGTGAGTAAAGTCCTCACTGTGAAGTCATATCTTTACGAGCTTCGTTGTGCACTCTTCCAGGTGGGTAAAGTCCAAACTCTGAAGTCAGATCTTGCCTGCTAAGTTGTGCATACTTCTTGGTGGTTAAAGTCTCTCCTCTGAAGATAAATCTTGGCGAGTTTCGTTGTGCACACTTCCAGATGGGTAAAGTCCTTCCTTGGAAGTAAAGTCCTTTCCAGGTGGGTGTAGTCACTCGGAACGAAAGGCTGAGCTCTGCCGGATTCTTTGTGTCATCTGGGCCGCCTATATTGTCGCAGAGTTTGGATATTGAGTCGTGAGTTCCAGCGGTCAAGTCCCTGGAGTCTCAGATGGCCTCCAGCGTTCACCATAGAGGATTATAAATGTGAGCAGCTGTAAAATTTGATACGCGATTTGACAGCTTTGACTATAGTCCGACAATTATTGTTCCGCTGTGGCTAATATGTATAATAAAAGTGGAGATCTTGGCCTTCGTTTATACCCTCTGTCTCACTTCTTTCTGTTTATGGCTTATAACAAAATAATAGCTGGTTTATGGTATAGTATGACTATGAATTGCTTCATTACAGAGACTTTGTACTTCGTATACCAATTCTATCAATAGAAAGTTTGACGTCAGTAAAGTCATTAATAGAAAAGTCAAATCGCACACCAAATAGCTGTAACAGAGTGAACACAGATGAGTAGCATCACCGTTGAACGCGGACAGTGCAACCTGGTCCAAACTCTGAGGATCTGAAACTAAAAGCATGGTTGAGGGAGTCCCCAAAAACAGGCTACAGTGGATAAGAAGACGTTTTTAAATTTAAATTCCTATCGAACTCCATGAATAAGATGGCTAAAATGTTGCTTACATAAAAATATAAAATATAATATTGTCATTTCCTATGTATCGGCATCGCCTAAAATAACCGGTGGCGTAAGGTTGTTCTATCTTCTCCTGTGTTCTGTAAAATCTTGCACACCATAAACCAAAGAGGAACCAAGTTTATCGTGTTATTAACTTTATTTATTATACGTTATTAAGTTTATTAACTTTCATAAATCTGTCGTGTTTTCTTACTGTGAACCTTACCTAGGCCAGGAATAGAGCGACATCCTCGCTTAGCAAACAAAACACACAAATTGTAAGATCTTCGATTTGGGATCTATCTAGAGATGATTATGCCATTCGTTGCGTCAGTGCATCAGTTTTGTTGGCATCGGCCCGGCGAGTATTTTTGTAATAAGTATAATAATAATTTTGGTAATGATCTTCTAATAACATAATTTCCTTATTTGCTTGAAACAAACTTAGCATCATTTTTTTGATCGACTGTTTGGTTGCAACGATCAAAGTTTTAGCCACGAAATTAGATTTTGGCAAGTATTTGATTACATTCGGTATAAGTGAGCTGAATCTCAGCTTTGTTTATTTAGGTATATATCCTTTTTTTTAAAGATCAGTCGTGGGTTCGATTCCCACGGGGGACACCTAGTGATATGTCACTTTGTGCGTTTTTCCCCAGTTGGTTAGGACTTAGGACATTGCAGGCTGAATCACCTGATTGTCTAAAAAGAAAGATAATTCCGTGCTTCGGATGGCACGTTAAGCCATTGGTCCCGGCTACTATCTCTGGTGGTAGTAGTCGTTACATAAAAAACCACGTCAGAGGCCGTAATGCGGTCTGAAGAAACTCTGACACCAGGGCTCTGCCCACACGATAAGAAGAAGAAAGGTCAGGCCTCTTTCCCAGTGGGGAATTATAGCTTTTCTTTTTGTACAGTTAAAGCGATGCTAGACATCGCAGTCGGATTAGTGATTTCTCCCTTGATGATGTATTAAAGGGATTTGTAAAAAGTTCCATAATTGCTACAGAAAACAAAATAGGTTGAATAAAGACAGCATTTATCATAATCTTTTCAGTCATATAATTTTTGATAGAAAATGATTCTGATAACTTTGTTAGGTTAATAAAGCATTATATTATTCTTAATAATTGAAGAGTATTCAATTAATTATATTATTTTGTTTTTCTTGTTTTACCATAATAGTACCTACTCTGTTTTTGTTTTTAATAACAATATATTCCGTATTCTATTGAATCTGGTACCTGTCATAACTTCATCCCCGCCATTCACCAGGTGATAACAGACACGTCTCACAACCCCCGGAAAGGACGAAGGGATTACAATAGAAAGATTTTACCTTACAATAAAATCAATATTGTGATCCTGAAGTCCTTTCCGGGGCCTATTTAAGGCCACCTGGTGAGTCGCAATGAAAAAGATGGCGTCAGAGCCAATCGAGCACGCTGGCAAATGGCGGGAAAATGACAAGCGGAAGTTAGCGTTTAGTGTTCTGTTTATGAAATCTAGGAAAATATCAACGGAAGCGGTCAATTAATGGGCTTTTGAGGCAAAAATGCAGTAAAATCCAGCAAACACTCTCTCACAACCCCCGGAAAGGACTTCAGGATCACAATATTGATTTTATTGTAAGGTAAAATCTTTCTATTATAGTGCGAAGTTTGATGTAGGTACCGTCAGCACATAATTTTGCTACTAAATACCTACCTAGGTACTATGATATTAGCATTTTGTTTAAACCCAACACACATATTACACAATTATAACACTAGCACAATGAAAAATTATGAGATAAGTACTCATATAAATAATAATGTCATAGTAGGCATGCCTAATTGTTATCTTAAACTGATAAAAACCACGTAACAAACAAAATAACAATTCTTATCAACTCATTAGGTAGGTATGATGAGCTAATATAAAATATTTTTCAAATCGATAAGCGTATTGGATGACGACTTTGCCTATCAATGTTAATAAAAAAGGACCTATGTTATCAATATTAGTAGCACAAAAGACATAGGTAGTAAGAACATTGAGGATTTAAACATAAAAGTTAATACGATACTGTATGATTCCACTGCAGGACAAAAACCTCTCAAATGAAGAGTGAAGGTGAGAGAAAGTCAAACTAAATAAGAAGCTTTTGAGACTTTATTATATTTAGGATTCTATCTAGAAACCCTAATAGTGTTTAAAGTGGTCCATGCATGCATAAAAATTGGTTGATAGGATGTCTATTATGTAGTATGTATCTTCTACTCTGCCATACACCTGACATATTTAAATACTTGATCAGACATTTTATTTCTTATTTGTACTAATAATGTGACATGAATATTGTATTTTATTTCTATCTTGTAATTAATATGACATCCATTATTTAATCTAATTCCATTATAATTTTTTTTTAATGATTAATTTGACATGCATATTTTTACTTTTTGTTAATTGTGAATGTGTACTTAGCTCTTTTTTATATTTGTTACTTTTATACTTGTAAATGTGTTTAAATGATGTACCTGTCTAAATATAACGCATATATTAATTAAATCCAAAATTTTCGTACGCTCCTTGCAGCAAAACATAGAGCTCTATATTTATACTTAACCAAAAGATCTACATTGTATCCACCTATGTTTACGAATAAATAGAATTTCATTTCATTTCATAAAATATCTAGAATTGCTGTCCCCCGTTTGCAATGGAGGAAAGTCGGATATTTTGTTTTCCTAATCCTCATATCAAGAGGTTCGAAGACAGATTAGACTCGAATTAGAGTCATCCCGCGGTTTCTCCGGACTTCATTGTCATATTTCAATGTCATAGGGTTCTTGAGGGTGGCTTATGTCCAGCAGTGGACGTCCATCTGCTGAGATGATGATGATGATGAGTTGTTGCCGCTGTTGATGTTGACCGTGGTTTACAAAAGTTACAGTAGTGGTGAGAAAGTTTCGTGGGAAATCCAAAACAAAGATAGCGATACTAGCGATAGTAAAATCAACATTTAATTTTATCGCCTTCATCTTCCAGGCCGGCAGCTTCTGCCTAACGGAACCAACATCAGGATCAGACGCCTTCGCTCTAAAGACAGTCGCGAAGAAGGATGGAGACCACTTCGTCATCAACGGCTCCAAGATGTGGATCTCCAACTCTGACGTCGCCGGCGTATTCCTTGTCATGGCCAACGCTGACCCATCTAAGGTATGTTGTATTCCCAAGGAAGTAAAGTACAGTTTTGAATAACCTGCAAGACAGAATATTTGTGTGTGATAAAAGTGGCTTAGAGGTTGTCGAGGGGATTTGCAAATACCCATAACCCTGGTAGCAATTTGACCAATAACTTGCCTCCGCCAATCCGCACTGGGTCGATGTAGTGGAGTATGTCCCACTCCTCTAATTTTTTTATTTATGAGAGGTAGGTACCCAGCAGTGGGTCGTATACAGGGTGTTCGGGTAAACAGTTGCATTACTTTAAGGGGTCATTGTACACATGACACTGAACAACTTTCCCTGAGAAACCTATAGGAAAATCGCAAAAAAATAATCGACTTTTCATAAAAAACGTTCGATCAGCTGCTTGCATTTAGTATGGGAATTCAAAATTTGGAATTCCTATAAGTTTCTTAGAGAACGTTCTTCAGTCATCATAGGTACAATCCCTTACCCCTTAAAGTAATGCAACTGTTTACCCTAACACCCTGTATAGGCTGATGAAGATTGCTAAACAAGGTGGATCAATCATGGGCTTTGCTTCATTTCAACACTTCGTATAAAATAATGTGACGTCCAAAAACCATTATACTTAATGTTAGGTACCTACAAAACCAGTTGTCTAAACAAGACATAGGTAACATGTATTTACATTAGGTATAGGTATGTTATAAGTATTTATAAAGAACAATGGGCAGTTTTGTATGAACCCAGCACTGTAGCACTTTCTTACCTACTTTAAATTAAAGACCTAATTAATACTAACATTTTATTATTTGGCAGCATAACTGTACCGCGTTAAATAAAAAAGTTACAGCCGTTTAAAAATTCATTCAATTACCTATATGAATGCTTATATTTTTTTACCTAAAAAGACCCACCACCCAACACACACCACCCAACGCCCACCACCCACCAGGCAACACCCACCACCCAACACCCACCACCCACTAACCAACACCCACCACCCAACACACCACCCAACGCCCACCACCCACCAGGCAACACCAACTAGCTAGCTAGCTCCTAGAGTACCATACTCTTTTTTTCTACTGTATGGGCATTATTAGGTCAAAAATATAAGCATTCATATGAGTAATTAATTGAATTTTTAAACTGCTTTAACTTTTTTATTTAACACGTTACAGTTATGCTGCCGTATAATAAAACGTTGGTATTATTCAGGCCTTTAATTTAAAGTAGATAAAAAAGTGCTACAGTGCTGGGCCCATTCTGCCCCTTGTTCTTTAACCAAATTATATTATCGCGATACTACCCGTACCCGGAGCTTGTTTTATTTCGTTCGACCATCAATTTTTTTAACTTATTAAAAAAATTAAGCAACATTGCAAACTTCTAACCTGTCTGTTCAATACATTGCTGAAACAGAACCGTGACGTCCCACCCTAATTCAATCTAATTTGTCCACAGCAACAATTTTAGCAAACGATCTTAATTTTAAATAGTTTTGGCAAGAATTAAGAATGTGAAATATCTATGTTAATTGCAGCCACTAAAGTTTATCTAAATTAAATTGATCTAGATATACAGGGTATCAGGTTATCGTTTTCTAGATATACAGGGTGTTACAAAAGTAAAAATAAACATTGCAAACGTTTAAGGGGGTTGTTTAGGTCTAAACTTTAGACAATCAAACTGAACAACTTTAACTATGGGACCAAAATCGAAAACGCAAAAAAAAAATCTGCTATCCCATACTACAGTTAGCTCAAATAGATTTTGTAGTTTAGTGTGGAGCATCCGATTTTTTTATCGCGATTTCGATATGGGTTCCATAGTGAAAATTGTTCAGTTTGATGGTCTAAATCTAAACCACCGCCTTAAATGTTTATTATGATTTTTGTAACACCTTGTAGGTAGACGTTTACATGTTACGATACATGTAACAGCTGTAGTTGTAGCAACGTTCCTGGCTATGCTAAGAGGGAATAATGGTCGTGAGGTTATGCAGGTATGCTAGAATACTAGGTATTTTTTGAAAAATATAACTCATTAGGTTTACTGAATAATAATCATCATTCTCTTGCCCATTTCCCATTAATTGGGGTCGGCGCAATATGTCATCCTCTTCCATTCCTCAGCACTCACTCCTTTCTTACACATATCATCCTTCACACAATCCATCAATTCAACTGCACCACAGATCACAAAAACTAAACGGAGATGCGAAAAGGGGGCGGGGCCAGTGTCGCAGCAATATGCGCAAAAACGGAACACATTGCTCGCGCCAGTGAGGATTCAATATAAATTATGAGCCTGAAAGCCAGTCGAGATATTATGTGTAAATAATTTACAATGCTTGCGTAGTACTAAAGATTATTCGAACGTTGATTTCTGATACCGCAATAGATAATAAGCACATTCAAGGTAACAAAATACTTTATATCGCGTGGTACTGGTAATAATGCGACACTAGGTTTCGTACTCAGCGCGTTGGTTGGCATCTCTCTAGATCTCTATGATCTGCACTTTTACCGGCAACGTCCAACGACCAACGAACGAGCAACAGACCAACGTCGAAATCGCAAAAAAAAACAGTTGTTCCATACAAAATTGCAAACCTTCTCGACCTGAATATATGGGACAGTTGACGTTTTTTTCGCTATTTCGATGTTTGTCCCATAGATAAATTTGTTCTAGTTTGATGGTCTGATCATCCTTATAAAAAACAGCCAGCTTTTTAAAGATAGACCCTGTATGACCCGGTATTATGTAAATATGATTGACCGCCGTTGTTGTCTTTGACCGTCCAGAGGGGAAATGCCGCTAGTGTCATGGGGGCCATGGAGCCGGGGTTGCGTGGAGCTGGACCTTTGAGCGGGCCTTAGTCTTTATGTTGACGAAGCATGTTGCAGATTTAGAATGTATAGGATTAAGGTGGTTTCAGTCCATACAAAAGTTTGACGCACAACACGCGTAGACGGAATTAATAAAACTAATATTTTATATATGGAAAAATAGTTTAGAAAATCTAGATGCCGCGTAACGAATAACATTTGCAATTTATTATATAATTACGAAGACATAAAGCTTTCAAAATTTTTTATGTAAAATTTCAAAGCGCTATATCTTCGTAATTATTTTATAAATTGCAAATGTTATTCGTTACGCGGCATCTAGATTTTCTAAACTATTTTTCCATGTACACAAAGTGACTTATATTAATACCGTCTACGCGTATTGTGCATCAAAAGTTTTGTATAAAATTGACCCCTTTGCAAGCACCTTAAGTTTTTGACGAAGCGTGTTGCTGATTGGGTTCCTGGTTAAATATATATATTCTTGACGAAGCATGTTGCGGATACAGACATTTTGCAAATCTAGGTTTATTTTTAATAAATAAAGTAATTTTTAATATGATAAATTGATAATTATGGAACTGAAAGATAAATAAATGACCCAGTAAGTTATCTCTGTAACACTTATGATGCAATAAATACTCAACGTCAATAAGTATTTCAATGGCATGAGGAAAACACAATAACAAACAACTTTCACTTATAAACACAGTCATAGTCAATTTTAATTACGTAATCTGTAATACCAGTGTACAAACATACATAATTTCACGACCATAATCCCTTTTGGGGTGGTCTAAATTGTTGATACAACTACCAACTACCTGTCTTTGAGCGTATACAGGGTGTATAATTAAATGGGACACTTACTTCAAGGGGTGCTTCAGACCATCAAACTGAACAACTTTTACAATAGGACTAAAATTGAAATGGTGAAAAAACAAAACCGCTGTCCCATACAAAACTGCACACTGCACTACACAACTGCATAACTCGTCTGAAATGTATGGGACAGCAGTGTTTTTTTTCACGATTTCGATATTGTCCCCATAGAGAAAGTTGTTCAGTTTGATGGTCTGGAGCACCTCTTTAAGTAAGTGTCCCATTTAATTTTACACCATGTAGTTATAAGAAGGCACACTTTCAGCATAACTACTGAAGATTTCAGGATGGAATCGCATGTCAAGTAGTATCAACAGAGGCTGGTGTGGTGGTCCGCTAAAAAACTTCATAAGAAATCAATCTCTTATTCCCTTCGTATGATACTAGACTAGCCAGAAGAGGTGATCTATTCTTAGCTGAAACTACGTGGCACAAATTAAATAATAAATAATGCTCACAGGCACATACATTGTAATGATCCCAAGCAAGCACTATAGGCTGTTTATTATGGAAACCATACAACAACGGCACAAACATATAACCATCCATGACCGAACCGGGATTCGAACCCAGGACCCTGGTTTGGCAGTCTGGCGTGGTAACCATTACACCAACCGGTTCGTCGTTCTAATAGTAATTCTGAAGGCTATTTTGATATGGGCTGGCTTTAAGGGCCAAACTGGACACATAGGCCGCAGTTTGTGATCCTTAGGGAAGGCCTTACATAGGCCTAAGAAAACTTAATTTGCATGTCGTGAATGCGGATATAAAAACGAATCCCCAATATTCCACCCCTCTTCGCAACGCGCCATCGTCGATTTTCGTAACACAAAGTAAAAAATTCTCAATTGCAGGGTTACAAAGGCATCACCTGCTTCATAGTGGAACGCGACACACCTGGTCTGACAGTTGCCAAGCCTGAGAACAAGCTCGGTATCAGAGCGTCTGGCACTTGCATGGTCCACTTCGACAACGTGAGGGTACCAGAGGGCAATATCCTTGGAGAATATGGCAAGGGGTATGTTGATAAAGACATTTAAAAAAAATTTCTCTGAAAATTAGTTACAAAATTGGCAACATGCCTCTCTAAAATGATGTACCTATTTACAGTCAAAAATCCACGACAGGCTTCGTCACATTCTTGTTTGGTAAAATCCACTTCAAAAAAAGCATTGTGAAAACTGTACACGCTGAAGACTATTCTGAGGCCAATGTGAATTCCACCAATCCTCATTAGGCACGCATGGTGGAATAAGGTTATACTCTCTCCCTGACGTAGGCCTGTGTCCTTATAGTAGGAACCATAGAGACGACCACGCAAAGAATATTAACTAAAGAACTGTGTAGTGTTTGTCATAGGTCTTTTGCTCTTCTCTTCTAGTATGCATAACACTAAACCACATCGAAAAATATTTAGATTTGTAGGTCTCGTGATTTACTCAATTATAGCCTTCTTATTGTTTGTCCCCAACCTAATCTGATAAACAATTTTTCCTCCAGATATAAATATGCAGCAGGATTCCTGAATGAGGGCCGCATCGGTATCGCCGCTCAGATGATCGGTCTGTGTCAGGGATGCATGGATGCCACTATCCCTTACACTCTCGAGAGGAAACAGTTCGGCAAGAGCATTTACTCCTTCCAGGTTAGTTTGGTTGAGAGTTAAGATATTTTGGAAAATGAAACAGCTAGATGCAAATCTTCTTTTGTCGAATCTACAGCATGCCATTAGAATATGACTGGCCATCGTAGTAAAGAGATTTGCGAATCAGCATTAGAAGCTTGCTTGCCTAAATACGCCGCACACATCGGGGGTTTAGGAAGTAACTTGGGAAGGCTCTCCGCTAGCACCCACCTCCAAGAAGGTAACATCCAAATGAATAAAGGCAGTCAATTACCTCAAGATAGACCAGTTCCTGTCAAGCTGGCCTAATTTAACAGTCAGTCAGACTTGCGGGGCAAAAATAAGCCAAGTTATATAAAAGTTTACTAAAATAAAAAAATTCTTCCAGTCACTTATGCTTTCCAGACGATTTGAATATTCCAACAGTGTGCTGTGAAGCAACTGAAACGAGTTACTGATAATGAAATTACTAAAGCCTCCGAACCAAAATTTATTTTCCAATTCAATATTTTTCCTATGAAGCTCTATGAAGCTCGTTAAGTGTGCCACGTTTATCATAGGGCATAAGCTTACCACACAATGGCTCAGGAGCCATTTAACAGTTAAACAACGATCAACAGTAGCCACTACTCACTACTGAAGTCCAGTGAGCCCGGAGTATAACTCTATGTTGAAACTCGCAAAGAATTTAGTCAAAGTAGAATAAGAGTAGGAGAAACAAAGTATTGTGCCACTTGACTGCTGAGCAAAGGCTGTCTCACCACCGACCTCTAATTAAAATTTCCAGGGCATCAACTACCAGATCGCGCATTTACAAACGCAGCTGGAAGCGGCGCGTCTCCTCGCGTACAACGCTGCCAGACTAAAGGAAAATGGCTACGAGTTCGTTAAGGAAGCTGCTATGGCTAAATACTTCGCCTCTGGTAAGGACGGACCACTTGGCTTATCATATCCAGGCTCTTCCATAAAAAGGGGGATATGAGAGAACCTGGAAATTTATTAATTTCCAGGATCTGTCATCATTGTAATCGCTATTCGATTGTCTTGCGAAGTGACTTTTTCAAATAAGACTGTTCAAGATGAAACTGCATCAGGATCTTTGCAGCCCTTCTAGACCTACCCATAAAAAAGTAAAGTAGAGCTTAGAGGCATAGAAGAGACAAGTTACTTTTTATATTTCACCTAAAAAGTAAATTATTTTTTGTATAGCGAAAGATGTTCAATTTAATGGTCTTATCCAAACTGAAGTTTCACCACGCTTTAAATAACCAGCTGGTATTTCGACATTGGACAGATTCTAAACTTCATAATTTCTTTATTTCAGAAATCGCCCAGACCCTGACTTCCAAATGCATCGATTTCATGGGAGGAGTAGGATTCACCCGTGACTTCCCCCAGGAGAAATTCTTCAGGGATGCCAAGATCGGAACCATTTACGAGGGAACCAGCAACATGCAACTACAAACAATCGCCAAGTACCTCGAGAAAGAATACACGCAGTAGAATGTATAATTCAGCCAGATTTAAGTACCAAATGAATGGTTGTTACTGTAGCGTGACGAATATTGGAATAATACCTGAATAATACCTAATGAGATAAATATAAGTGCATACAAGTTGTGTAAGATAAGTACCTACAACATTATGATAAAAACCCATTTTGTAAATATTAAAAAATATAAAAATCTATAACAATGTTTTATTAGGTTTTGCGTCAATAATCATAAATTCATCCATCAAGCCTTTCTTTGATCGATCCGTATTCGGACATATGCTTCCTCATATTGTTCTCCGTCATACCTTTTGTTTTCATAAGCGTACAAAAAATGGATATAGTAAAAGATACTTACCTCTTTCTTCTACTGTGACATAGGTATCCTAAAAGTTTCTGGGTACTGCGTGAGAACTGCTATATAAAGTAAATGCTATGCTATGCTTATTTGTGTCAACTTACTTCCAAATAGCTGCATTTAAAATTATCAAAATAGGAGGGTAATTGAAAAAAGTCTTAGAGCGCTTACATACTAACTGCCAGTTGCACGTACGTTCATTAAAGATAATCCTCAATTTAATCTCATTCTGTCACTTTTTGTTTTGATGACATAATAAAAGCTAGCAAGAGATTTAATGGAGGATTATATTTAATTTACAGACCAGCGACAGTCTAAGTGACTGTTGCGTACGTCCGAAAATCACTTGTGTGATAGGGCTTTTACTGAAATAGGTTGACGAAACGACAGACAGCGAAACACAGAAAAAAAAATCGGGTTCCACCACTATTAGTCTGTATTCCGCTATGCGCGGGCAAACAACCTAAGTTCAACGTACACAAATAATATTTAAATAATTTAAAAATGCATCCATTGCGTCTTGCGTTTAGCAGTAAGGTGTGTTCTCAGATAAGTGTAAAAAAATTAAATAATTAGTTACAAAAAATGGAGTTCAAACTAAAACAAGTAAAAAAGGGTGAAATTGATATCATAAGCATCCTTTTAAACTAAGAGTCTACCCATCAAAACTGAACAACTTTTACTATGGGAGCAAACCGATCAGAGCAAAAAAATCAGGTATTACATACATTTGAGTCGAGTAGGCAGGCAGTTTAGTATGGAACAGCAGATTTTTTTGCTCCGATCGGTTTGCTCCGATAGTAAAAGTGGTTCAGTTTGATGGGTAAACTCTTAGTTTAAAAGGATGCTAATTATATCAATTTCACCCTGTATATTTTATAGTAATATTTTTTTAGTTTTGAAGTCTGTTGTAAATTTTTTTTGTTTCATTAAATTCAGTAGGTAGTAAAATATTATACAGGGTGCAAGGAAAAGTATAATCAACATTTAAACCACATACTTTACCCATCATAAATTACTACTTTGGATGGGAGCAAACCTGTCAGAGCAAAATAAAAACAGCTTTTCCTTACCTATGACTCAAATGTATGAGACAGCGGATTTTTTTCATGTCCTGACAGGTTTGTTCCCATAGTAAAAGTTGTTCAGTTTAATGGGTACCTAGAGTACGTGGTTTAAAGGTTAATGATACTTTTCCTTACACCCTGTATAAAAAGAACAGATGAAGTAAGTAGTTCAAATATAACACAATTTGCATGATTTCGCTTATGCAGGTTCTGGCGGGCTGGCAATGGCAGGCACCGGTTGTTGCTTCGAAGGTCCATAGGAAATACAGCTCGGAAGTGACCACACCTTATCGTTCTAGGACCACACCGAAACCATTGTCCATATTGACTGACGACGAATTGGCCATGAAAGAGACAGGTAGGTAACTTTTTTCCTATTTATTCTTTAGTTCCTGTGATAAATTGGCATTTAACCTGTTTCAGTATGTCAAGATTGTTTTTGGTTTTAAATATAGTAGACATCATTTTAAGTAACTTTTTCTTTTTTTATCAAACTCTATTAGTTATAGTATAAGAGATAAGGGATTTTTGGTAACCATCGACTGCAAGGCTGATGCAGTATTAATAGGGTGTAGAGCATCTCTGTGTTGGGGATGGACCAGGGCTGCCTGCATAACTCCAGTCGGTTTAGGAGTTACTGGCGTTTAAAGGTCAGTAAAAAATTAACGATCAGCTGCAACTGGAAGGCTGATCGTATGATATTATTGTAGTATGCATTGTGGCTATGTGAACAGTTCAAAAACTGACATGGACTGCCAGTCGGTTTAGGAGATACAGCCGTTCAAAGATTTTGACCTGTATCTCCTAAACCGACTGATGAACCATGCCAGTTTTCCGTTACATAGCTAGAGTGCATACCTACTACAATAATATCATACGATAAACCCTGTAGCAGACCGTTAATTTTTTACTGACCTTTAAACGTATGTAACGCCTAAACCGACTGGAGTTATTTAGGCAGACCTGGTCCATCCCCATCACAGGGATGCTCTACACCATATAAATACTGAATCAGCCTTGCAGCTGATAGTTACTAAAAGTCCCCGTATCTCTTATACTATTAGTAACAAATAATTTATTTAATTTTATTAATGAATGTATTGGCCGGCAAATATGTTCAATACTTGGAATGTTACAGCTAATTAACTAATATTATTTATTTAAAGGAATAAAATAGTAAAAGCACAAATAAAACTTGCCCTAAACTTAAACCATTCTAAACATTCTAAACTACAAATTTAACTAATCCTATTTCGTCGAAAAGCCCGCCCGAGGTCATACCTGGCCCGAAGGTGCCCATAATGCTGGCTGCATTTCCGCGTTGAATCGCTAATGATATGCGTTGGGCTAGGTATGACCCGGCACGAGGACCGTTACCCGCATCCCGTAAACGTTTGCCCAGGTTCCTCATAAAAGTTTTTGCTTCATGACCCCACGGGCCCGCCGTCTCCACAGCGAAGGGCACGAATAAGTAGCTCTGCTCCAAAGTTGTGTAACATTGGTGTTTACGTACTGCTGCCCTTTCCGCTGCCGACCCTGCTACTCGAATGGAACCTCTCAAGTAAGATGCAGCGTACGTACATACGCACGTTGCATCCCATAGAAGACATTTGCCCTTTTGCCACGGCACAAGGGTCAATCCGTCTGGTCTCTTCCCGTCGGTACGGCTCAAACCAGGTGGCTCAGTTGTACAGGGAACATTGGCGGACACCAGCGCTTGACGAATAATATCATTAAGCGCGTGGTGCCGCGGAGACCTTCCTGCGCATTTGACGCAGCTCAGACCATGAAAGCCGTCTGCCTCCACTGCTGCACCGCAAACGCAGGTGTGTGGAACACATACGCTACACCCCAGTCTTAGGGCCGCTGCCACTCTGAGGGAGTCGTTATCCAGATGTGTCCCTAAATGGGGCGAAGGAAGTGCATGTAGCCATGCGCCAGATTCTACTTGTGATGCGGCTCTTAAGCGTGCTAAATTCGAGCCGGACGAGTTGGAAATCAGTTCTTGAAGGATTATGTTACACCTAATCTCATCCCATTCCCGCTGAACTGTAGGTGTGGACGGTGCTTGCATATTGGGGCACAGCCTAGACCAAGCCTCAAAGGCTTCGTCCACGAAAGGAATGACGACGCTGGCACCATCCACTGAGAGTAATCGAGTAACCAGACTCACCACACCATTTGCAGACGCCAAGAACGCTGGGAGGCTCGTATCCTGAACGCGTCGCACACCTAAACCCCCGTGGCGGATAGGGAGGGACGCTTGAGTAAAATTTGCATTATCTAGGCGCACGTTGAGAACCTTCTCTAAACTGACTTTTAGGGATTGATCTAAGCAATCGACTTCAGACGGAAAGCGCCAGGTGGGTGAAGTTCTCAAGGTGTATGTTAACTTCGGCAAGCCAAAACAATTGCGTAGCAAAATTAGTGAAATATGGGACGATAAATGAGCAAAATGGTTCTGCAATAACAAAAGGGAGTCGTTTTTTGCTCGTAATGCCGCGGGGACTGCATCTGAAAATATTGGGGCACCGAGGAGAGTCAAGGCATCCTTGTCTATTCTTCTTAAGCCTGGCAATTCTGCTTCAAAGTTGTTGAGTGATGATTAACCAATCTGGTCGCATGCAAAGAACTCGCATTTATTGGTGTTGATTTCGAGTCCAATGGCTTTTAGCCCCGGGATTAAGAGCTGGACATCTCTAAGCACCACCTGCGGGTCTCCTCCTAGAGTACCGTCGTCCAGGTACCAGGTGTTCAAAGGTGACTCCAATGAGGTGACTAAATCTTGAATTGCCAGACTGAAGATCAAAGGGCCCAATGGGTCACCCTGTTGTGCGCCTACTTGCGACAAAATAGTATTCGTATTATAGTACAGTTTGCTAGGGGCTGAGTAACACTGATGTAAAAAGGGGTAGAGTTTCGGAATGCATTCTCTGACCTTCGAAAGGATTGTGTCTCTTTCCACGCTGTTGAACGCATTCTTTAAATCCAGATTTATTATGACTACGCCGGAGTTTTCCGAAGCATGGGCAAAGGCACGGGTGGCATGTTTAGCAGCCTCGCACCCTAGTGGCGTCCCGAAACCCAGCTGGCGCGGTTGCAGGTAGGAAGAGGCGTCCTCTTTTACAGCGAAACAACCTAGCTTTGCGACTAAGCGACGGATGGTATTACCTATCGCAATAGGCCTAATCCCACCATCTTTTTTAGTTAGAGCACAAAGGGAGGCTCCATATAAGTAAAGGCTGACAAGTGGATTTAATGTTCCTCTCAGCAGGAAGTTACACAATCTAGTCAAAACTTCAAGCAAGTGGTGACCGTTGTTTCCAGCAGTTGGAGAAATTAGCTCTTTCAAATGCAGCGGACGGATACCATCCAGGCCTGATGCTGATCCATTATAGAAGGATGTAATTGCGCGCGAGACGTCCGTATCCGTGACAGTAATGAAAGGTGTCGAACTGTTTGGTTCAGGAGGCTGAGCCTGCGGTCGCGATGGCACCGGATGCTTTGCCTGCAAAGAATTTAATGTCGCATCATCCTTTGGAGCGAAAGCGCACTCCGATGTCAGTAAGCGAACGGCCCCTCTCAAGTCTCCGTCATATACTTTTGACTCGACAGCCCTGTAAAAGTTATATGTTCTTGACGAACTATCAGGCTCCGGGAAATAAGTACAGACGCTGTCCACGTTTTCCTTCACCTTTGCTGTAAGAGACCGTTGGTCGCCACGATCAACTGGTTGTTTTTGCTTTTAAGCAAAAATGAGACATAGTTTCAAAAAAGTAAAAAAACACGCTTTTACACTAAAAAATTGATAAGTTTTAATAGCGCACGAAATTACATTGACCAATCAAGATTGATTAAGTAAAAGTACTCATTGAAATGTATTTTTATATTTTTTTGTAATCAGTATATGCCACCATCCCGCGCCTGAAATCCCTAGCCGCTATTTCTGCTATTCGACTTGAAGCGAGTTAGAGAAACATTTATTAGCACCCGATTTTGCGCCCTTTGCATCACTCGTGCATGATTGATTTTTAATGACTAACTAATGACAATAATAATGAATCGGGTTTTGACGGAAACTCGGGTCAGGAGTGCTATTTTTGAAAGTCACACGTTGGTCACACACTAAAAATCATGATCGAATGATGCATAATCTCCATAGTAATTTTGACATTTTCACGCGCAAACGAAGATAGACGAGCGGATTTATTTTCCTGGTATATATAGGGTCCTTCTTCATATGCTGACACTTTTTTAAGGGGATAATCAGACCGTTAAACTGAACAAATTTCGCTGTGGTACCAACATCGAAATCGCGAAAAAAATTTGTTCTTTCATAAAAAACTGCAAATCTACTCGAGCCAAATGTATGGGACAGCTGATTTTTTTTCGCGATTTCGATGCTGGTCCCATCGAGAAAGTTGTTCAGTTTGATGGTCTGATCATCCCCTTAAAAAAGTGTCAGCATATTAAGAAGGACCCTGTATTGTACCTAAACTTCATTTCATATAGTGATTTTCCGATTCGTAGTTATTTAGATTGCTGGCCAATTCTGATTTGCAAATATAATTTTACCTACTATCTGACATACCGTGGACGTTACTAAAGCTTTTCTAAGAATAAGTGAGATGAGAGTACCTAATTAAGTGTTTCAAATGTCCTGTTTCAAGCCTGTAAATTTCGTATCTATTTGAAATGGAGTATAGGTAGTTTATACTAAACGTATTGTTCGTTGACAATAAATTTGCAACAATTTAATATGTACAGATTTGGTCACCTTGACGTCCAACCAGTGCATTTGAATAAACCCACTTTTAGTTAGGACCTAAATACCTAGTACACCTGTAGGTACATATTTTAGTAGGTGATTCAGACCATCAAACTGAACAACTTTTACCATAGTACCAATATTAAAATCGCGAATAAAAATTAGTTGTGTCATAGAAAATGTTAATGGCTACTCAAACTCAACCCAAATGTAAGCCAAGCGATTTAAATTTAGGTCCAATAGTGAAAGTAGTTCAGTTTGATGGTCCGAAGGAAACCCTTGTTTAACCTACATGTTTTCTACAATATCGTTTGGGAGCCCGACCAATATTAAAAGGTTAGGTCAGGTTACATACCTTCCAAAATAAAATATCTTTGGCTTTTTTTCATTACCATTTTTTTAATAAATCTGCGAAAACAAATCTTGAACATATTATGAAAATAAACAGGTTGGCATGGCACTGCCTTGGATAGTTTCATGATTTCATTTCTAAGTACCTACTTACCAAAAACAACAATAATAAAGCCTTTACTATTTGACTTGCTTTTAAAGCAAGTCAAATAGCAATTAATTTATTATAATATTACACAAACTAATTAAGTAACTATTACGAGCCGTACGTATGTCTGACATTGGTTGGTACTCGTAGGTAGGTAAGCAGTTTACCTACAGATTTCAGCATATGCTAGGTAGGGCTTTCCACAAACCAACATCAATCCAGTGCGTTCCTCATCCATGATATTCCAGCTACTTTTTAAATATCGTTTATATCCATTTACCTAATTATTATTCTCTTTGCTAAATACCTAATCAGTGTTAGCTACTGGTTTCGAGCTCTTACCCACGACTTATTTTATACCAGATAGACTTTCAAACAAAAAAGGTTCTTCAAAATCAGTTCTGCACTTTTTGTGATGCTTGAACAACCAAACAAAGAGACAGACGAAAAATTTGTGATTTGGAGTTAGGGACACCTAAAAACCATATATACGTTATCTTTTTTATGTAAATATCTTCAATGTACGGACAATCTTCTTTTAATAATTATTATTTTAATACTTAGTTTAGATTAGATTGCATTACCTGCGACCCATGTTTCAGGTGGTTACCAAGTTAAAACGACTGGTAGTACGGAACACTAATTTCCCGAATCTCGACTAACACTTGGCCGGTTTCGTTTTTAGGAAAACAACCTATTTAACATTTCCAACTACAAAGGTATATAATTAATATTATTACCTGTAATATATAACATATGTAGTACTCTGAGGTTATACTATCCAATAATACATATTAATCTATGATAATATAGCCAGGCAATGCGTAGGTTTGGACTTACAAAAAGGTCAAAGAAATTTAGTAGATTTATACAGCTTCGACCGGCGCGCCCGCTCGCACCGACCGTTGCGAAATTATTGGCAAACGAGGTCAAAAAAGACAACGGAGATATAGTGAGCCTGGGCCATCTTGCTAGGGCATTGAAACCTAAGAAGACATCAGAATATGATGCCATCATCGGCTGAAGGATGACGGAGTCCTCTATAAAGGGTGTAAGGAAAGTATCATTAACCTTTAAACCACATACTCTACCCATCAAACTGAACAACTTTTACTATGGGAGCAAACCTGCAAGATCAAAAAAAAATCTGCTGTCCCATACCTGTGTATGGCCGGCAGCATTTTTTTGTTTTTGCAGGGCACAGGCCCATACTCTTGAATCGAGTAGGTATTGCGTTTAGTATGGGACAGCTGATATTTTTTTGTTCCTCAGAGTAAAAGTTGTTCAATATGATGGGTAGAGTACGTGTTTTAAAGGTTTTTGATACGTTTTCTTACACCCTGTATAGAAACATAAACCTTTTCCTTATTCGCGTCTCGGCTCAAACTTGGTAAAGAATTGTGGATGTGTATTTTAAATTACAGTCAGAAAGCTAGCGACAGAACATATCGGTCCTCTAGTCAAGAAGATGGAAGATGAGCACAAAATCGATGATGGCGTCATGCAGCTCTTATTTGACAATGGAGTAAGTATCCTACATGTCTAGTACGTTTTCTCTACTTGCGCGCGACTCGGTTTTTTTCCATGTTACATGTCGGGGCAAGCGCGGCATTCGCTGTCCGAGAAGAGTTTCTTTTTTTGAATATCATACGTCGAACGCAGCAGTTGAAAATGTATGGAGATACGCATCTTTCTACTGCTGATTTCACTTTCAAAAATCGCACTCATGGAGTATGATTTTTGAAAGTCAAATCTATAGCAGAAAGATGCCTATCTCCATAGTAATTTTAACATTTTCAACTGCTGAGCTCAGCGAATGAGTTTCAAAAATCGCACTCTAAGTCATTTTCTATGCAGCGAAGGCGTATCGCGCGCGTAGGCGAAGCGCGGTCGCGAAGGCGTATATATATATGATTTTATTGTTATGATGATACACAAATATACCACAGATTATTTTAATATTTACTACCGTAAACTATAACTAATAGTTTTTAATAGGTGATCCAACCTCGGTGGCGAAGCTGCAAAGTCTTGAGCATCGTCGCAAGGTAGCCTGTCTGTCTTTTTTTTATAGGATACATTTCGGAGAGTGTGCGACGGAATTACATAATCTAATACCTCCGTCTCCCTTTCATCTGCGAGGGACGAGACGCAGGCTGGGTTTCCACCCTTATGTTGTTGACCTACCAGCAATTCGCACGAAGAAGTTTGCTTCTTCTTTTATAATGCGCACGGCTAAAGAGTGGAACGCACTGCCTGCGGACCTGTTCCCTGAGCAATACAACTTGGGCCTCTTCAAGGCGAGAGTGAATAGGCACATTTCTAGGTAAGCATGCTACATCTTCGGCCTCATCGTCACTTAACATCAGGTGAGATCGGGGTCAAATGCTTACCTATCAAACATAAAAAAAAAACAAAAATTACCTACCAAAATTTTAAAGGTGTATTCAGACAACGAAACTAAACAACTTTCCCTAAAAGGAACATAGGTCGAAAAACGAATGTGTATTGTATCAGCCGCTCGATTTTCTAAGGGTAAGGGACTTTTGTATGGGAGGTAAGAACTCAAAAAATTCTCGTTTTTCTACCCATATTCCTTAGGGAAAGTTGTTTATTTTTATCTTAGACAATTTTATTATCTGAATACTTACTTTTAAACTTTTTCTTGGTAATCAAAAACTAGTGGTGTATATCAAATAAATGCTGTGTGACCCAACAACGAACTGTTTTGCTCTTTTTAATAGACCCAATCTCTCAACAGCTCATGGGCATTGAGACACCCGCTAAATACAACGGCTTGGGTGCCAGTTTCCTCACTATGATGCTGGTCATTGAAGAGTTGTCCAGGATTGACCCAGCAATCGCGACCTTAGTGGACATCCATAACACAATGGTCAACTCCCTCTTCATAAAGTTGGGTACAGAAGAACAGAAGCAGAAGTATCTGACTAAGTTGTGCACGGAATATGTGAGTAGAAATTCATAACGCTTTTAAGACATTTAGTTTAGGGCCTGTTTCGAGGTGTTAACCGTAGTCCCACCGCTATCGCTATGTCCTACTGGTGGGACATGAACAACTCAGACAACATGAAAAGCTCGGACAACATAAACAACTTGGCCAACTCGGTCAACATGAACAACTCGGACATTATGAAGAACTAGAACAACTTGATAAGTTCTCATCAAGAAATTGAAAAACATGTTACGTTGTGCTATTTCGAATCAAATTAAAGATTGAAAAATTTGTCTCGGGCGGGACTTGAACTCGCACGTCCCCTTAAGACGCAACAGATTGAAAATTTCGTTTTCTGAGTAGTCAAGTGGGCTCGGTGGCGAAATTGGATAACGCAGTTCCCCGGTTTGGAAGAGTGCGGGTTCAAGTCCCGCCCGAGACAAATTTTTCAATCTTTAATTTGAATTGAAAAACGTTTTGTGCAAACGTACAGAATACAAATTATCACATTGTTCCTCTAAGGGAAATTTATTTAAGTCGTGTATGCATTACCTACATATACAAAAATCGGATAAACGTTATGGTTTTCATCTTACAGCCCGGCAGTTTCTGCCTAACGGAACCAACCTCAGGATCAGACGCCTTTGCTCTAAAGACGGTCGCAAAGAAAGATGGAGACCACTTCATCATCAACGGCTCCAAGATGTGGATCTCCAACTCTGACGTCGCCGGAGTATTCCTTGTTATGGCCAACGCTGACCCATCTAAGGTATGTTGTATTTTCAACCATGTAAAGTACAGTTTCCCCGAGTGTCACATTTCTTCACAGTCTTTCGGTGTTTCACTGAGAGATCACACCAGAAATGAAGTGATACGTCAGAGAAATATGAAGTGTCTATGCCTTGCAGTGGAACATAAATACATATAGGGTGATGATGATGATTTTACATAAGGTGGAACGAATCGTAGCTTTGGCTTCATACAAACATTCAACCTCAATTTCAATTTCATTATTGATTTTTAAACATGTTACAGCCATGTTGTGCTATTTCGAATCAAATTAAAGATTGAAAAGTGCGGGTTCAAGTCCCGCCCGAGACAAATTTTTCTATCTTTAATTTGAAACATTCAACCCTCGATAATTTTGTGTCTTATCCACTAAGTTCTTTGTCATTGGCGAAATTATTGTGCCGAGACACGATAACAAAGCACAAAGGTAACATTTAAAAAAAACATTCTTATAAGATAATATAACACCCATAAAACCATTATGTACTATCGCCTACAGTGGTTAAATCGTCCTAGACTATTTCGGACTTTTCCACCTGATCACATAAAAAAAATTCCCTTAATTTCGCACATAATTTATTGTTTGGAAACTATTCATTCAATGGTCTATTTATCAATAGGGCGGGGCTAGACAGCGTTTTTATTTTTCAAGCAAAAATGAGCCTAGTGGTGGTCAGGCGGAAAAGTCCGCGATGGTATCTAGGTACACACGGCGTCCCATCAAGCTACGCAAAACCAAAATAAGCTAGCTGCGCGTAGGTAGAGTAGTGAATAACGTCGCGCGGCCAGCTTATATTGGTTTTGCGTACCTTGATGTGTCGCCGTGTGTTCATAATATATCAAACCACTTGAATAAACAAGAGAAGAAAGAACGGTTCGACTAGATAAACAAGAACTGTGGTTATTCGCAAAAGTCATAATTAAATAAAATACAGTTCCTTTTTCTTTACGAACATGAAATAAAATTAATGTAATACCTTTGAGCATTGGTTAAACTAGGGTTCCACTAACTTTCTAACATAAATGCCACACTGTATTCTCCACTGTCCCTGGTGCAAAGACCTAGTAGGTAGGTCATCATACCAACATATAAGTCGCGGGACGAATCTCTAGCGCTGTCCTTGAATGCGCTGACCGTATGTACCATAGAGATCTAGAGAGATGCCAACCAACGCGCCGAGTACGAAACCTAGTCGCATTACCACCAGTACCACGCGATAGAAAGTATTTTGTTAGCTTGAATGTGCTCATTATCCATTGTGGTATCAGAACTCAACGTTCGAATAATTTTTGGTACTACGCAAGCATTGTAAACTATTCACACATAACATCTCGACTGGGTTTCAGCCTCATAATTAGGGGGTCCAGTACCGGTTTCATCTCAAGAACCGGGACTGGGTTTTCTGTACTGGACTTGGAACCGGGATTTCCCTGGAATTTCGTTACTAACGGTACTCGAAAATAATATTTAAAAATCGCGATTTGGTTGAAGAAAAAGACTTTACATCATGTCGAAAAAATTATTAGTGATCAATTGAGTGCTAGAAAAATTTATTAATCAGTTACAGTAGTGTTTTTCATTAGATTTCTGTATTATTTTATTATTCAATAAATATAGCCAAATATCGCTCACATGGAGTAGCATGGATGAAAAGCGCAAAATGATTCTGCAGTCTTCAGAATGCTGTAAATAAGTACCATAGACAGATCTCAAAGTCCTTTTCCGAGCATATTAAAGAGGTTATAGAGCGGACCAAAGATTATTAGTGGGATCACACACGATGAAGCCTTGACGGAGCGGCAAACGTCAGTCCGTCATCTGTGAAACAAGGAGTTGTATGAAACCGCACGTAGAAGCACAGACGGTGACGGATTAACACGTTCCGGGACAGTGAACGCCTATAGCCGTGATAACAATAAAAGTTCTATTGTGTCTCGTTCACTGTCCCGGAACGTGTTAACGCACCATGTGTGTTTCGCCGTTGTTGCTCCGTCATGCGTCATCGTGCGTGTGATCCCACTAAAGTCTTTGCAAAGGATATGTCTATTGGGCAAAGCCAACTTTGAGAGACGTCGATAAATTATACTGTATCTTATCAACACGGAGACCACAATACAAATCTGGCTAACGATCCAAGAGCACCAAGAGCTAGATTGAGCCGGCTCTATACCGAAGCTAACCCGAACGATAACTGTTAAGTTGCGACGTCCTCTGTTCCGTTGTTCCGCGGCTTAAACAGGGCGAGATTGCCCTGCTGAAGCACTAAGCTGCTGAGGCTCATCTCGATTTTTAACCATGAGCTGTTGAGAATAATTACGAACAGGTTCGACGACTTTGGAACAAGTCGAGTTCCGAAAAAGTTTCAGGACCGTAGACCACATACACACGGTCTGGCTTATTATACAAAAAACCGAAGAGTATAACTTGCCTCTTTCTTTAGCGTTCGTGGATCGAATCGAAAACTTTCTCGTAGAAGAAACCTGAGCTGCACTCCAGCCTCTTTAGTGACGCCCAGTTGACCGGTACATCGAAATGCATGTAAAAATACGCCACTGTATAAGTTTAAATACAGATCCAGAACTCGAAAGCTATCCTGTTGCAGCGAGATGTGAGACAGGGAGATGTTATTTCTCCAAAACAGCTCACTCACCGTTGCACTGAGAGATTTTTTTGAAGATTTTGGTCTGGAAAGCGCTAGGCATCAACATAAACGGCGAGAACGTAACTAACCTTTGACTTGCCGTAGATATAGTTGTTATGGCCCAATGCTTAAACTATGGAGGACCTCAGTAGAATGCTCGATGACCTTAGCAAAGTGACCGAACTAGTTGATTGAAAAAAGAACATGGACAAGACAAAAATCATGTCTAATGTAGAACGTAAAAGGTATAAAATTGAGTACCGCATTCTCCGTCTCAAAACTAAAGTCTTTGACCAGTGATGATATACAGAACTGAGACGTGATCGCTCACTAAAGGCCTCACGAAAAGGCTAAAATTAACTTAAAGGCCTATCGAGTCCTAGGCGAGGCGGAATCAGAAATGAGCTTCGCAGAAGACCCAAGATAGCCGATAACGCCCGAAGAATTGCTAATTTCAGGATGCAATGGGCTGGGCATATGGCTAGCAAAACAGGTGGCTGATGGTGCCAAATAGTTCTTGAGTGGTGACCGCGTACCGGTATGTGCAGTCCCTTACAAGATCTACCGAAGACCTGGTGAAGGTGGCGGGAACCCATTGGATAGGGGCAACGCAGGACCGGTCGTTGTGGCGATCTTTAGGGGAGGCCTATGTCCAGCTCGACATGTTTTGCCTATCATGATGATGATTAATATGAAAATTCTAAATGTTAGAAGAGAGAATCATAATTTCATTCAATTATTTTAAAATTTCCATTAAAAACTTATAACTAAATTTTTAGCTAATATTTATTTTAATCATAAATTAATAAAATTTTTGAGTACCGAAAGTATCGAAAGAACCGGGATTTATTTCCCGAAGTACCGGTGCTAGATAGCCTCAGAAATCCCGGGAATTTCCGGTATTTTCGGTACCGGGATTTCCCGGGAGCATGCCCTACTCATAATATATTGAATCCTTACTGTCGTGACCAATGTGTTCCGTTTTTGCGCATATTGCTGGGACACTGGCCCCGCCCCGATTTCACATCTCCCTTTAGTTTTTGTGATCTGTGGTTCAAAAAGAAGATCATTTATGATCGTGAATGCGGATTCCAACCCGAAACCCCATGATTCTATACCTCTTCGCAACTCACAACCGTCGCTTTGTGTAACTCTATTTCACAAATTAATTGCAGGGTTACAAAGGCATCACCTGCTTCATAGTGGACCGTGAGACCCCTGGCCTGTCAGTTGGCAAGCCTGAAAAGAAGCTCGGTATCAGAGCGTCTGGAACTTGCATGGTGTACTGCGACAACGTGAGGGTACCTGAGGGTAATATCCTTGGAGAATATGGTAAAGGGTAAGTCGATAGTTTATACGTCCTTGTTTGGTATTCACTCAAAGAGTAGATTCAAGAAAAGTGCATACGCTCACGCTGAAGATGAAAATTAAGTCCACCCACAAACTAATTAGAAGAACTACAGTCCACCCATCCGATGGCGTGCATGGTTGACTAAGGCGGCTCTACATCGTCACCATACCATAGAATAAATTATTCTTATGACCATACTTTAAACTCCATGAAGGTACGTATGTTGTGCCACAACAGCGAGACGATAGAGAGAGGCTGATTCGCATACGATGATGATGATGAGGGCTTTAACATTTAGAGTAGGTTTACAAGATTGCAGTTTACACATATTTTCACAAAAAATACAGCATAAGAAACCGAATTTTTACCCTGCGATAAGATCCCCAAAAACGGAGATATTGCCTCGCGTCACGTATTATACATATATTATACAGTGGTGCCGATAGGTATATCCAAGAACATTGTAACAACTGGTTTTTACAATGTTCTTGGATATACCTATTTGGGTATATCTCACCATAGAGATAGGAAGTTAATATCTACGTATCTCACTCTCTCAGCTGTCAGTTCCTCTAATCCGTAAGGTATAATAACTTTATAGTTCAAACCGTAGAAAGATAGTATATTCATAGTCTAAGGTTCAAACAGAGATTGAAAGTCGGAATAACTGTAGTCTTTGGTCGAATCAACCGTAGAGGGGGAAAAATTCTTCGTCTATGGAATCATAAAATAATAAATAAAAATAAAAAATGTTTATTGAGCAGAAAAAACTACAGAAAGTGATAATGAAGCCCTAAACCCCATGATAAAGTATATGTATTTTAAAAATACTCTTATACTTTGAATTTTGGGGTTCAGTCTCCTCCTCTGGCACAAAAGTTGTTCTTAATTAAATTCCGTATTTTAACAAAGAAAATTAAAAATAAAAATAAATTGAGACCCAAATCGCAAATTACCACAGAAATAAGGATGCACAAAGACAGTACTGCAAACAAATAACCATAGTACTACGCAAAGTCGCAAACGCAAATAACAAACCAAAACGTCATCTGTGTAAATATTTGTTATTTTTTTAGATTTTTTCTAAAAGCGCTGAATCAATTTCGATAAAATGTATGTGTGACCACTTCTGAAGTATGATCTACCAAACAGATAAAGAATCATCAAAATCAATATGTGTGTGTGCACTGAGAGATCACCTCGCGAATTCGTGAATAAAGTACTGCAGGTTTTAGTAGTAGTTGTAAAACAATTGTAGAACTGCGTCCTGGAATTTGTAAAGCGATATTTACAGAGATACAGCCTAAAATGTATGATCTCTCAATCCTCACAGAGGACCTTCTACATCTGGGAAAGTATTGAGTTTAAACAAAGTTTTTGTTTACAGACATTTAGTAGTACTTTATTTACAATGAATCTACCATATAACATGATACACAGTATCGTTTACAAAAAATTACAAAGCCTTTTCACTGATCTCTCAATCCACACACATGAAATTTGCAATGATATCATTTTATCGTTAATTTATTAAATAAATCAATATTATTTGCGTTTAACTTTTAGTAAAAACTGTAAGGAAATTTGTAAAAGAAAGAATACCTAAAAAATAGGTCCTCATTCTATGTAATTGGCATTTAATTGTGATCTCTCAATCCACACGTTTCAAAATAACAAATAATTTGTAAAATAATGAAAATAACAACTACAATAATGCAATGCTGCAAATATTTAGTAGTAAAGTTCTACTAAATCTTACCAATTTCAGATCCTGGATTAACGGCGTGAAAAATGTGAGAAACAGCTTGAATAATTCTGCTCATATTCTGCTCAAATAAACTGAGCAAGATGACCACAAACTATAACTTCCTGGGACATTTTTTTCACCTCACAAGCTCGGAAATATTCTGCATTGTTCTCGCTGTAGTGAGGTGAAACGAATGAGATTTCCCTAGTGATTTTTACACGTTTTGAAAAGGATCCTTATGAAAACTTTGCAACATCTCACTTTCCCGTCCCGTTTTTTTTTCGCGCAACTAAGTTTGTTTTTTAAAACCAGCCAGTTTTTTGTTGACAAGATTTTAATTGGGGTCACTTTTTTCTGTCTGGTTATAATTTTTACAAAAGTCTGCAAATGGAAAAAAAATAATTTAAATTAACTACTATTATAATTAAAATATTTTGTTACATAGTAATTACAAAAAATTCAGAATTAATACGCAGTTCATGTGTGTGGATTGAGAGATCAGTGAAAAGGCTTTGTAATTTTTTGTAAACGATACTGTGTATCATGTTATATGGTACATTCATTGTAAATAAAGTACTACTAAATGTCTGTAAACTAAAACTTGGTTTAAACTCAATAGAGATGTAGAATTCTTTCCCAGATGTAGAAGGTCCTCTGTGAGGATTGAGAGATCATACATTTTAGGCTGTATCTTTTTAATTATAGCTTTACAAATTCCAGGACGCAGTTCTACAATTGTTTTACAACAACTACTAAAACCTACAGTACCTTATTCACGAATTCGCGAGGTGATCTCTCAGTGCACACACACATAAATCAATTCATAATTGACGGAGTAATCGCATAACGAACATACAAAAAAACATACGGGTCGAGTTGAGAGCCTCCTTTTTTGTTTGTTGAAGTCGGTTAAAAAAAGAAAGTCTTTACTCTTTATTATGACCCACACCAGTGCCGCGACACCCGGAACAAAATCATTATTGTATAAACTGCACTAGATTGTATGGGCTCCAAATATTTAATACCCTAGCTCTACACTAGCTTCATATTAATATTTTGGATTTCGAAGCTAGTTAGGCAGTGCCGACTCTTAAAACGTAGTGATTCCATTCTCTTTGACCCACACATGGGTACCCGTAGAAAGAGTAAATAAGCGAAAAAAAATCGTCCTCCTCGACAATGACACTTTGAGGATTGCTGCCGCTTTTATTTTTGGTATGCCGGAACGCGGATCCGCGTGACGAAAACAATTGATTTCTACTGTGTCTGTAATTCCCGGCTTAAGGCCTAAGGCTTATTCTTAAGGCTGGGTTGCGATTTATGTGTCCGTCACCCGTGCGTTTGTGGCACAATGATGCAAGCTAATGGTCACCACGGTCTCAGCTGCCGGAAAAGTGCAGGTCGTTTCCCGCGCCACCACGCTTAAACGACATTGTTAGGCGGGCGCTGGTAGCAACCAATATCCCACGCGTCATGGAGCCTCCAGGCTTGAGCCGTGGTGACAAAAGAGACCAGACGGCCTAACATTGGTACCTTGTGAAAAGGGTAGGTCCCTGTTGTGGGATGCGGCTTGCGTCTGCACCTAGGCACCATCTCATCTGCAGGGTACCACGCGGGCGGCTGGATCGGCGGCAGAAAGCGAAGAATATCTCTGTTCGTGCCAGTAGCAGTGGAAACCGCAGGGCCTTGGGGAGATGAGGCCAATAAGTTTATAGGTTCGGTACAGACACGACCCGGGGCGGGTTATTCGAGTAAGCCGGTTTGTATTTGAAATTTGTTTTTCTACAGTTTCTATTAATAAATTATAATGTATTATTCTGCCTTTCTCCAGATATAAATACGCAGCAAGCTTCCTGAACAATGGCCGCATCGGTGTTGCCGCTCAGATGGTCGGTCTGTGTCAGGGATGCATGGACGCCACTATTCCATATACTCTTGAGAGGAAACAGTTCGGCAAGAGCATTTACTCCTTCCAGGTTAGTTCAGTGAAGATATTTTGCAAACTGAAACAGCCAGCAAATCTTCTTTTGTTGAGTCTACGGTATGCCATTGAATATGACTTGCCATCGTGGTGAAGAGATTTGCGAATGATGGGGGGATAAATCCCACTACCCCCCTCCCCCCACCTTGGATACGTGCTTCCCAAGATGCGCCGGAAATTAAATCAGGAATTTATTACGTCACTTGGGGATGCTCTCTGCTAGAAACCCCAAGAAGATAAAATGCAAATGAAAATAAGAGAGAGCTTGATAGCTAACCACTGATAGCAACAAAATCGTTAAACTCACAATACATATTTCCAACCATATTATAAATTTATTCCAACAGTAGAAGTATGTCCTGAGCAATTGAAATAAGTTACTGAGATTTTGATTTACAAGCTCCTTCGGAGAGTAGGAAAAATTAAGCATTGTTATTAATGCACTTGACTGCTGAGCAAAGGCATCCTCTCTCATCAATCCTGACCTCTAATTCAATTGTTTCCAGGGCATCAACTATCAGATCGCACATTTACAAACGCAGCTGGAAGCGGCGCGTCTCCTCGCATACAACGCTGCAAGACTGAAGGAAAACGGCTACGAGTTCGTTAAGGAAGCTGCTATGGCTAAATACTTCGCCTCTGGTAAGGACAATTTGGCTTATAATATCCAGGCTCTGACATAAATTCTACACAAATAAGATAATCTGGTCCTGGGAGAAACAGTAAGATGGATTTAAGACGAAAGAAAAAGAGGTATTTATAACGCGATTAGTGAAATGAGAACTAAAAAAAAACCCTAATCTGTAACAATTTGGTTTTTTTTTAAATTCAATAATAATAAAAAACACAAAAATAGTAAAAGTAGCAAAGCAAGCAACAGGCTAGGCGGCTGCAAGCAGCAGCAGGTAGCATTAGATCTTTCTCTAAAAAAACATCTAAAAATAAAGATAAACAACTTAATTTATTTAGCAAAAATCATTGTTCATGATTATCAAGTTCGAGTTAAAACTTAGAATTAGAACCCTAACTCCCAAAAATGTTAATGAAGTGCAGAAGTTAGGAAAAGCTAATTACTTTGCGAAAGTTTTTCTGTTTAAGGTGGTTGCAGAGGGGTCAATTTTATACAAAACTTTGCCGCACAATACGCGTAGACGGTATTAATATAAGTAACTTTGTATATACGGGGTGGATTTTTGAGACGAGGCAGTAAGGGCAGGTACCTTAACCGTTGCAACTAGAGGGACACGTTCTTAGGAGACTGTCCTTAACTTTTTGAGACAGTTTTACCACCATTTACAGATTTTGAAAAAAAATGTACAGTCAGCAAGAAAATAGACCATTTACACAAAAACTTTTTTTTATGTCAATCGATCCTGTTTCTTATAAAGATCAAAAAAGTCTACGAGACCAACTGAGCTTAGAGTACTAGAAATGTCAGAAATCGCAAAAAACTTCTCCCATACATTTTGTTTGTGGCGTCGTCGTCTTCGATATGATATCTACATAGGTACCATTAAGTACTGAAATAAACAAAAATAAGGAACTGAAAACTATTAGGCATGTATTCTTAAAATAAGATGACAAAATATGTACATTTAAGATTACAAGAAATTTTACATAGGTACCTTTTTATGTTTTAAGATATGAGGTGCTCAAAATGGTTGCCGTTTTGGCGGATGCATAGGTTTACCCTCTTTTTTACTGAGCGGGTAGCAGCCGATAATGTTTGACTTGTAACATTGTACTTGGATTAATTCCATACAGAATCGTTGTTAGTGCCTCTTTCATTCTTCATTCTTTAAATAGCCTACACAACTAACATAAGGAAATCTAGAGGTGTAAGATCAGGACTCCGAGGTGGCCTCTGAATAAGGCCATGTGTTCCTATCCACTGTATCCCAAAACGCTGGTTCAGATTAGAACGTGTATGGCGGCTGTTGTGTGGCGGAGCGCCATCTTGTTGGAAATACACTTTCCTTGATTCAGACAGTGGCAATTCAAACTGGTTTTGGAGATTCTCGAGAATTATGTTGTTATAAGTGTCGAAATTCAGGGTGCCTTCATAAAATTCCACCATTACCGGTTCGACTTTACACCACACCGGCAATTAAAAGAGAAACGAATCTGATTATGGCTTTATCGATATCTAAGAGGATTCTCTCTAGACCAATAACCGGTTTCGCCGGTTATACATGCCATTGTTGGAGAAATTGGTTTCATCAGACCATAAAATGTAGTTAATAAAATAATTATCTCTACTTATTTTCCCCCTTAACCATCTGCAAAATGTAATTCTGCGAATATCATCTCCAGAATGTAATGCCTGAACTATTCGCTCGTACCGGTAATATTTATATTCATACTTCTTCCATGTCTTCAAAACAAGTGAGTGAGATACACCCACTTCAGTAGCGGCATGTCTTGAAGATATCTCAGGATAAGCTTCTACTAGTGATAAAATTGCAATTACCATATCTTCATTCAAAACCAATTTCAGGTCATTTTTGACTCAGAATGTTAGCAGGGCAAAGCAAAGCAACCATAAATCTAGTTTTTTTTTTTCGAAGCAGATTACTATTTAAGAAATGTTCGAAGAAATTTCATTCGGAATTCAAAATTATTTTCGACCATTACCTCATCTTTATCGACCAGTCTATCCATGCGTCGTAAAAAGTTTTGTTAGGTATTAAATGTTTAGTTTTGAGTCTTATTTTTGCAAAATGTATGGGAGAAGTTTTTTGCGATTTCTGACATTTCTAGTACTCTAAGCTCAGTTGGTCTCGTAGACTTTTTCGATCTTTTTAAGAAACAGGATCGATTGACATAAAAAAAGTTTTTGTGTAAATGGTCTATTTTCTTGCTGACTGTACATTTTTTTCAAAATCTGTAAATGGGGGTAAAACTGTCTCCAAAAGTTAAGGACACGAAAGAACGTTTCCCTCTAGTTGCAACGGTTAGGCCTCTGCCTCGAATTTTGCGGGCAGCGGGGCGGCGGCGGCGGCGGCGCGGCGCAAACCGCTTGACTGGAGTGCACCGCTCGTTGCCCGCCCCCGCGCCGCTGCCACGCCGCTGTTTTCGAGAACCGGTCCATTTGATTTTACGCATAAGATCCTGCCGCTCCCGCGCCGCCGCCGCCGCCGCCGCCGCCGCCGCCCCGCTGCCCGCAAAATTCGAGGCAGAGGCCTTAAGGTACCTGCCCTTACTGCCCCGTCTCAAAAATTCACCCTGTATATGGAAAAATTGTTTAGAAAATCTATATGCCGCGTAACAAATAACATTTGCAATTTATAAAATAATTACGAAGATATAAAGCTTTGAAATTTTTCATACAAAATTTTAAAAGCTTTAACATTATATTTTCTAAACAATTTTTCCATATAAAATATTACTTTTATTAATTCCGTCTACGCGTATTGTGCGTCAAACTTTTGTATGGACTGAAACCACCTTAAGGGAATATAATTCGAAGCGCGCTCCATACAAACGAAGTCTTGTTTGTATGAAGTCATATTTTTTAGTTTTGTTAGTTTTTTTACCAGTGCCTCAAAGATTTTCATACAAATCTTAAATTAATCCTAGCATTAAAACTGTACTGTATATATTTTAACGAAAATCTGACTTCATACAAACATAGACATTAATTTCTAGATTGTTTTTAAAAATGTCATTGATTTTAATTGGGTAGTATTGAAAATATCTCCAGACTTCGTGTGCAGCGCGCATTTGTTCTCTCGGAATAAACTTCTCTGGTCTTGTCCCAATTAAAGGATTACCACGCTTTAGGTCATCCGTTGGTATTTCGATATTTGACAGTTTCTAATTTACATAATTTCTTTATTTCAGAAATCGCCCAGACCCTGACTTCCAAATGCATCGACTTCATGGGAGGAGTAGGATTCACCCGCGAATTCCCCCAGGAGAAATTCTTCAGGGACGCCAAAATCGGAACCATTTACGAAGGAACCAGCAACATGCAACTACAAACAATCACCAAGTACCTCGTAAAAGAATACACGCAGTAGAATGTATCATTCAACCAGATTTAAGTGCCAAATAAATGTTTGTAACTGTAGCGTGACGAATATTGGAATAATAATGAAATAAATACATACATACATACATATTGCTCACGCCTATGTCGAATAATATATAAGTGCATATACAGGTTGTGTAAGATAAGTACAACATTAAGTAAAAACCCATGTTGTAAATATAAAAAAATATAAAAATGTATAAAAAATGTTTTAATACTTAGGTATCCTACGTGGAAAAAAATTACTGTGACAAAACTTTTATTTTGTTGATTTTTTGGCCTACCACAATAACCACATACATCTGGAGTGCGATTTTTGAATCTCATACGTTGAACTCAGCCGTTGAAAATGTATGGAGACACGGATCTTTCTATTGCTGATTTGACTTTGAAAAATCGCACTCCTTGAGTATGATTTTTGAATGTCAAATCAGCAGTAGAAAGATGCATTATCTCCATAGTAATATTGACATTTCCAACTGCTGAGTTCAATAATGAGTTTCAAAAATCGCTCTCCTGATTCGGAATTCAGTGTTGCCGCTTTCAGAGACGTTTTTTAGTAAGTACTTAGTAAGTAAGTAATCTTTATTTGCTCTTGATTAGGGTACAGTATTACAGATGATAGGTACAAACATTGTGGCTCTTCTAGATCAGCCACTAACAACAGCATGCAAATATTAGTATAAGTATAAGCAATGATTGAATTGACGAATGATTAATTTAGAAATTCATATTAGGGTATTGATTAGGGTATTTACAAAATAGTAAAATAATTTTACATTTTAATTTTTCATATATTGTCATCCTTAGTTAAAAGTTTTTTACAGAATAAAACGTATTTTGTAAGAGCCAGGTGCACAAGGCGGTCTCAAATCTAGTAAATGTCACATCTTTCAAACTCTCTGGTAGTTTGTTATAAATAATTTTGCACATGCTGTTACAGTTTTTTTGAAACCGTGTTGTGTTCGTTGAGGACTATGTCATTTGGATATCTAGTATTTGCGCGAATATCTTTTCCGAGTTTAAAAAATTTGTGCTGGTGTTGCTTTACAAATTTTGCCATTTCGAAAATGTATAAGCATGGAAGAGGCAGTATGTTTAATGATCTAAAGAGAGGTCTGCTTGAGACATCTGAAGGTACACCACATATGGCCCGTATAAATTTTTTTGTGCAATAAATGCCTTGTTTACATTCGTACTATTGCCCCACATTATAAGTCCGTATCTAAGGACAGAGCCTATATAGGCGTGGTAAGCCGCAATTGCTGTGCTTCTTGAAGCTACCCTTGTCAATGTATAAAGTGCAAAGACGAACCTATTAATTTTGTTACATACCTTATCTACTTTTTCTTTCCAGTCTAAATTAACATCAATAATTAAGCCACGGAATGTCACACTATTAGCGCTCATTGGGGATTTATTTGAGAACCATTTAATTATAGAATTTATGGTATCGTTTATATCAGATTTATGTTCGAATAATAAAATGACATTATCTCATTTTATTATTAGATGAAATAATTACTGAGATATCATCTGCGAACAGTATATTTTTTTGTATAGTTACTTCTGGTAGGTCGTTGATGTAAATTAAAAACAGTAGAGGGCCAAGAACACTACCCTGCGGCACTCCAAATATATTATCTTTAAATTCGGATCTGTGTGATACAGTGGTAAATTTATTATTTAGTTTTTGAACTTCTACACATTGCCGTCTATTTTGCAGATGTTTTAATCCAACTATAACCTGGGCTTCTAATTCCATTATTCTCTAGTTTTGCAAGTAATTATTAATGGGACACAAAGTCAAAAGCTTTTGACATAAAGATTTAGTCATAACACACAAGCGATTTTTGAGTCCGTTTATGTCCATATCTAAGTAGTCCTCTTCCATTGGGTCTTTAAGGTCTGTTTCTAGGACATGAAGGTTTCCTCACAATGTTTTCCTTCACCAAAAAGCCAACGATAATTCTATTCTAATTATACCAATTTAGTACTGGAAATACCAAAAACGGTCACCCTGAGAAGGAAACTCCGAGAGCAGCCGTGTGGCAGCGCGGTCTGTATTCCGCTGTCCGTGGCGTGGTGCAAACAACTAGGCTCAGCACAAATGATATTAATTTTATTTAAAAATCTAAATATGAACCCATTCCGTCTTATCTTTGGCAGTAAGGTATGTGAATTAAAATAAAATATATAAATAAGGTGTGTCGGATCAGTGTCTAAAAAAATTCAAAAGTTACAAAAATATTGCAAAAAGTCTCAAATGTTATCAAACTTAAAAATTGCACGAAGCAAATCAACATTTTTTTTTCATTAGAGGATTTTGCTATGACACCCAGGGTGTTCAATAAAATACCGAGATCTATCCGTGAATGTGGTAGTATTGATTCTTCATTTTCAATACTAACCAATTACAATCAATGAAATTTCAGAAACAATCTAGAAACTAATCTCTATGCTTGTATTTTGTCGGATTTTCGCTACAGGATTTTTATTAAAATGTATATATAAGGTCTAACAAAATTAGCTGAAACTATTTTAAGGGGATGATCAGACCATCAAACTGAACAACTTTCTCTATTGGATCAATATCTAAATAGACAGAAAAAATCAGCTGACCACCCACACAAAACTTCAAACATAACTCTGCAAACATAACTCTACTCAAGTGTATGGGACAACAGTTTTTTTTTCGCTATTTTGATATTGGTCCCATAGAATTGATGGTCTGATCATCCCCTTAAAATAGTTTCAGCTAATTTTTTTAGACCTTATATAGTTTTAAATTTTAGTGCCTCAAAGATTTCCATACAAATCTTAAATTGATCCTAGCATTAGAACTATAGGTACATTTTAACGACAATCTGACACAATACAAGCATAGAAATTTTCTAAAAAAAATCATTGACTTTAATTGGTTAGTATTGAAAATAAAACAGACTTCGTTTGTATGGAGCGCGTTCATAAATGTGTCAGTCACCATTCTAAATACATATTTTAATAAGCGTGTCCGATCCATAAACCTAAATATTACTAGTCTATTTAATAAAATCAAACATTGTGTTTACTATGATAAATAGTTTACTAAAACTGCATAAGTAGGTACGTAAAGGTGTAAAACCTATATAGGTACCTAGGTATACGCCTACCCGGCAGAACATAGGCGTACCTTTTTTTTATATCCACTTAACCTGTTTCACAAATAAATATATTTATTATGAACTGAACTAGAGTTAACCCGCGACTTCATCCGCACAAATTATATACCAGATTTTAAGTCAAGTTATAAGTTTCATCGAAATCGGTTCAGTAGTTTTTGCGTGATTCTCGAACAGACAAACAAACAGACAGACAAGAATTCTAAAAAAGGTTGATTTGCAGTCAGCCAGGTACACCTAAAAACCGTATCGTAATCATCAACCGTATCATCAATCATCTTGTTAATATCTTCAATGTACAGACACACTACAGTTGCAGTTCTTTAATAGTTTAGACTAATGTATGTAATGTATGTCTCGATTGAGCCTCACGCTTCAACCGTACTAAAATAAACGGGCCAACTGTCTTATGTTGGTGTGTGTGACAGCGCAGCGTCATAAAACATATCTCTGACACTAAGCGCGGGAAAGGATTTATCAGCCATCGGTTGGCTGATATTTTTTCGACGCGTTTGCAGCTTCGACTATCCATCGAGACATGTTGTACCAATTTTAGATTAGATTATGGTATTGCAGATTCTGGCAGGCTGGCAATTGCGGGCGCCGCCGCCGGATGTTGCGTCGAAGGTCCAAAGGAAATATAGCTCAGAAGTGACCACACCTTATCGTTCTAGGACCACACCGAAACCATTGTCCATATTGACTGACGACGAATTGGCCATGAAAGAGACAGGTACCTTTTCTCCCAATTTATTCTTTGTTTTCGTTGCTGTGATAAATTATTGGCATATAACTCATTCGGTATTGTCACGTTTTTCTTTCGGTATAATATTGAAGAGCCATTTTGAGCCTCAAAATGTACCAAATTAAAAAAAATCACGTCAGCAACAGTTCCAATTTTTTAGGGTGCCGTACCTCAACAGGAAAAAACGGAACCCTTATAGGATCACTTTGTTGTCCTGTTTGTCTGTCAAGACCCTTTTTCTCTGGAATGATTGGAGGTATCAAGTTGAAATAAATAACAAATACTAAGGTCTTCGGTCCCTAGGTGGTGTAAGAAATTCAAGCTTCTAAGTCAACGCAATCAAAAGATAAAGCCATTTGTTATAAAATTTTCATACTAGCAGCTCGCAAACAAAAACCTATAGGGTACTTCCCGTTGACCTAGAATCATTAAATTTGGCAAGAAGCAAGGTCTCAAAACAGAAGTAAGGGAAAAAATCCGATAGTAGTTAATTTGTAGTTTTTTGTAGTAGTAATTTGTTATATCATTAAAAATAGCATAATGTTATTATATTTTCATACTCGCAACTCGCAAACCAAAACCTATAGGGTACTTCCCGTTGACATAGAATCATTAAATTTGGCAAGAAGCACTTGAAGAAGCGTCTTGAGACCTTGCTTCTTGCCGAATTTCAAGTTCAACTCCAAGATTCAATGCTAAATTTCATGATTCAAGCAGAAGTAGTGGAAAAAATCAGAAAATAGTTAATTTGTTGTTTTATCACATAAAAATAGCATAAAAACATATTTTTTCGGTTACAACCTTACATTTTCAGTTGGAACATCAACTGTTGTATACATCGATGGATGGGAGAAAAACTTTTCCACCGCAAAGATAAGTTTGTTTTTTTTCAATCCATCCATTTTATCCGTAGAAAGAGAAGGCGAAAAATTCTTCGCCTTTGATTTCATCCAAACTTTTTGATGCTTACCTTACCTAGAATACTTCGTGGATATCATTCATAGCCAACGTAGAGTCCTCATGTCAAATTATAATGTAGTGATGTGCTGTATTTGAATATCTACCGATGTCGATAATTATAGAAGATAAAAAGTATGCTGCCGATTTAAATAATTATTTATGTCTTGGTGTCTATATTAAGTTTATGGTTACCAATACCTATGCCAGAATACCGATGGCACCTTCCTTGGTTTGGATAATGAATACCATTCCTCCTTACAAGCGCTGAAACATGAAAATACTCCTTAGAGGTCGGTAATGTTCAACGTTCTTTCGTACGTCGCCGTCGATGTTTCCAACTTTAGTTTTGTCCCTTTCTATCAGAACAACAATTAAACACAATTTGTTTGGTAAATACAAACCACAAATATATTCTATGGTCAGTGGCGTAGCGTGCCTTGGAAGGGCCCTGTATCAAAATTTGTTGGGTTCCCTGTACCAAATAAAGGGTAAATTTCATAATTTCATTTTTCAAAAAACGAAGAAACACGCTCGCATTGAATTAAAATAATTATATATTATCATAGGAACTAAGCTAGTCAAACAATTAAAATCAAATAAACACTTTTCTTGCCTTTTATTCGGCGAACTTATCTATTAAATTATTTATAGACGACGAGGATTTTAGTTTTTCTAAATGTTCTATGGTAGTACGGGACCCTCGGTGCGCGAGTCCGACTCGCACTTGGCCGGTTTTTTTTTTAATTTCATTGCCTATTTTATTGCTCAAAAATAATTTATTTATCATATTTCGACAACATAATGTGGCCATATTGCAGTTAAAGCTCTAGCTCATAGCCCGTTGATAAGCCTGCATCTGGCAACCCCTAGCAGTAGCGATTTTGCCTACAAATTTTATTTCGCGCAGTCAAGGTCTTGCTCAAGAAGTTCGCCGGCCATTATACCTATGTATACTTAGGTAACGTTTCGTTGGCAGATACAAACAATTTAATTATGTACCTACAAATAATGTCAGCTTGACCTCCAACCTGCATTATAATAAACCCACTTATATGTACCTAATAGTATACAGGGTGGAAAGTTGAGACTTGGCACAAAGGGCATCTACCAGAAGCATTTATAGCTAGAGCAGAATGCCCTAAACCCGGCAGCATCCTAATGTCGTCCGTAAACTATTTCATATTTGACTTGTAAAAATTGGTTTTGCTCTAAAATATATCTTATTTTCTTCACTTTACGTGTTACCAAAATGACATCAATCAGTCACAGCATAAGCATATGCTCACGACTATATTCCCCGAGGGGTAGTCAGAGGTTATTTCGAACATCAGAACATCCATGTTTCACTAGTGGTACCGAAACTCTGTCCAGTGTGACGGGGAGTAAGCCCGTCGCTAGTTCCAACATATACAAACAACATCACAAATATAACGCACAGGTTACAGCATACAAATATAATCGATGCCGGAATGACGACAAGTCCGGAAAAGGTTTCGTATTTTCCCGGGTATAGTCATAGTGATCTATTTTTATTGGGAAATTTGATTTCTATGAATCTATAGTTTTTAACGAAAATCTGACTTCATACAAACATAGAGATTAGTTCCTAGATTGTTACTGAAAAATTTGATTGACTTTAATTTGATAGTATTGAAAATATCACCAGACTTCGTTTGTATGCAGCGCGCATTAGCGCTCTCTACTCTCTCTCTCTCTCTTTCTACTCGGAAAAAACTTCTCTTAAGTCGGCATAGAATACGTGCCCTGCCCAGCTTTAGGGAGTCAACCTATACTAATAATTAATTACCGACTATTATTTTATTATTAGTTATTATAAATGCATAAAACGATGGCCGAAATCGTCTGTAGCTAGTTCATTTGAAAACATTAAAACAAAAAAAAATTCTACTTTTCATTACCACCAACGCAACGTTCGAACGACTGATTCCTTTAAGTATGGAAAATTCAACAATTGTTCTGCTTATTCCTATAGGTTTCTTGGGGAACGTTGTTCATCAAGTGTTTAGTGTCATGGGTACAATGTCCCCTTATTAATGCAACTGTTTACTCTAACACACTGTACTAAATTTCAATGCCAAAAACAAAACCAAAGTATTTTACATTTCTAATCAGCTGATATACCTACATACATATTAATTTATGATAATATGCACAAACACGCACCACGGAATGGTTACTGGTTTCGAAAAGACCATCTTATAACAAAAAAATTTAGTTCATAATGCTTCTGACTAACATGAGTTTCATCATCAGCCTATAAACGTCCCACTGCAGGGCACAGGCCTACCCTCAGGGAGGGTGTATGGCATTAGTCCACCACGCGTGCCCAATGCGGTTTGGTAGACTTCACATACGCATCAGAATTTCTTCTTCAGCTTATGCAGGTTTCCTCACGATGTTTTCCTTCACCATTTGAGAGCAGACGGTATTACGTACATAAGTTAGAAAAACTCATTGGTACATGATAATATGGTAACATAAGTTTAAATTAACTAAATTGTGTTGTATTCTAATTTCTTATTTTTATTTTAATAACCTAGTTTATTTAATAAATCACAAAAACACATACAGAACACCAGAAAAAAAAACATAATAAACTAAAACACAAATTAGAAATAAAAGATGTCCTCCAAAGCGCCCACCTGAGGCAGAATACCTAGGAGGCTGGCCGCAATGCCCCTCTGAATGGCCAATCTTACCCTTTGGGCAAAATAGCCAAAAGTGTCAACACACGTGGCGTCCCAAACCAGACACTTACCATGACTCCACGCCACGGTATGAGAGACAGGCCATCCGGTCTTTTCCCTGAATTTGTTTTTAATGACTAATGAGCGTCTTCCATTTCTTTTTAGGAGTCCGTACCCAAACCAAAGGGTGAAAACTGGACCCTATGCATAAGCCTACGCTGTCAGTCCATCCGTCCGTCCGTCCTAGCTTCTAGCCTTATTTGTACCATAATTATTTTTGTGACCTGCTCTGTAGGTACTGTATTTATGTGTTTGGTGTAAATAAAGTATATTTCATTCATTCATTCAACAATTCTATGGCAGCCATCTACTACGATAGGTTTAGTGTCTTGAATAGCAGGGATGTCTTCGGCAGCTGTTATCCTGCTGGAGAGTCGCAGTAAGCCATCTCCATAAGCGCTAGGTTCTTCAAACGACTTTCCTTCGATAATGGCGCTCGGCGCACGCTATTTTACACATGTTATCTCATCGGTAAATGAGTCTATTTGCGAGCGAATTAAGAGTTCTCGCTCGGCTCTTAAAATATCTTCCGCTGACAAAGCTGGTAGACGTTGTGACTCTTCATTCTTCCGAGATAATTTGGAATTGGGAACAGAACGCTTTATTAAAAAGGATCGAAACTTGTTAGCTCACTGGTGAGTGCGAGCCGTCGCGCGAACCAAACGAAGCCACACACTAAAATGGGTGTGATCCGCAACCACCGGTAAAGGAGATTGATGCGGATGATCAGTAGTTAGTCCCACCAACTCTCGACCTCTCTTGAGTTCTACGGCAGCTAGTGGAACGCTCGCAGCAAAACAAAAAGGAAGGTCCAGAGAACCATCGCGAGGAAATTTTGAATGTAAGCTTACGCGTAGCGTCGTCCGCGACATTCAATGATGACGGCACGTATCCTAGCTCGAGACGTCAGTTACTTCTAAAATCTCACCAACTCTGTGAGCAACAAACGACTTAAATGAACCAGCGTCGCTACGCAAATAACATAATTTGCAAAACGGGCTGCTATTAACGCAGCTTGCAGCTCAAGCCTGGGAATGGAAACCGGTTTGAGAGGAGCTAGCCGAGTTTTACCTCCAATAAGAGCCAGCCTCACGCTTCCGTCTTCATACAAAAAACGCCAGTAAGCCACGCACGCGTAAGCATACTCACTGGCATCGGCAAAAACATGAAGCTGCGTCGCGATGGGGTCGTTTTGATCGAGATAGCATCGAGGAATAGAGCATTTAGCGATCTCAGAAAGCTCACAAGACCAACACGCCCACTGAGCAACAACATTAGAGGGAAGCTGTCCGTCCCAATCTATTCCCAACCTCCAAATTTTTTGAAAAAGTATGCGCCCCTTTATGATTATGGGGGTCAATAACCCCAAAGGATCAGTTAGAAATAAAAGTAAAATCAAAGACGTCTTTCCACCACAAAAATCTGTATGAGAGTAAAAACAAAATAATATAAAAACAAAACAGTCCAATTTGAAAGCATTCTAAAAATATAAAAAAATACAAATATATAAAAAAGGTTGCCTGTCGCCAACAGATTGATTTCTTTTTTTATTTTATTTTGGTATATGTAATTAAAATTTTTTGTTTTTTTACTAAATCGAAATTGATGTGCGTGCACTCCTGGACCTAAATCTGTAATCTGCCTTTGAAAAACATATTTTCTTTAGATACGAAATTATGGCACAAAATGCCGATGATAGTTTTGGAATGGCTGTCCTGTAAAGTACGTAATACATATAGGCACAACAGTGTTCGATGACTACGACGTGAATGTCATTAAAATGTGTATTTTAATTACAGTCAGAAAGCTTGCTAGAAAACAGATTGCTCCTCTAGTCAAGAAGATGGAAGACGAGCACAAAATCGACGATGGCGTCAGACAGCTCTTATTTGACAATGGTGTAAGTATCCTGATGTTATCCTACAGTGTATCCTAATGATAATAAACTGTGGACGAAATGAATACCTACCTGCTGGTACAACTCATATTACCATTAGGTCAAACATACATAGAAATAGAAAGATTAAACCACTGGACGCGAGATGTTCTTGATAATGTATGAAATGACATTCAACCGAAATTTGCGGGTTGAGGGGGGAAGTCATTCATAATTTTTTTTTAAATTGGTGATGGACATAGTCGATAACTTGTTTGTGAACGATTTTATTTTTATCGATAAAAAATTTAATTGTTATTTTATTTAATGTATGAGTATTATCATGTTTAATACGTTTACTTTGGTTATAAATAAAACTATTTAATCTCTATAAGGGTTTGGGGAGACCTTTGCCCAGCAGTGGGACAAAATAGGTAAATAAAAAAAAATCTCCATAACATAAAAAAAATTCTTCTCAAAAAATATTACTGCTAAACTAAACCACACTGCCTACAAAAAAATAGAAATTGACTAAATGACTTGAGTACATGCGAAACGGAGTCTAGGGCTGCAACAACTTTAGCTACGTAGCCTACGTACGGTACAAATTGTGATGGAGTAAAAAAGTGCGAGTCGGGCTACTCGCGCACCGAGGGTTCCGTACCACACTACCACACAACAATATTAACATAGAAAAAGTTTTGTTTTCTCCGGGACCTTTAGCGCGAGACCGCTCCGACTCACACTTGGCCGGTTTTTTTATTTGTTGTTATACTGTAGAGTTTGCTCTATACTCACATCAAGTGTGACGCTTGTATGTATTACCGTTTTTACGATAGAGCGAAAAGAAAAATGTTGATAAAAACTAGTTTCTTGTATTAGGACTCCTTTAATTTTTAACTTTTTGTCAACAAATCCGCCGTAATAACGCATATTCTGTAAAAATGTCAACTGTCTAGCTAAAAGTTACAGCCCTAAATAGGTAGGACAGATGGACGGACAGACGGACGGACAACATAGGATTAGTAATAGGGTCCCCTTTTACCCTCTGGCTACGGAACCCTAAAAACTACTAAATTTGATTATTCCTTTGGGAATCTGAAAATTTTCTTTATAATTGCTTGGACAGCCGTGTACCAGACAATATTACTATGCCCATCTTGAATAATTAAGAAGTAAACTGAAATATTGGTTATTACACCCCCCTAAAATTTTATTTTCACAAAAAAAAACCTAGCAAAGTAAAGAATACTCCCTAGGCGGGACCGCAGGAGATACCTATATGTAAAAGGATTTTTTATTCATTTATTATTGACTTTTTCGTCAATAAAACGTATTGACACCCAGTCTATTCAAAAAGAGTTGTTATCCTTCGTTCTGAAATTAAATTCTCTTTGTTTCGAAAACATAAATTCTAGCGTTTCAATTGTGGTGTCTATCTATAGGCTACTGGTAACCACGAAGTAACCAGAGGGGGTGAGGTAAAAAGATGGTGGGAAGCAGGGAGTGTCTATATTTTAGGAGGTGCTTAAAATCAGAGCATCAAACTGAACAACTTGCACTACCTATAAAGAAAACCTACATTTCTACTTTTTCCATCCTGTATTGAATGACGAAAATAATCTGGAGGTCTACTCAGACACTCTATATTTTCAATATTTCGTGAACGTTTTCGTACGAATGCAAATTCCATCGAAGTTCCAACAAAAACAATCACGATAAATCAAAAATCGAAAGTCCTAATGTCATCCTTCATTCCATTATTTGATTATATCGATACTATATTATCGACTATGTAGTACATCCATAGACTTCAAAGTCAAGTAAAAAAAAATAATGACGCGATGAATGAGCGATAATTCGGCCAGATTAATGTTGTAATCTTTTTAGTTTCTTTGTATGTAACAACATTACGTACTCAAATTGGTCGGATTGCATTGTTTATAATTTTCAACAATAATTATTTTCGTGAAAAATTGTGTCTAAAATGGTGTAAAATTGTACATATTCGTGAAAAGAAACATTACTTGTTCGCTCACTATAGCTTTTACATCCAATAACCGCGCATTTAGTCATTTTTCCCTGATGTTTTCTCACCGAGCTTGTAAGTCAAACTGATAGAGAAAAAACCCCGACCTAGCTAAAAAGCTTGGTCCGCGACAGCGGGGTACACGCGAGAGCGGGCATCATTACTGGTCCAGGGAAGAGGTTATCGGTCTCTCAAGGAGATACCTACTGAAAGTCAGGAAACATCAAAAAGATTTAATAGTAGATTTTCAATATGCATGTATTGAATACTAGATGAATGGAAGAGGATGACATATTGCGCCGACCGCGACCCCAAATAATGGGAAATGGGCAAAACAATGATGATGTATTGAATACTTTAAACTTATCTTTTTGATATTTTCTTGTTCCACGTATGGCTGCCAGATATGGGCATTCACAAAAAAGAACCACCACAAATTGGAAGTATTGAAATAAGTGTCCTGAATATAAAAAGATAAAGTTGAACTAACATCAATAAAACATACATACTTGATTAATCAAAACAAGGAATGTACAGGACATATGTAAGGAAAAACATGAATGAATGACAAATGACATTCATTGTAGAGTAACCCAACAAGAGAGGGAAAAAGAAAGAAAGGGAGGCCATGTTGCAGGTGGGTTTATGCTATTAGGGGGATAGCAGGAGAACGATGAACATTTTATTTTTATTTAGGTAATTAACTGAAATGTAGAATAACGGAATGGAAAAACAACAGAAATTAAAATAACAGAAGAAATTATTAAGTAATGTAACAGAAATGTTATCCTTCTTCAACAATAAAGGCTGTAATAACTAATAAGTAAATATGTAGGTAATAAAATGATTACAAATTCATGAATAATCATTAATAAAAAGGACATACAAATAAAGACTTTCTTACACTCAGTTGCAGAAACGCTCATTAGAGTTAATCCTTCATTAAATCTCTTGCTAGCTTTTACTACGTCAACAAGACAAAAAGTGACAGCAAGAGATTTAATGGAGGATTAACTTTAATAAGCGTTTCTGCAACTGGCCGTTAAATGAGTAAAATAGAAACAAGTGAAATCCAGTCGAAACAGATATCTTGATGAAATGACGTTTATTACAATATTAGGCAAATAAAAGTCGAAATGATGTACTTCGATTTTTTTTTCTTAGAATTATTACTCTTCTATTTAGGTAGATATAATTATATGAAAGATAGCATAGAAATGAGACAGCTTTATTGGACTGGCTGAGAATTCTATTGTCTGCACCCACAGATTCTACAGGGTGAAATTGATATCATTAGCATCCTTTTAAACTAAGAGTCTACCCATCGAACTGAACAACTTTTACTATGGGATCAAACCAATCGGAGCAAAAAAAAATCAGCTGTTGCATTTGAGTCGCGAACTCGCGCGTCGATATTGCAGTTTAGTATGGAACAGCAGATTTTTTATTTGCTCCGATCGGTTTGCTCCCATTGTAAAAGTTGTTCAGTTTGATGGGTAGACTCTTGCTAATGATATCAATTTCGCCCTCTAAAAAAATGGTGCGTGTGACCCAACAAAGAACTGACTTGCTCTTTTTAATAGTCCCAATCTCTCAACAGCTCATGGGCATTGAGACACCCACTAAATACAGCGGCTTGGGTTCCAGTTTCCTGAGTATGATCCTGGTCATTGAAGAGTTGTCCAGGGTCGACCCAGCAATCGGGACCTACGTGGAAAGCCACAACGCATTGGTCAACTCCCTCTTCATGAAGTTGGGTACAGAAGAACAGAAGCAGAAGTATCTGACTAAGCTGTGCACGGAATATGTGGGTATAAATGATAACCAATGATATTTTACCAAAAAGAAGTCTATATCTATATCATTGGATATAACGCTTTTACCCGCGACTAGTAATATCAGTAGCCTCCTGGGAGATGGTTATCCAAAACTGGCATATTACAGGTTTTTCCCCTGGAGTGCGATTTTTGAAACTCATTCGCAGTTGAAAATTTCAAATATACTTTGAAGATATATGCATCTTTCTATTGCTGATTTGACTTTCAGAAATCGCACTCCTGAAGTATGATTTTTGAAAGTCAAATCAGCAGTAGAAAGATGCATATCTCCATAGTAATTTAGACATTTCCAGCTGCTGAGCTCAGCGAATGAGTTTCAAAAATCGCACTCTTGAACGGTATTGCGTATCATTTACCACGTTTCTGAAGGGAGAAGAAATACATAATTCTGGTCAACGCAATAGATTTCATTGGGTCGAATTGTTGCTTGCTTGCAATGAATTTTTTGTAGTGCCTGCTTTTTACCACTTCTGAAGTTCCAAACAGGTACGGAACTTTAAAAAATGTAATAAACGTAGTTTTCGTCGTCCAGCCCGGCAGTTTCTGCCTAACAGAATCAACATCAGGATCAGATGCCTTCGCTCTAAAGACAGTCGCGAAGAAGGATGGAGATCACTTCGTCATCAACGGCTCCAAGATGTGGATCTCTAACTCTGTCTTCGCCGGCGTATTCCTCGTCATGGCCAACGCTGACCCGTCTAAGGTATATAGTATATTCTCAATCATGTAGGTAAAAACAGTTTAGAATAATCTGCAGGATGAAATTATTTGTTGAAACTTCAAATAAAAGTGGATTTGAAAAATATTGCCTTCACCAATCCGCATGCCCGTGTGGTGGGTGTCTTACACGCCGACGCGACTAAAGGATTATAGGTTTTTTATGCAGTGTTTATGTGGGCAAAAGGCTAGCCACCGCTCACCACTTGACACGTCATTCCATCCTGAAACTTAAATTGCTAAATGTGAGCATTACTACAACCACATTCTTAAACAGAAAGTTGGTAGTTTTAGCATTTGAATAAAACTGGGTACACAAAAAAGCTCGATATTTGGGTACCTCACGAGCTCACTGAAAGAAACCTAATGAACCGTGTACTCATTTGTGATTCTTTATTACGACGTAATGAAACCGAACCATTTTTGAAGAACTGGTGATGAAAAGTGGATCACGTACGATAAGAACGTGCGAAAAAGGTCGTGGTCAAAGGCCGGTCAGGCTTCACAGACTGTGGCGAAACCCGGGTGAACTCGCAACAAGGTGATGCTGTGTGTGTGGTGGGATTGGAAGGGCATTATTCATTATGAGCTGTTACCACCAGGCAGGACCATCGATTCTGAACTCTACTGCGAACAACTGATGAGATTAAAGCAAGAAGTTGAGAGAAAGCGGCCGGAATTAATCAACAGAAGGGGTGTGGTTTTTCATCATGATAACGCTAGACCTCACACATCTTTAGCCACTCAGCAAAAATTAAGAGAGCATGGCTGGGAGGTGTTAATGCATCCGCCGTATAGTCCTGACCTTGCACCTTCAGATTTCCACATGATTTGGTCTCTTCAGAATTCTTTAGGCAGTGTCAGGTTAACATCACGAGAGGACTGCCAAAACGACTTGTCGCGGTATTTTGATCAGAAGCCCCAAAATTTCTATAGCAATGGGATCATGTCCCTACCTACAAGATGGCAAAAAGTTATCGAACAAAATGGTACCTACATACTTTAGTTAAATGTAAATAAACTATATTAAAAAATGTCTTGAATTTTCTTAAAAAATGCGAAGAAACTTTTTCCCCAACCTAATACAAGGTGTAACAAAACTCCCAGTAATATTTAAAGTGGTGGTTTACTCAGCTTCGTTCTAGGCTTTGTTATTATGACTGTAATGCTGACTGCTGAGTAATGAGTAATTAAAATCCTGAATAAGATGGTTTTATATACGATAGGTTCTGTATAATTCACGTTTACATTACTTTTTTATAAAAATGAGAAAGAATAAGCTCAATCTTATAATGACTATTTTGCTTGTTGGAAGCACCACCATCGCTTTTTGTTACTCAATTCCAAAAATTCTCAATGACAGGGTTACAGAGGCATCACCTGCTTTATAGTGGACCGTGAAACACCTGGCCTGTCAGTCGACAAGCCTGAGAACAAGCTCGGTATCAGAGCGTCTGGAACTTGCATGGTCCACTTCGACAACGTGAGGGTACCAGAGGGCAATATCCTTGGAGAATATGGCAAGGGGTAAGATTACGTTCTTGTTTGGTGAGATTTACTCAAAGAAGAATACAGGGTGGTAGAGTTAAGATGGTCCAACGGAAAATCTGGGGTAGACGACATAATTTTCGACCTTTTTGGTTCTGTACAGGATGATCCAAAATTTTACGGTTTCAAAGTTATTTAAGTTTTTGTTATTTTTCACTGATCTGCTACCTTGTCCCACTAAACTGGTTACAGTGTTCAAACTAGTTACTGTTTTGAGCTAAAATTTGGCATGAACATACTTCAGTAATGTATCTATCGAACGATATAAAGTTTATTACTGCAAAATCGACATAGTTCATGAAAAAATGAAATAATTTAAAAAAAATGTTTCATAAGATTGTTGTGTAATGTGAACAAAATAAATCCATAAAATAAAAAAGTTAATAACAAACAACAATTTACAGAAAATATGCAAAATTACTCCCTTACACCGAGAAAAAAATAGCACCTTACAAAAATTTATTTTAAACGGAGGAGAGTTTGACATTTTTCCTTTATGTTATTTATTGCTTGTGTTACTTTGTGACCCAATTCTTCATCATGGCTGCATTCTCGGGCTTATGCTTTGGCTTTAAAGTCAAGTGGCCCATACAAAGGAAGATCTCGCCGGCAAATTGAATGTACCACTGTAGCTGAAACACTTTTATAACACTATAATTACTACAATGATTTGATTTTAATGTGTTCGCAATACGATGAATGTTGATGTGTTCCTCACAATACGCCTTCAAAAGTTTGATTATTTCACAAAAAATTGAAATTATTTTTTAATAAATTTTATTTTTATTATTTTTTGATATGCAGTAATAAACTTTATGTCGTTCGATAGATACATTACTGAAGTATGTTCATGCCAAATTTCAACTCAAAATAGTAACTAGTTTGAACACAGTAAGCAGTTTAGTGGTACAAGGTAGCAGATCAGTGAAAAATCTCAAAAACTTAAATAACTTTGAAACCGTAAATTTTTGGATCGTCCTGTATAGAACCAAAAAGGTCGAAAGTATGTCCTCTACCCCAGATTTTCCGTTGGACCATCTTAACTCGACCATCCTGTATAAGTAATTCACTTCAATAAAGCATCGTGAGGAAAACTGCATACGATCACGCGACCTCTATAAAGTCCCTGCATCTACAAGGTGGTACAAAAGTAAAAGTAAACATTTAAAACTTTTAAGGGGGTTTTATAGCTTACCCTTTTATCGCTCCTACCTTTGTGTTGGCGAATCACCGTCTGCCATTATTTCCCGTGTTTTGCATTAGTCATGCAGGCGCCATAGTCTCATAATCCTGTCCTGATAACATATTCCACTAACAGCCAAACCCAATAGCCAGTTTTCTTTCATTCCACTTCTTGCACCTACACTGGTGCTTTCGATGGATGCACTGCTATCGCGTATTCAGGAATAGTCGCCGGTGTTGGTTTCACATCACCTTATTTAACAAATTGTCTAAAGGGCCTCTACTCTAGGTACGACCTACGGTACGGGACTTTTATGAGTTATGACACATGAAATTTTACTCTAGGTTTTTATGTCAAGTATTTACTTACGCTTTAAATGTCTCCTAGATTCTAAGTAGTTTCTGTGGCTTTCTGATAAATCTTCTCTTCTCCAGATATAAATACGCAGCAGGATTTCTGAACGGGGGCCGCATCGGTATCGCCGCTCAGATGATCGGTCTGTGTCAGGGATGCATGGACGCCACTATCCCTTACACTCTCGAGAGGAAACAGTTCGGCAAGAGCATTTACTCCTTCCAGGTTAGTTCGTTTGAGAGCTGATAATGTGCCAATCAGATTTAGAATCTTGCTGATTGTCTTGCCTAGGTGCGCCAGACATAGCAGGGGTTTAGAACGTGACTCGTGAAGGCTCTCTGCTTGTACCAAGATGTTAAAATGCAAATGATAATATTTTAGATAACTATACAGAATGTAAGTGACAGCCTAGCAAATACTTGAACTCAGACCATCCAACTGAACAACTAAAACGTAAGGCGGTTACGTCACGGCTCTGCCCACACGATAAGAAGCAGAAGAACAACTTTCACTATGGAGCCTACCACAAGAAACGCGAAAAAAATCAGCTGTCCCATACAAAACTGCTGTACTTACCCGACTAAAATGTATGATTTTTTTCGCGTTTCCTGAGTTAGGCTCTATAGTGAAAGTTGTTCATGGCCTGAGTTCACCGTTTCAGTATTTGCTAGGCTGCCACTTACACCCTGAAGGTATAGCAACAAAATCCTGGAATTCGTGTAGCATTCACAAAAAATTTAGAGATAAATGAATGAACGGGGCGCGTGCCAAACATTTAATTGCAACTACCTACACCTATAGTTAATTACTACATCGCTTTCCAGGCGATTTAAATATTCTAGGGCCTCTGCCTCGAATTTTGCGGGCAGCGGGGCGGCGGCGGCGGTGGCGCGGGAGCGGCAGGATCTTATGCGTAAAATCAAATGGACTGGTTCTCGAAAACAGCGGCGTGGCAGCGGCGCGGGGGCGGGCAACGAGCGGTGCACTCCAGTCAAACGGTACGCGCCGCCCCGCCGCCGCCGCCGCCCCGCTGCCCGCAAAATTCGAGGCAGAGGCCTAAGTGTGCTGAGGGGAAATTGAAATGAGTTACTATGGCCAGACCTGATATTGTAACAGCTCTTAGGCTTCGCTCCGGTCACATTCCATCCAAAAAGTTCACACACCTGATGGGGATTACGGCATACCCCAATTGTGAAGACTGTGGGGTTGTTGAGGACGTCTACCATGTCCTGATGGAGTGTGTGCGGGACGAGGCCTTCAGGAGACAGGTGTTTGACGGCTTGCCGTCTCTTAATATCCGGCGTTGTAATTGTGCCTTGGCTGCACCTACGTCGATTGCTGCCAAGGGACTGTACTCCATCTACAAAAAAACCTTATATTTGTAGTTATTTATTTTTCTATTGCATCACTGTGTAGTTACTAGTTTTTTTATTGTGATTATAATGTCTGTGAACTTACCCAATAGAAAATCCCACAGAGCGACATAGCCTCAGGCCAAGCTCTTCAATAAAGATTAAAAAAAAAAAAAAAAAAAAAGTAGGTAATACACATACCTACAGTCGAACACCATGAAATTCAGTGAACCCGCTAAAGTGTACTTAAAATTAATTGAAATGCGTTACAAAGGGATGCTGCAGACCATCAAACTGAACAATTTTCAATACGGGACCGAAACCGAAATCGCGAAAAAAAATTACCTATTACATTGCATTGCTACATTTCGGTCGAATCTTATTAGTCGAGAACTAATTTAGTCAAATAAGACAGGAGTAGGAAAAACAAAACATTGTTCCACCTAACTTCTGAGCTTTGTTCTCATCAATCCTGACCTAATTATATAATTCAAATTGTTTCCAGGGCATCAACTATCAGATCGCGCATTTACAAACGCAGCTGGAAGCGGCGCGTCTCCTCACGTACAACGCTGCAAGACTAAACGAACACGGCCATGAGTTCGTTAAGGAAGCTGCTATGGCTAAATACTTCGCCTCTGGTAAGGACTGCGTCGTCTACTCCTGAACCCTCCATATTTCTGTACAATGAATTTAAAAGGAGGATTGAGAAAAAACTTGGTCTTGAGTGGTCTGGAGAAAAAAATATCAGGCTTTTTATCAGCGCTTAATCAGTCTTTTGATAAAGTGTGATCGAAACATGCTTAAGTTTGCTCCAAATATCCACTTATTTAAAAGTAAATTAGTGTAGTAAATTATAAAGTGTTCTCGAGCTATATAAAATAAGGCAGAGGCCTTGGGGAGAGAGACCAGTTCTGTTGCTTTTTATATTCCCCCAGAACGGCAGATTTATTGGCGATTTTTTATTGGTACCATAGCGAAAGTTATTGTTTGGTGGTACTCTCCATAGTTTTACTACGTCCACGTTTCCAATCCAATTGTTTCCAATACCTATCAGCATCTAGGATTTTGACAGATTTTTATTTAAATAATTTCTTTATTCCAGAAATGGCTCAAACCCTGACTTCCAAATGTATCGATTTCATGGGAGGAGTAGGATACACCAGTGGCTTCCCCCAGGAGAAATTCTTCAGGGACGCCAAGATCGGAACCATTTACGAAGGAACCAGCAACATTCAACTACAAACAATTTCCAAATACCTCGAGAAAGAATACACGCAGTAGAACGAAATCAATCAGATTTAAGTGGAAAATAAAATAATTTTTTGTAACCTGTTTGTAACTTACTGTGGTATGACGAATATTTGAATACATGCGTACATACTAGGCAGGATAGGCAGAGACCTCTCTTGCTTCCTCTAGGTCCATACATCTTGTCATATTTGAATAATAGGAGATAAAATCCATCTTTGGCTGTTTTAACGATAATAACTACAAATATCTATATTACATAACCTGTATGCACTTATAGGTAGCTATGAAATTAATATTTATTTACACCTCAAAAGGCTAAAAAAGTAAAATAAATAATAATTTCATATTTCCTTCAAATTGGTACGTTTAATTTTAAACCTATAAAGGTGTTGTATAAAAATATGTAGTTTTTTGGTTTTTATAGTAAATTGGTTTTGCCTTTATTCTTATTCAGGTTTTTTTAAGTAAGAAATAAAAAAAAAAAAAATGCCAGTGAATAGTTAAATTAACATTTTATTTATTTATTAGGTTGGGGAAAAAGTTTCTTCGCATTCCCTAATACGGATAAAATGGATGCCATTTTTGAAAAAGTGGAGCAAGATCGGCATATCAGTAGTTACGACGTAGCTGAAGAACAGGGAATTGACCGCAAAACAGTTTAGGCGCATTTGAATAAAACTGGGTACACAAAAAAGCTCGATATTTGGGTACCTCATGAGCTCACTGAAAGAAACCTAATGAACCGTGTACTCATTTGTGATTCTTTATTACGACGTAATGAAACCGAACCATTTTTGAAGAAGCTGATAACTGGTAATGAAAAGTCGATCACGTACGACAAGAACGTGCGAAAAAGGTCGTGGTCAAAGACCGGTCAGGCTTCACAGACTGTGGCGAAACCCGGGTTAACTCGCAACAAGGTGATGCTGTGTGTGCGGTGGAATTGGAAGGGCATTGCTAATGCATCCGCCGTATAGTCCTGACCTTCAGATTTCCACCTGTTTCGGTCTCTTCAGAATTTTTTAGGCAGTATCAGGTTAACATCACGAGAGGACTGCCAAAACTACTTGTCGCGGTATTTTGATCAGAAGCCCCAACATTTCTATAGCAATGGGATCATGTCCCTACCTACAAGATGGCAAAAAGTTATCGAACAAAATGGTACCTACATACTTTAGTTAAATGTAAATAAACTATATTAAAAAATGTTTTGAATTTTATTAAAAAATACGAAGAAACTTTTTACCCAACCTAATATAAAATGAGCAAACCTCCCTTGTCAGAATGATCCCATTTGTTTTAAGCACCTAGGGTGTGCAGATATGTTGTAGGTAATTTACTCTTACACCAACAAATTAACAATATAACAATTGAACAAAATGAATCATGATTCTTGACGAAGCATGTTGCAGATACAGACATTTTGCAATTCTAGGTTAAATTAATCTGTTAATAAAAGACAATATTTATTGAACAAATAAAACTTGTAATAAAATAATACAATCATCTGTGTATTTGCTCAAAAAACTATCCTTGATATTGGGATGCAGTTCTAGTCACAAGTAAAACGCCATTATCAAAGATTTTTTTGGTCTGTACTTATAAAATAGTATGGTGACTGATTTACAGTGCACAGCTTAAACCACAGAAGATAGAAACATGAAATTTGGAATATGTATTTTACGGAGGATGCACTAAGAACGGATTTTGCGATATTCTTATTTCCCGAGGACGAAGTTATTTCAGAAATTAATAATAATAATACAAGGTTTTCTAGAATTTTTTTATTTTTTTTAATAACAACTTTCTACTAATTGATAAAGATTTATTTACAACATCTAAATGTAATTGAATTTCATGCTACGGTTTCATAACATTTCATTTCTAATTTCTTTTCGGTTTCGGATCATGAGGCATTTTGAACCCAACCATATTAGCGGTTTCTTCCACACTGCGTTCACCTTTCCCTTTAAATTCTGCATTAATTTCTTGATATTTCCTTGTATTTAAAAGGTAACTATGGTAAGACCGTGCTTTGTAATGAAGCTCATCAATTGCCTTACAGAGCTGTTGATCAGTGGTTTGATATTTACGGTATTCGCTCAAAACATACTGTGCCATCTGATTCTCCTTAAGTTTTGGTGAGGAACTTGACTTACGTATTTCGGACAATAGTTTCCTTAAGGTGACTAGCACGGGCTTAGATGTAATCGTAGCCATTGTTAACCTTTAAACAAATTTAAATAGTCAACTTCTCAATCATGAGAGACGTTATGAATTCTTCAGTGTTTTCGTACTGGGGTTTGTCACCTTTTTTCCAAAAATCGGAATCAAGTTTTTCAATATTCTTTTTAGGGAAACAATGGATTGATGTGTCGTTGAAAATGTCAGTATATTTAAAGTTGTTATTCAACTTTATCTCGGAAACGTAAGTTGATATTCTATGAATGTATGGAACGGTATCCAATATTATTCTACTTGGTTGATTTTCGATAAGAGACGTGAAACTATTGCAGATTAGTATGCAATTTTGTAATTTTGAACCCCAGTTGCTCCAAAGAAAGTTATTGGTCAATTGTTTCGGACAATGGGGAAGGTACACTAAGGTTATTTCATCTTCAGAAATTACATAAGTTCCCTCCTTATTTTCTTCAATAATTTCGAGACCTAATCGTTTCAGTATTTGGCATTCACTTGAATAGAATATAGGGTCGTGTACAAGCACTTTTTTAGGGCTGTAGAGCTCTTTCAAACACAATAATAGTGCCAATTGGTGTCGGGAGATGTTACACTCTCCGATGTGTCCGAGACCCAAACAAACGATTTCTAGAACCTTACTGTGTTGAAATAAGGTACTTACGGATTTGGTAAGGTCTTCTAAATAGTCAGAAGTTCGTAAATCGTCTACAGCCAAATTTATTCGCCTAGAAAACAACAAATAAAATTTTGAACATAACCTCAAAGTTAAGTGGTAAGAATAATTCCAACATTTGATGTTAAAATTACCTGATAGCTTTTTCGATATCTAGAATAGATTCCTCTGTTTCTAATTCGACGCCCTTTTGGGGTATTTTTGTTGGTTTCTTTTTGGAAAAACGTTTCGAAGTAACTATTTGAAAACCATCGCTGTCGAATTTGGATTTTGACATTTTGTTTTTTTTTATATATATAATTTACGGCTTGGAAGATAGTGCTTTTTTTAGAAACTTTTGCGGCTTGTATGCTGTATCTTTTTGAGCCACACTTTTAAGGTTCCGTAGTCCAACAAGTAATCCCTTATACTTTCGTCCATTCTGTCCGTCTGACCTTCAGTATGCCCCAATGCCCCGCCTCAATAACTCGCTCATTTTTGCACCTATTGAATCAAAATTTGGCATGAAGACAGATAACAGTAACCCAAAAACAGAAATTTTGTGCCTAATCATGAAGAAAAAAATTTTTTTGATCCCATACAGCGAAAGAGGAGTTGGATAAATCGATTGAGGTGTCGTTGAATAGGTCTTGTCCGATGTAACAAAACTCCAATACAAACTAAATCGTTATAATGCTTCTTTCTCGAGATATCTGCGCTCAAAGTCAAAAATAAGGCGTACCCTCCCTCTAACGTCTAAAATACTGGAGTAAACTTAACACGTTCCGGGGCAGTGAACGAGACACAATAGAACTTTTATTGTTATCACGTCTATAGCCGGTCACTGTCCTGGAACGTGTTAAGTAAGTTTAGACGGCCCGGTAGCAGTCTGTAGTGAACCTGCCTGCTGTGCCGAGGGTCGCGGGTTCGAATCCCGTAAGGGACAAATATTTATATGATGAATATGAATATTGTGAAATTTGTATCTATATATGTATTCTATATCGTTGTCTAGTCATCATAATACAAGTCCAGGTACTTTAAATGTGACTAGATAATTTGTGTGACCATGTCCAAGATACTTATTTATTTAAAAAAATCTGAAAATGTTATAATTCAGATTTTTTACTCCAGTATTTTAGACGTTAGAGGGAGGGTACGGTAAGTACTTTGAAAATGAGCGTTTTTGTTTTCTTTTTTAAATTTCGTTCCTAAAAAACTCGACAGACGGCATGTTTATCGCTCCTTCTCCTTGGCTCAATTTACACCGCCGCGGAATGGAATGGAAGCCATCGGAATGTACAGGTCTTATTGAACTTAACGTTGACTGTGTAAGGTGCAAACAGTAGATGCGGAAATGCGTGCGAATTCCGTGGAAGACGGGCGACTTAATTTTTGGCTCGTATCTAAGTTTTTACGTTAGGTACACAGTTAAAATAAAATCCATTATGGCATATACATTCCGATCGCTTCCATTCCATTCCGCGGGGAGGTAAATTGAGTCTTAGAGACGTTCGCTCCATAGAGATATTCTTTCAAAATCATGTCAAGACTGTGCCTGCCTTTTTTTTAAAGGCCAAGGGATCGAGCCCATACAACCATGTCAGCCGTAAACAATTTCTTATTAACGGATGCTGTCGCCCAGCCAGTTTTTGAAAAAACCTGTAAATAAAAATACATTTTCTAATTACAAACTGTTGCAGGAAATTAAATCGCTTTTTTTTTTATTTTTGAGTTGACTATTACAGCTCTGCTCAGGGAGCAACTACTGCTTTTTACTGCGGGCTATTGGAGGGACCAAGAAGGTCACTGAGCCAATTGAATGAACTTAAGCAACCGACCTAGGGGCACCCAGAGGGGTACGGACCTCGGCCTAGGACGTTGCTGGGGCTACGCGGCAGATTGTGTAGCTGGGATAGGTGAGAAGCGGCCTGCGATTGGCCTGTAGCGTCTGCAGGCGCCAGAATTGAAAGGAGTGTGCAGAGGTCGCAGCTGTCCCCGCCGGCGGGGACGTTGATTACTGTGTCGACGTGTTATTGTTGTGTGTTGTGAGTTTGCGATTATTAGTCGTGTCTGTTGGGCAATTAAATTGCGCTATCGTTATAGGTTTCACAATGTTATTTTAGGTAAAATAATCGGTTTTGCTACATTTTTCTTATTCTACTAATGCAATATCTACGGAACCCTATCATGGGCGAGTCCAACTCGCTCTTGGCCGTTTTTACTAATTACGCGTTTTCATAAAAAAGAGAAGGGAGTTTTGCGCGGAAAAGACGGACTTTGTTTCTTAATTTTCTAAATTAGTTTTCCGTGGCTATTATCGCAGTATAAGATATTATATTATTGATAATGTGGTTCGACCTACCTGTTGTTAATCGACGATTTAACTCAGTGAAGCTTTTGTACATCGACGTATTATATTAAGGCATCGACCTAATGACATAATATGGATCATTTAATATACCGACGAATTGTGTTACTTTAAGCAATTGTTTTGTTCACTTTTTGATCATTTATAATACGTTCTCGACCAAATTGGTGTTCGACTATTTAACTTTCGGTGTGATGTACTAAACCCATCTATACTATATTATATGCTTATAACCATTACAAGACGACCACTGTAAATGTAAAATTATAAATATGTATGTAAGCATTATAACATAATTCAACACAACCATTTAACAGGAAAATTAAGGTTAACAGGAAGTATGGGAAATAATAAATTGGCTTTAGGCAAGTACATTACGTAAAAATTGGTCAATAAGTTTTGATCAACACTAAACCTACTTTCTGCAATAAATTAAAGTTCATTAAAATTTATAGTCCCTTCTTCCGCAATAAATGCCAAATGTTATGAACTGTGGCGATATTTTGATGGTTCTAGAACTTTACAGAAACAATTTTTTGTATACCTATGTATTCGAGTTAGGTAAATAGAGTAAATTTATTAAAAAGTTGAAAATTAAAAGGTTGTCCATTCTGGTAGGACTTTAAAGGGCAATATGGAGAAGGAAATCTATGTCCGGCAGTGGACTTCTTGTGATAAATTATCGTCATCTTTAGCTTATCGCGGGGCGATCCGCCCCGGGCCCCCGACCCCGGGGGGCCTCCAAATCTTGAGAAGAGAAGTCCTTTTTACTAAAATCCAAAATAATATGTTTAAGAGGCAGTTTGGTGTTGGAGGCCCAGGCCTCCGATCTTGGGACTGCGGTTTGCAGTTGGAGGCCTCACACATAATGAAAAAAGCCTGAAATAGAGTCAAAAATATTGCGAATTTTCGAGCTCTTATCGAGCGATTATCTTATTTCTGTGCTCTGAAACTAAGTTTGCTCGCATCAGTTTTTGTTTCACACACAAATCCACTTGATTTCGGCATGAGCTGCCCAACCATGTTATTATGTAGTTAGCATAATCATGAGCATGAGTAGTTGGAGGCCTCAGACATAGTCAAAGAAAGTAAAAATTAGAGTTAAAATTATTGCGAATTTTCGAGCTCGCTTCGCTCGCCCCATCTAGATTTTAACTAGTATCAATCTCCGACTCGCTCTATATTTTAGATTGATTTTATTGCAACAACCTAACCTGAACCTGAAACTCTCTGTCTCTGGAAAATAATGATTGCTATCTACATTCATGGACGGAAGGGGCGCATATGTTAAGTTTTTGCCATAGCTCGAAAAAATCGTTGACTATATCGATTTCTGGAAGGACCGGGGGGCCTCATTTTGTTTTGCCGCCCCGGGCCCCAGACGGGCTTAGTCCGCCGCTGAAAGATTGTGTGAATAACGTATGATAGAAGCCCTAGGTAAGCTCTGTCTATAGGTACCTATATCTGCATGGGTAGCATGCCACCGTGATACAGCGCTATCACACCTTCGCTCTCTTTCTATTTGCATGCGAACGAACGAGATAAAAGACGTGATACAGCTGTATCACGTGTAGCATGCTACAGCTTCTGAGTAGTATACGCGGTAATGTTGTACAATACAGTTATTTGATGATAGATTGGGACAGAAAACTGGCGCTGGGCGCGTTCCGAATTCAAATTAAGCTCTAATTTTTCCTACACAAAACATACGTCCTTGATCAAGTATTTAGGTTAGGAAAATTGCCTACTATACTAGTAACATCGGGGACACGACTCTGCGACGCATATCGAGTGCCTATTGTCCGTTTTGTATGACTCCGACAATCAAAACCTATTCAAATCACGCACCCGTATTCGTTCCAACATACCGTAATACAAATAAGGCAACAATAAAGTGTACTGAACGATATTATTAACCGTGTAAATTTAGTCACAGGACGACGTTTCCGAACGCTCCTTGCGATAAACGCGCGAATTATTTGATAAAAAAAAAATACTAACGTTTTTTAGCAATTCTTTCTTAAAGGTCTTTTAACGTACGTACATTAATAATAAACTTTCTAAAACTGTTGCAAAAGTTTTAACACGATATACGCTCGTAATTTGGAGTAGCTAATATATTCAGAAAGGCGTTATTAATTCATTCCAGTTCGTTACATTTTATATAACAAAATTATATTGCTCTGGTTGTAGAGTTTGTTTTTTTCTATATGCAATTTAGTTTTATCACGTCTACCGGCGGCGATAATCGTGTGTTTAGTGATTGTTTTAGCGATGCATTGATTGTTTTATAGGTATGGACAATGGATCGTTATTCAGTGAACCGTCGATCTATAACAAATAAGAAAAGTGGTGGACTCTTGACTAGATGGAGAAGAAAATATGTTGGTGGTATCCTGTGCAAGCGATCTTGGATTAGCAGTGGATATGACCTGAATGTAAGTCTATTGCAATAATTCAAGCATTACTAAACAAAAGTAAATGCCGTAAATTATAATAAATTCATTGTAAGATTTAGATAGACAGCTTGAAAGTTGAATGAAATCCTTCCAGAAAAATAGTGGATCCAAATTTATGAAGAAAGCTGTACGGCTAGCATGCCACCCACGACAAAGCATTTAAACGAGAAAAACGTCATGCGCGCTCTTTCTGGCATACGTAAAATAATGAAGATGGAGGCACATCTCGATTTTTATCGTTTTCTCGGGGGTGGCATGCTAGGCCTACTGGAAAGTTCTTTTTGTCTGGTAGACACAAAAAGAACTGTATTATTTTAATTTAGAATTTGAAAGTAGAATAAATTTATTAGGTTCGCATCCTAACTCTTTTATAGTTGTACACACGGCGACACATCAAGCTACGCAAAACCAATATAAACTGGCCGCGCGACGTTATACATTACTCTAGCTACGCGCGGCCAGCTTATTTTGGTTTTGCGTAGCTTGATGTGTCGCCATGTGTACGTTAGTGGGTATGTAATGTAGGGTATACCTACAGTACTAGGTTCGCATATAACTCTTGTATATTTGTACGTTAGTGGGTATGTAATGAAGGGTATACCTACAGTACTAGGTTCGCATCTAACTCTTGTATAGTTGTAAGTTAGTGGGTATGTAATGTAGGGTATACCTACAGTACTAGGTTCGCATATAACTCTTGTATATTTGTAAGTTAGTGGGTATGTAATGTAGAGTATACCTACAGTACTAGGTTCGCATATAACTCTTGTATATTTGTACGTTAGTGGGTATGTAATTTAGGGTATACCTACAGTACTAGGTTCACATCTAACTCTTGTATAGTTGTAAGTTAGTGGGTATGTAATGTAGAGTATACCTACAGTACTAGGTTCGCATATAACTCTTGTATATTTGTACGTTAGTGGGTATGTAATTTAGGGTATACCTACAGTACTAGGTTCACATCTAACTCTTGTATAGTTGTAAGTTAGTGGGTATGTAATGTAGAGTATACCTACAGTACTAGGTTCGCATATAACTCTAGTATATTTGTACGTTAGTGGGTATGTAATTTAGGGTATACCTACAGTACTAGGTTCACATCTAACTCTTGTATAGTTGTAAGTTAGTGGGTATGTAATGTAGAGTATACCTACAGTACTAGGTTCGCATATAACTCTTGTATATTTGTACGTTAGTGGGTATGTAATTTAGGGTATACCTACAGTACTAGGTTCACATCTAACTCTTGTATAGTTGTAAGTTAGTGGGTATGTAATGTAGGGTATACCTACAGTACTAGGTTCGCATATAACTCTTGTATATTTGTACGTTAGTGGGTATGTAATTTAGGTTATACCTACAGTACTAGGTTCGCATCTAACTCTTGTATAGTTGTAAGTTAGTGGGTATGTAATGTAGGGTTATAGGGTATACATACAGTACTAGGTTCGCATCTAACTCTTGTATAGTTGTAAGTTAGTGGGTATGTAATGTAGGGTTATAGGGTTTACCTACAGTACTAGGTTCGCATCTAACTCTTGTATAGTTGTAAGTTAGTGGGTATGTAATGTAGGGTTATAGGGTATACCTACAGTACTAGGTTCGCATCTAACTCTTGTATAGTTGTAAGTTAGTGGGTATGTAATGTAGGGTTATAGGGTATACCTACAGTACTAGGTTCGCATATAACTCTTGTATATTTGTACGTTAGTGGGTATGTAATTTAGGGTATACCTACAGTACTAGGTTCACATCTAACTCTTGTATAGTTGTAAGTTAGTGGGTATGTAATGTAGGGTATACCTACAGTACTAGGTTCGCATATAACTCTTGTATATTTGTACGTTAGTGGGTATGTAATATAGAGTATACCTACAGTACTAGGTTCGCATATAACTCTTGTATATTTGTACGTTAGTGGGTATGTAATTTAGGGTATACCTACAGTACTAGGTTCACATCTAACTCTTGTATAGTTGTAAGCTAGTGGGTATGTAATGTAGAGTATACCTACAGTACTAGGTTCGCATCTAACTCTTGTATAGTTGTAAGTTAGTGGGTATGTAATTTAGGTTATACCTACAGTACTAGGTTCGCATCTAACTCTTGTATAGTTGTAAGCTAGTGGGTATGTAATGTAGAGTATACCTACAGTACTAGGTTCGCATCTAACTCTTGTATAGTTGTAAGTTAGTGGGTATGTAATGTAGAGTATACCTACAGTACTAGGTTCGCATCTAACTCTTTTATAGTTGTAAGTTAGTGGGTATGTAATGTAGGGTTATAGGGTATACCTACAGTACTAGGTTCGCATCTAACTCTTGTATAGTTGTAAGTTAGTGGGTATGTAATGTAGGGTATACCTACAGTACTAGGTTCGCATCTAACTCTTGTATATTTGTAAGTTAGTGGGTATGTAATTTAGGGTATACCTACAGTACTAGGTTCGCATCTAACTCTTGTATAGTTGTAAGTTAGTGGGTATGTAATGTAGGGTTATAGGGTATACCTACAGTACTAGGTTCGCCTCTAACTCTTGTATAGTTGTAAGTTAGTGGGTATGTAATGTAGGTTATACCTACAGTACTAGGTTCGCATCTAACTCTTGTATAGTTGTAAGCTAGTGGGTATGTAATGAAGGGTATACCTACTGTACTACGTTCGCATCTAACTTTTGTATTGTTGTACGTTATTGGGTATGTAATGTAGGGTATACCTACAGAGTGTTCGAGTAAATAGTTGCATTACTTTAAAGGATGATTGTACCCATGATACTGAATGATACTTTCCCTAAGAAGCATAGGAAATGAAAAAAAGTCTTTCCATACTAAATACAATCAGATGATCGAACGTTTGGATGAAAAGCATTATGTATTACATAATTTAATTACTCAATGATGAAAAGTTAAGTAAATGTTTTGCTAATTTCCCTCTGTTCCTTTGGGATAGTTCTTGAACAACTTTACAAAGCACAATCACCCAATAAAGTAGGTAATGCAACTGTCTACCCTATCATCCTGTATAAGTGTAGATTAATTACTCTGAGGTATTAGTTAGGTACACCGCGGTAACACAGATTGTGATGAAGATAGTATGTTCACCACCAGTAGGCCTCGCATGCCACCCCCGAGAAAACGATAAAAATCGAGATGTGCCTCCATCTTTATTATTTTACGTATGCCAGAAAGAGCGCGCAAGACGTTTTTCTCGTTTAAACTCTTTGTCGTGTGTGGCATGCTAGCCGGGCTGCGCAGTCTTTACCCGGGGGTGCAAGGGGTGCCTGGTGGGTGCCTGGCACCTGGTCGCAGGGACCTAGAGGGCGAAACCCGATCGCCTTATACTCATGCCATACGTAATCTGCTAGTTTTTAACCGACTTCAAAAAAGGAGGAGGTTCTATGTTCGGCTGTATGTATTTTTTTAGGATTCTTCTCTAAGAAGATCGGTTATCTAAGCCACATGAGAGCTCCTGAACGTCAGCAGGTTTTACGTAGTAAATTAATATTTTTATGCGCCAGCAACGGAGTTAAAGCAGTCTCCGTGGCCGAAATCAGTCTCACACAACATGTAATAGACGCCAGTTTAATACATACTCTTCTTTTTTGAAGCATACACAATTTGAGCAATGGAAAAAATCATGTATTCTAAGCACCTCTTCACTTTCACCAATAAATACGTATTACACGGCTGAATTTGGCAGTGCATCGAATTAGCATTGCAACAATGCGTAACTAATGCTTCCTTATTTAGCTCATTTGCATTTATACGTGAAATTTTATTGTTATTATGGAAAGAGACCATCCACTGAACGGAATGTTTCGCGAAATTCTCTTGGGTAAAATTATTTAGGACTTGACACCACAATCTAGGCTACCTGACTACCTGTAGCTTTGCGAATACCTACTTATACAGGTTTTATAGTGTTTAGAAATGGTTTAGAATGCGTCGAAACCTTTTTGAGACTTACCTACTTATTTACTACGCAATTGACAGCCTGAAACGTCTGAACCATGGAGAAAAGAAAGTCTGAACTATCTGTCAAATGGCTGTCATGCGCTGTCAAATGATTAGCGCGATACCGAATGGGTAAAAAGTTATGATTCGTGTAATGACATTTCAGTAGAGAGTTATTTAGCGCCATCGGTACCCAGGGCCCCACTCGTGCTAATATAATGATTTTTTTTATATTGGGTTAGAATAAATTGTGGATAACATCCTAGAGTGCAATTTTTGAATCTCATACGTTGAATTCAGCCGTTGAAAATGTATGGAGATATGCATCTTTCTCCTGCTGATTTGACATTCAAAAATGGAGTATGATTTTTGAAAGTCAAATCAGCAGTAAAAAGATGCATATTTCCATAGTAATTTCGACATTTTCAACTGCTGGGCTCAGCGAATGAGATTCAAAAATGGTACTCCAGGAGTATGATTTATGAAAGACAAATCAGCAGTAGAAAGATGCAAATCTCCATTACATCCAGTTACAGAAGAGACACAGTTGTTACCGCATAGCAGTTTAGATTCGTGAGAAAATGTGCAACGATGCGGTTTGCAATAGGAGCTAGGTGACACGTGGCTTAGTACTATTGGCTTTATTGCCAATTGTGCCTCTGATTTCAGCCAGACTTTTTAGGATAGAAGGGAGAAATATTTGGTTAGGTAGGTATTCTTAGAATAGCTTTCGAGACGTGTATGCCATGTACTAATGAGTCAGTGGCATAGCGTGCCTTAGAGGGGCCCTGTATCAAAATTTGTTGGGGGGCCCAAATGAAGGGTAAACATTCTTCCACAAAAGGAAGAAAAACGCTCTCATTGAGTTAAAATAATTATATATTGAATAGACGTTATTACTGACAATTAATAATCCTATGAACTAAGCTTGTCAAACAATTAAAATCAAATAAACACTTTTCTTGCCTTTTGTTCGGCGAACTTATTTATTAAATCATTTATAGACGATAAGGATTTCAGTTTTTCTAAATGTTCCGCCTCTATAGACAATAGTGACAAGTCTGATTACCTTTCCTGTCCCATTGAAGTCCGTAGACAATTTTTTATTAGTTTTAATTTTTGAAGTGTAAACTTTAGGCACGTTGGGCACTTTTCATGATATGATTTTTTTTCTCGGGATGTTGAGGCCTAAGAGTTTAAGTGACATTGTGGATAACATTTTACGAATTTTTGTTATACATGTTTAGGGCCCCTGTAGCCCGGGGGCCCCGTATCATTGATACGGCTGATACGGCGGTAGCTACGCCCCTGTAATGAGTATTTCTAACGTATGTACGTAATGACGACTTCTCTCAAACGGTAAAGGAAAACATCGTAAGGAAACCTGCATTCACTGAAGAAGAAATTCCGATGTGTTTGTGAAGTCTGCCAATCCGTATTGGGAATGCGTGGTGGACCAACGCCCATACAACCTCCTTGAGGGTAAGCCTGTGCCCTGCAGTAGGAAATATAGATATAGGTGATGATGACTACTTACCTACCTATACAGGTTGAATTTGAAGTCATAAGCATTCTTTTAAACTAAGACTCTATCCATCAAACTAAACAATTTTTGATCTGGGATCAATCCTGAATTTGCAGAAAAAAATCTTATGTTTCATACATTTGAGTCGAGTAGGCGTTGCAGTTTAAATTGTATGGAACAGCTGGTTTTTTTTTGCGATTTCAGATTTACGCCCATAGTAAAAGTTGTTCAGTTTGATCGGTAGATTTAGACTATGATAATCACTAATCACGCGTCACAATAGAAGTATCATAAGCTACAGAACATTACACACACGTTGTATGTTATTTCTATATGACCTGGTTTCTAAAGATTCTGGTTTAGACCACTTGTCACTCAAAGCTGTCCTATAATTTTCGACGGCTTTCTGAAACTGCGCCTACTTAAAAACTTGTTTGATATTTTACGAGGCACTACTGCTAAGATAATTTTTTAAGGCAATTTATAAAGTACCTATTCTATTTCAGTAACACTATCTTACTTAGAATGTAGGGGAGGGAACCGAGGAGAGTTACAATATTTTTTATATTTATTCTATTTATACTATTACGATCGGTAACCCGCGACTTTGTCCGCACAAATTATGTACCAGATTTTAAGTCAGATAATAAGCTATCAAACAACAAAGTTTCATCAAAATCGGTACAGTAGTTTTTGCGTGATGCTCGTTGAAACAAACAAACAGACAGACAAAAAATCCAAATGGAATCAGGGACACCTAATAACCATGTCGTAACCATGTACAGACACAATTCTGTTACAGTTTTATCTAAACTATTATAAAACTGTAACAGGAAGTTTGTCTGTACATTGAAGATATTAACAAAAAAAAGTTACGATATGGTTTTTAGGTATCCCTGATTCCATATCACCGTCATCTTGTCAATTTCAATTTTTCGCATGCAGTGTCCGGGCTGTGACGATACGCTTAAAAACTGTATTGTTTGATTATTTGTTTGAGATAATTCGAAACCCATTTCTCATTAATAGTAAAACTATTAATGAGAAATGGGTTTCGAATTATCTCATTAATAGTTTTAATACATTCACTTTCATTCAAAAATCTAAATTTTTCGAGGTCGGCATTAATTTAATATTTATAGTTAAGTAGCTATCTCATACATCAACTTATCATATCGCGTATACTCGATCAGTACTTGGCTACAAACTGTATTGCACTATACTTGTCATCTACATTACTGCCAAGCAGTTTTACACTTTGTTTTCAAATAGGTAGTATACATGATCGCATGTTTCAACTAAATCATTGCGACAGGCCCAACCAACGTTTCATACTTATAAACATTATAACTTGTTGTGTTGCTTAGTTGTTACTATAGTGTTAGAAGGGAAAGGACTGCTCAAATTTATCTTGTTTTCGTGAATGTGATCTATTGGAACCTTCATTTGTGCAAAACATTAAGTTGTGTGTGTAAAACTAAGAAAAGTGTGAAAAACTAACACAAAGTTTGCAAAAATAGTGTAGTGTAAACAATAAAATAAACATAGACAAAACAAAGTTTTCGCGGGAAAACAAAAGAAAAAAAAGTTGAAGCATAATAATGGACTGACATTGAATTAACTAAAATAAGAAAAAACCAATCAGTTCGTTTTTTAAACTTCGCATAATTTCAAAACAAAGACACTGATTTCGGAACGAAGCGGAACTGATTGCCTTTTTTTCGGTATCAAGAGGCAAAGGGTCGAAGGTGACATTATGCCCCAGATTTTCTTTAAAAAAGTAATGGTGGTGAGGGATCGGGCCGACTTCGAGGTAAGTTACTTTCACTTTCCGCGACGGCTCTGTACTGTACTTACCTACAATCTAGGTGGTGGATACAGTCTACCACTAAGTTTGACATCTGTTTACACTTGCAATAAGCCAATAGTAATAACACTTATGTGGTTTACTATACCGTCTAGGTTCTTAGTTGTTATAATTATGTTACGTGTGTTCCTAGTTATTAAAAAGGTATAACGAACACATAATATCTATTAACTTGTCATTGTTATTACAAGACAGGACACGAACATAAACAGATTGCATGTTCTGAATTTCATAAACATCTGTAGGTAGGTAACGAAATTATGTAAAAGGAATGTAACACAATAATGCACTTTACCACAGTAGTATACACTCCCGGGGCTGCATTTATGATATTTTAGTAATAATTTAAAAAATCACAGTTACCTTAACAAAAATTTAAAGGCCGAAGGACGGAAGTGGCATAGGTAGTACTTACTTACCTACCTATACGCTATTTTGAAAATTTCGTGATTTTCAGCCACCGTCCAAACCTGAAAAATCGATAGAGGACATGAAAACAAACCAACAAAATACCGTGCTAAAACATTCTACAACACCTAAGCACCGAGACACTCGTTCTGCAGCTGCACTCTGTGTGGCCCAGCCTTAATAAAGCCTCTTCGCCATTATGCCACCCATCTCGGTCCTGTTGCTAATCGTAGCTATGCTCTTTGCGATATCTTCTACCTACAATTTGGCTGCTGGTGCTGAATGGCCACCTCTGTAAACTTTCATAAGATTAAATAATTTTAACCTCCTTTTGTTAGCTTTTTAATCAAAACATTTGTTAACACTTGATTTATCCAACCCACTGCACTGCAACACTTAATTTTGGGCATCATGTTTAAAGGCATCCAATCGAAATTGTTTTCATGTTTTAAATGGAACAAACTAGGCAATCACACCGGGTACCGTATGTACTTGGATAAATAAACACAGTAAAAGTATACCATTATAATATACCTATGAGAACTGGATTGCAAAATGTTGCCGGCCTCGTAATGTCGATTTTGATCATGGAAACTTACTTATCTATTAAAATCTGCTGCATTTATTTTTTACTACTACGTGTTGTAACAAATGTCACTAAAAACTACAGTAGGTAGGTTTTAGAGAGGTAGATAGGTACCTAGTAAGGATATATGCACTGCGCTATTATCGACTTTGTAAAAAGAATAATTAGCTTAGGCAATGAATAATTGAGGATGGAAAAGTCGAAAGCAGAAAATTTGACTTAGGAACTTTGTTTGGACTAGTTAGGAGATAAACATACTAAAAGTCCTTACCCCTCCGAGGTGCGCTCGAGGGGGTCGGGGGTCGACTCCTGACGGATGAGGTCAACAGCCCGCGGAAACTATGACAGATAGGGCCATCGACCTTGAACAAACATCATAGAAAACCCTGGTCAGATTTGGTTAGCGGTAAAAAAAATCCAAAATAGCGAAATCCAAGATGGCTGCCAAGGAAATTTCAAACGCCAAAGCAGCTTTTAAAGGTTCACCGAATGGACTGAAAATTTGTATCCGAGGGTTTTAGCATGTTTATTCTCCTAACTAGTCCAAACAAAGTTCCTAAGTCAAATTTTCTGCTTTCGACTTTTCCATCCACATCCTTTTTTGAGCACTCATTTACTGACAGGCTTTTGCGTTTGATAATTCATGATTAGGTACGAAATTATGATCATCATTCCTCCTTGTTTAGGTATAGGTAGTCCATCTCACCTTTCAGATTTTGCTAATAGCTTTTGGCTAGCCTTTGAGCTGCTTTTTTAGTAACGACGCAAAATAATTTTCGGGTGACCACTTTTTCTCGATAGCATATGGTAAGACTATATTCCCCGAGAGCGTAGTCAGAGATATTCTGAAACCTCAGAACATCCGCGTTTCACTAGTAGTACCGAAACTCTGTCCAGTGTGACGGGGTACAATACATGCCACGAAATTGAAGCTTGCAGTTTTGCTCACCATGTTTTCCTTCACCGAAGCTTGGACTAAGTCCAAACCAAAAAGCCCGGCACTGCACGGCAAGCAAGGTTACCTGGACCACCACGGCTAATGCTGGATGCTAAATGCTGGGGATCGAGCCATCCCAGACATTTTTATGATTGCAACTGTTACTCAAATTATTTGAAATCACTTTTTGTGATACAGCTTTTGTATTCTTGCATTTTAATGATAATTTGTTTATATTTGTACGCAAATAAGCGCTGAAAATCCTAATAAGTTGAGCAGCATTTCCATCTTCCGGTTAAAAAAATGTATTTGAGAGAAATGTTGTTATGTCGCATTCGTGTTAACACACGACTTCTATACAAACAATGTACCTAAACTCCTACAGTATTAAGTCCATACTCCTGTAGAAGAATGCGCGTACAGTAAACTCCTAGAACCAGATCACATGCCATTAGAATTAGTCGGTTAATCAGAGCGGATCGGCCCCGATGCCCCGTTGCGTAACGTTGCGTCTTGACTTGACGATTGCTTGATCGATGACATGCTGCCAGTTTTTACTATACACACAGAATAAAATAATACCTACGCTTATTGCGTATCTGGAGTGCGATTTTTGAAACTCATTCGCCGAGCTCAGCAGTTGAAAATGTCAAAATTACTATGGAGATGAGCATCTTTCTGCTGCTGATTTGACATTCAAAAATCATACTCCAGGGAGTGCGATTTGACTTGATAGGGCTGAGTTCAAAGTGTGAGTTTAAAAAATCGCACTCCTGTGTGTTAAATAAAAACCGCAGCATGTCATTGATCAATGATTCGTCAAGTTAAGGCGCAACGAAACTAAATACCTACTTAACTATTCCCTACGAGATCGAATCAGAAATGAAGAGATTCGCAGAAGAACCAGAGTAGCTGGCAGAGCCCCAAGAATTGCTAAACTAAAGTGGCAGTGGGCGGGGCATACATTGCTCGCTGAACCGCTGAACCGAAAAGTTCTCGAGTGGCGACCGCGTACCGTAAAGCGCAGCGTGGGTAGACAAGGTGGACTGACGACCTGGTGAAGGCGGCGGGAACCCGTTGGATGAGGGCAGCGCAGGACCGGTCTTTATGGCGATCCTTGAGTGAGGCCTATGTCCAGCAGTGGACGTCCATCGGCTGAGATGACGATGATGATGTAACTAAATAGGGGTGTTGTTTTCTAGAGATGACCAAAGAGAGGTGCTGGGATTCTTCAAAATCCGCAATTATTTATTTAAAACGTCCATCGGCTGAGATGACGATGATGATGTAACTAAATAGGGGTGTTGTTTTCTAGAGATGACCAAAGAGAGGTGCTGAGATTCTTCAAAATCCGCAATTATTTATTTATAAGTATAACAAAGCCCCAGCTGGGCAGGTTGCGGGTTCAAATCCCGACCGAGACAATCTTTTCAATGTTGATTAATATTTTTTTGAAATTAATTGATTCTATTTCAATTATTTTACCAGCAGCGCCGAAACCACACCTTCGACACTTGGCTGTCACTTCATACAAATGGCGAAAACTGACAAGAGTGTGTGCTACTGATAGAGAATGGGAGGGAGACAGGAATACGGCATTGCCTACATTTTCTGCCTCGTCTCCAACCAAGTGGGGGTGAGAAAAATTTATAGGTAGGGGTAGGGAATGTCAGTAGTTACTGTATGTAGTACCATTATACTCCTTTTCATAAGTACAGTGGCCAAACTATTTCCAACCAGTATGAATACTTATAAGTCACAGATCACAAAAACTAAAGGTAGATGTGAAAAGGAGGCGGGGCCAGTGTCGCAGCAATATGCGCAAAAACGGAACACATTGCTCGCGACAGTAAGGATTCAATTTATTATGAGGCTGAAAGCCAGTCGAGATATTCTGTGTAAATAGTTTACAACGCTTGCGTAGTACTATAAAGATTATTCAAACGTTGAGTTCTGGTACCGCAATGGATAATGAGCACATTCAAGCTAACAAAATACTTTCTATCGCGTGGTACTGGTTGTAATGCGACACTAGGTTTCGTACTCAGCGCGTTGGTTGGCATCTCTCTAGATCTCTATGTTATTAGTGAACCCATCGTTGCCACAACGTAGGTTTCTTGGCAATGCAGATTATATTCCTACACTGGATAATCAGTGGAAAGTCACAAATCAGAAATAGGCCCTGAAACACGGTATGAGTTGTCCAGAATCCGAACTTGCGCCGCATCCTGCATGGAAGGCGCTCTATAAGATCCAACAACATTAGCTGCGAAACTATTTTAAGGTACAACAGAGTTTTTATTGTTGCTTTTCGATACTCATCCTATAAAAAAAGTTGTTCAATTCGATGGTTTGATAATCCCCTTAAATTTTGTTAGGGTAAGTATCCAGGGTCACCAGGGTGTAAATTTAAAACCGTTAGAATGCTTCAGACCATTGGGATAGGATTTAGGTTTAATTATTATGGAAGGAATGACGTCTAAAGCATTAAATTAATATTGACAATGACTTTTTATTTCCGCAGACAATACAACAAAGAAACGATGTCCAAACAAGATAAGCAATGCATTAAGAAAAGTAAAAGTGCAATTTACGTCCTGTGACTAAAGCTCATTACAATGGAGTTGGAAAATCACTTCAAATGCTATAATAAACTGTATCCCCAGCCCATAAAGTCTATAGCGTAAGCGTAATTTAGTTAAAAGAATGAAAAAAACAAGATGGCCGTGTGACTTGACGTCAAGCGCCAACAGATGGCGCTAGACGTTGCGTGCGCGTGCGTCACTCTTGATGGATAGTTCGTCATTTTATTGACCTTTTTGTCGTGCATGCCACTTGTACAAGTCATTAATTTAAAGATGTTCTGCTTCTAAATAAAGGCCACGCTCCCATAAGGAAAGTGGCTGCCGATTTTTATCATAAGTGCCTATTAAGCCACAGTATATAGTTTGTGTACTTAGCATTAGAATGCACCTTTGAAACGTACTTGAAGGTAAAAACAGCTTTTTATTATCATTTTTACTCATGTCTGAGTAGCTCAGAAAGGAATGAATAATTAGGGTAGAACAAGACTACACATTTTATTGCCTTGTAGAAACAACATTGAGCTATCAGAAGCTATTAGGTATATTTATTATTATTAAGAATATCTTTTCGCAATTTCGACATCGGCCCCATAGAGAAAAATGTAGACACTGGTCCCAAGAGAGTTCCTCCATCCTTTTAAAAAACGGTCAGAATATTAAGAAGGACCCTATAATTTTACTTTAGGGATAAGGGCGACGCCAGCCAGAGGCCTAGTGTCCAGATGAGAAGAGCGAGCGATGCGAGCTCGACCTATATTATTACATTGTGGGGCGAGCTCGATCGATCGAATTCTTATGATTTTCGAATTGGATTACCTTGGATTAGAAAGCACCTCAGTGACAAAATGAAGGACAAGCCAGTCAAAAATAGGTATACCTACTAAAATCATGTATGTAGTTTAGTAGAGTTGAGGCAGCTCCGTAAGGATCAAGGTCGTTCGGTCAGGGAAACCTCTACTTACCTCTTTATTTGCAGCAATATTGCGTGTAAACACATTATACACTTATAACATGTTTACCCGCTCCCTGATCAAAACAGTAAAAAATGTTAAGTAACCAACACCGATCATGTTACCGAATAAAATGTACATAATCATTTAACATCAATTCTTTTTCCTTTCCTACGTATCTTTAGTAAATTAAGAAAAGAAAATGTATTATTATAACGTTACATTCATTATTTGAACCGTGAAAGTAGCTTGTCTGTCATCGTCACAACAATAAAGATGCAAAATCCTGTCAATTAAAACATAAACATCTGACAAAATCTTAGCTGATCGAATCTATACTTTAATATAAAGCAATAAGAAGTGTAGGAGTATTTTTTCGAAGTATTAAGTAACCTTGCAAGCGACAGGTACTTCGGTCGAAAGGTTGTGAGAAAGGTGGCAGATTATGCAATAGTACAACGATTGGTACATGTAACAAGCGATGCTCTTTTTTAGCAGTTAACCAGCAAGGAGTTGTTAAATTAAAAGGATATGCATTCCATACCTCGATCAAGAATAAAAACCGCTCTAAAACGCTCTCTAAAACAAAAAAGAATAGGTATATTTTCTATTAAGTAGTATATCTGTAGTTTCATCAATTTACCTAGGTACACATTCCATCAACACTACTAATGTATTGTGACTGAATGTAATTTAAGATGATTAAATATACAGGATTTTAGGTTAGATGCATTACATACTTTAAGTGATGCTTCAAACTGTACAATTATTATTATAACTATGGAGCTAACATCGAAATCGCGAAAAAAAAACTACCTGTTCCATAAAATGTATAAAACAGCAGATTTTTTTTTGGGATTTCAAAGTTGTTCCCATAGTAAAAGTTGTTCAGTTTGATGGTCTGAAGCACCCTGTTCCAGCTTCAAACCCCGATTTTACGGTGTGTACAATAGTGTTCTTTACATTTGGGTGGAAATACCTTGATATTACCTAACAGCATTTTTTTTCGTATTTTAATATTGGTCCTATAAGTATTTGTTTGCCATTTTCATGGTCTGAAGTTTGGTTACGCATTTAAGTCTACACCCTGTAGACGTTTACTTCTTTGTGAAGAAATTAAGAAACGACTTACGTATTTCTACTGCAATTAGCTTGGCAATTACACATAATACGGGGAGCGGACTGCATAAAATATATTTTAGTTTTATCTTCTTAGTATAAAAAACATTTGAAAATAACGCTATGCTCACATTTTTGTTTTTTTTTTCGCTAGAACACTATTTTTTTAATAACATGAACCGTAAAAAGTAATGAAATGTTGATGACGTCACTTGTGGGTTATTTAGTACAATTTCGCGCGTTTTGACGTTGCTAATCTATACTATTATAAAGCTGTAACAGAAGTGTGTCTGTACATTGAAGATATTAACAAAACATAAGTTACGATATGGTTTTTAGGTATCCCTGATTCCATATCACCAATTTTTGGATATTTTGTCTGTCTGTTTGTTTGTTTGGGTGTTTGTTTGTTTGTTTGAACGAGTATCACGCAAAAACTACTGAACCGATTTTGATGAAACTTTTTTGTTTGATAGCTTATGATCTGACTTAAAATTTGGTATATAATTTTTGCGGACGAAGTCGCGGGTTAACGCTCGTTTGATTTATAACTGTCCAATCCCCTATTACAGAGATGCGCACAAGGAAGGCCAAAGGCTTCGAAACCTCTTCTTTTTGTGTGACGCCTTTTAATACGTATTAAACTTATGATAAACGTTTATAACTTGGACCACGCTCCTATAGGCCGTATTGAATACTATCACGTCCAGTTATGACAAGTTATAAAATAAAGAGATTTCTCTTTTTGGAAACACGTAGCTTTAAAATTATTGTTTCTTCAATGACAGGTTAAATGTTATTGAAATTGATGCACCTATTGAATTAAACTACGTAACATATACTAAACGATAGTGATACAGCTATTTGCATTGTAATTTCATTTGAGATTTCTTATAACACATCGAAAACACCTAATATACAGGGTGATATTGATATCATTAGCATTATTTTAAACTAAGAGAATACCCATCAGACTGAAAAACTTTTACTTCGGCTGTACCATAATAATGCCTACTCTACTCAAATGTATGCATGTATGCAGATATTTTTTTTTTTTGCTCCGATCGGTTTGCTCCCATAGAAAATTTTTCAGTTTGATGGGTAGATGTAAACCAATTTCAATGTAAACCACCTACTAAAAAAGATTTGGCCATCCCGCTCTACGATATTATGCCAGCATAAAAGACATCAACGCAACCATCAAACTCATTGGAACCGTAATCATAATTTATTTGTACTATTATTGTGTTGAACGATAACATTTGTGTATAATTATTTAATACCCTTACCCAAAAGCCGTCAGTACCTATAAAGAAGGACACTATATGGGGCGTCCCCACGCGTGCCCAAAGGTACTAGTATTTATTCTGTGCCCAAAGCGGATTTATGTTAATTCCTTGTTCAGCGTATGCAGGTTTCTTCACCGTGTTTTGATAATGAGGTTTTGTTTCACTGTTTGAGTCGGTTCTTTATATCTATCTATCTAAACTATTATAAAACTGTAGCAGAAAGTTTGTCTGTACATTAAAGATATTAACAAAAAAAGTTACGATATGGTTTTTAGGTGTTCCTGATACCATATCACCAATTTTTGGATTTTTTGTCTGTCTGTTTGTTAGTTTGTGTGTCTGTTTGGGTGTTTGTTTGTTTGAACGAGTATCACGCAAAAACTACTGAACCGATTTTGAAGAACCTTTCTTTTGTTTGATAGCTAATGATCTGACTTAAAATCTGGTATATAATTTGTGCGGACGAAGTCGCGGGTTAATGCTAGTAATTTATAAAGTCATCTTTTACCATAGTGAACAGTGTCAAATAGAACGGATCCGTCACCGCTGCGCTGTAGCCGGTGACTTTAAATTTTAAAACAATGACAGTGAAAGTGGTGAAATCGTACATAAACTAAACTAAATCTTATTATTATTTAGATAGTGATGATACCGTGACTTATTTACATTAGAGTTTAAACATACTTTTGCTGTTTTTTGTAGAAATCAAATCAAAACAGTACTACTTTATTGCAGGCACTGCGAGAAGCTAGATTGGGCACATTGAACATACATTTTTTTTTCAAGAAGGTACTCACCCCTATTTCAACGCCTCTCCTGATATACAACACTAAATAAAAATACATTTTTTAAAACTTCAAGACCTTTGCCCAGCAGTGGGACACAACCGGTTAAAAACAACCAAGATTTTTATGCGAACAATATAATGCGTATTTTGTGACATAATGTTCGTCCTTAGGAGAAAATCGGAGACAGACCTTCCTTATAATATTAAGTGTTACTTTTATTCAATTTTAGTACGAAACTAAGCATTATAACCTCCTCCTTTTTTGAAGTCGGTTAATTAAAAAACATACCTACTCATTAATCTTACGTTATCTTTATCTATTTTTAAAAAACATCGTCGTTTTTCATTTATTAAAAGTCTTTTAATTACTGTCTTAATTACCACTTACACCAATTACATTATATTCACTGTTGATTACAATTTTTTAACCGTAAAGGAAAGTGGTATTATGTGGATGTTGTTGTACTTTTGGCTAAAATTGCCGATGCCGATTTCATAATTATTTACTCGCCTAGCAGATCTTAATTGCCATAAAACGAAACTTATACCACAGTATAAAACGAGTATTCTGGTACTACTTATACGATGCCTAACAAGTGTTCAAAGCCTTAACTGTTAATCAGTTTTCGCACAATTTGTTACCTGTCTAGAACCGTTGATGCCATTGAGCATTGCACAATGATCAAGTGATAGTTTTTGCATCATTACTATGTTATTATGCTCACGGACCGTTTGAGCAGTCTCGTAAAAACTGTCTAGCTGTTTATTGTTCTGTCTGGCAATTAAACGATGACTGGTTTGCATGTCACTAGTTTTATACCCTTCGTATATACAAACGTATTTAAAAAAAAAGGCCAAGCGTGAGTCGGACTCACGCACCGAGAAATTTAAGAAAAAATACAATTTAACTCTCTGATCTTTAGCGTTAACCAGACACACACTTAGCCGGTTTTTATTCTTAGTTGTTTTAAGAGTAGGTATGCTCTATAACCACACCAAGTTTGACGCTTGTATGTATTGCGGTTTTTACGAGAAAAACCTTGAAAAAAAAACACGTTTCTTGTATGGGGAAAACATTTATTACTTTTGTTTTATTATTATATATTATACGAGCGTTAACCCGCGACTTTGTCCGCACAAATTATATACCAGATTTTAAGTCAGATCATTAGCTATCAAACAAAAAAGTTTCATCAAAATCGGTTCAGTAGTTTTTGCGTGATACTCGTTCAAACAAACAAACACACAAACAAACACCCAAACAAACACACTAACAAACACACAAACAAACAGACAGACAAAAAATCCAAAAATTGGTGAAATGGAATCAGGGACACCTAAAAACCATATCGTAACTTTTTTTTTGTTAATATCTTCAATGTACAGACAAACTTTCTGCTACAGTTTTATAATAGTTTAGATTATATTATATTATATATGATACACTAGCAGCTCAAAGCATTGCGAAGCATTTGTCAGCAAATCCTAAATATTAACACAATATATTCTATGGTATTTTCGATGATCCAGTCTGATGATGAGCATTTGAGCTTTCTTTCAACTTTTGTCCTATCGTACCTATAGACGTAGCCGACTCATTTATTCATTATTCTTACCTATTGGAAAAGCTACTGCTCTTTCCCATTTTTATTCAAAATAAAAATATCCCTATATTAAGTTCACCGTATCGAACAGGATGTAATTATGCGAGAATGAGAGTGAACGTAGAATTACAACTGATTATAATTAAGTATTGTACCATGTACTGACACGCCTTGCTAATATCGTGCATTTTATTTATTATACCAAGTCGGTGTCCATGATCTAGTCTTTAATCTTGTAATTTTCCAATAGCCTAGGTATTATTCCAGCTGAATGAGTCAAGAGTTTTTAAAATCATGTTGGAAAAGTAAAGGTTTAGGATATTTGTGGCAATCTGTCTTTGCCTATCCTATAGCCATAACAGGCTCGAGGTCAGGCACGCGATTTTTGAAACTCATACTTTGAACTCAGCAGTTGAAAATGTCAATATTACTATGGAAATACGCATCTTTCTACTGCTGATTTTCAAAAATCATACTTCAGGAGTGCTATTTTTGAAAGTCGAATCAGCAGTAGAAAGATGCACAATATCCATAGTAATATTGACATTTTCAACTACTGAGCTCACCGAATGAGTGTCAAAAATCGCACTCCAGGGCCCCAATTGCTAATCATTTGACAGCCGTTTGACAGATCGCTCAGACGTTTCAGCTGTCAATCATAAAATAAATAAGTAAGTCAAGTTTAGTCTAAACACAGTTCAATAGTAACTGGATTTTAATCTGATTAGAACTGAAATCGAATAAGCATTGAACATCGATGTTGTAAATTAATTATTCAGTAGCATTATTCCAAGTAAAGTCAATCACATAATAAAATAAGAAAAGTTTAGCCAAAACACAGTTCAATAGTAACTGGATTTCAATCTAATCAGAACCGAAATCGAATAAGCAATGAACATGGATGTTTTAAATTAATTATTCAGTAGCATTATTCCAAGTATCTCACCTGGAAATCACTCTTAATATAATCTTTTAACTGCCGGAATGTAATAGATTTACGCGACGAAACAACTCTTCTTCTTCTTATCGTGTGGGCAGAGCCCTGATGTCAGAGTTTTTTCAGACCACCTTATCGCCTCGGACGTGGTTTTTATGTAACGACTACTACCACCAGAGATAGTAGCCGGGACCAACGGCTTAACATGCCATCTGAAGCACAGAATCATACCTATTTCTTTTCAGACAATCAGGTGATTAAGCCTGGGAAAAACGCACAGGGAGTCGCGTGGCTAGAGGTCTCTCGAGTAGACGTCTTTCGTTTGGCTCGCGATTTAGGTAGCCGCGCGGCTCCGCCATTTTATGGCGGTTTCGGGTGTGTGTTTTTGTATAAAAACAGGGCTTGGAGATCGCCATATCAATTACCGTACAATGAACGTTAACTTGAATTATAATAATATCTTCAACACTTGATACTGGCGAAATCTTTAAGGAAACGCCATTTAATAAAAATAGAAAAACGCACAAAGTTAGATATCACTAGGTGTCCCCCGTGGGAATCGAACCCACAACCTCCGTGTCGAGAGCCCAATGCTCTTAACCATTAGACCACGGAGGCTTACTAGCGTGGAGCGGGGAATAGAAAATGTTCTATTATGCCAGTAATTGCGACAGTCCATGGGATTAGGGGGAAAATTTTGGAGTATCCTGGAGTCCGAACAACAATGTTGGGTTACAGTTTATTTTGAACTCAATGAACTAACATTATAAACTATCATTTGTCTTCCGAATGAGTATTTTACTTATTTGAGAAAATCCTAGAAAGGGTTCATCCTAAAAGATGTCTGTAGACATGAATCGGTCCAAATTATACCCGTCTTCCTTCGGAATCGTACAAGCAAATCGTGTATCTTCCTCATCAATGTCGGGTTTTCTTTCATATAATGCTAAACGAGCTAAGCTAAATACAGCAAATTTTCAAGTTTCAAAGTTTCTACATAATATGAAATAACTATACCTCCTACAGTAAACGTAACTCCGGGTCGACCACTCACTGCGCCGGCGCCGGTCGCCGTCAGACCTTGGCGTTTGCTTCCTATACCTCTTTGTTCACAATCAGATCTTTTCATGTAATCAGATATTTCTGAATTGAATTGTTATTTCTGTAACTAGAGCCAATAATTCTTTGATGAGTCTGCCGATAAACCTAAACGTTTATCGGCAGACTGTGCCCTTTTGAAAGCATTAAAACACTTTTTGAATGGGTTGGAACCTTTAAAAAGTCGCGTCATCTTGACAGTATCTACAATCAAAATGTAGTCTTATCGAATAGTTCAGCTTGCATCCTTGCTCTATCCAATACTAATGTCTAGAATGCATCTTAGCACCTGTATGCATTTTGTATATGCATCTACATCTTCACCGTTGCTTGCCCGTTTGGGACCTCTCCGGTAACCCTCAGTCCTCCACCGCGCTCCGATGGCGCGCGACGTTTCACGTTTCGAACGTACCGGCTGCCATTTTTAAAAACAAAACATTTTTTTTTTCGTACCGCATTCGGATATCTTAGGGTATCACCTCAAACGTAAAACAAATTGTTATAGTAATTTATAAAGTTATTTGAACTCTAATTTGTGACTTTGTGAAAGTGAAGTGCAGCTAATTTTGTGGAAACTTGTTTTTAGGATTTATAACTTAAAGTTAAGTAGGTAAGTTTTGAAAGGCATCTTAAGAATCACAATCTTAACATAACTAATCTGTTTTTTGAAAGATGTATCAAACAAATAACTTAGGCATACTGAGCGATTTAAAACTGCTATTTCTTCTTCAACTGCAGTCAGGATATTAGAATTGGACTCCTGGACTTCCTTGCTTATACATAAATTAACAATTTTTTAATGCTATACCTACCTAAATATTAATCAAATCTCAGGCAGGGACGTATAAAAACTGGTTTAAACAATGTAAACCGACGTCAAAACTAAAAAAGTACAAAATAATATTGCAGTCGGTGACTTTTACGTTCGCATCTATATAAATATTAATTTATTTTATCACAGTCGGTGCCAAGCCGGTACGATTCGCAACTGGGCTTGAACTAATTTTTTGGATTGTTTTGACACAGACTCCAATAAAACAAATTAATATTCTTATACAGGGTGAAATTGATATCATTAGAATCCTTTTAAACTAAGAGTACCCATCAAACTGAACAACTTTTACTATCGGAGCAAACCGATCGGAGCAACAGAAAAATCTGCTGTTGCATACAATTGAGTCGAGTAGGCATTGCAGTTTAGTATGGAACAGCTGATTTGTTTTTTGCTCCGATTTGTTTGCTCCCATAGTAAAATTTGTTCAGTTTGGTAGACTCTTAGTTTAAAAGGATGCCAGTGATATCAATTTCACCCTGTAGATAACGTAAAAGTCATCGACTGCAATATTATTTTGTACTTTTTTAGTTTTGAAATCACAAGGTCACAAACATACAAAAAAAACATACGGGTCGAATTGAGAACCTCCTCCTTTTTTTTGTTGAAGTCGGTTAAAAACTCGAATCAGCTGCCGAATTTGACAGCTGTACTTCATTCGATACTCCATTTGTTCTTTAAGTACAAACAAAAATTAAAAGACATTGTAACCTACCTATCTACCCCGTAAGTTCAAATGAGTAATTAAATGACGAATAGGTATAGATTTCAATGGAACATCATTATTCATTACGATCTCCGATGTTTACTTTACTGTCAATTATCCCAAGAAGACGTGTTTACAACAATGTTGAAACAGTACAATGAAAACAAAATAGTATCCACAATACAATACCAAAGTGATTCAGTTACAACAACGCATGCAAATCGAGGCCTTTCTGCAAAACACAAGTTATGTACAAATTCGCAGGACATCATGCATTGCTTCTTTGCTATGGCTTTCGAGAATTACAGGTCTTGATAGCCTAGCATTGTGTCTATTCTATTCCTTTTCAATGACGACTGAATGCTTCAAAAGGGGTCAGTCTACATTTTCGTCATAATACACATGCTATTTGCAAATAGCCAAGTCGAAATTGCGGCATTGCAAATGATGCTATATTTTCTAGTTGACAACGCTATTGATGTGATATGGTTATCATGCATGCCGCACTTCCAAACCATAGTTCATAACATAAACTTAATATAAAGTCATAATATATGTAATAATAATAAGTTTTAGTCATTATTTACCATTATAATGTTAGTCAAAAGGGATTCGTGTATTTAAGTAATAACTTCCTTTTGACTAACCTTTTCTGAAACGAACGTAGTTTATAGGTAATTTCTAGCCTCCAGTATTCAAAAAAATTTTTTTGTTTTTGAGTAGGTCCCTTTATCATCAGCCCCCGTAGCATATTGCGCGCGATAGGGCTATATCATGCCTTCTATCACGTTCGTTCGCACGTAAATAGAAAGAGAGCTTAAGCGCTATAGCGGTATATCACGCTGCCATACTACGGCCGCAGATGTCATGTATTACGATCTAAAAGAGCGACTCCTGCGCTGAAGTATGACCGCGTGATATCGCGGCTTCGCTTTCTCTCTATTTGCACTCGAACGTACGAAGGTAAATGTCGCGATATAGCATTATCACGCGCATCTTGCTACGGCCTCTGTTGTAAATTAAGTTTCCTTGACATTTACAAAGGTGCATCGGCGTTTCCTCTACATCACGACAAAATCTGCAAGTGGTACTTTCTATGCATCTGTATCCCATAAAACGGACATTGCATCGTAACTTTAGTTTAGAGTTAACACTAGTGTCAACTAACAACTTAAATGTGACGTTTTAAAATTACAAATACGTAAGGTAATTAAAGGAGAGATTATTTAATGGATTTCAATGCGTAATAGCTTTAACAAACGTAATCCTACACGAGTACTAAGTAGTACTTTCAACAATTAAAATCATACATAACCGATAAATGTGGTAAAGTCAACAATAAAAAGATTAAATGCAGCCACTCCGTTATGAGTATAAGTGACTTTAGTGAATGTTTCAATTTAATTAATCGGATTTGGCACCAAATTGGACACAAATTGGTTTTTATTGTAACTGTACAGAGTAAGTAGGTATAATAGGTATCCCAGTATGTATCATGACATGATTGAAACAATAGAATTACCTATTGTTTTTGAACAGATCCTTGAAAAAAGCATAGTTAATCTTACAAGTAAAGAATGGGACAAAACCATAGAGATCTAGAGAGATGCCAACCAACGCGCTGAGTACGAAACCTAGTGTCGCATTACCACCAGTACCACGCGATAGAAAGTATTTTGTTAGCTTGAATGTGCTCATTATCCATTGCGGTATCGGAACTTAATAATCTTTAGTACTACGCAAGCATTGTAAACTATTTGAACATAATATCTCGACTGGCTTTCAGCCTCATAGTATATTGAATCCTTACTGTCGCGAGAAATGTGTTCCGTTTTTGCGCATATTGCTGCAACACTGGCCCCACCCCCTTTTCACATCTCCCTTTAGTTTTTGTGATCTGTGGACAAAACACTCAAAAATTTATTGATTTGTTTTGAAAAACTTGGAACTGTGAACTTATTAACATACCACCTACATTAGGTTAACAACAAAAAGGCGACAAACTGTCCTAGATTATTAATTATTATTTATTATTGAATTAGATAATAACGACGTAATCTTTGACCCAGTTATGTAATATAAACATAAATAAGAAACTATAAATTATCCTCGTAACAGTTTCAGAAATTAGGAAGACAGTAATCCAAATGTTTTATTGATGTTAAAATTTAAACCAATAATCAGGGTCAAATGAATTAATATTCACAGGTGGTATTAAAAATCGCACTCCTGGAGTACGTTGAACACAGCAGTTGAAAATATATGGAGATACGCATCTTTCTACAGCTGATTTGACTTTCAAAAATCGCACTCCTGAAGTATGATTTTTGAAAGTCAAATCAGCAGTAGAAAAATGCATATCTCCATAGTAATTTTAACATTTTCAACTGCTGAGCTCAGCGAATGAGATTCAAAAATCGCACTCCTGATCATTAAATAAAAAAATATCAATTAGTCTAAATGACTCCGTGACGCATCATCTTGGTGAAGACATGACATGACATTAACATGCCCATGAAAGTGACCGTTATATTTACATAAATAATTTACTTGAAGAGGGAACTGATGGTATTAAAGAGGTTTAAGTTCTGTATTCATTTCATTTGCCAGTTTTTACAGTCAATAACTTTTAGCGTGTCATTGATTGGAGACAAAAAATTTCTAAAGAGAAAAATTTTAATGATATTCTTCAACCGTCTTCCACTATGTTATGTGGGTACAGTACGACCAGGAAAATAATTCCGCTCGTCAATCTTCGTTTGCGCAGAGCAGTGCAAAATCGGGTATTCTCTATCTCGCTCCAACTCGAATAGCAGACTATGGATGCTTCTGAAGCGAATAGGGCGCGAAAGCAATAAGCCAATAGCGGCAAGGTGTCATATCCTGACTGGTCAATATAATTTCGCGCGCTTTTAAAATTTGTCAACTGCGCAGGTAAATCGGTGAGACTTATAAACCTGGTACTACTGTACCTATTGAAGAAACTTGAAAAAATTTACCATTTCTTAAAAAAATGCGTCGAAACAAAATAACAGTTCATTTAAGTCTAAAATTCAACAAAATACAAAGTTTAAATTTTTATGTTAAATGTCCTGAAAATCATTATTCCAAAATCGATATCCGAAAATCTATTATGTTTTATCAGTCCTTAACCTCTCGAAAAAATAGTTCCTACCTACTTGTAGTCTTTTACAATTTAAAATCCGAGTATCTACTTATTTCACCGAGGATGTAAGGCCAAAAGTGTGACCCCAACAAGTCCACAACGCAGTATATAATTGGAGGAGCCCAACTGCACAATTTAAATGATTACATTGATGAGGCAGAGCTATCCATTGCAATAGTAATGCGGCCGCATTACGTTATGTTGCGGTCTAGCGGAGTTGTAAGGTAGAGTATACATTATCTGATTACTGACAATGCAAAGATGTGCAAAAACGCCACATGAAGCTTTGCGAGATTAATCCGAATTGTTGGAAGGAGCTTGCAAAAGATCGACCGGGGTGGAGGCACACTGTCCAGAATAAAGTGTTTAACTTTGAGGCTAAACGAAGGGCTGGTCTTGATGCCAAGCGCGATGCTGAACTTAAAACCAAACCACTCGCGGCCAGCGGAAAATTGATGTGTAGCCTATCTTGACTTTGAAGGTGCGTCACACAGTTAAAGTCAAGATAGGCTACATCAGCCACCTGAGAGCACATCAACGAAGTTCTCAAAGTCAACAGCCATAATCAGTCTGCTGTCATCGAACACGGCCACGAAGCATTATCATTTGTAATAGCACCAGCCCAGATAGGTGAAATAAGAGGCGAACAATTGGGAATACACAATCTCTTCAGGCATTGTCAACATATTCTTATGCCTAACGTGTAGCTACTGGTTTCAGTCAGTATACATCCGACCGAGGGTACGTACCCTTCTTAGGCCGAGATAAGTCTAGTAATGAGGAGAGGAAAATGTATGGATTTTGACATTTTGTATGTCTCCAAAAACACAAATTTTATAATAATAGTGTTAAAAAGCTATTTGGTGCAGAATGATTTGGACATTTGTGGTGGAGACTGATGGTTGAATCCTAATCCAAGTTCAATGATAATCTTTCAGTTCTAATCACAATGCACCCTTCACCCTTGCCGCCTTTTGGACCCCTTCTTGTTCATATTGTTGTGGATTTTTATTTTTATTTTGATGTGCAAATAAAGAATATTTATCTTATCTTATCTTATCTTATCTTATCTTATCTTATCTTATCTTATCTTATCTTATCTTATCTTATCTTATCTTATCTTATCTTATCTTATCTTATCTTATCTTATCTTATCTTATCTTATCTTATCTTATCTTATCTTATCTTATCTTATCTTATCTTATCTTATCTTATCTTATCTTATCTTATCTTATCTTATTGCAATCCAATTACTATCCATCTGTGCTGAATTGCGCTGAACTGTCAAATGAATAGCGCAATACGCATGTGGTCCAATTATGGTTCAGTTGAGATTTAATTAGCACGATTGCTCTCCTGTTTACCAGATCCTGCAGTACACCAGGTCACCACCCACAGACAGTCAAGTTGTACAATGCGCAACAGAAAGTAACAGGTTTCCCGTTCCATTCGATTCAGAAGGGTAAGGATGAGTAAATACTCAACTGAGCATACACTACACACATACATACATACACTACACTGAGCAATCGTGCTAATTAAATCTCAACTGAACCATAATTGGACCACATGCGTATTGCGCTATTCATTTGACAGTTCAGCGCAATTCAGCACAGTTGAATAGTAATTGGATTGCAATAAGATAAGATAAGATAAATATTCTATATTTGCACATCAAAATAAAAATAAAAAAACCACAACAATATGAACAAGAAGGGGTACAAAAGGCGGCAAGGGTGAAGGGTGCATTGTGATTAGAATTGAATGATTATGATTGAACTTGGATTAGGATTCAACCACCAGTCTCCACCACAAACTTTTTAACACTATTATTATAAAATTTGTGTTTTTGGAGACATACAAAATGTCAAAATCCATACATTTTCCTCTCCTCATTACTAGACTTATCTCGGCCTAAGAAGGATACGTGTCGGATGTATACTGACTGAAACCAGTAGCTACACGTTAGGCATAAGAATATGTTGACAATGCCTGAAGAGATTGTGTATTCCCAATTGTTCGCCTCTTATTTCACCTATCTGGGCTGGTGCTATTACAAATGATGATGCTTCGTGGCAGACCAGCCCTTCGTTTAGCCTCAAAGTTAAACACTTTATTCTGGACAGTGTGCCTCCACCCCGGTCGATCTTTTGCAAGCTCCTTCCAACAATTCGGATTAATCTCGCAAAGCTTCATGTGGCGTTTTTGCACATCTTTGCATTGTGTTAGTCACAGTCGAAATCTGCTATGAGTTAATCGCGACGATAATATTATGACAATAATTGACATCTTAGCGTTAAAAGATAACGGTCAGGCCCGAGTCCGCTATCTAATGAAGTAGTACTGGTTTTATAGGAAACGGCCGCCGACTGACCTCCGTAACCTGCAGAGAGGAAACCAAATAACATAAATGATGATATCCATCGACAATATCATTTTTAATACATTATATACACATTTATTTTATGCTAGCTAGATATTAGAAAACAGATTGTGTACCAGGTAACACATTCATGAGGGTTAAGATGAGAGAGGGCATAAACAGGGTAAAATTGATATCATTAACATCCTTTTAAACTATGAGTCTACCCATCAAACTTTTAGTGTGCATAGAAAAAGTTTCCCATGGAAGCAAACAGGAGCCCGATTGCGCTAAGTCAAAACATCGAAGTTCTATTTTTATCCAATTTCAGTTCTAATCACATTGCAATCCAATTACTATTCAACTGTGCTGAATTCCGCATCGCGCTAAACTCTATGTAACTGATAGCAAACACCGTCTGAGCGATTTGTCAAAACGGCTCTAGTGGCTGTCAAGAGCAGTACCGCGATTAACGCAATACCAAATGTGTCAAAAGTTATGGTTCGTACGTAGTCCAATAACAGTTCAATCACCGAATATTTACCGCGATTGAAGCCCAGATCGGAGCAAAAAAAAAATCAGCTTTTCCTTACTAAACTGCAATGGCTAAAAGTTGTTCAGTTTGTTGGGCAGAGTCTTAGTTTTTAAAGGAAGCTTATGATAACAATTTCACCCTGAATAATTGTTTAGTTTATTAAACACATTGGGACGACGAGCATGCATGAAAGGACTTATGAATGTGGAGGAAGCTAGAGAGGTATGTCAGGATCGTAGCAGGTGGCGATCCGTTGTCTCTGCCTACCCCAGTGGGAGACAGGCGTGAGAATATGTATGTATGTAAGTATGTAACACATTTGGGCACTACCCTAATCTATAGCTTTAAGGAAACTTTAGTTACCTATGAGTTTTAGATTTCAGACCTTTATAGGTCTATACCAGCTACATTTTATGACGCTATCAGGCTCGCCGAATTCCTAGCCAGCAAACTATAGAAACATCATCTTAAAACCAATAACACGAAATGAAGAGGGCACTAATACATTTGAGAGATGATTGTTGGAAAGATATAGGGTTAAAATTTCGGAATATTTGCTCCTACTTCAAACATATCAGCTACATACATACATGCGGAATCGTGTAACGGATTTTGAATGGGTTTGATGCTTCCGCTATTCCGAATGGAATCCTGGAGGGGAAACCTAATTCCGAATCAGATATCCATTACGGAATTCCGGATGTGCGAGATGTGAGAGGCCTTAAACTCCGCCTCCTAGTATGAATTTGATTAAATTAAAATAGCAAGATGGCGCATGGACCGCATAAATTGAGCCCCCGTCGCCTAATTTACTGTCTCAATCCGGGTGGCATTGCGTGATTGGGATATTTTTTTTTCACTCGTAAGTACATAAAAGCAAATCCATTTTTGGAGTGCATAATGCAAGAACGTCACCTATCTTCCGCTATTCTAATTTAATCAAATATTTGTTTGTTTAAAAAGATGTAGAGTTTCTAGCCGCATCACACATGCCGACGCGGTGGTAGGATTACAAACTACATTGACTTCAGAAAGTTGTACATAGGAAACTATATTGAATAAATGATCTGATTGATTAATTGACTCTTGATTCATTTAAGTTCTTCAATATAAAGTAGATATATAATATCTACTCTAGGCCTAACGTTCAATTGGACGCATGTGGGTCATCTCGAGACGGACGGATAGCAACGGGACTTCGCTAACCAGTTCTAATCATTACCCGACGTTAGCTAACGCGGATTACTCTGGCTTTGTTACAATATCTATATCATTTATTTTTATTAATTTTAATGGCATTTTGCTGCCAATTGACTGCATTTCTGCCAGTGTCGAGTGAGGAGATAAAATGATGGAGCCACGTGGCGAGCAAGAAAGAACCCGATACACGACTGCCTTGCAACACAACTCCCAGTATCTGATGAAATATGTAGCTATGTGAAGAGCGTGAAATACATTTGAAAAACAATATGTTTTCAGGGGAAAAGTACATACTCGTTACAATTTTTTCAGCAGGTGGTTTCCGTGGACACTACTTTTCATTTACAGGGAAAGAGTGGCAGATATGTCTCGGGGCGAAGTTTACCGAAACGGAACAGAAATCAAGGCAAAGGCCAGCAACGAGGCTTACCTATTTAAAATAACCAGGGAGTTTAGGACATTACGGGCCTACATATAATAAATATGGTCGTGTACATAATCTACCCGTAGCAGTAAACCATAGGTTAAACGCTGCCTGTAATAATTGTCAAGTAGCTGTAGAAAGTCGTGACGGCATACTAGCCTCCTTCCGTGTTTACTCGGCAACAGCAACTATGTAACAGAACCAGAAAAAAATATATTATAAACAAATACTGTCTATATTGTAAAAAATTACAGAACGGAATCTTATAGTAATAATTACAATCAAAAATGTTTTGCTCCAGAAATCCCTATAAGGTTATGGACAAACAAGTTACCTATTGTATCGAATACCTAGTAAAAAAAATTGTTACAGACCTTGATCCTTTCAGCAGACCTCTACCAAACTATTTTAGTAGGTATACCTATTTTTGACTGGCTTGTCCTTCATAATGTCACTGTGGTGGACACTGGACAGCAGCTGAATGCTGCGTCTATATCATTTTTAGCCCGCCAAAACAAACGTCTGTAGAACTAACAGAATCTAAATTTTTCCGGGCCATTCTGATTTAAAATTGGGCCATTCAAACATGATTTTAATTACCATGACTTACCACGGTCACGTGAAGCTAAACAATAAAAACGGACGTATCAAATTAAGTACAAATGAGACCAAGTGTAAGGTTAATATTGTACTAAGTAAACGCGGTGTTACGTACTGGGGCAGGCTGATTCAGTGTTTATGGGGTGTAGACCATCTCTGTGATATGGATGAACTAGGTCTGCCTGCATAACTTCAGTCGGTTTAGGAGTTACAGACGTTTGAAGGTCAGTAAAAAATTAACGATCAGCTGCAAGACTGATCGTATGATATTATTGTAGTGTGCACTGTAGCTATGTGAACAGTATAAAAAGTGAGATGAAATACAGCCGTTCAAAGGTCGGGCCTTTGAACGGCTGTATCTCCTAAACCGACTGATGAACCATGTCAGTTTTAGCACTGCTCACATAGCTACAGTGCATACTACAATAATATGATACGATCAGCCTTGCAGTTGGTCGTTAATTTTTTACTGACCTTTAAACATCAGTAACTTCTAAACCAACTGGAGTTATGCAGGCAGACCTGGTCCATCCCCATCACAGAGATGCTCTACACCTCATAAACACTGAATCAGCCTTGCAGCTGATGGTTGCAAAAAGTATACTTATCTCTTAGTCTACTACCTGCGTGTCATCCGGCGACCTCAGCCCACGCGAGTCTAAAAAACCCACGGATTTTGAATCAAAGGTTTAGATAAAAGAATTGGTTATAAAAGACTTTACAGGGTTAGCGGTATGTCTTCCTGGGTCTTTGAAACCATTGTGTGGACTAATAGGCATAGAATTCATACATAATATCTAATACTTTGTACAGAAGAATTGCAGAGTGCAAAGATACTTAAATAAATAATAACTACTCTTCCTGTGCGGCAGTAAAGTGCATTCCGACTTGCAACTATGCAACGAATCTAGGTATAATTTAAAACTAATTCACAGTAACAACCTAACGTAAAGCACCGAATCAACTCAGAGTGGATGATGTGGCGACATCAGGTTACGGGAACGATATGCGACTCCTGAATCCCTCTCAAGTTGAAGGAGAAAATATATTAGACTATAATAAGACCTGTCGTCATGTACGGATCAGAGTGTTGTGGGCCACAAAAGGGACGGATGAGAAAGGACTGCATGCAGCTGAGATGAGATGGATGTGTGATGTAACTGTAATGGACGGGATGAGGAATGAGTATATTTTAGAGGAAGTTTGAAAATAGCACCTGTGACGGAACAATTTCAGGGTTATAGATTATTGTTGTATGGGCATTTGATGCGGAGAGACGAATGTCATGTTACGAGACGAGAGTTAAGTATGATTGTGGATGACTTATTATGTCAACAACCAACTGGAAGTCAATAAGTTAGGTAAGGTATTAAATGGAATGGAATTTAATGGAAAAGCACCGAATGGAATCAGCCTTGTAAAACTAGCCCTGCAAAAGGCAGGTGTCAAAACAATGAAATCTCAAATCAAATGTTATCAAGATAACGGGGACATTGATGTAATCTTACAGAGAAATACGTGACGTATTTCGTAAGATAAATATCTAGCAAGAAATTGATAAACTTTGGCACACATCGAAATGGAGACGTGGGAAATAATCCAAAAAATGTACATCAAATAGGATAGCATAACGGAATGCTATTTATATTATGTAGATCATTTTATTAACATAAATATATAAAAACTGTTTTTTCTCGTCACAGAGAAATTACAATGAAATTCTCAACAATATTAATTAGTGGTACTGCGGAGAGACGAGTGTCATGTTACGAAACGAGTGTTAAGAATGAATGTGGATGGCTGTAGTAGGAGAGGGAGGCTGAAGAAAAGATGGATGGATTGTGTGAAGGATGATGATAAGAGAGATGAATGGAAGAGGATGGCATATTGCGCCGACCCCAAATAATGGGACAGGGGCAAGACAATGATGATGATGATGATTAATTAGTGGTACTTTATACTTTGTGAGAGACTGATGCGACAGCTGTGTTAGATAGGTACAACCAGGAAGATTGACCTGTTTCAAAACACTCCAGATTCTCACCACTCAAGACCAGTGCTGGCTGCATATTAGTGTAAATTTGTATAGTACCTATAGCTGCTAAGCGGAAAAGAAGATATTTTCAAAGTGGTTTCAGAAACTGGACAACCATCCACTTGGCACTTTCACATGTAGCAATGTTCACGTTAGAATTTAATTATTTTTTGAGAAAGTCACTTCATCCATCACAGCCCTTGATAAGTCCGACTTCGGACATAGGCCTTTTCCATATTTCTCCATGAAGTTCTGAAAGTGACTTACTACTTATTTATTTAAATATATTAAACTTATTCCTTCCAAAGACATCGTTTTTGTAGGTGCTTACTTAGTTTTTTTTTTGTGCACAAAAGAATTAATCACTTATTAAGCTTAGATCAAAGTAAAATTAATGGATAGGCCCAAAGCGCTTTCAATTGAAGCACGCAACTAGCACACTTGGTCTGTCATCTCGGTACATATTTGAAGTAAAACTGTCAATTATTTTGCCTTATTTTTCTGGTTTGAAATATTTTACTTTGAGCTAAGTTATTAAGCACATGTATGATGTTTTCATCCTGTCAGTCGGTCTGTTCTTTTTCCGTTCCTTTTTTTAATATAATTTCTATAAAGGTTCGTATTTGTGTTCTGTTTCCTTGTTATTTTCTTCTTGAAATTTTTATCTAAATGTTCATCCATGATTATAACTGTAGTGATAAGAAGTCCATGAGAGAAGCAACGTTCTCATCAAATTCAATGTCTCAAGAAAATTAGAGAACGATGCTGACAATGTGGCGAATATTTTTTAGTATAAAAAAATATTTTAATGAATCTAGTAGATGCAACCTTGGTAATTTATGTGTGACAATGACAAATACTTCACCGCTATCTAAAGTAATTAAATTTTTACATTTAGCGTGCGAACTTACTTCCGTACTTTGTCCATCGGTAGATTAAATCTTGACAAGCGAAACAGGAAGGTGATCGTCTAATTGAAAAGCCGATTATTATAAAATTATTATTAAAAGTTATTGTCAATAAGTAATACAAAAAATTGTCTAAGATAGAGTTAAACTGATTATAGACGCTCGTTGCGTGGCTCACGTTGGTTCGGTTACAAAACGATAAAAAAGAAAAAATTTAAAGAAACAAGTAACAATAAAATTGTGTGAGAATTTTATATCGATGTCCTTCTTCAGGATGCATAAGCTATCAAATTTCATCAAGATTGGTTCAGCCTGTTTAGCCGTGAAAAGACGTCAAATATACAGATAGGAACACGAAGTAGCAAGTAGCCAAGTCAGAGGCCTTTTGGAAATACTTCACCATCACCACGTTTGTACTTTCCTTCACCAAAACCCAGTTTGCTACATCGGTGTAGGTATACCTCAAGATGTTACAAAAATACAAATATAAACATTTAAGGGTGTGGTTTAGTTAGACCATCAAACTGAACAACTTTCACGATTGGACCAATGTCGAAATCGCGAAAAAAAAACTTGATGTTCTATACTAAACTACAAATCTGGGACTTTTTTTTTTGCGATTTTGATGTCGGTCCAATAGTAAAAGTTGTTCAGTTTGATGGTCTAAACAAGGTCTTAAAAGATTTAAATGTTTATTTTTACTTTTGTAACTCCTTGTATACCTAGTCCCATAGAATCTACATGCTGTCGCGTATTCTATAACATATACCGCGACAATAACAAAGAATGGCACACACAACACACATCTCACAGTTTCTAATCTTATCTCACATGCGTATTGTCGAGTCAAGAACAGCATCTTATTTAATGTGAAAGCATATTTATTTATAGGTACCTAAGTATTATTTTGTAGTATTCTTACTAATCTAATTGACTGTTCTAATTTTAATTGATAACATAGAGAAGTGAGACCTCTATTATTGCTTTTTGAAATGGTAAGATTTTTCGCAAGGTGATGATTTCAGGTGAACTGAGATATAGATAATATTGAGATATAGACTATAGATGATATGTAGGTATGCTTGTTGATGATATTTGTTATGATATGAGCTGAGTTCTAGGTAGGTATGAGGTAGAGGTAGGTGTTTCTCCTCGGCGTTTGAACGCCGTCATTGTCCTCACCAAATATTTTCGCCTTGTTTATAAGAAAAGGTATATTTTAGCGCTGTTACAAGGGGCCAGCGGGCTTTATAACTGGGTTATAAAATTGTATACCTTTTCTTATAAACAAAGCTAAAATATTTGGGGAAGATAATGACGGCGTTCAAACGCTGAGGAGAAACACCCAGGTATATGAACTTCGAGATTTGATTAATTTTGATCGGTTGTTGGTGTGTCGTGTCTTGTGCTTTTGACCCAATGAAGTTAGTAGATCTAGAATATTTTGTGATTCATAAAGCACTAGATTGATTGTATAAGAAATAAATTTTTGTTTATTCATAAATATCTGCGAATGCTAAATGAAATATTACAACAGTACAGTGATGGGAAAAACATGAAAGTAATTTTTTCTTTTTGTGCCAATAAAGATTTTATTTATTGATATTCATCACTGTCATCATTGTAAACTATAGTTAGAAATTGTAGTTGACATTTATTCAATTTCAAACTTCAATAACATTGGGCTGCACCTAAAAAACAAACTATTATTTTCAAACGTCAGTAACCTACCTACAAACGACCTTCCACGCAAGAATGCACATGCCCATGGCTTCCATACAACCCATACATAGTCATACACAATAATACAAACTATTGGCCATTAGTTAGACAAACACTTAATTATTTTTTGATGAGACGTCTTGTCGCCTACTCACATACAATGCAGTTTTGGAAGGATTTCCATTTTAGTAGAATCGTAGGTTAACTTTGGTTTCGACATAATTAATATTGCTAAACATCCTCTGTGATGAAATCATCGTTGTTATTATTTGAGCTTATTTCAAGAGTTGTAGTAGAAGCACGAGTTTAAATAATGTATATCTATAATGATAATTTCTATAATAACATGAAACCCAAAGACCTGGAGTGCGATTTTTGAATCTCATACGTTGAACTCGGCAGTTGAAAATGTATGGAGATACGCATCTTACTACTACTGATGTGACTTCCAAAAATCGCACTCCTGGAGTATGATTTTTGAATGTAGCAGCACCAGAAAGATGCATATATCTCCATAGTAATATTGACATTTTTAACTGCTGCGTTCAATAAATGAGTTTCAAAAATCGCACTCCTAGACGGAATATTGAGTTTTGATACTCAATATTTTATTGCATTCCATAATGTACAAGAATGAACTCTGTAAGTGACAAGGTAAAAATTACATTGGCACAAAAAGTAAGTAAGTTATGGCCTGAACACAAAGTTATCGTATTTTGCTGTGGAATTTGATCCTCGTATCGTAAGAAGTTATATGTATCCTACCTACCGGAGACTAGACAGAAAAATCTTACTTGTGTACGATTATGCTCGTAGTTCTACGACCGCTGCTCGAAACGAGGATCAAGGTGCTGCATTTTGTTCCATTTTAATTATAAATGCTACAGGTGCTTATCTGAGAAACTTATTACATATATCAGTTTGAAATCTCTATTTATACCCCCTATACCACTAGCCCAAACTACTTACTTATCCATTAAAATAAATACAACTAAAAGATAATGAATGATAAACGGACACCACATTTATTTGATGAATGTGGAACAGAACAGGACAGGAAGGGCGAGATTAATTTAGTTATTTCTGGCTTAAAAGTTTCACCCCATGGCTGTGGCGTGGCGTGACTTCAAATTGGATAGGGTCCACTGGGGCTGCACGAAAGAATTGGTGATGATGCGTTTTTGTAGGATATTGTATGGGAGAAAAAGTGTGGAACGAAGTAAGATATAGATCATTTAGACACGGTTGACTGTAACTGGAATTTTGTATATTTTTTCTAACCCTTCTTAATATGCTGACAGAATACAAACCTAACTTGAATTTATTTGTTAGACGACCGAGGCTCTTCTGGGTCCTAGTACCTACAGTGTTTTCTGTTGTAGCTACAAACTATAGTCTATACTAGTCACTTGATCACTTCACCAGTCGCACTGAGCCTGTGTGGTAGGTATACTGAGAGGCATATTGCCTCTCATCCTTTTTGGTGAGAGACCAGCGCACAGCAGCGAGACTTATAATAGGCATGTTTGCAGGATGTGCAAAAACGCCAAATGAAATTTTAAGAGCTTGATCCGTGTTATTGGGAGGAGCTTGCGAGCATTGACCGTGGCCCTATATATTGAAAATTATTGATGCATCGCGTTTGAATTTGTCTAAACTGAGACCAAGTTCACTAAAAGACTGATCCTTCTTAATATGCTGACACTTTTTTAAGGGGATGTTCAGGCCGTCAAACTGAACAACTTTCTCTATGGCAACAACATCGAAATCGCGAAAAAAAATCAGCTCTTCTATACAAAACTGCAAACCTACTCGAGCCGAATGTATGGGACAACAGATTTTTTTTGGCGATTTTGATGTCGGTCCCATAGAGAAAGTTGTTCAGTTTGACGGTCTGATCATCCCCTTAAAAAAGTGTCAGCATATTAAGAAGGACCCTGTATAGCTAATCGCGATGCCAAGCGCGATTAACTTAAATGCAGACCACCGATGACGATGACGACCTGGTAAAACTATCTGAATAGGAAATTGACATGTAGCCAGTGCGGACGCACTTTTAAAGCCAAGAATCAAGATAGGCTACATCAGCCGTCTAAGAATACCAACGAAGCTCTATCAGCCATAATCAGTGGCTCTGGTCGAGCACGACCATGAAGCATCATCATTAGTCATTACCATCAATAGGCAGATGATAATGTTAAAATAACTAAAAAGACTAGTATGTAAGACGTTGCAACACTTGCAACTATGATCACAGAGGACCTAATACCTAGATACTACGTAACATAATGACAATGAAACAACTGATATTACAATTAATGTATTTATCTTAAAAGCGTAAGTTTACAATTTATCAGTATATTAACGGAACAAATAAACAATATAACTTAGGTACTTAAAATAAATATTTAAACTAATTTAATAAATAATTAAAATAAAATTAAAACTAACAATCTGAAAACCGTTTTATCAGTCAAAAAGCCCGCCCCGGGTCATACCGGATGCAAAGGTTCCCATGACGCTTCTCGCGTTTCCGCGTTGGATGGCGATGGACAACCTTTGCATCAAGTAGTACCCAGAGCGAGCGTCGTTCCCCCTCTCCTGGAGTCGACGACCAAGCTCTTTGACAAAACTCAAAGCTTCAGACCCCCAGCAGCCCGTGGTCTCAAAGGCCAGAGGCACGAAATAATATTGTGGTACCAAGTTGCAGTAAATGTCCCGCTTTTTGTCAGCCGCTACTTCGGCGGCGGCCCTTGCCGAGCGAACCGTGCGGCTGAGGTACGAGGCAGCGAGAGTGCTGACGCACGTGGCGTCCCATACCAGGCACTTTCCTCTCTGCCATGGCACCAGCGTTAGACCGTCAGGCCTTTTCCCATCCGCGCGACTGAGGCCTGGCGGTTCCAGCCTGCAGGGTATGTTGGCTGAAATCAGTGCTCTCCGAACGATGTCGTTGAGTGCGTGGTGACGTGGGAATCTCCCCGAGCATCGACGGCAGCTCAGCGCATGATGGCCGTTCGCTTCCACTGTGGACCCGCAGATGCATTGATGTGGTTGACAAACATCGCAGCCCAGGCGGAGAGCTACCGCCACACGCATTGAGTCGCCGTCGAGCAGGGTTCCCATGTGTGGTGAAGGCAGTGCATGTAACCACGCTCCCGATTCAGCCCTTGACACCGCCCTAAGTCTGGCCAAATTTGAACCAGTAGCTGCGTCTATCATTAGGTCAATCGCCGCTTTAGCTCCCACGTCGTCCCAGGCTCGCTGTACTCCTGGGGTTCTGGGTGCGGACGCGGTCGGAAAGAGAGCCGTCCACCTCGTCAATGCATCAGCAGCAAAAGGTATGCAAACCTCGTCTCCGTTGAGTGACAGAATTTTAGAGACGAGGCCGACAACCCCATGCGCCGATGCGAGAAAAGCCGGCAGGCTCAGATCCCGCACACGTCGTACACCCAAGCCCCCATGGCGTATGGGTAGAGATGCCTGGCTTCACTGGCCCCCACTAAGGGAAACATTTACTATTGTTTGAACCGCAGATTTCACTGTGCTGTCAAAGGCAGAGGTATCGCTAGGACACAACCAGGTAGGGGCCGTTCTCAGGAGGTAGGTGATCTTAGGCACCGCAAAGCACGTTTTCAGCAGAACCAGGGCAACATGAGCTGTAATATTGGAAAGGCGCTCCTGGGCAAGGAGTAGGAGACGATTTTTGATTTCAATAGCCCCTGGGATTGCCTCGGGGAAAATAGGCGAACCCAGAAGACTAAAAGTTCTCACGGATACTTCCTTAAGGCCAGGGAGCAAGGAACTGAACCTAGAAAATGAAGGCCAGGTTGTGGGTCCACAGGAGAAAAACTCACACTTCGACGTGTTCATCTCCAGCCCCACCTCCTTAAGTAGAGGTAGTAGTGTTAGCAGGTCTTGCTCAACATCCTCAGGCTTTCCTCCTATGGTACCGTACAATTAATTCCTTAATAATATGTTTACATAAAAGAAGAGTTTTAATACTTGAGGGAAACAATTAAGTATAGTATAGGTAGTAAGGTACTATAAATACAGGGTGAAATTGATATCATTAGCATCCTTTTAAACTAAGAGTCTACCCATCGAACTGAACAACTTTTACTTTGGGAGCAAACCGATCGGAGCAAAAAAAATAAGCTGTTGAATACGTTCGAGTAGCGAACTCGCGTGTTGAGATTGTAGTTTAGTATGGAACAGCAGATTTTTTATTTGCTCCAATCGGTTTGCTCCCATAGTAAAAGTTGTTCAGTTTGATGGGTAGACTCTTAGTTTAAAAAGATGCTAATGATATCAATTTCATCCTGTATATTCCAGCTTGTCACTATTAATCGCACGATTCAATAATACATTATACTAATCTATGATCGCATGCATCAATGCAACTGACTGTTATGTATGAAATGCTTGATCATTTTAATAAAAAAAAAAACAAAACAAATAATCACAAACTCTGCTCGAAAAACGCATAGGTACATGTATGATGCTGGGCTGGTAGCTAGCAAACCATTCCCTAATGGGTGCTAATGTAACATTACCAATAATAAAATACTATAATACCGCTGGTTATAACCATTATCTCACCTATTAATAACACTAAGTACCTAACAAGCACTTATTAGACCACTTCACATGAGCTTCCAAAAATAGCACTTCCAAAATCTAAATGTGGTAAACACTCGACCGTCAATTTTACCGTGAAAGAAAACAAACTTCGCTCTAAATTCTTAAAAAAACTAAAGGGGACTGGAGGAAGTTACTAATTAACTTCGCCCTTATAGGGATCAATGAAGCCGCAAAGGAATGTTGGGTATGGAAACACACGGATTTGTTTTTGGTGCGTTTAGCGGCGTGTTTACCAAGAGACGTCGTTGTAAGACAAATTAATGTCTGACGAAAAATCCGATTTATGAAAATCGCAGGAAATACACGTCCGAAGAAATCATACTTTTTTTACATGATCTTCCTCTTATTAGAGTACCTAGGCAATGTTTGGATTTGATAAATTATAAAAAAACAATCTTGAGCCACCCTACAATCGGAGCTTCGTTGTAGGCCGGGGAGGCAGCCGATAAGCGACTACCCAATAACAGACCTAAACCGCGACTCCGCGAATAATGATATACTTAGTAATATGTAGATGACACGATTGCACGATTGCATTGTTGATTGATTGCGATTGACGCAAAGTAACGCCTGATTCAATTAATTAATGATATACCTAGTTATAATATAAGTATTACTTATTCATTTAATACTTAATTTATTTATTTCGTAGAATATAAACTTTACTGTAGTGCTATGCTAATAAGGTGACAATAATGTTCATTGTAATTGTATGTCTGCGACTCAACCAAGTTATTGGAATTATAGTCATTCATTTATTATGTAAATATAGTGTGAATAATCGTTGCTTACATTTTATTTGAACAAACGTTGTTATTAAAAATATTTAATTTCAATAACAAAGTTCAATTAACCGTGGCAACTCAATTCATGTTGATTGAATGACAGGGCGAGACGAGACAGACTAATTTGATAAGCGTTTAGTATTGACAATACCCCCCGTATGTTTTTGTAGCGCTTGGTTTTTGTTTTCCTCGCTCGGTCAAAATAAACAAAAATTTACAACCTATAAAATGGTTTTAGTCTTTTAGTGAACTTGGTCTCAGTTTCTTGCACTTTAGACAAATTCAAGCGCAATGCTTCAATGATTTTTAACATATTAGGAAAACTCCCAATCTAGTCAATAATTGTCTTTATTCCTTACCTACCTGCACCACAGAATAGATAATATACCAGAAGCCGTAGCATGCTACACGTGATACGGATGTATCACGTCTTTTATCTCGTTCGAAGGTGTGACAGCGCTGTATCACGGTGGCATGCTACCCATGCAGCACTACAACGTCGTGACCACTAAATTACTCATTTGGCAACGATGTCCGCTCAGGGTCGTATCTGGTGCAGGGGATTTCATTAGCTATCCAGCGCGGGAACGCAGCTAGTGTGATGGGATCCTTTGTGCCGGGTACGATTTATGACGATGCCGTTTAGTGTAGATCTATTTATTATTTTGCTGACGAAACGTGTTGTGGATTTTTATTTGTATTCTCTTGTGACGAAGCCTGTTGTGGATTTTTGACTGTACGTTTTTGTGGACGAGGCATGTTGCTAATTTTATAATTAATTCTTATGTAATCGTTTTTAATTAAAGCAATAAATTTTATTACATACATAAATGTAAAAAATTATTCATTTTGCTTGCTTCAAAAGTTCCTGACTTTCCTTAAAAAAACGCTTTAAAAACTTACCTAGTAGCCAGTACAAAATTCCTAACACATCTTCTCATGATACTAAGGATGTAAATAATTTTAAGCTCTATTGCAATACCCAGAAGGGCAAGGGCCTTTTAACAAAAACAAGGAGTGCTGATCGGCCAAGCGTGATCTCCCACGGGCACCACGGGACCGTGAGTAAATGAAAGTTGAGATGTGGTCGTTTTTTGTCTTCAGACCAGTTTTATCAAAAAGGCTTCGGGCCTTCAGTTTCACTTTTGTTTAAAAATATTCCGCATTATGTTTCTTGAGCCTGTTTTTCTGTCATGAGAAAATAAAAATTCCTTTTTTGGATGTTACATACCGTGTGGAATCCGACTTCGAACAGCACCATCCCAGACGGGTGTCGTAAGATGCGATTAATCTCTTTAGGCATAGACAACATCCATCTTTTCTTCTTCTATACTCACAGGGTGTAAACTTAAATGCGTTACATACTTAACTTGCTTCAGTTCAGACCATCACATCATACTGAACAATCTTATTATGGGACCAACTTTTAAATCGCGTCAAAAATCAACTGTTTGGCAATTTTGGCCGAGTAGCTGCAGCTAGGTATTGACACTGTCTAAATTAAATTAATTTAATGAAATTTTAAACAGCAGACATTTTTCGCGATTTCAACGTTGGCCTCTTTTTCAAAGCTGCATGGCTAGCATGCCACCGTGATCCAGCGCTATCACACCTTCGCTCTCTTTCTAATTGTAAAATTAACGTGGAAGTACTTTTAAAATTTTTTTGGGGGCCAGGATTCCAGGATTGCATTTTGAGTATATTTGTCTGTTTTTTACAAGCATAATAACTTAAAAACTACTGAACCGATGATATACCTCACGTGGGATAAAGACTCGTATCTTTTCCTCGCGATGTTGTCTTCACCTTTTACTTTGATCTAAGTCTTCACCGAACCAAAAAGACTTGCCAGCATTAAATTACTAATAGCAGCCAAGCCTTGAACGCTCCACCGACCTGACGATTTACCAAACAATACATACCTACTACATCAATGGTACGTGAGAATATAAAGAAGCGATGGACTCTATTGTTTATGGTCACAAGCCCTTGGTATGTACCTAAACCTATTATATAACTTGTGCCCTTGATTCATACTTAGTTACCTACAACCTTGTTCAAGGGAATGTAGACAATTATAAACAATACTATCAGTCTATATTAGTCCTACTGCAAGCCTTGCTTTTATTGTACGAATAAGCATGAGTGGACGCACGGCGACACATCAAGTTATACAAAACTAACATAAGCTGACCGCGCGACGTTATATGTTACTCGACCCACGCGCGGCCAGCTTATGTTGGTTTTGTATAACTTAATGTGTCGCTGTGTGTACAAGAATTAACTTGAATGTAATGTGTACATGTAAATATTACAAGTTAGGTAGTTACTTACTTTTCATTGCTTCTAGAAAACTGAGAAAGGAAAACAAGGAAACTGTAATGGAACAGCTGATATCGCGATTTTAATGTTGGTCCAATTGAAAAAGTTGTTCAGTTTGATGATGTGAACCACCTTCTAAGATATACGTAATTACCGTAATTTAACTAACGCAAATTCTGAAAACTTAATATAGGTACCTACTTACTCGAAAAACCTTATTTTTCGATTTAGCATTGAAAATGGCCTCATAATTGTTTTTGTTTATTTTATACATAAGTACACAAAAAATATTATTTGTATAATTTTTTTGATTCATATAGTTTTTAATTAAATTAAAATAATAAAATTTTTGTATTTGCTACTTATATGCGTGAAGAATTTTTAATAAAAATTTAGTTAATAAAAATATTTCAAATTTAAACTATAGCAACTAAGCGTACGTTAATATGGATTATTTCGAATTTTCAGGACACATTTCATACTTTTGTACTCAGTCGAATCAAAACTCTACTAGTAGGTACCTAAAAAAATAACAGCCATGGATTACGCTTAATTTTTCACTACATTTACTTAAAAACCTTATTTCCCAACTTTTACTAATTAATTAATTAAACTTAACTTTCTAACAGTACGTACATTACATCCGGCAAATTAAACAAGATATTAAAACTTGCTAGAGAGAATAAACAGTAGTATTAGAGAAGGATAGTATTCTTACAAATTGTAAGTCACGTAAATTAAGCCAATTTCACACTTAATGTGTAGAGATAAAAAACCTATTAGGAGACTTTGTGTAATGTCCCGTAGGCAGTTCAACGCACGCGCACTAAGACCTGTCCAACCGGCAGTGAACTTGCTTCAATAGACTATAAAGCATAAGGCATTTCGTAAGACCTAATGTATTCGAAAAGTTATGGATTAAGATACAAGAAAAAGCGTTTTATCTTATAAGCTGTAGCGGGAATAAGCTAAAAGTTGAATTGATGATATTGCTAATAGAAACATTTAGCTTCCTTAAGATAATTTTATTCTGAACCATAAACCAAACTTGAACTGCTTTTGCATGGTTTTAGATTCTGCTCTTGTTAGACCCATAATTTTAAGCGCTGCCATCTCATATGACTAAAGTCAAAGGCAGAATCTAAATGATAGCTATGACATCTTAAAAACCTCTTAGTGTATTCTGGCACCAGATTAACAAGTCTTTTTTCAAATATCTTGACGGTACTATTTACATAACAGACATGTAAATGTGATCCGTCCGTGAAGTGAACCTGCCAATAAGCTTGTACTAACCTTGGCCAATGTGGAAAAATATGACTGGACTTAGATCTCAAGTTGGTCACTGTAACAATACTCTCCGAAGGTATTTATATACCAGCATAATAAATAACAACCGCGGGTGTATATAGCATTGAATCAATATACGTCACACCTCCTGAAATTAAACTAATCCACATTTCTGGCCGCCTTCACACGGCAGGACTTGCATGAAAAGCAGACCAGAGAGCTCTTTGATGTGGTTGCTTTGTAACCTATAAGATAATAACATTAAAACTTATACCATTCTATATTGTCTAAGCATTCAAAAGTGACAAGAAGAGCTACCTCAAGTCAATAAAACTGTGGACAAAAAACCGCTACTCGCTCATAACTTATACCGCATCAAAATTAGTCTCAAAGTCAGGAAGGATAGCATTTATTTAACGTAAGTTCCGGCTCCAAAACATGAGTTACATTCATAAATATGAAATGTTTCCTAATTATTATGTAAGTGTCTTGTTAATTGCAACTAAACACATTGTTATATTATAAACTTTAAACTATATTACATTCCTTAGTAGGTATTGGGTTATAGTAATATAGAATCGCCGGGTTTGCAGGTAGGTTACTTGGTTCTGTCTTATATAAGGTCTAACTAAATTAGGTGAAACTATTTTAAGGGAATGATCAGACCATCAAACTGAACAACTTTCTCTATGGGACCAATATTGAAATCGCGAAAAAAAAATCTGCTGTCCCATAAATTTAGGTTGAGTAGGTTTGTATGGAACAGCTGATTTTTTTTCGCGATTTCGATATTGGTCCCGTAGAGAAAGTTGTTCAGTTTGATGGTCTGATCATCCCCTTAAAATAGTTTCACCTAATTTTGTTAGACCTTATATACACCGTATCATATTCCTGAGGTTATGCATTAACTAGCCTGTTATTGAGATACATTAATTTTATCATATTTCAGTATGGGACAAACATTGAAATCGCGAAAAGGTCTTCGAAAAGGAATCTTTAAGGGTGTATTCAGACAATGAAACTAAACAACTTTGCCTAAGGAACATGAGTCGAAAAACGAAAAAAGTTTTGGACTTCTCATACAAAATCTATTCCGCACTTTTGTATGGTAGGTCTAAAACTAGGTAACTAAATGTTGTGTTTAGCGATTCCGAATCGTTATTTTTTATTTGTTTACACTTCTTATAATAATATTTTAAATACTATCCACTTTTCACATACATATTGAAAAACCCATGTTATGAGAAATTTTACTATATTTTCAAACAAACGGCACTATTATTCAAGCTCATACATATAACATCACAAACATTGCTCCAAACGTTTTTGATAACATTAGCTATAAGAGAAAAAACAGTCAGTTTTTACCTTTATTCCAATTGTAATCATCATCATCATCATATCAGCCGACAGACGTCCACTGCTGGACATAAGCCTCTCCCAAAATGGGGGGATTTGCCATAATCGCCACGCTTGGCAGGCGGGTTGGCGATCGCAGTTGGATTGAATGTGAGTACTCAGAGGATGCTGCTTCCCATCCTCCGGTAGATCCCTTAGTCCCTTAGACACCCACGGGAGGAAATGGGATTCTTAGCCGACACCACACGGCAATTGTAATAAAGTGTTTAAATAAATATTATAATATGCATTATACTCCTGGGAATGAGACACAACACAAAGAAATTCAATTGTTTTATTTTTAATTGCCATACAATACAACCATTGAAGAAAGAGTCTTACAGTAAAATTAGTTGCTCCCTATAATCCGTTTGACATAGGAAGATGCGTAGAACAAGACATTTTCGTACTTAGTTTCTTGACATCCGTTTCACATAATTATATAGATTAATAATTTAGTTGTAGAAAGATTTTTGACAACACGAAACGATATAACGTCAAATTTGCAATGGCAAAGGCCTGGTCATATCTGCCGAAGAACTGACAACCGATGGGGAGACAAAGTTCTAGAGTGGAGACCACGAACTGGCAGGCGTGGTGTGGGACGCCCTGCGGCCAAAGAATTCCCTTCGGCCAACGTCCCGTTCGCTGGGCCAACGACCTAAAAAAGCGGAGAGCTACTGGATGAGGAAGGCCGAGGATAGTTTTGAGGCGCGCCTTGGGAGAGGCATATGGTCAGCGATGATAAGCGATAGCGATGCCCCTAGCAATATACAGGATGAAATTGATATCGTTAGCATCCCTTTAAACTAAGAGTCTACCCATCAAACTGAACAACTTTTACTATGGGAGCAAACCGATCGGAGCAAATAAAAAATCAACTGTTCCATACTAAACTGCAATGTCGACGCGCGAGTTCGCGACTCAAATGTAAGCAACAGCATATTTTTTTTTTTACTCCTTTTTGGTTTGCTCCCATAGTAAAAGTTGTTTAGTTTGATGGGTTGACTCTTAGTTTAAATGGATGCTAATGATATCAATTTCACCCTGTATATAGCGATAATGGTGACGATGTTAAAACAAATAAATGGTCGTGAGTTTGAGTGTTTCAAACATACTATAGTGGCAATACTGTTCCTAATCTATTGTTTACTCAAGCATCTGTACTGTTATTCATCTAGATACGTAAGTCACGACTCAAGCTTCCATCTTTATCTTACCTATTTATCGAAAATTAAACCTTAAGTCTTTATTTGAAAAAGCTATTTAAATCGATCTTTCTTTAGTATAACGGTAACTAAACGGTACATTTTAATTTTGTATTAATTAATTTTTATTTGTATGTTTCAGGTAAGTGGAGTTTATGTCAAGTTACAGATTTCTAAGTATGTAAGTAGATTAAGACTTTCATTTCGAGTGTTTATAACGGAAAATGTTAGGAGCTATACTTATATTATTGTCAACCTTGATTGGAGAACTGTTAAATTATTTTATAACTTGGCGAACATTCATTTTAATTGAACGGATGGATTTTAACAGTTCTAATACAAGTATGTTATTAAAATGCTGTTACATATTTTTTTCAAACGTAGGTATGCTTTTACTGGTTTTAAAAGCCAAAAGCATACAGGACATACTGCAAGTAGGACATTGTATTTGCGATGAGGAATGAACATTTGAAATACCTATAAGTGTTTACTAGGACTATTGATTACTTTGCTATCTATATATGAAATTATAATGATTTTTCAACTGTGGAAATTCAAACCCAACTCTAGAAGAAATTCTAAGCATTTTTTGCACGCGAAGTTCACGTCGGGGTTATAAAGTTATAATTATGAACTTACTAGCTGTTGCCCGCGTCTTCGCCTGCTTTAACCTTTAAAAGTATTATCATATGTGTTAATCCAGAACATATTATATCCGTGTGCCAAATTTCATCCAAATCCGTTCAGCCGTTTATGCATGATTGAGACTGACAAACATCCAAACTTTGACATTTAATACTATTAGTGAGAAAAATTGCTAGATCTAGCAGATTTCGGACCCAATTCGACAATGTAAGTTTTTTGACTTCTTAAATCCTCTGTGAAACGGGAAATAATCTCCTCAAGCGCATCTTCTTCTTTCTTATCGTGTGGTCAGAGCCCTGGTGTCAGAGCAGCGCAAGCGCATAAGAATACATTATTGTAATCGTGTGGTTTTGGTTTAGAATGAATCACCCCTTCTCTTTTAGTGGATCTCGCGACTAAGGGATATAAGGCTTTGTGGGCGGATGATTGGAGAAAATGAAACATCCTTCTTAGTAAGTACATACCAAAGACACCAAAGACTAGTAGGATGCTTTCCTATGTAACATTTTCAATCAACATTTCCTGATTCTAGCTTCAAAAGTCAGACACAAAATTCATGTCAAGTACTTAGTCAAGAGCATGATTCGACAGCTAATTCAATCATTTCTAACTTCCGCTGAATCTACACAGGAAATTGTGTAACTATAAGAACAAGTTACAATATTTTTTGAAAAATAAATTGAAATAAAACAGAATTGTTGTTTTTGATAGATAGGTACTTAATTAATATACCAACAAACGTGTTCCAAGTTGGTGTATGTTGCATAACACAATAACGTAACTAATACTATCTCCTTTAAAAAAAAAACAATTTGAAAACACAATGTCATTCAAATAACATCGAAAGTACAGTCGGAAAGAAAAATTCAAAATTAATTACTCCAAGTCGGATAATTGATTTTGCAATTCAAATGAATTGAATTAGAATTCGCTTAGAGTACTCGAGGCGTAAATTACGTAACATGAATATTGAACGCTATTATGCTTTGATAGCGATGATGTAGAGAAAGTAGATTTGCTCTTAAAACCATGTTAATTTTTGGAACCATATCTCGTTATCACTATTATTTAAAAAAATTTATGTAACACAAATCCTAGCGCAGCTTCAAAAATTATCATATCAAGTGACAAAATCAATGATTAACGTCTTCTACAAATTTTATATTACAATTAAGTACGATGGAAGCTCTGTTAATAAATTTGTACCTAACGATACGCTTCTACTTTGACAGTTGACAAGCCAGATAAATTATAACGATTTCGTAAACGGAATTTCAAATCCATACGACATTGTAATTCCGTCCGGAATAATTCCGCATGTATGTGACGAGCCTTAGGGCCTTTAGCCCAGTCATTTTACTGAGTTTTGTTAGGCGGGGTAGGGAGTAATTACTAATTGGGCTTTTAAACTGTAACCGGTACCATTTAGTGACAAAAAGACTGTCTTAAAACATATTAAAAAAAATCGCTACGCAACATAGAAATCAAAGTTGTGGGTCCCAGAAGGCTTTTAAATTAATAATATTAATACCAATGCCCTCATTTGACTTAGATTTAACAATATAAATTATTTTTGAGCAATAAAATAGGTATTGAAATTAAAAAAATTAGGAATTTATTAGAAATTACGAACGTATTTTTCAAAACCTTCAAAATATGGTAAAGGTTAAATGATTTACCATCAGGATTTTTAGAACGAGATAATAGCTAAATTTTAAAATTGGAGCTGTTGCTGACGTGCTTTTTTTTAATTTTGGTACATTTTAAGGCTCGAAATGGCTCTTCAACATTATACCGAAAAAAAATATCAATTATTAATTAGTCCCGGCTCAAACCGTACAATGTCTGGGCTACTTACTACCCTGAAGTACACAGTAGGCTTCGTTCGCTCCGTTTCAACCGCAAAGGGGTTGAATTTTGAAAAAAGTCGACACAGTTTTTTTTATAATTTCTGGTTGAATTTTAAGAAAAGCTCTGAAGGTTTCTTTTTCATCTGTGTCGAGACGTTAAAGTATAACCACAAAGGCGTTGATTTTGGAGAAAACGTCTATACTGTTTCTTTATTTTTTCTGTTGAGGCGTATACCCAAGTATAAAACAAAGTTGAAAAAAGTCATAACGACTCATTTAACCCGTCGATTACTTGTTGGTGCGCATCTGACGTAAGACGTTTTTTTTATTCACTTTCTCTGAGCCACATCGTATTGTTGTTTGTGCCTTCATTATGCCATTATAAGCTCATCAAATGATGAAAAGTAAATCTTTTTTTTGCGCTCGGTTTGTTTTGAACAGTGTTGCCAGATCCACACTTAAGAATTATCCCAGATTAACAGCAAAATTATCGTGTTTTTATCGCATCAAAAATTCCAAAAAATCTCTTAGAACCTACAAGAGTGAAATGATGCGTGAAATTCAATCATTCTTACCTATATTGCATTCCACGTGCATGCAACTATTTAATGTTTTAATGTTACCTATTTTTAGGTAGGCAAGTACGAGGTTTTTAGGGAATTTTAGTAAAAACTCTTGATTGAAACATCAGTTGCTCGCAGTAGAGTTCAGAATCGATGGTCCTGCCTGGTGGTAACAGCTCATAATGAATAATGCCCTTCCAATCCCACCACACACACTGCATCACCTTGTTGCGAGTTAACCCGGGTTTCGCCACAGTCTGTGAAGCCTGACCGGCCTTTGACCACGACCTTTTTCGCACGTTCTTGTCGTACGTGATCCAGTTTTCATCACCAGTTATCAGCTTCTTAAAAAATGATTCGGTTTCATTACGTCGTAATAAAGAATCACAAATGAGTACACGGTTCATTAGGTTTCTTTCAGTGAGCTCGTGAGGTACCCAAATATCGAGCTTTTTTGTTATACCCAGTTTTCTTCAAATGCGCCAAAACTGTTTTGTGGTCAATTCCCAGTTCTTCAGCTACGTCGTAACTACTGATATGCCGATCTTGCTCCACTTTTTCAAAGGTTTTATTACAAGTTCATACATACTATAATGCGAAAAGACTTTTTCCCCAACCTATTAACACACGATGACGCAGCAGCGAAGGTGCGGCAATCCTTCACCGTGTGTGCTTCTATGTGCGGTTTCATACAACTCCTTGCTATACAAATGACGGACTGACGTCTGCCGCTCCGTCAATGCTTCATAGTGTGTGATCCCACTTAAACCTGAGAATAGGATTTTGGCCTTGATTGTACTGGATATCAAATATAAGTTCAAGAACCTATATTCACAATAGACTTCCAAGTAAATAATGTTTGTTTTACTTTCACATGCATACGCTTCAGATGACGTGGCCACTAGTGGCCGGCAAGTAGGATCCGTAGTAAAGTAATAGTGACACGTCATTGTTGAATCACGATATTTTTGAATCTGTGCCAATTTTCTTGCGATAACTCCTCTCTTACTCATTCATGTTCTAAAACACAGTGGTCTGATTTCAATTATTGAAATTTATAATGAATTATTTTGTTCCATTTTTCTAGTTTTGGTACGGGACACTAGAAAAAGATATGGAATATGTAAAAAATTATTATATGACTCGTTTTGGCACCCAAATGCACATAACTAATGCATATTTTTTATGATTTTAGTCGCGAGAAAAGAACATAACAGCACAGACGTAGTAACTAAGTCACACGTTGAAATCAGCAGTAGAAAATGTCAAAATTGTTAGGTAGATCTTGCATCATTCGATCATGATTTTGAATCTCACGATTCAAAAATAGCACTTCGGGTTGTTTGTAACAGCACGATTCGTGCCATCTATAAGAAAATGACCTAATATTATTCTTTGAATGAATAAATTGAATTGCCTCCAGTGCGAGAAATTGACAGTGAGGTTTTGGTTTTGCCGAGCGATAACTTACTTACTTATTTAATTTAAATAAAAAAAATTGGCTTACGTTTGATCTTATAGTCATCCCTGATAGTACGCTCGAATAGCTGTCTTCCTCCTCCCCCTGTGATTAGTGTTTACATAAGCAACAAAAAACAAGTTTATCTACAGATTCTAAACGGTTTGAGAACATAAAATATAGGTATAATTTAGATGCATTATGATTCTAAATGCACCTACTGTGCTATCCGGGTTTCCCGTTATTTAGTAGACTAGAATCTATAATAAATCACCTAACATAACCCTTATGGTCTACAACATAAATATCAAAAAGGTTTGATTCGCGGGACTATTTATTTAAATTCTAGAAACAACTAAATATAACGCTAGGTTTTTGAACCCGCGACCGATATATTCTGAATCCATTCCAAATTCTAGACACAAATGTTACAAATAAATAATGTAGAACAGTTTTCAGAGAACTGTTTTAGTTTCCGAGGATATGGGATCTGGCCCTGTACCCGGACTTTCGATTTTCCATATATCGAGACCGTTTCAGTCCGAACTTCATTGTAGAGTTCACATTGGATCAAAAATGCTTACGCAATTGCGAAGTTCGAATGTCCGGGTAGAGGCCCTGGGATTAAAAAAAAAACTAGAATATTGTTTGTTTCTCGAGCTTATTTGCCTTCAGATAACTTTTATTTTGGCACTCTTTCTTGGTGATTGATAAAAAAAATATAATTACTATATCATTTTTTTTACTTATTTATTTATTCAATACGATGAGCTTTGATAATATATTGAATTATTTAAAAAAAATAAAAGTAAAATAAAATAAGTAAAAAAAATTGTTCAAAGACACTGGAAGGATGGCGTTGCAATCGTGAAAACTTTGCTGTCAGATCGAGTGTAAGTTTTTCAAAACTTTTAATATAACCATCTACAGATTTTTCGTTCTACAAGTCTTGGAAAAGGCCTTATTACATGAACTTCATTTTGTATCCCTAATTACCTTACAACGAATAACAGTTTCGTCATCCTTTGCCGATACGTAACACATTTTGAAAAAAAATATATATGAAAAGACACTCCTAAACTTTTGTCCACAATGCAATCGAAAGTTAGAAGTGCGACGTATTTTCTTTTCCCAGATTATTCTTTTTATTGCATACTTCTTTAGAATATTTTCACCAGTTGAAAGCAGTTTGCTTGAATAGTTATTGGTGGCGTGTTATCTTTTATGAGGAGTTTTGGAATGCATACACTTTTTAGAGTTCCGTAAACATTTTGATTTGTTATGCTTTTTACTATTCTCTGACCCTTTTACACTTGCGTAACAACGACATAACGATATTTTTAAATCATTGATTAGAAACGTTTTTAAGTTTGAATATAAAACTCTTCTCGAAATTGAACTGAAAACTGAAAATATAACATGATATAGATACACAAACCTAATAAAATTCATGATTTGTTAACAGTTTCTAAGAATGTGACTTTATGTAAAGTAGTTAATAATGTTTTATGTTTATGTAAAGTAATAATTATATGTATGTTATATGCAAAGTATACGTATTGTTCACTATTAGAGTAATGTACTAATTTTCCGAAGATTTAAGTCTAAAAAGTTTTTCTTCAAGAAGTGAGAAAGTAAAAGCACAATGGGTACATAAATATAATTGTAGATGGGCCCGCTTGAAAATGGCCGCGAAAATTATATCTTATTTAATTTAAGTAATTTTCATCAGTCAAGGTTGATTAGTTTATACCCAGATCCTAAGATTATCCATTCAAGATAATTTATAATGACCATTTTTTTAATTTTGTTTATATCGATTAGTCAAGCTCTCAGTAAATTTTAAGCTATTTATTATTATAAATATTAAAAGGCGACTAAGGGATATTAGAAATAACAACAAACAATTATGGGTTCATCAATTTCTATAATGATTAATAACAATGTCCTTTTCATACAAAGTACATACCTACTACCTAAACCGTCACTTACCTAGGTACACTAACCTACACTAGACTTAACAACTACACGGAATGTCACAATGCACCGATGCACAAACAAACGCACAAGCACAACAGATACGTCGCTATCCCTAAAGGTCTCCCGCAAGAGTACCACGCTGGACACGCTCCGTCGCCTCTGAGAAGGGATGTTTACATACCACACGGGGGAGACGAGAGGAGTGAAGCGGGAACTTCGTCATCATTCTCCTTACAATATATTAAAAATGTGTTTACTAAACCAGCCTTTACTGAATTCTTGAATGACGTCAGTAAGTGGGATCACACACGATGACGTATTGACGGAGCGGCAGACGTCAGTCCGTCATTTGTAAAGCAAGTCAATCCGTCACCATGTGTGATTCCACGTGTGGTTTCATACAACTCCTTGCTTCACAAATGACGGACTGACGTCTGCCGCTCCGTCAATGCGTCATCGTGTGAGATTCCTCTTATATAGTACATGTAGGTAGTTAAATATAATCCTTGCTGACTTATAGACGTTTCCATGCATTTTATTTTATTTGCTAACCTTGTATTCACGACCGTTCGCTGTTTACTTCGATTTATTATAAGTCATGCAGAACTATTTGACAACGATTTTTTGCGGTTACTTTACATAAGAACTAGAATGCAATCACGTTTATTTTTTTATTTTAAGATAATCAAATGAAATTAATTTCTTTATATATTATTATGTGATCAACACATACTGGTATTTGAATATCTTACTGTAGTGTACATTTGTGGAATATAAAAGGCACAAACTACGGCCAACAAGCTGGGCATCTTAAACAAGGTGAAGCGGGACTTAACTCCTGGACAGCTCTTAATGTTGTATAAAGCTCAGGTCCGATCCTGTATGGAGTACTGCTGCCACCTGTGGGATGGCTCAGCCAAGTATCAGCTTGCCGCACTCGACTCGGTTGAACGCAGAGCCAGGAGGCTCATTGGCGACAGTAAGCTGGTGGAGGCCAAGCTTCATAGCCTAACCCACCGCCGCAGAGTAGCCTGCTTGTCGGTCTTCTACAGATTGTACTTCGGTGAGTGTGCCCAAGAGCTACATGAGCTCATCCCGCCTTCCCCTTTCTACTATCGGACTTCCAGACGCACCGCGGGATATCACCCCTTTTTGGTTGACATCCCACATATCCGGACCAAGCGCCTTTCTGAATCTTTTATAATGCGCACAGCCAAGGAGTGGAACGCCCTGCCTGCGTCAGTATTACCGAGCGCTTACAACCCGAATTCCTTTAAAGTACGAGTGAATAGGCTTCTTCTGGGTGAGTTTGCTACATCTTCGACCCCATCTTTGTCCTGAGGGCTAGATTGAGGTCAAGAGCAAACCCATAGGGAAAAAAAAAATTCTGAATTGTAAAAAATGAGAGTGGATTGATTGATTGACGAAGTTTGACGTTTCCAAGCTCGCTCGACGTAATTAAATTTAAAAAATAGCTTTCGTCTTTTCTACGCCACAGTTTGGTTGGCTACCGAAGGCCTAGGCTAAGTATAGCCTCTAGGCGTGTGGGCAGCCTTTTCCGGCGCCTTAACCAGCGTTTTTTTTTTGACAAAACTAGGCCAGCTGCTTTGTGCCATTTTATCTGACAGAGCATAAACAACGCTGTAACCTGGGAACTGTCAGAAACCTGAAGTCGAAGCCCAGCTATTGGCGGCCGAAGGCCGTTTCCCAGGCGACCAAATAACACCGCATGCGCGAGGCCGGCTGTGGGCCAGGATTCACATTTTGACATGTTTTTGATTTCTATTTTTTGATACTAGTATTTTGCTTCTTAAGGATGTTAATGTAAATATCATTGAAATTAGTAGTGATAAATGTTATTATTTGTTAAGTGCCGATATAAGTGATACGTGCCTGAACGGCCCTCGAAGAAATTCAACTGTTATATCCGTAAATTAGACAATAGGTAACAATAGGTTTCTTTTATACATTTTTATATTTTATACCTCTCTATTTTGATACCCTAGCCACTACTTGTTTAGTACCTATCTTATCAATAATAACTGCAACAGATAGAACCGATGAGCAGCCCCTCTAGGGTCGCCTGTCCTCATTGCCCCGGCTCAAATCGCCTGTTTGCGGCTCCGCGCGGCCTCAATGTCCACATCAGCCGCATGCATAAAAATGTTCACCGCCCGCCACCGCCACAAATTGCCCCTATCGCCTGCCCATCTTCAACTCAGCCCACAGGGAGCCTAAAAGACATACCCATTTTAAAGGACACTGTCAGGGTATTAAGGCATATTCCGAAGGGTGCTAGGAGTTTAGCGGCCGGCAGCCTATGCGATATCATCGACCAAAGCCTGCACACAAACAGTTCGGAGGACTGGGCCTCATTACTTTCTTTTTCTTTTACGTCCCTAAAAGTGCCTGACCAAACCGACCAAAGGTAAAATATCAATCGATCATGTGCTGATTTCTCCACCCCAAGCGTGACTTCTCGTCCTTCCTCTATCTATAGGTCCATCGAGTCGAAGGTGTTCGAAGGTGATCTGAGAGGCGCAGTTCGCCTTCTCGTATCCGACTGTGCGCACGCCCAAAGAGACAGTAATACCTTACTGGCTCTGCAAGAAAAACATCCTTCACCGTCCCGTCCACTTTCCCTCCCCCCCGATCCCCACCGTACGGACTCCACCCTTGAAGCGACCACAGATGATGTAGCCCAAGCGATCAGCTCATTTTACAATGGCTCTGCCTCTGGGCTGGACGGGCTTAAACCCGCCCACTTAAAAGAGCTCACCTCCATCTCCGCCGGCAGTAATGGTCCACGTCTTATTGGCTGCATCACAAAGCTGTGCAACTTCCTTCTACAGGGTAAGCTTAACCCAGAGGTGTGTCCATACTTGTACGGGGCGTCACTATGCGCACTAGCAAAAAAAGATGGCGGAATCCGCCCGATCGCAATCGGCAACACTTTCCGCCGTTTAGTGGCCAAAATCTGCTGCCGGGCCGTTAAAACCGATATGGCTGATTACCTACAACCTCACCAGCTCGGATTTGGCACAGCACTGGGTTGCGAAGCAGCCATCCACGCCACCCGGTCATTCGTTATGGCACCGGAAAACTCAAATTGTGTCCTAATAAAGCTGGATGTGAAGAACGCGTTTAACAGCGTCGAAAGGGACGTAATTCTCTCAGAAGTCCGCGACCGCATCCCGACCATCTATCCCTTCCTATCTCAGTGCTACGCCTCGCCCAGCAATCTCTTTTTCAACAGTGCAGCCATCAGCTCCCAAGTCGGCGCTCAGCAGGGCGACCCACTTGGCCCACTCATTTTCAGCCTCTCCATCCAAAAAATTATATCTTCTCTAAAATCGCCGCTCAACATCTGGTACCTGGACGATGGAACCATCGCAGGTAGTGCGGACAGCGTCTTGGATGACGTCCGGGAAACCATACACCGTCTCAAAGACGTAGGCCTGCAGGTGAACACGAGTAAATGCGAGTTCTTCGCATGCAGCCAGACAGCGTCATCTTGTTTCTCTCATTTTGAGGCCCTCATACCTGGCCTGAAGACGCTGGATAGAGAATCATTCACTTTATTGGGTTCCCCCATTTTCCCCGAAGCGATCCCCGCTACGCTGGAACTCAAAAGACAATCCCTGCTTGGCATCTCGGAACACTTTAAACACCTTCCTGCGCATGTCGCTCTGACACTACTACGACAATGCTTCTCAATGCCTAGGATCACATATGTCATCAGGACAGCCCCTTCATTCCTCTCTCCAGGCGACGTCTCCATCCTAGATGATGCTTTAAAACACACCCTCGAGAGCATTCTGAACGTCAATCTTTCAGTGGATCAGTGGTCGCAGGCGGCCCTCCCGATCCGCCACGGTGGTCTGGGCATCCGCCGCGCTCAGGATGTTGGCCTGGCCGCTTTTCTGGCGTCATCGCATGGGGCAGCTAATCTCGTCGCTCGCATCCTAGCCGTCAACGGCAACGGATTGTGCCTGCCGTTTGTCGATGTTGCCTTAACAGCATGGTCATTCCTACACCCGAACCAAGATATACCAGACGCACCTGGAAGCCAGCGAGCCTGGGACGAAATCCGCTCCAAAGCAATCCTTGCCCAACTTATAGGATCCGCCACAGGCGTGGACCTGGCGAGACTCCGGGCCGCCTCAAAACCGGAGTCAGGAGCATGGCTGCATGCTTTGCCCTCCCCACACCTTGGGATATTGCTAGATAATACTTCTCTAAGCATAGCCTCCGCCCTAAGACTGGGCTCTGACACATGCATCCCCCATCCCTGCGTTTGTGGTTCAGTCGTCCTAGCCAATGGCCATCATGCCCTCAGTTGCCCGAAATCAGCAGGCCGCTTCTCACGCCACCACGCCCTAAACGACCTCATCCATCGTGCATTGATATCGGCAAACGTCCCAAACGTCCTCGAGCCCACAGGGCTAAGCCGCAGAGATGGCAAGAGACCCGATGGCCTGACTCTTATCCCCTGGCAGAAGGGCCGGTGCCTCCTTTGGGATGCAACCTGCGTAAGTACCTACGCTCCGACGTACCTCCGCCGTACTTCGCAGGTAGCCGGGTCAGCTGCAGAGTGTGCGGCACGCTCGAAGCACTCCTGGTACTCGCCCTTGGAGGAAAACTATTTATTTGTACCGTTCGCAGTTGAGACGGGTGGTCCCTGGAGCGCTGAGGCAAAGAATCTGGCTCGAGAGTTGGGTCGCCGGATGCGGGACAGGGGCTGCGATCCCCGGTCTGGTTCGTTTCTGGTCCAACATATTGCTTTAGCCATCCAACGGGGTAACGCCGCAAGCGTCTTAGGCTCGTTTAGGCCAGAAACGAACCGCGGCGGATTCAATGAATAGTTTATATTTTTATACATATTTATGTTTTTTTATGCTATTACTATTAACCATTACTGTCTTTTCCTTGAATTATTAAGAGGGTAATATGAAAAAAAAAAAAAAAAAAAGAGATAAATTTCGTTTAAATTCGTTCGTTACGTGTGTACGCAATTATTAGAGATACAGAGAAACTTTTGCAACAAAAGTCTTTTTTTTATTCCTTCTTGAATGGTTACGTTTATGAATTAAGATCAATATTTTAATATAGTATTTAAGAAATAAGGAATGATGAATAATTTAGAAAAACCAGCAGTACAGTGTCCCACAAAAACCTTTGCGGCGACGTTGAATTAAAAGCCGAAGTACTTCTGGAACCATCAAAATAACGAAAGCGAGAACACATAAAGCGGATGCAACCGTTCTTAACGGTTCGTGGGTTAAGCTTGACACACATCTTAACCGTGAAATTTGTCCAAAAAGTATGTTGTTCTTTCCAAGTTAATAATAAATAGGCACATATCTACCGTATAACTATACCATATATATAAATTACGGATTTTTTATGTAACTCCTATAATATATTTTAATTGCAATATTTTTCACATATATATCACCATTTTCTACCTGCGATTATTTGTTTGTGGTATACCTATAGGTATACCATTTGGCTTTTTTCCTTTTCTTAATTGTGTTTTTTTTTTAAATCACATACTCTTTGGAGCTGTCATCCCAAGGCTATGCCAGCACATGGCCAGCACACACTTACTTACCTTTTAACGCGTTTACTCTTCACCATAAATTAATATGTATATTGGTTCTCTTCACCAATACGTTCTTAAATAAAGTTAATACAAAAAATTTCTACATAAAAGGGCATTCACATCGGCAATTGAATAATTTGTGACATACAGATACGACATACGAAGGGCCCGCACGGAGACAAATTGTCCGTTAACCCTTGGCACTTTAATTGAGAGTTAATTCTCTTTTAACTGGACAAATGGTGACGGTTAACTAAAGTTTTGTATCGAAATTAAAAAGAAACAAAACTAGAGCTTACCCGCGACTTCTTCCCCATAAATTATATACCAGATTTTGAGTCAAATCATGAGTTATCAAACAAACAAGTTTCATAATAATCGCATAAGTATATGCTCACGACTATATTCCCCGAGGGGATAGTCAGAGATATTCTCCTCAGACCTCCGAACCTCAAACCTCAGAACATCTACGTTTCACTAGTAGTACCGAAACTCTGTCCATAATAATCGGTTCAGTGGTTTGTGCGTGACACTACGTGATGCTGTTACAAACAAACAAACAAACAGATAGACAAAAATTCTAAAAAAGGTTTATTTGGAGTCAGGGATAAGTAGAAGTAGTAGGTTACAGGAGCATATCGCAATCTTTTTCTTGTAAATATCTTCAATGTTTTATAATAGACTCAATAATAGACTAGATAAATATACTTATTTTTTTTTCGAATATATAAGTCTAAAAAATTAACTGAAACTTTTTTAAGGGTATCCTCAGACCATCAAACTGAACAACTTTCACTACAAGACCAATATCGAAATCTCTAAAAAGAACTGATGCCCCATACATTTGAGTCAAGTTGTGTTTGCAGTTTTGTATGGGACATCACTTTTTTTTTTCGCGATTTCCATATTGGCCCCATAGAGAAAGTTGTTCAGTTTGATGGTCTGAGCATACCCTTAAAACAGTTTCAGCTAATTTTGGTAGAAGTTGTTTCTCTCCACATAGGTACAATAATATTTTACAGACGCTTCATGACATAACTCAGTTTTATTTTAAAGCAGTGCAATAAATCCAACACAGGTACCCATAAGTGCTATTTAATTTGGCCATATAATGCTTTCACACCTACAGCTCTCACTATAAAATAATTTGTCGGTTTACTTTTAACTCATGAACTCTGGTATTTCGGTCAGAGAACGAGTACCTACTTACTTAGCAATTTTCAGATTTATCTAGGCCGTGTTTACACTATGCATTAAAGACTAATGTGTAGGTAGTATACATCCACTTAAAATGCTTCGTATTTTTGAATAAAAAAATAGTAATAAGTAACCGGTTTTAACTTACAAGAGAAACTTAATACCGTGGCACATTGAAAACAAAAGGAGTTGTTTGTTGTTGTTCAACACTTGATACGGTATCTACAAAATATACGCTAATGCGTTTATTTTTTTATGTGATAATTCACATAAAATTAAGTTTGGCAATACACGAGACGGTACTTTCTGGCCCGAGCATTTGTATTGAAACTATTTGAAACCTGAGCAAGCAAAGGACTCTAGGATTGAGCCACGAGCACTGAGCGAAGCGTGTGATTCAAAATATAGAATCCTGAGCGTAGCGAGGGTTTCAAAGGTACGAGACGCAGAATAACTTTGCTGCCGAGCGAAACACACAACTTTACACCTCACTACTGCGAGGAAAATGTCATTGCGCCAACCTCATTTTTAGGATAGTCGCACTGGCCTGCACGAAAACAGCATAAAAAAAATGTTTAGGCTGATTTTCTTTATTGAATTGAAAGATTCGAATTTTAAAAACTCTTTCCACGCTAGCGGATAAAATGCACTTTTGCACTCAGATTTTGTATGATAAACAGAATCTTTCTGAGCTTGTGAGGTGAAAAAATAATTGTCATAAGCATAATCTAAGTAATCAAAATTATGTTTGACTTACGTCATATTATTAAGTGGAAACATAATAATTATGATTTTTGGACCTGTAAATAGCCTGAAACTGTGAGAAATTAATATGTACCTAGGTAAAATAAGTATATTTATATACTGATAAATTTATATATTTTATCTTCTACGATAAGCCATACAAAGTCATGGCTCAGCTAGCTCAGGCTCCATAAGTTTTTAAAAAATTTCCTTTATCGTAACGAAAAAGTACAGTCAGTGACAAAAATAAGAACATGGAAAATCATCGTCGCTTAAAAACTTCTATAATGATATTGATTTTGCAACACCAAACCGCTACCTAATAATTAGAATTATTGAATATGAGTATAAACTATGGTCCTCGAATGCGTTTAGTCATGCATGGCGGTGTCAAATTCACAGTTCGTTTACAAAACCTGTGCAAATATCGAGTGGAAACATGATACACGTTTCAATATTGAATATATCATCTTTTTTCGAACACATTGTTATGTTAGGGTGAGGGATAAAGTATTCAAGGCCAAATTGTTCCTGAGTGGTACCTACTTTGATAGTAACGGGACCACTTCTTCGTAATATTGGAAACCATTTGCCTTATAGTTAAAAGCAGAGACCGAAACCGGTATCGATAATACCGGTATTTTTTGGTTACAACCTTTATTTTTTTACAGGTATTTTTAGAGGTAACCTTTATATCGTTCTACTAACGGTCCGCGTACACAGAGATATGTTTAAATAAAAAATTGTTTCTTTATAAATATAGTAAGTATTCAATTTTAAGTAAGTACCTCGTTACTAAATACAAATTAAATCAATTATAATAACAAACTTAAACTCAAACGTGAACATAAACTTAAACCATTATATGCTTTTGGATTCAATTAAATCTAAATAATCATCTCCTGTATTATCTCGACCTGTCCAATGCTGTAGCAAAGCGACACTGAAAATAGTGCGCGCGTCTCTCGTTGGGTGCTCCAAAATTTGCGTCACCCGCTACAACAACGACGTTGTTCAATAAATTTTGGACTTTTGATTAGTAGAAATTAATGTTCATTTCTCAGTGTTTTTAAAAACCACGCGTGTTTTTTGCCGCTCCATCTATACTATACTGACCCTTACCCGCACTCACTCGCATTGCTCGAATTCTCATGAAGGTCATATTTAGGTTACCGGTATTAAAATCGGTTGTTACCTGGATAAAGGTAACATTTAAATAAAGGTAACCGAAAATTTTCGGTCCCTGGTTAAAAGCACCATAAAAAATATATTGCATGACAAAATATAGTATATTTTTCTATTTTATTGCCACATTAAAACTGAAATTACGTGGCAGGTATTTTTAAACACTGGTAAAAAACAATTTAGAATATTTTAAGTCATTTTGTAATTTTCGAACACATATATCAACCAATCCGTATGCCTTCGTAAAATTAACAATTGAGTACAATAGTTTTCTAGCAACGGATGTGAGATCGGCACCATTGTTTCTGATATGTGTTTCTGTCTATTTACAAAGTGTATCTAAGTATGTAGGCTAAAACTTCAAATCAAAACAAATGTCTTACTAGTGAGAGGCAATTAAAAGCTAAAAAGATCCACGATTTTATAGGACGTTGGTATAAAATACTGTACTTTAATTCGGAATTTCGGAGACGGATGCATAATACAAAATACGCTGTAACTCTTTTAAGGGGATGATCACACCATCAAACTGAACATCTTTCTTTATGGAAGCAATGTCGAAAGCTAGCTCTAACAGCTTTGAACAACAATTTTATACAAAACTGAAGCTCTCGCCCCGAATGTATGTATGGGAGCTTTCGCGATATCGATGTTGGTCCCATTGAAAAACAAATCAGTTTTATAGTCTGATTATCCCTTTAAAACTGTTTCAGTAAATAAAATATACAATAAATAATTATAATCTAATTTTCTAAGTAAATAAAACTAGTGAAACAAACCACCGTTCCGTCCAAATGTACCCGTTAATGCTGGCTGCGAATTATTTTAGTTAGTTATGTTAGTTACCTATTTAACGTTACCTTAAATAAATCTTTCAACGGTTTCAAATTATTATGTAGACCTTATATAGTTTTATATTTAAAGTACCTAACAAACAAATTAATTTTAAAACGCACTCATATTTGGTTTCACTCGTGCATGACCTTCACAATGACAATCAAAACGTCGACTATCAAGTTTTTGCTACAGGCACAGTCTGAAATCCGGTCTGCATTTCGTTCAAGGTGTTTACAAAATATGTTATTAACACTTAGGGTCCGAATTTCGAGGCTGACTCAGAACTTCACATGTTGACGATAATATTCGGATATACCTGGCAATCTTGACACACTTATAAGAGGATATCCTGGGCAAGATTTTTGTATCAAATATAGGAATATTATTCAGTGACTTGATAGTACTAACAGCGATAACCATTCATAACACAAGACAGTGAAGTACAGTGAGCCTGTAAGGTTATTTATACTATACTACAACTGGGGTGCGATTTTTGAAACTCATACTTTGAACTTAGTAGTTGAAAACGGCAAAATTACTATGGAGATATGCATCTTTCTACTGCTGATTTGATTTTCAAAAATCGCACTCCTGGAGCATGAAACTTTTGGAGATCATCATTTTTTTATCTCCATTGTAATTTTGACATTATAAACTGCTGAGCTCAGCGAATGAGATGCAAAAATCGCACTCCTGGAGCCTGAAACTTTTGGAGATCATCATTTTTTTAGAAAGAAAAAGAATATAAAAAAGCTAGTTCTCACCTCGTCCACAACGTACGGGAAACATCCCAATTATAGTTTGTAGAAAATAATTATCGTTGAAAAGAAAACTCGACTTTTCAAAAATATAATAATAGCAATCGAAGAACCTATCACTAGTATTCTAGTACTGCATAAGTTCACGACCATTATTCTCTTTCTGAGTCGACAAAAACTTTTCTACAATCAGGTGAATAATAAAATTAATAAACTACTCTAATACTTTGACCAAATATAAATAGTAGGTAAGGGCAGAGAATTAAATAAACCTAATTTAAAAAAAAAATTTATGGGTTTCAAAACACATTGTTTTGGGTTTTGATTTACTCGTCTTAAAATTGGATTCATGCATTTTGTGTTACTTGCGACAACTATAAATAACTTTTTTGTATCCTGCCAGTAAAACAAAATACATTACACCCAAATTTTTAAGTTTTCTTCCAAATGTAGTAAAACAATACAAGTATTGTGTTCAGTTGGAGCCATTCGTTCCCGTCTGTTGCCTGTTGCCTGTTTTGCTCTCAACATGTGCAACTTCCTCTTTTCATTCTGTTTGTATCCACATGTTTCAGATTATCATCGCCCATTATCATCATTAGCGTTTAACGCTCAGATCTGACGCTTGTTTGATGTTGATGAGTCAAGAATTCAAGATTGCGGCCTTCAAATTGCTTGTTAGAATAACGGTATCTCAAAGTGATTTGCTTTACTGCTTTGGCAATCCAGGTTGTTATGTTAGATCCGAGATGAAGACATGAAGCAAAAAAGAAGAAATAACCATTATCTGCCAATCTGTGAGCAGCTTTATAAACGACAAAAGGTCAACAGTAAACATGGAACCCTCGGGATAAAAACAGCAAAAAAAGGCCAACCGACTTTACTGGAAGTTATTGGGCACAACTGCATAACATAACCACAGCCATTCATAACGGCGAGGAAACGAGACGAACTCGTGAATAGGAGAAAACGGCTGCGTGCCTGAGAGAGCGAGGGAGATTGCATTCCGAATACAAGCACAATGTCCGCACCGGGCGCCCGCGCAGCCCGCGCCGCTCACTGACTCGTGCGCACCGCAACAACGCGGCCGCGCTCCACTCCCGCGCATCCGTCGAACTCCACAAAAACTCTGTTATCGTCCGCTCTCGTGACCACTCTTCATAAAATTTTTAAGAATTTCATAACCGATTTCGACCATCATTACCGGTGATGTCACTTTTGCACGCTTCGATTTGTGTTTTGATTCAAAATTTGGATAGTGATCCTTCAGTGAAGTGTGTTTCCATTTGTGATTAAAAGTGCACCAGACTGTAAACGAGAAGAAACGCCGAGGATACTTTCACTGGACTGAAAGTTGTACAACATTCTTTCGGAGGACTTCAATTTGTTAAAGGATTTGTCTTGCACTCAACCAATGAAGAGGTAACTAGCATTGATGGAATTTAACTTAAACTTAAACATTGTCTTGAAGTACATGAAACTTAACATAACAATAGAGAAAGTTAAATAAATATAGAGGATTAAACAGCTCTAATAAAACAAAAAATTTAATAAAGAACATCATACAAGCACGCTAACTCCGTCACGTGAATTCTTCTCAAGTCGCAACGGTTTATACATGTCTATGTATTAGACTATGATAATATCAATCGTGTGAAGATGATATCTCACGGATCGTCTATTTGTTCTCATGCACCACTTACAAGCAGACAAGATATTCTCTGATAAAACTAACATATTGACTGGTAAAATATATCTTTTAAGGGAATTATCTCACTTTACTTATCTAAAAAAAAATAAACGTAGTTACCTAAGTGATAAAGATACGAGCAGTGCAGTTGACATCTTACTATGAGTACTCAAAAATACTAAAATGTGGAGATCACAAAAATATTATTTACCTACATCACCCTACATCTAGTTTTGGTCCAAGAATCTAGCAATAGCATTTTACTTGATAAATGAAAACACAAATTCTAGGAAATAGGTATCTCCAGTTTCATAGGTAAGTACGTAAATTTTATCACGAATTTTTTTTAAATAAATTACTTCCTTGTATTTAAATCTATCATTAAACTTATTATATTTTATAATAAATTATCTCATCTTAAAACCATTATTTTCTAAAGCGATGAGGTCTTGATAACTAAATTACCGATTTGTCGCGGTACGCCACAAACTTTTCTCTAGTCAGACTATTTCATCATTGAGAAAGACATCAGAAATAATGTCTTCTATAAAGTGACAATTGTGGCTAACATTATGAAAATTTTTGAATGACTTAGAAGATACATTTAGTGCTATTTTTGGGTCGTTAGATAGAATAACTGTTCTTCTTTCCTATCCATTAATTATTATTGGAGAAGGCAATACATTATTTTATTATGAGTTATGACACTAACTGTATGTATAACCTGTTTATTAGGCAGTTAATTTAATATCATAATATTTTTGTTTCGCATAATATTATATAAAATGTAAGTAATAAATTATCTCTCAATATTAAAAAATCTGTTATTAACTGTATAGTAATCCTTTCTATTTTTTTGTTTAAAGATAATGAGATCAATATTTTTAGTAACAACAGAAAAGATACTAATATACATACATACCTTAACCCAACCTGAAGAATAGCACTATCCTTTCTATAGCTTCCTTGGTATATTTCTATACGATAGGAATTTCTTCATCGTCCATCAATCTGCAAGAACTGTAATCATGACATAAACAACTAGTCCGTTTTACGTACATTGCAAATCAACTAGTTCATTTCATATACAGTTAGAGTACAGTCTTACTCCATTGTGATAAAATATTAATATACAGAGTGAAATTGATATCATTAGCATCCTTTTAAACTAAGAGTCTACCCATCGAACTGCACAACTTTTACTATGGCAGTAAACCGATCGGAGCAAAAAAAAATCAACTGTTGCATACATTTGAGTCGCGAACTCGCGCGCCGACATTGCAGTTTAGTATGGAACAGTAGACTTTTTATTTGCTCCGATCGGTTTGCTCCCATAGTAAAAGTTGTTCAGTTTGATGGGTAGACTCTTAGTTTAAAAGGATGCTAATGGTATCAATTTCACTATATTAAAATTAAGGACTTCTGTATACTGCAAATATGCAATAAATATTGCTATATTAGCAGAAACTAACAAACATTTTATTTTTATTTGAATGATCTGATTTTGATGAGTGATTATGAATTTTTTTTTTATCCTTTGTTCCGGGCTCGAACGGCGTTTTACTGTTTTTTTTTTTTTTTTTTTCGTTTAGTTATTTCGCTGACGAAACGTATTGTGGATTTTGTTTGATTTATAGTTATGCTCATTGTATTACTTTTCATTTTAGCTCATAGGCCTATTTAGTGTAATAAAATTCTTGCTTTGGAGAAAGCGAGAGTGTTAGTGTTGTCATAAAATAATATATTCCAGCTTTCTTTGACTTCACTTGCGTATTCTAACATCATTATCACTTACTTTTTATTTAAATATATTTCTACTGCTGAATTTTTAACGAAGTAGCATTATTTAATACCTTCTTTACTTATAATTATGAGAAATCTCTTCAAGGCCTTTAGGGATTGGATTTGCGTAGTAACTTATTATTAATCTGTGATCTTTCTTTCTATCCAAAAATATTTGTTTTTAGTTTTAATGTAGGAAGAACCAATAAACTTAATAAATATTAATATATACCTTGCGAGTATACAGGGTGTAAACTTAAATGCGTTACATACTTAAAGGGGTGTATTAGACCATCGACAGACCAACTTGAACTTCGGGATCAATAAGGAAATCGGGAAAAAAATCTGCGGTGTGTGCATAGAAAACGTCAATGGCTAGTTAACCCAAATGTATGGATCAGCTTTTTTTTCGTGATTTCGTTTTTGGTCTAATACTGAAAGTATGATGATGTATGATAAGTAGAGATAAGATATTTGGATGCATATTTTACCTAAACTTCATTTTTGGCTATGAAATTATGGAAGCGGGAATTCTTGAAATTATCTTTTTTAAATATTTTTGGGATGCCAGCAAATCCGGGAATGCATAACTAATCGGATGCATAGTATGGAAGCAACTTCTTAAAACTATTTAATTTAAGTAAGAAAAAAATATTTTTTCCGGTAAAATTAATCCCAGGATGTCAGGAAGTCGGATGATCGGATGACTTCTTAAAATCATTATATTTATAAAAAATACATTTTTTTTAATACAAAAGTGCACTCCATAATAGCCAACACCTCAAATTTAGGTAATTATGCATCCGATTATCCGATCTCTAATGATGATGTATGTACTGTTTGATGATCTGAAGCACCCCCTAAAGTATGTAACGTAGGTATTTAAGTTTACACCCTGTATATTCCGTTTATGGAAAGAACGGTCTCATCTTGGAAAATAAAAGGTATGATTGATCTGAATCCTTAAATATTTCAAAAACATTAATTTCCATTAAAGAAAACCTAGTCGGTACTTACTCTCCAAATAATCTCTTGACGTCACATTTCGTTTCACAATCGATAGTTGTCGATTTAATCAGGACATTCGATGGAAGAACGATGAGTTCATACATTTTATCATCAACGTAGCTGACTGTACTTGTCTATTACGACATCGCGACGGAAGTGAGTGTATCGCAGGTCGCATCGCATCGTACAAAACTCATCGCATTTGTAAACATTATTGATAATCGTTATCATAATAGCATTTATAAATCGATATTTATGTCAACAAACGCGAACATCGATTTCTAATTATGTATTTGGGTTTTTGTTATAAACTTTTAGGTTTTATTAATGAAATTAGCATAAAGTTCGATTTAAGAAAGCTTGCTTGTTTGTTTGTAATCTATTGTTTTAATATTATTTAACTCTCCTGGTATATATATTTATTATAGGTACTTCGGGAATATATTATTTACTCGCACCTAGATATGTTTGTTATATATTAGCGTTACCTACTCATGCTGATTGTTTATTGTTCGTTATAATTCTAACCGTAATTATATTTGACTGAGCTTCGTTGGCGCGTTGCGGAGAGGTATGGACATTGGACAGTGGATACCCAATTATAGGGGTCCGGGTTCGAATCCGCACGGACAACATGCCATGTACCAATGAGTTTTTGTAACTTATTTACGTAATACCGACTGCTTTCAAACGATGAAGGAAAACATCGTGAGGAAACCAGCATAGGTACACTGAAGAAGAAATTCTGATGTTCCGTGAAGTCTACCAATCCGCATTGGGTACGCGTGGTGGACTAATGCCCATACACCCTCCCTTAGGGTAGGCCTGTGCCCTGACGTTTATAGGCTGATGATAATGATGATTGATGAATTATATCTATCTTTTTGATAATATTATGATACAGGTTGACGGCTATTTTTGAATGCCACACATTTTAATTCATAAAAATAATATAATGAATTTTAGGTATTCATTATTCGTATAAGAATTAAAATGTTTGAAATTCAAAAATTTCAAATCAGGCTATTCTTATATTAGAGTCATTCATGGAAATTATTGGCCAAAAGATATTTTCGGTAGGTAATACTGTGACTTATTAATAGTGTGACTTGCGAGCTAGACATGGTGAGATTCGCTATATTGAACCATTTTACTGTTATGTTTTTGCAATATTAAAGGCCTGTTTCACCACTTTTGGATAAGTTCTTGTTACCCGACAGCTCATTTGACATATTTTGTATGAAGAATATGTCAAATGAGCTGTCGGATAAGCAAACAACAACTTATTCGGAAGTGGTGAAACAGGCCCTAAATAAGTTACATATCTTAAAGGGTGCTGGTCTGAAACACTCCGTTTAATATACATCCTTATGTATACATTATTGTACATATTCCTCATTGCAAATTTCTCTCCCCTTGTCTGTTTGATTTTTGGTAATTTTTTTTCTGTTTAACAAAGTTTTGTGATTCCCAATTTCAAACATTATCCCACGGGCTACTTATGGAATGTTTTTTTTAGGCATTTCTTTAGTAATTAAATTCCCTTCAGTAATAGTTACCAAAAATACACAAGGAAGCTTATTCAGGAAACGTCTATCTTCATTTTGAAGAGAGCATTAATCTTTCAACAGTTTGACGCCTACAGTACACAAATCTTTCAACTTTACCCACTATAGCTCACTAGTTCCACACCAGGAAAGTTTTTTATTTAACACATGTCCTTTATTTAATTCTCATAACCTTAGGGTAAACGTTTGAATAATCAGCCTCAGTGCAAAAATAATGTTGTGGTTATAAATGACTGTTATATTATTCCTATAATTACTGAATTCAATTGTCAAGTTATTATTGTAGTTTAAATATATTAATAATACTTATATTAATCAAATTATGAATTAACAGAAACATTTGTTTGTCTTGTCTGTTTAGTATTAAACTAAACTTCCGCACCAATTTCAATGTTTTGTAGCAACGTCTCCTAAGGTGGTGGTAAAAATATGCATATCAGACCAACAAACTGAACAACGTTTTCTATGGGAACAACACTGAAATTGCGGAAATGAATTCCGCTGTCCCATACAAAACTGCCAACATAACTGGACTGAAATGTATGGGACAGCAGATTTTTTTTCGCGATTTCGATATTGATCCCATAAAGAAAGTTGTTCAGTTTGATGGTCTGAAGGACCCCTTAAAGTAATTGTCCCATTTAATTTTACACCCTGTAGACGTAAGCAAAATCGCGATATAAAAACTCGTGAATTCTTTAAGTCTTTTATATCTTCAAGACTCAAATCGAAATCAAGTTGAAAACTAGTCAAATCAGCAATTCTTTATTGGATGTCAAAACGCGCGCTTTGTCTGAAAACATTTTTACGAAATAACACAAAATAGTGTCAACATCAAAATTTAATTACTATTTGTAATTTATAATGTTGTAAAAAAAGAAATGTGAGTAACAGTTAACGTTATTTTCAAACGTTTTTTTTACTGAAAGAAGATAAAACTAAAATATTGCTGTGAACCCAATTGTGGCGTTTTAAGTTCAATACGAAATTCAATATTTAACATTACGGAATACAGGTGCATTTTCCAAATTCTCATCGCTTTTAAATTGAAACGAAACTAGAAAGCTTTGTCTCTCGTCTCAATACCACATCCGTGTCATTCCATGCCATTGTCATACATTCGCCACAATATGGCCAATCGGCCAATACGTGCTTTTTACACAGCCATAATACAACCATTGTAGGACTATACGTGCCTAAAGACCAGTTTTTGATTTATAATCCTATTGTACAAAGTTCAAGAGCGATGCGTCAGAAACGCAGAATTTTTTAATTCGAATTTAGACATTCCCTTTTTTTATGATGTATTGTTATAACCATGAGTCTTCGTTTGAGGGATAGCGGGAGTTCACCCTTCATTAACTCCTTCATGGACCAGTAGCTCTTCCAGGCGTTGTCGACACGACGTGCGACTTCTTCAGAGTCTCAAAAGTCCAAACTCAAGGTTTGTCAGAGAGCGATGGAGCGCAGTATATTAGGTGTTAAAAGAAAAGATCGTGTCAGGAACACTACACTGCGCTCCAAAACACAAATCGCCGACGTCGGGGAGAAAACAGCTAAACTAAAATGGGAATGGGCCGGCCATGTCTGTCGAATGCACCAGGAGAGGTGGGCAAAAATTGTTACGTCCTGGATACCAGAAAACGGTCGTCGGCGCCCGGGTCGTCCTAGGAAGAGGTGGCGGGATGATCTGGATGCTTTTGACGACAAGTGGCCAGAGCTTGCCCAGAATAGAGATGGTTGGAAGATTAAAGGGGAGGCCTTTGCCCAGCAGTGGGATGAAATAGGCTAGGAAAAAAAAAATGTTATAACCATACCGTATATTGCTTCTGTTGTTGTTTATTTTTTATTGTGCTGTTACAATTTTTAAATAAACAAACTTAGTCACATTCACTATGTGTGGAATGTCACGACTTTAAAATCGTGATTTCATGACAAGTGTTATCGATTAATGTTTACTTTTGTTACACCAAGTATTTTTAAACATACATACCAACAACCTTAGAAAAAGTATATGTCTAGAAAGAGCCTCATGCTTCTACCGTATAAAACAAAAGGGGCCAACTTTCTTAGGTTGGTGTGCGTGAGGCGCCATACAAATTATGTCTGTGTGCGTGTATATGGATAGGGTTTAGAGGCCAATACTGGTTACAATTTTTTTCTACGCTTTTGTAGCTTCGACTGTCAATCTTGACATACATGTATAACTTATCCAAGCCAACAAAAATAAAAGACGAAATAAAATTCTAATACATCAATAAAATATTTAGGGCCTGTTTCACCACTTCTTAGTAAGTTCTTGTTAGCTTATCCGACAGATATTTTGACATACCTTTCATACAAAATATGTCAAAGTAAGTTAACAAGAACTTACCCAGAAGTGGTGAAACAGGCCCTTAGACTTCATTATCTAATGAGTGCTACTAAGATAAAATAATATTCTCGTAGTGTTTTTTACCCACAGGAAAACATTCCAGGCCAGAATATAAAAAGTTTGTGACCCGCCCAAAAATGGTCAAGCTCCATATTTCAGCCAATTGAGTTTTCTCCCCAACTGTACCTACTCTAAATCAAAAGCAATCGTTTTCAATACTCCCCCTCTCTCTTTACAGAAACTACACCAATTATCCATAAATTGATACATAAACACCATTATTCAGTTCCCCCATGGACCACGGCACCATGGGTTATTCCAATACTATAAATAATAACGATCGTGGAACGGAAACGTAAATCAATGAGTACAATGCTTTTACTATTTCTTGTGGTAAAATGTATGCTCCCCCGATCTAGATTATGTCAATATACAATGAAAAAAAAAATAAAAGATTACAGATTTTATTAAAAATCTGGCTAATGGACAATGTTTTGTGGGTTCTCTAAGACTTAACCCCTTAACTGGCAAAGGGCCCGCGGAGGGCGTGCCATTTTTATGCGACAGTTAAGGGGTTAAAGTGTACAAGGTGTAATAAAATTAACTAAAATAATTCTTTTTACAATATTTTCATTTAACAATTCAAAGCTGACATTTTTTTTTCAATTTCCTTTTTTATAGGATTGTTAGAAGCTAATAATTTTAAAAAACGAGTTAATATTGTTATCTTATAATTAGTTTCAATCAAAAGGAAAAAGAAAAATAGAAAAAATAAATAGGTAGGTAAACATTTTGCTAATTTAATTCAGTTATCAATTCTGGAGAAACGGTTTATTAATTTATTTCATCATCAATCATCTTATCTTGTCTATCACCCCTATCTACGTGGGGTGTAGGTACCCCACGTAAGGGTGATAGAAAAGATGAGATGAGATGACCCGAGCTGTTATAGGTAACAGCTCGAGTAGCTTGGGCAGTAGTGATGTGATTGTTCATGCATGCAGACTTTCTGACTAGTTTCAAGGTGTAAACCTTATATAAGGTCTAATAAAATTAGGTGAAACTATTTTAAGGGGATGATCAGACCATCAAACTGAACAACTTTCTCTATGAGACCAATATTGAAATCGCGAAAAAAAAATCTGCTGTCCCACACATTTAGGTGGAGTAGGTTTGTATGGAACAGCTGATTATTTTTTCGCGATTTCAATATCGGTCCCATAGAAAAGGTTGTTCAGTTTGATGGTCCGATCATCCCCTAAAATTAGTTTCACCTAATTTTGTTAGACCTTATATGTACCTAAACAGCAAGTAATTAATAATAATTAAAATACCACAAACTCACGACATATTGCTGTGCCCTAACAGGCATAATGTTCTATTATAAGATTACACGGCACCTATTTTATACCATTGTGAAACATTCATTCAAGGTTGTCAAAAACCAAAATTGCATTTCATAAATTTCAAAACACACTATGAAGAATGGAAACCCTACAGCAAGGGTCATTTAACTCAATCTAATAATAGTTAACGAGACTGTTATACTTATTTATAAACCTACTACTTAGTGCAGTTTAGGTTAGGAATGAGTACATTAGTCCGCCTTTGATATTCGAGTAGTAACTAATGGAATGCATGTGCTTCGGTGTATAAACAAAATGCATTCCAATAAGATAAGTACACAACTATTATAAATTATAAGATATGATGAGACTCTTGCACACCCAACGCAGCGCAGATGATTAATAAAAGCAACATATTATGTATCTGCGAATGCTAAGTGCTCATTCACAGCAGGAGTCGCCATCTAGGTGGGTACGTGGTAACACCTACTGACATTAGGGACCTCCCCTCCAAAAGCATAACACGGTTCATGAAGTCCGAGCTACAATAGATCTGTTCAGGTTGCGGTAGCTATTGGTCATTGACCAAGCCCTTACAACCAAATAATAATAATAACATATTATGTATATACATAATTCACGACTTTATTTCCCTTTTAGAGGGAGATCAGAAACTTTGCTAACTACAAACCAAAAACCATGTTGTGTGGCATCGTGTTGCGGAGAGGGAGAGGTGTGGGTACTCAATCAGACACGAGAGTCCGGCCGTGCGTGTCGCTGGGTTCGAATCCTCAACATTGACCATGCACCAATTCGTTTTTCAAAGTTTCTAACAGTTAAGGAAATCAACGTGAAGAAGAAATTCTAAAGCGTATGTTGTGTAGACCACCTATGACCAATCCGCATTGGGAACGCTTGGTGGAATAAAGCCCATACACCCTTCGTCATCCATCCTTGAGGATGTGCCCTGCAGTGGGACGTATATAAGTTTATGAAGATGAAGTATCATTTTTAGAGCGGCTTCAGGAGTGCAATTCTTTAAAGAATTGCATTGCTGCACAGCTTCCGATCCGCAACCAAGAAAACCCGGTTCATAGGAAAAAGTATGGAGTCATGTTCAAGTAAAGTTTGATATTAGAGCTCACAGGTATACATCAGTTATGATTATAGACAAAATCTGTCAATTTCCAGTATTTTTCATTACGGGAAATTTATGTATTTCAGTATTTTGACTGATGTTTTGTAAACAAATCCGTTTCGATACTTCCCTCTAATTACTAATCAAGATTAGATTAAAAATAATAAAATCCAACTAAAGATAATACCATCAAAATAGGAAACAAAACGTGTCATTTAAAAAGAATCGTAATCGATGGACGTTGCATGAGTCATTACGACAAACTTCGTGCAATAGCATATTATCTTACTGATCAGTCAGAGCCAAGCCTTTATAGTGATTTGTGATTATTACTGTTGTAAAGTGGATTTAGTGAAAAAAGTGTTTTAAAATAATGTTCTCTTTAAACTGGTTTAGTTACGTAAGTCAACAATTATACACCTCTTAATACTAGCTTTGGTTTATTCCATTTTAATCACCTGTCTCAAAGAAGGCGTCTCATTGGTGTTCTAATAATCAATAGGTATAGTCGATACGACTTTAAGTTCACATACTTAGCATTCGTTCGTTCCGTTTTTCATATTCAATTATTTATCCAAAAGACATTATAAAAAGGTTTCTTTAAATACGAAATAACGAACAACAACTGATAAAACTAAAATATCCTAAAACTAAAATATAACTAGACTAATATGCTATCTTCAGATATAAACAACATCTTATCTCAAAACATAAAAGCCTACAAATAATACACACACTCCAGAGCGTCGCCGCAAGACATGGTGCCCATTCAATTTAAAAACATCAACTTTAATAACAATGTAAATTTTACAAGTCTTATTAGATATAGGAAAGTACAAAATCCAAATCTGCAACACGCTTCGTCCAAAATGGCAACACGCCCGTATCTGCAACATGCTTCGTCAAAATTTATCCAAAAAAATAATAATTAAATAAACAGGATACCAATCAGCAACATGCTTCGTCAAAACTTAAACCTATACACTCCAAATCTGCAACAAGCTTCGTCAACATGAAGACTATCACACACTCAAAGGCCCAGCCCCACGCAACCCCGGCTCCATGGTCCCCATGACACTAGCGGCATTTCCCCTTTGGATGGTCAAAGACAACCTCTGCACCAAAAACGCGCCAGAGCGTGGGTCACCACCCTTAGCTCTCAACCGCCGCCCAATCTCCTGCACAAAAATTTTGGCATCATTACCCCAAGGACCCGCAGTCTCAAACGCGACCGGAACGAAGTCGTAAGCCAAAGCCAAATTACTGTACCAAGACCTCTTGTGTCTTGCCGCATGCTCCGCCGCCGAACCCGGTGCTCGCATAGTCCGACCCAAATGGGAAGGAGCAAAGGTGCTCACGCAAGTCGCATCCCAAATGAGACAACGGCCTCTCTGCCAGGGGATCAACGTCAGACCATCAGGGCGCTTACCGTCCCTGCGGGACAAACCAGGCGGCTCCAAAAGGCATGGGACATCCACTGACACCAGGGCCCGACGAATGACGTCATTCAAAGCCTGGTGCCGCGGAAACCTACCCGCACACCGCCGACAACTAAGTCCATGATGGCCGATAGCTTCCACTCTACAACCACAGATGCAGTTATGCGGCTCGCACACCTTGCAACCGAGGCGCAGGGCTACCGCTACTCTTAAAGTGTCGTTGTCCAGCAGCGTCCCCACAAATGGAGAAGGGAGAGCATGCAACCAAGCACCCGATTCCGGCTCCGAGACCGCTCTAAGACGGGCCAGATCAGCACCAGTAGCGCCCTCAAGCAACCGAGCCGCTGATTCCTTCGCAGCAATCTCATCTCATTCTATAAATATCTTTTTCTACACCTATCCTGTATGCCGTTGTGGTGTTTGGTTTGGAATAACACCCAGACGAGTGTCGGCAACAAATCCCTTCAGGTTCTATGCATTCTCTTCTCTTGTCAGACTTAATTGCTAGATAGTCTAGCCATGCCTTCTTTTTCACATTCACTACCTTTTTCACATTGACATCCCACCCATAGCAATATCTTTCCATTTTTCCTTTTCGTCACACCACTTTGTATCTTTAGCCGGTCCAACCACCACGCTCTCCACGTTTAGCTGCTAGGCTTCATCTATGTGTTCAAATGTTCTCCTTTAGTCTCAGTTTGTACAAATCCGTACCCAAACCACCATAATATAACGGTTAAAGTCTGTATACGAACCTTTATCTGATTCGATCAGATTCAGCAGAATAGTGACGTAAAATTGCATCTGTCTTTAACAACACGCATTTATCCTGAAAGAAAAGAAAGAAAGAAAAATCTTTATTTACCATTAAAGGCGCACACGAAACAAACAGAGTACATTAAAAGAAAACCTGCATTCCTTACTGCATTTAAAAAGACAGCTACTGCATGAAAGTACCTATTTCCTCTTGTAACGTAAGGTACTAAGGTACAGGCCCTGTACCCGGACTTTCGGTTTTAGATATTTTGCTACCGTTTCTGTCCGAACTTCATTGTAATAGAGTTGAAATTGTAACGATAACGTTCACGCAATTGCGAAGTTCGAAAGTCCGGGTAGACTCCCAGGCTAGCTAAGAGCTCAGCCCCTCTACCCGCACATTCGAACTTCGCAATATCGCAAATGCGTGAACGTTTTCGTTCCTATGTCAACTCTATTACAATGAAGTGCAGACCGAAACAGTGGCGATATATCGAACATCGAAAGTCCGGGTACAGGGCCAGGTTGCTTAGCCCCAACACTATAATCTTCAAAATAAAGCACTTATAAAAAAAATTAAAAAAATCTTTTGTAGTCGGATAAGTAATAACAGAATTTCTAATGTACACTAGGTAAAACAATGACCTAAACATTACTGTTGAATCAGGTGTTTAACGAGTCTATATCTTTTTGTAAACAAAACACAACCTTGTTCTACTTTCTTTTCAATTGCTTTTATTTACTAATAATTATTAGCGTAATTAAACAATGTCTTGTAGAGTAATACACATACACAATTGTAAGGTCGGTTGACTCTGCCACGGAATCGTATGTACAGACGCGTTTATAATAGAAAAAAGGTGGGCCAATATTAAAGCCTTATCATTATCATAATCACCCTATCATCGTCCACTGCTGAACATATGCCTCTCCCAAGGCGCGTCACAAAACTCTGTCCTCGGCCTTCCTCATCCAGTCGCTCCCCGCTACTTTTTTAAATCGCCTGTCCAGCGGGCAGCAGGGCGTCCCACACTACCACCAGTTCGCGATCTCCACTTCAGAACTCTGACACCCCATCGGCTTAAAGCTATGACAACTTATGATTCTTCGGCAGATATGACCAGCCCATCCATTGCCACTTCAGCTTCCTAATTTTCTGAGCTATGTCTACCACTTTAGTTCTCTGACGTATCACTTCAGCATTACATATTATAACAACACAAATATTACAGAATAAATATTCAGGATAAAATCAAAAGGACGTCTGTACTGTACAAAGACGAAGTTTCTTTTCTATTTCTTCAAACATCAACACCAAAATCTCCGAAAAGCTACTGAACTTATTTTTAAAGTCTAGTCCAACTTAAAAACTGTAATACTTTTCACCAGACTTCGAAAATAGGATGATGATAGTGGTGACATTGATTCCACGCGGCTGAAGGCGCGGGCGCGGGAAAAAAATAACTAACTTTATTTGCACACCAAAAACATACAGCAACAAACACAGAAACTATGTGAATTAAACTCTTCTATCATCCCTTCATTGATTATTAAATTGCTCAACCAAACACCATTGCAGTAACGGGTCGGTGAACACAAAATAATCGAACTTCTAATAGCTAAGTTTGTTTTTAAACTTGTGAGACATAACCTCCGACTAAAAGAACGCTTTAGGCCTAAAAGAAATCGTTTGAAGTAAAACACGAAAATTACTATAATTATACATTTCATTTAAAATTTGATCGCCTGCTATTATACCATTAGCTATGTGGATCAGAAACAAACAGGTTAATACAACTTGTTATAAATTCCGTTACGTCTTATCACGGTGAATGACTTGAGAATCTCTGCTCGAGTTTACCTGCTTATAGATACAAATAGACGCGAATAGCGACTAAAAAAGAGAACATTTTTTAAAACGTACAAATGAATGCAAAACGGTAGTTGGCAGTAGTTGTAGCAAAGTTTCTAACCATTCCGAAGCGAAATACGGGCGAACGTATATATTTTTTTTCGGTAATTTGTCCACCACACATTCCCACTACTGTAACTGTAACTGTAACTCACAACACTAGACAATGAAGTCCAGCGAGCCCGGGGGATGACTAATCTGTCCTGGAACCCACAAGTTAATCGAAGAAGATACTTAATAATATAAGGCGTAGGAAACATAAAATTATGTACACATCCGATAAGTCATACATTTATAGAGTCTTTCCTAATATGCTGACGGTTTTTTAAGGGGATCATCAGACAAACTGAACAACTTTCTCTATGGGACCACAAAGAAATCGCGAAGAAAGAAGCTGTTCCATTCAAAACTGCAATCCTATATGTATGGGACAGCTGATTATTTTTTTCGCGATTTCTTTGTTGGTCCCATAGAGAAAGTTGTTCAGGTTGGTAGTCTGATATTCCCCTCAAAACACCGTCAGCATATTAATAAGGACCCTGTATGTCGAAAAAAATAAGGCTGAAGCTACAAAACCTTTATAATGGAAACCTGTCTTGACAGTAGCAACGGAACATTAGTATCTTCTTTGACAACACCGGGACTGAAAGATGAAACCTAGGACCTTTATATTGGCAGTCCGACGTGGTAATCATCGGGTCATACCCGTATATGGATGCATTATTTTGTTCGCTTCATTTCCTTGTTCAGAGACGAGGTCAAATTAGCTAGAGTGTCATTTCAATTGGATCATTTCCTTCTCATGTAAAACTTACTGTAGATATGGCTGTTGCAATGATTCTTGTTTTAATGTAAGAGAGAATAAAATGCATCTGGATGACACCCAGTTTCAAGGTTTTCTCAATGGTGTCCCAAGTTTGCTCCAGATTTCTTTTAAAAGGACCTGGAGCGATGTATACCCACTGTTTCAACGCACAGTTTTCTTCGGCCAAGGTAGCGTGATGCCTGTAGGCCTCGCATGCCACCCCCGAGAAAGCGACAAAAATCGAGATGTGCCTCCGTCTTTATTATTTTACGTACGCCAAAAAGAGCGCGCACGACGTTTTTCTTATTTAAACGCTTTGTCGTGGGTGGCATGCTAGCCATGCTGGAGACTGACAAACTCCTAATAAACTGTGGCGTTGTCCAAAAGTTGCTGACTGGAAGACGATCTTGGCAAATTATGAATGATCAGATTGGTGATATAGTGTTGTAAGTAGGTATCTATTATTAATTGTGGATAACAAAAATTGCATTATTAGTGTTGGAATCAGCAGACAATTCCTTACGTTTACGTGCAAAATAATACTCATGCTTCTGTCATAATAGGTATTTTCTAGTATTCTTTGTGCTACTCTAGTCCTAAATAAACCTTTCATATCTTGCTATTTTTCTGTCTTTTTTCACCAAAAGTGCGGAAGCACAGTTTCAATCCAACAATCACCAATAATAACACTCTTATTCAGCACCTTGACCAAACTTCCCAGTTTCCGACCTGTCCCTCTTGACCTCCAAAGACACGCTCCATCTATTCCAAGACAATTAGTCTTCACAAAAAATGTAAGACCTTGTTAGTAATGTTTTTAAACAATGATGTCACTAAACTAAATGTCAGTTGGTCAAGCAATCAAGCCGTCGTTTAGGTACTATTTTGATAAATTCATGTGATTCGGTCGGTGTTTGAGAAATTACTTCTTTGGAGTACGTCTATGAGATTGTCCGTTTGCGCGAAACAAATATTTTAACATACATGTAAAACAGTCGAAAGGTGGGATAGGAAGGACGAAAAAAAGATGGGTGGATCGTGTGAATGATATACATATTATATCTTTAAGAAATTTGAACTTAATATTACTACCCTCTCGTAATAGATATTAAGTTTATATGTTTTTGGTAAGAAAGCGGTGAGTGCTTAAATCACAGCTAAGAGAGATGAATGGAAGAATATGACATTATTGAGTGATTTGATCCCAAATAATACAGAATTATGATGTGAAATAGTGGAGCGGAGATACCGAAAGTCAAATACGCATTATACGCATATTTATTTTATAATATAACAGTTTGTGACGATGTTTAGATGTTTTGCGACTCAATCACGCATAAACGGCTGACAGGGTTTGGTTGAAATTTTGGCACACTAGCCCAGTCATTTTACCTAGTTTTGTTAGGAGTGGTGGGAAGTAATTAATAATTGGACTTTTAAACTGTAAGTGGCACCATTTAGTGACAAAAAGACTTTGTGAAAACATATTTAAAAAAAATCGCTACGCAACATAGAAATCAAATTGTGAGTCCCAGAAGGCTTTTAAATTAATACTATTAATACCAATGCACTCATTTGAATTAGATTTAACAATATAAATTATTTTTGAGTAATAAAATAGGCATAGAAATTAAAAAAAAAAGTTTTTATTAGAAAATACGAATGTATTTTTCAAAACCTTCTAAGTAGACAAAAATTATTTACACCATGTTTGAAGTATGTATTGTATAATGGTAATGTTTTAAATATGTGCAAAAAAGTTACCGTTAGTTTTTTATAACGAGATAATACCTACATTTTAAATTTGGAACTGTTGCTGACGGTTTTTTTTTATTTTGGTACATTTCTAAGCTCAAATTGGCTCCTAAACACTATACCGAAAAAAAATATCAATTACTACTTACTCCTGGCTCAAACCGTAAAATGACTGGGCTACACAGATGGAACCAATATGATCTGGATTACCACAGAGGGTAATTGTTTTAAAGTCAACGTAGACGAATTCGTAATAAACGTATAGGTCTTATTCTATTATATCCGAAACCGAAAAGTAAGCAAATACGTGAAAAAATTAACGTTGAAGATGAAAGGAAACACCATTTTCGTTTTCATAGCCCTTGGATACGAGCAGGTGGAGATGAATTCATATTTAGGCTCAAAAATAACTGTAAGCCAAAGTTATAAATTTCCTTCCCAGCGATGTTTCCCATTCTTCATTGTCAACCCTTATCGGTCAAAGCGAAAACAATTAAATCAAAACACTATACCTAAGTAAATTAAATACATAATTGAATGGAAACAATGGCAGTGCACCAAACAGTTAACAATGCCGGTACGTGACCACTATTGTCTACACTTTTATACTTTCATCGAATTGAAACTGTTTCGAGAATGAGACTGGGCTTTTTGCACTGTGAAACTACAACTTATTTACAGAAGAACAATTTTAACTTTCATTAGGGTAACTACAGCTTCAGAAATATCGAATGAGCGTTTTTGACGTGGTTCTATGGGCTTGATCCCTTGGCCTTAAAAAAAATGGCAGGCACAGTCTTGACATGATTTTGACAGGATCTCACGATAGTCTCTATGGAGCGGTCTCAGATTAATGAATACAAGGAGCGGTCATAGAGATATTAAGTACTATGTGGAGCGGTAAACATGCCATCTGTCGAATTTTTTAGGAACTAAAATTAAAAAAGAAAAGAAAAACGCACATAATTGTAATGCTTGCAAAAAACGACAATTACCCATAGAGATAGTAAATACTACGTGCAATTACCTCTTTGATTTTTAATTGCGTTTGGTAATCACATATCGAACAAACGAAAAAAAAATGCAACCAAAAATTATTCAGATTGCATTTTTCGATCAGATCATCAATCTCTTAAAACGGTTCTCAGAATGGTGTTGATTTCTTATCACGTTTTTAACAACCCAATCAATTGAAATAAAAATTCAATCAATAAAGATTTTATTGATGAAGATAAATTATAATTTTGATTTGTAATGTAAAAAACTTAACTTGAAATATTTCATTTTTGTCACGTAAGTAGGTACACCTAAGTAGGTATCCTAAACGAATATCTATAAAATTCATTCAATACATTGCAAGCAAAGATTTTTTTTGATCTGAAAAATTTCAAAGCATAATTATATTACAAATTGCAAATGTTATTTGTGACGCAGCATCTAGATTTTCTAAACTATTTTTCCATACATACAAATCTTTGATTGCTAGGATATGACAGTCATTTATTTTCAACAACCAACCTCAGTAAAAATACTTGAGTTCCAAAAAAACAAGAGAAAAGGACATACTTAACGATGATAATGAGCAAACAAACAGACTGCCGACTTTCTCGCGAGTGTTATGTAAATTCATAGCTACCGCCATGCGCAGGCGCTGCACAGGATAATGGTTCGAATCTGCACTTCGTCTGTCTGTAACATGTTTAGTTTTAGGAATAAGTACTAAATATATTAAACGTTTCCTATGAAATGATGGACCGTAGTTCGATAGGTATATTTTGAAATCAATAATTGTACTTTAAAGATTTTATTTACTTATATTCTGATGATGAATGCTTTATGACCATGTTTAGACCACAGAGCCTGATTATGGCTGTTGACTTTGAGATCTTCGTTAGATAGCTGATGTAGCCTATCTTGGCTTTAAAACTTTAATATCCTATGTACAAATGAACAAGCACTATTAGCAATGCTAGCAATGTTTTGGGATCGGAACAGTTATACTGTGTATTTAATTAACAGTAAGTAAATGTCGTAAAAGGCGACTAAGGGATCTACCGGAGCATGGGCAGCATCATCCTCTGAGTACATTCAATCTAACTGCGATCGCCAAACCGCCTGCCAAGAGTGACTATTATGGCAAATCCCCCCATTTTGGGGGAGGCCTATGTCCAGCAGTGGACGTCTATCGGCTGATATGATGAAGTAAATGTATCACTAATCTAAAGTAAACTTGTTAATACGTTTGTTTCAGTGCATGCTGTATTTCCCTATAATTAGTTGTACATTGAGCTTAAATGTTTCTGAAGATATATATTGTTGTTTTGTATTAGTCTAACAACTGTTGGGAAATCAATAAAGAAAATAAAAATGTTAGCACTTTAAAATGAGTAACTTGAGGGAAAGTAGGTAAGTATGTATACCTATGTTATGCCCTATATAAATCTTTGAACAACAGTAACTTCCAATTCATAGATTATGAATTTGAGTTTGGTTATGGGTAGATAGAATCTGGGTTGGTAAGAATCTTATAGGAACTCCAGGAAGCTGGCATAGGTATTGTCAGGAACTCCAACTAAAAAGCGAGTGAAAGAACTGGGAACAATGACATTTCTACAAAGAGATTATTTGCAACTAAATGAATTCAAAATAAGTCCCCCTCTTCCTTAAAAATTGTTTTTACACGAGATGGCACACATATCTGCTACATAACAATAAAATTATCACATATTTAATATTGACCTATTATGATTTCATCAAGACAGATATTTGCAATGATATCTTGAATGTGAAAAACAAATCTAATAGGCATAAAATTTGGCAGAAATTTTCTTCTCAGATCTCCGTATTTTTGCACAAAAATTCCGCAACGTCTAGATGTATTAGGAGTATTTAGGTGTTGTTCAATATAATGCGATACTTTTAGGTAAGAAACACAATATCGTGCTGCACTGAATGTAAATTACTACTTAGAATGCTAAGTGACAAGATGTTATGCCAAATATTTCGAAAGCCAAAGCCTTGTCTAGAATTCTAAATCGATGTGGCTAATCTTAGGTAATGCTGCAACCTAAATTTTACCCACGAATGGTGTTGTTGAGGTCAGAGGTTACATAAATTTGTAGTTTTCTACATACGTATAGTAGAGAGGGGGAGGGGGAGACCTATGTCCAGCAGTGGACGTCCATCGGCTGAGATGATGATGATATAGAAGAGAAACATAAATCGCATAGTGTGTCGGTAAAGTTAACAAAAGTGTTAGCTTTAGATAATTTAAAAATCAACAATTCGTTATTTTCCAAACTCTCTCTTTACCAAAAGCAAATACCTAGGAAAAAAATATAGGTACCTACAGAGTGGTCTAAAAGGTGAGGTCCAAAAATTTTTTATAGATTTTTTCACACTTAGGTGTATCTGAAAATTCCCCATGTGGGTATGTTCCGCGATTTTTCGTAGTTTTGTACGTAGTAGTTGTATTATCTGTGGTAGTAGTTATGATTTTTAAATGTGTATTTGCGAATTTTTTATCAGAGCGGCCAGTCTACCAAAACGCAACTTTTTCCTAGTAGGTAGGTATCTAAACTAGGTAATTTTAAAAACAATGTATTAATTAATGGGCCAATTTACGCTGATACCGGTTAGAAAAAATTCGCTAAGAAAGATAGGAACCAAGAACATAAAAAAATAAAAACACGGAATTCTAAATGTCACTGACACGAGCAAAAAATGTTTTTGACCGATGTTTTATGCAAAACTAAAGGTCCATAATCTCATTTAAATATATATACAGACACCATTTAGAATAAGAGTGGGTATTATTTTTGGTGAAACCACTCACGTTTGGTCGTATCTATCGAATAAAAATTATGTATAGATATATATTTTGATATCTTTTATTCGCGACCAGAATTTGAATAAGCTGAATGTGGCGTCTTTGATACATAATATAATAATCTTACAATACTCCCATACGAGATGGTAAGATACTTTATTTATAGGCCAAGGTAAAAAGTCAACTTTTTTGTCAAAATTCGGCATAATTGTCGGTTTTGTCCATACAAAAATAGACAATTATGTCGGTTTTGACAAAAATAATAAGTAGACTTGTCACGTTTTTAAGGTAGTGCCAATTGTAACAATGTTACCTTTCAAGATAAATTACGTGCCAATTGGTTTTTTAAACAAAAAGTTAATAACTCTATTACGTTAGTAATTATATTACTCTGTGACTCTTATCAATAAAAATTTCTTCTGCACCTTGCGTAACCATTAAAAAACTCAACAAGCAAACTCAACTTTATTATAATCAATAACGAAGTAAATAGAGCGAGAACTTTAAAATACTACCATTAGATAACCACCAGCTACGCATAGTAATGGATAATAGGTAGATTCTTTCACGCGATTCTACCATTACCTATCACATGAAAGCTTTCTTTACACTGGTTTTCTATAGTAATAGATTTCACATTCTTTTAAGAGTTTAATATGGGATAAAAAGTGCCCAAAACGAGGACTAATCAGGACGGTGCTAATTATGGGGCTAACATAAATACAAGTAATGAAGTTGAAAGCAATAGTAGTCTTATATTCGTCTAAATTTAAAGTATACAGGATATAAGGAAAAGTATAATTAGCCTTTAAACCACATACTCTATCCATTAAACTGAATAACTTTTACTATGGGAGCAAACCGATAGGAGCAAATGAAAAAATCAGCTGTTCCATACTAAACTGCAATGCCTACTCGACTTTTATGTATGCAACAGCAAATTTTTTGCTCCTATAGTTTGACGGGTACAGTATATGGTTTAAAGGTTAATGATACTTTTCCTTACAACCTGTATAAGTAGGTACCATTTGTTCAAAATATTTTCTTTTTCAATATCGATTGTTTTATAACCAAAATTTAAATGATCCGAATTCCACTTGCTTGTGCCTAAATGTACCTATCTACCTATAATCGTTATGATAGGTGACGCTTTATTTACCTACCCATTGAGTTTAATACATAACAGCATTAGTCATCATCATCTCTGATTCATGGATTAGAGTCTCGATTAGCTCACTAATTGTATGCTTGGAAACAATCACTGCATTAACTACCTTGTAGTAGTTTTACTAGCAAATTGTTAGCAGGTTTGAGTCACTGTTTTGATTTATCCGACATTTTATGATCCTAATATTACCTATGGATTAAAATAACTTCCATGGGCGTAGCTAGGGGGCAGAGGCCTCAGAAAGCCCGTTGCACCCACTGTTTCAACATCATCTTGCAACATGCTAGTAAAAACTCAAAAGCAATACTACAAAATTTTGAGCTCGCTTCGCTCGCTCCAGATGTACCTAATACCACAACTGTTATTATTTATGAAATAATTGAATTCTTTCACCTTTATAACGTGTTTTAATATCATCACCCTATCCACCACCATCCATACCATCGTCCACTGCTGAATATAAAAATGCCTCTCTCAAAGCGCGCTACAGAACTGTATCCTCGGCCTTCCTCATTCCGTCGCTCCCCGCTACTTTTTTTAGGACACTGTTGATCCAGAGGGTCGCAGTACTTCCCGCACTATGCCTGCCAATTCGTGGTCTCCACTCTAGAATTCTCACTCCCCATCGGTTATCAACTATCATCATAGAAATGGGAAGTATTTAAGGTTGTTATATGACCAGCCCATTGCGACTTCAGCTTGCAAATTTTCTGTCCTATGTCAACCACTTTAGTTTTCTCACGAACCTACCTATCACCTCATTCCTGATATGCACAGATACACTCTCTTATTATCCTCCTGAATTTTATGCAATGGTCAACCGCTGCGACCAGAAGCGAGATGGGATACATTGGCTCTAATAACGGTCTAACCAGTAGCCACAAGATGTAGGCATCAGAAATGTTGACCATGCCTGAAGGAATCAGTTGCCTTTTACAACACGGGTAGGTAAACTTGTCTGGGTTGGTGTAAGCCGGACACCGCGCATCTAAATAAAATTTTAAACAAATAAACAAAATGTCCTGTTTAGGTTAGTCAACGTTTTAGCGTTGACAGGAAGTAAATTCATTTTCATTCATTCTTCTACTCGGTCTCGAACCAAATGTATATGGAACGGTTTATTTTTGTGTTTTCGATTTTAGCCCTATAGTAAAAAAGTTGTTCAGTTTGATGGCCTGGAGCAGTCATAGAGCAAACGGCTCACGGGGGCCGTGTTCTCTAAGCGCTCTTACAGACGAGCGACACTTTGCGGTCGCAGAGGGTCACAGAGAGTCACGCTCATAGAATTTACGGTCGCAGAGGGTCGTGCGCCTAAAAGCGCTGTAAGGGAGCAGCCGTAAATAGTTATGTAATGTAATGCATTGAAGTTCACACCCTGTATAAAGTAAAATTTTGTAAAGTATTTTAATTTAGGATTTTAATTATGCTCTGTAAATAAACCCTTTCTTTCTTATGAAAAAAATTACTCTTATCTATTTTTCAACTGTAAATAATGTTCTCTACAGCTACACAAATAAGGGGAGAAAAAAACTAACTACGTTCCTTACGCAAAGCATCGTAAATTGTAAACTAAACAAGTATTTTCGAAAGTTTAAAGTGAAAACTAAGTAAATCCAAGTTTCTATACAAGCGTAACATGTTTGTTTTTCTCCACCACAGACGGACCGGCAACATTTTATGTAGATAAAATGTTTTCTACAAGATTGACTTGTTTTTACATCGACAGGCCTTATCAGTACACTTAAAAGCTGTTAATTTATGGAAAAGAAAAGTTTTATGGCATTTAAGGAAACTACACATAATCACGTCTCCTCTCGGGGAAGGGAGTCGTGAGCATAATTGTAATCCTATGCTATTAAGTAGTCAGAGCGAGACAAATAACGAATACTTACGATAGTAAAGTTCGTTCCCACCGGATTACTAGAAACGATTTTTTGTTTATCTTAAGGAACATACATTTTTTTGCAATAAAAATGTTTCCCTTTCATTTATTCCGTGTGTATTTACTTATATCAACCTGTACTCACTCAACAAAATAAACAGATTGATTTATTTTATGTGCACAAAATTTTAAATTTATCTGAATAAAACGATTTTATCCGATTTATTTCCTGGCAGGCCCTGGTAGATCCCAAAGTCGAAAATATAAAAAATTATATATCCATCTGGTCTAGACCACCCTGTATATGGAGTAATCAAGTATTGAAAAAAAACAAACCAACCAGTATACCAGTAACATAATCTACCTAACTCCCCGATTTAAATTCTTTTAAAATTACCCCAGTAACCAGATTAATAGCAGAAGAGTTTATAATCTGTGGGAACTAACCATGCTCATTTTAAAGCAATTATTTACCTCTGAGAAAAGTAAAGCCCTATCACACAATAAAGCTACATTAGAATTAGGGTTACCTACAAAAAAAAGTTACAGGGTTATATTATGGCCCGTAACGTAAAGAACCGAATCTTTTTAGGTAATGCTTTATTTATATCTAAAAATTTTGCTCAAAAAGAAAATTATATTTTCGACGCTTGTAGTAGCTACCATTTAGGGGGTGCGTCTGACCATCAAACTGAACAACTTTCACTATAGAGCCAACATTGAAAGCGCGAGAAGATAATGTTGATGTTCCATAGAAAACTACAATGGCATGAGATACAAATGTATGGAATAGAATGACTTTTTTCATAATCAATAAAATCAATAATATTTTTATGCGATTTCAATGTCGGCTCCTAATTTGTTCAATTTGATGGTCCTAGCTCCCCCTAAAATATGTAATGCATTACACCCAATTTCTGTTCTAGACATTATCATACCTGAGCAGAGGTATGTTATGTATGACAACCCTATACACAAAAATTAATAATCTGGAAGTTCATTATGTTTAATACCAATTAAGGTTTAATCCCATGCGACTAGTGTTTAAATTAATTTAACGAGGTTACTGTATTAATATCCCGTTCGGATTGTGAGAGCTTTTATGTTAGTTAGTGATCAAGGTTTACTGGTTTATACGCCTCTAGGTTTTATACTCGTTATTTACGACTGAAAGTCATTCCTATTTGCAGCATCATAGATTAGACTGGAATATTGACTAATTCTATGATGTTGTAATTAATACAAGACCAGACCAAGGTGCTGTGTTGGTTTTTAATTTCACATTTGTAGTGCAGAAGGATTTCTGCATCATTCTCTCTAGGCTCCATACCATTCGTTGTCAAAAAGGATCATACAAATTTAAAGAAGCAATTACCGAATCGAAAGAACGTCGGTGACGCGTTATGGAGAGGTATGAACACTCAATTATGATGGTCCGGGTTTGAACCCACACGGACGACATGCCATGTACCTACCAATGAGTTTTTCTAACTTATTTTCGTAAATACCAACTGCTCTCAAACAGTGACGGAAAACATCGTGAGGAAGCCTGCATACGCAGAAGAATAAATTCTGATGCGTATGTATAGTCCACCTATTGGGCACGTGTGGTGGACTGATTCCCATACACCCTCCCTGAGGGTAGGCCCGTCCTATGCAGTGGGACGTAGATAGGCTGATGAATGAATTATCGAATAGTTTCTATCGTCACACGTAACTGAGGCAGAGGTCTACCCAGAATTTCCATTTTAGATAATATCGTGTCATGTCCTTGCCACAACTGCTCGCAAGATGTAGTTGCAGCAATGTTTCTGGTCACTCCCGAAAGTGGTTTGGCCGGGCGTTTATGTAGGTATCTAATATGGTTTCTCGATCAATATAACAGCAAAAACTTCATAGGTACCTTCGCCACGTTTTTAGAAAGGGTTTTAAAGCAGTGAATAGTAAGTATTAATTTGCATTGAAGCAATGCAATGCATTTATAATGCTAACATTGCATTATAAGTGCACTAGATTTGCAAGTAGTTGTGGTATTAAAACTATAAATATACAGTGGTCGATCGTTGACCTCCTTTTCATTAATTCATATAGTTGAATTAAACAAAGCTTCTATATTGGACCCACATAGGTACATAGAAACACGTCCATAATCCCTTTCGGGGTGGTCAGTAACATCACTACAACTACCAGCTGTCTTGCATGCAGTTCTAACAAGATAAAATGTCAAATTACGAATCTAACAACGCCTTATACGTAAAAATCCATCAAGCCGTTTAGGCTGTAGGGCATGCCAAAGAAAAAGACATACAAACATACATACATACGCTCGAAAAACATAACCCTCCTTCTGGCGCAGTCGGGTTAAAAGCAAAAATCTGAAATTTTAATGTAGTTAGAACGTATGGTAGTCTTGATCCCCGTCTATGCCGACTCGTACCAATGAGTTTTTTGGAATGTGTGTACGAAATACTAGACTTATAGTGGGCCACCAACGGTTAGTTGCAGAAACGCTCATTAAAGTTAATCCTCCATTAAATCTCTTTCTGTCACTTTTTGTCTTGTTGACGTAGTAAAAGCTAGTAAGAAATCTAATAGAGGATTAACTCTAATGAGCGTTTCTGCAACTGAGTGTTAGTCTTAAGGCCAGGCCACACAGACGCGGTTTTGCGGGAAAGCCGGCCGGAGGCAGACCTGCGGGAAGCGAATATCTCCGGACCCGCGAGTATTTCTGTGTGATGGGGTACATACAAACTCGAACATTACAACCACACCACACCATACACAACAAAACACACACAAAACCGAGCGGGGAGATATTCGCTTCCCGCAGGTCCGCCTCCGGCCCGCTTTCCCGCAAAACCGCCTGTGTGTGGCCCGGCCTTTAAAGTGGCGACGCGACGGGCTCACTACCCGTGACACTAAACTGAATTTCGATACTATAAGTTAAACGTCGACGTTCAGAGTTTTCAGAAGGAATATCTCTGACCACAAATCTACATGGTTATTAAAACCGAGGTGATTCTACAGAGTGTTACAGAAGTAAAAATAAAAATTGAAAACTTTAAGGGGGTGGTTAAAACCAACGAACTGAACAACTTTCACTACGGGACCAACAACGAAATCGCAAAAAAAAAAAATTTCCCATACATTTAGCTCGAGTTGATCTGTAGTTTAGTATGAAACATCGCAAACGCATCGCATCATGGCGATTAAGGCAAATCTCCTCATTTTGGGGGAGACCTATGTCGCAGTCTATCGGCTGATATGATGGGATGATGCTGGAACACCCGATATTTTTTTTTTCTAAATTTCAATATTGGTCCAATAGTGAAAGTGGTTCAGTTTGATGGTCTTAACCACACCCTTTAATGTTTATTTGTATTGTTGTAATAGTCTGTATAAGTGTACTAAAATTTTGGTACGGATCACTATAAAAACGGGTATTCTTTCAGGACTTTCTGCTCACATAAAAACGAACTAATCCAGTAACTTATTAATTATTATACGTATTAAAACAAGTTAAAATTGTATCCGCGTAGTTAATTGACTAAAAGTAACGGTACAATTTGTATCGCCAATAAATCTAAGAATCCGAAGTAATCCGGACAGTAATTATAATGTCCAACAACTTTACTGTCTAGTCCAACATAAAAGGTGGAGCTGGATTCCCTCTTCTATGGTCCAGTCAAACTTGTTTTTATTATTCGAGAAAGTCGAATAGGGAAATGAATAATTATCCCAAAGGATTCTACTTCTATTTCCTGACAACATAAATGCTGTAACTATTTAGATGTAATCTGTATTAAAAAGTAAATTACGGTACAATCTCACGGTAGGAACGAGTGATAATTGACAGTTCGCGAGATCTATTTAGCGGTAAAATTACCCGTTGTTTACGGAAAAGTAGGAAATAAAATGGTTTTTAGATGATTCTGGTAGATACACAGGTTATCTTTCTACTACTGCATGTGTTATTTTCATGCGATATACAATTTATGTACCTAAGTATATCTCATTTTGACACGATAGATGATGGGTAGAAAATACTAAATCTGTGGAATTTTGGATCTCGCTCCCAATTTATTTATTTATTATAAAAATTACATTTAAATTTACAGAGCAATTTCCAAAATACTTACATGCTAAAAATAAATAACGTAACTACTTACTAATGATAATACTTATTTAAGTGAGATCAGAACAAAATAGATAACTTAAGTATAAATTATTGATTACAGATATTGCATAACTATTAAACAAATGAGGACTATTGTTAAAAACATCAGCTTCAGGAAGCTGCATTAAAACTAAATTTAACATTTTAATGGCTCGCGCTGTAGGAGCGTTTGCGGCGCGACAAGTGCGCACTCCGGCCTGTGCGAACAGCGGCCGAGCCCTGCGCAGCCCCACGCCCAAGTACTGATCAGGCACGTAAGGCCCTATATGTGACAAATTTGTTGCGTTGTCCACTTTATTCTTAGTTAAAAAGTAAAAGTTGCAGCTTCCGTGGCAGTCTTGCTTCTATGCTTATGATAATATTCTTCTACTTCTTTCGTGTAAGCATGAGCCATATATCGCATAACAACTCATGCTGTAGTGGAAATATTAGCCAATCACCAATGGTCGTATCGAGGCTGACAGTCCAGGGTGCGCCAGACGAACTCAGGTTTCGTCACTCAAAGAGGTTCTTCCCTTGCACCCTCAAGATAATAACTACCTATACTCCTCTAAGTCCGTCTAGTCAGTGTCACAACTGTGACATACAGATAGAGCATGTAGGCTTTCTTAGGATGTTTTCATTTATCAGCCAGGTGCTTTCCAGGTGAATAGCCAGGTGCTATACATTTCTTCAAAAATAAGATAAACGAGGTTTAAAAGAGAAGTGGGTTGTCGAGGGAACGTTTAGGAGAGCTGGATCTACTAAACCGACAGACGTCATGCGGGCAGACCGTCTTCAACCTTATCACAGATATGCTTCACACCCTATGAATACTGAATCAATCTTGCTAGCGCAGGTTACAAAAAGTACAATTACCTCTTATACTATGATTGCGCTTGGCCTAGACCGGGAAACATGATGTGGAGGAGGTCTATACCCTTCAGTGGTTGAATATGAACTGACGATGTTGAACATAAATTAAATTAAATGTTTTCTTAGGTCAACACATGTCGAAACCATGGCCAAACTCAACGCCCAGTACCTATGTAATGCCTCAAAATAAAAATAAAATGCAGTTTTCAAAGGACCGACCATGAACCAAGTGACATAAGCGCGAGCGCATGAGATCATACTTCTTCCCATAAATACAAATACTATATAAGGAATGTTGAGTTCACTCATTATCGGTTTATCTGCAGTCATTGTGATTTTTTGCACAATTTTAATGTTAGTGTAATAATAAATGATCCCATTGGTTAGGTATTCTAAATATATGTTGTATATTTAAATATTTTGTTTACTGATTACTGACCCTTTTGATAATTCTTTTGGAAACACCGCCTAACTTTCTTCATTCACTGTTTCCTCTAACCCTAAGATTGTTTGGATGAAATTCCTTCTTAGCGATAATACCGCCTTCCTCTGGTATCTTTTCTCTGTATTTTTAACCAACTTCAAAAAAGGAGGAGGTTTCTCAATTCTTTGGTAAAAAATAAAGTGTTTCATTGATTGATTAATACTCTAGAGGCTTTGATTCTATAACATAGCATCCATAGGGACTTGATAATCAAAATGACAATCTACAACATATTTATTATCATATAAGGTCTAACCAAATTAGGTGAAACTATTTTATGGGGATGTTCAGACCATCAAACTGAACAACTTTATCTATGGGACCAATATTAAAATCGCGAAAAAGAATCTACTGTCCCATACATTTAGGTCGAGTAGGTTTGTATGGAACAGCTGATTTTTTTTCGCGATTTTAATATCGGTCCCATAGAGAAAGTTGTTCAGTTTGATGGTCTGATCATCCCCTTAAAATAGTTTCACCTAATTTTCTTAGACCTTATATACCTACCTACATAAAAAATAGAATTTCACATTGAGTACTATAACTCTGTGGTATGTGTTTTCTACCAAACAATAGGTTAGACAGGTATGTAACATGTTATTTCTAGATGTATGACGACGCCTCAATTTCACCTTCCAATCCGGTTCGGACCAGCTGGTCAATTCGACCCCAATTCGGCAATCGAAGGTTTCAATACTTTGAACATCTTTAAGTTATTGTAACAAAGATAATCGTGGAATTTTTTAACAAACTGTTTCAATAAACGTAATGGAATATAGATGAAATATTGAAGGACATGATAATGTTTGAACATTATTGAATTTAGGTCAGTTTATTGATTTCGTAAAGAAAAGGTAGAGAAACAAAAACAAACTCCAAAAATTTGAAATGGAAACTGTTGAAAAAATTACCCTCGAGAAAGAGAAAATAGACCTCGCACATTTGAGTTGAGTAAGAATTGCAGTTTAGTATGAAACAGCGGATTTTTTTTGTGCTCCGATCGGTTTGCTCCCATAGTAAAAGTTGTTCAGTTTGATGGGTAGACTTAGAGTTTAAAAGGATGCTAATGATATCAATTTCGCCCTGAATATTCCTATAATAACATAGAAAATTTGAGTCTAATTTTAATTAGGAACCGTTTCGCAAAAACAGAAATACGACAAGGTTTAGGATTTTCTGTTTTTTGTTTTGTTGTAGTTACACGAATAGTTTAGATGGAGTCTTCTGAAAAAGAAACTATCATGAAGAAACATTTAGATTTTATTTCATGCGATCGGCTTAGTCAGTCAGAAGACAATTTAGCTTAATTACACTTTTTAATAATAAGACATTGATACCCATACGTAGGTAGGTAGATAATAATTATTTACAGTTATCCATTATGCGTATAGACTATAAAGTTAGCTAAGAATAATATTTGAATAGGTACATTTTAAACAGACAGAAAATTTAACCATAATTGACGACCCGGTTGGGTTAGGGTCCTGGGTTCGAATCCCGGTTCGGTCATGGATGTTTATATGTTTGTGCCGTTGTTCTATGGTTTCCATATAAAAAGCCTATAGTGCTTGCTTGGGATCATTACAATTTATGTGCCTGTGAGCGTTATTTTTTTATTTATAACACTCTATGGCTCGTGGCTCGATCACTAGCTTAAATAAAAACTAAATAAAAAATCCGATTTCTACCATCAAGACTTCGCAAAGGCTTCTATACCTTCTTACTCAAAGAGCAAAATATCAAACTAAAAAAACAAATAAGCCGAGATGCTAATAAGCCACAAAACGGCATACTTTCAACCATCTCCCATTAAGTGAAGACCACTCAAGGATGGTAGATGCGCCTGCGACCTCGAAACGCTCGCAAAAGAGAATGCACACGATGACTAAACCAAACCATGCTGTGTAAACAAACGTTTATATGCTAATTAACTGTGTTAATCCAATGGAAACATTTTTGGAACTAGTATACCACAGAATATAATACTGGTATAATGGCCGGCAAGATCTTGACTGCGCAGGACAAAATTTCGAAAAGGCTACTGCGCATGTCATCCCCCGTCACTCCCGGCCAATTTGCAAGTTGTTTACCGGAGACTGTAACTTTTACTAAGTATCATGTCATCGATAAATAAGGGTATACAAACAGTGTCTACATCATCATATCAGCCGACAGACGTCCACTGCTGGACATAAGCCTCCTCCAAAATGGGGGGATTTGCCATAATCGCCACGCTTGGCAGGCGTCGTTGGTGTCTATATCAATTATACTTTATTTTATACTATAAAACATAGTATACATTATAACAGACAAGATATATAGAAGGGCCAAAATAAGGAGGCGGGTGTTATCGCTAAAAAGCTATTTCTTCAATACAACGTCAGGGTAGAGGAATTGGTAAATGAAGATAAGGAGGCGGTGTAGCTCATAATATGATACATAGATAATACAACCATCCTGATAGGCAGTAAAGGTTATTTGGAAAAATTAAAACACCCTAGAGTAATAAAGAAAGTTTTAGTTCTGAAGCTAATCGTAGCGGGTAATTGACTTAAACCTAACGGAAAAATTTAAGTGTTAGGTATAATTAGAAGCCCCCTCAAGATAATGAGAGGAGACCTGCCTAGCTAGCATGCCACCCCCGAGAAAACGCCAAAAATCGAGATGTGCCTCCATCTTTATTATTTTACGTAGGCCAGAAAGAGCGCGCATGACGTTTTTCTCGTTTAAACGCTTTGTCGTGGGTGGCATGCTAGCTAGGCTGGGCTATTTAGTGGGACGGGACGTATATAAAAAATTCGGGCATAGGCCCACCACACATTCCCACCGCTGTAACTCCTGTAAGCCAGGATCAACAGCGGCGACCATTCACAACACTGGACAATGAAGTCCAGCGAGCCCGGGGGATGACTCTAATCTGTCTTGGAACCTGCAATGAATTAATCAAAGAAGATAGGAGGAGTAGGAAAACGAAATATCCGACGGGACGTATATAGGGTGGTGGTGGTGATGGCGATGTTATTTTTCTGATGGGTGTTTTTCGTTGACACAAGATGTCCAACAATTCGAACTGTAGCAGTAAAGTATCTGTTATTGTGAACGCAAGAGTACGCAAACCGTAGTAGACGTAGAAGCAAAACTTTTCGTTTCGTGACTATGGAGTCCATTGATATTAGGTCACAAAGAAATTAGGCGCTCCCCTAAGAAGTAGGTACATCCGATTTGTCGATAAACAAGTGGGATTTATGACTTCTGGAAGATGACGTTCAAGCTAAACCATGTTTTTGTATAGAAGAACCTCACGTTCTACATTGAGTTGTTACATAAATAAAATATAAACTATTGTACCTGAACTTCTATTATCTAGGTTTACTTCTCGATGACATCACAAAAGTATAGATTCGATAAGAGACGTAACTTTTATATTTCATTCCATAAAGTCCAACAAAACGTGCCAATATCACCTTTATGACTAAAGGCGTAAAGAGTTCTAATAAGAGACTTTTTATATCGAATGAATTGTAACAAAGCAATGGCTGTACAACAAAACAACAATAAGCTCTATAGATGACCCCTAAAATTAATGAACGCATCATGATTCGACATATTTGCGGCCAGAATACCAATAAAGACTAATTTAGCATGAAACATAATTTTAGATTGAACTCGGTTCAGAAAATTATGTGAATTCTTTTGTAGAGCAAAGAATTCACGTAATTATGTTCTGTGAAACTGCTTTTTGAGGTTTCCTGTTGTTGTCTGTAAAAATAAATATGTTTTTTTTTTTTTTTTTTTTTTTTTCCTATATTGGAATATTGCTATGGCTGTTTCGTTTGGGCTGTGGTTTATATCGACATTACACAGGACGACACAATTCTGTTTAAAAGTGACGTATTTCTATTTCTATTCTATGCAATTTTCCCTATTACTGGAATTTCGTAGTATTACTGAATGCCAGCTGATTAGTTGGACGAACAGGTACGACCCATGAACAAATAACACTTGAAATAAATGATTCAACAAAATCAGCTTAATAAATATAAAAGCTTATATTCTTTCTTTCTTATCGTGTGGGCAGAGCCCTGGTGTCAGAGATTTTTCAGACCGCCTTACTGACGTGGTTTTTATGTAACGACTACTACCACCAGATATAGTAGCCGGCACCAACGGCTTAACGTGCCATCCGAAGCACGGAAAGCTTGTAATAATAAATAACATTATAAGTATTAATAATTACTGTATATACTGAGGGAATTTGATTGAATAAGTATAGACTTTGCTAAGATCCAATAAAAAAACGATTCTTCAAATATGAAATATGAACCTAACTCGTGATATTATGTAGGATATATAATAGATATGTAGATTATTAAAACGGACTCAGCAGATGAAGGGAATGTAAAATAAAAACCTTTAAGACAACTTTTACAAATGTAATTTAGTATTTAAAACACCTGCTTGCCTGACAAGTATACTAAGTAGATGACCTTTCAATTTGATACAGTTATTGTAACTGCATCCATCTTCCCTTGTACCTATAAGGCGAATTATAATAAAAATACCATTTCATTTCACCTGCTAAAAGTATGTACCATAAACATTAATACTGGACGAAAAAGAATCTATATGATATAGGTAGTTAACTACTATCTAAACTATTATAAAACTGTAACAGAAGTGTACATTGAAGATAATAACAAAAAAAAAGTTACGATATGGTTTTTAGGTGTTCCTGATTCCATATCACCAACTTTTGGATTTTTTGTCTGTCTGTTTGTTTGAACGAGCATTACGCAAAAACTACTGAACCGATTTTGATGAAATTTTTTTAGTTTGATACCTTATGATCTGACTTAAAATCTGGAATATAATTTGTGCGGACGAAGTCGCGGGTTAACTCTAGTGTATTATAAAACTGTAAGTATACCATCAAACTGCCTCCGTGGTCTAATGGTTAAGAGCATTGTCTCTCGACACGGAGGTCGTGGGTTCGATTCCCACGGGGGACACCTAGTGAAAAGTCACTTTGTGCGTTTTTCCCCAGTTGGTTAGGACATTGCAGGGAGAATCACCTGATTGTCTGAAAAGAAAAATGATTCCGTTCTTCGGATGACACGTTAAGGTGTTGGTCCCGGCTACTATCTCTGGTGGTAGTAGTCGTTACATAAAAACCACGTCATAGGCCGTAAGGCGGTCTGAAAAAACTCTGACACCAGGGCTCTGCCCACACGATAAGAGAGAGAAGACCATCAAACATCTCATGCGTGGTAAAGTATGGCTCGAGTCTCTACCTATTGAGTGAGATCATACGTTTGTCCTGCAGTGGGATAAGGATCCATATCCTAAAGGCTATGATTTTACTTTGACATCCACAGCTAACTACTATCCTACTACGAAAAATTTAACTTATGCTTCAAGAAAAAATGTACTAAAAACCTAACTTAGTATGACCCGTGTAGGACCTAATACATAAGTAGTATCAAACGGGTCACTGGGCCATCAGAAATCGAGTATCAAAATTTATTTTAACTTCCTATACCTTATTAGTTATAACAGATACCTAAATACATCCTCATCAACATAGATACGACAAAAATTACGCAAGATCTTATACAATCTTTCCTACAAACGAATCATAGAATAAAAATCAAGCGAATGCAAAGATTGCTCAATGAACCGTTTTCCAATGTTTTCCCCTCTACGATATATGAATATTTGATCAGACGTGGAGCATCGTCGATAGTGATTCCAATACTGTTTGCGGAGAAAGTTATGTGCATGCCTAGATGTTACGCATACCAGCTGACAAAATGACAAAGCGAAACTAATTGATGAAGAAAAATTACACTTTTTCGGTTTGAAATTCAGCCCTTTCAATATTATAACCTAATTTTATTGAACCCATAAAATTATTTAAAATTTGTCTTTTGACGTTAACTTTGTATATAGCTTAAACCACCGCTTCGGAACATGTTATGGTTGTGGAAAAAATGCGACCGGAAATTCAGCAACAAACATTCTGTTCTTACAATAATACAATATACTTATAGAGTGCTTAGTAGGATAAATACATACTCTAGGATGCCTTCTATTTAACCAAACGTTGATCTTAAACAAGAAAATACAGCACGAACGTCGAATAGTTTCAAGGCACCACTGCGACCTTTTATACTGAAGGTTATTGTGCCTTATTATTATGGCTTTGAAAGGAACGTCTTTAACTAATGTTGTTTTTTCCATCTTTCCAGAATGCCAGTTACGTGATCAACAGACGGTATTCGAAGGGCAAGATGTCACCGGTCTGCCATAACTTCGTGCAGAACGCGTGGAAGAAGGACTTCTGCTCAAACTGCTTCAAGTCGCGAGAGGAGCACGTCAAACAGGACCGCCCGACCGAAGGCAGCAAGTATCTAGCCACACCCTTCCAAAACAGAAGCACATTTTTCAAAAAATCTCCATCGGGCATTCTTAAATCACATTCGAAAAAGAAAAACAAACGAAATGTAAGATTTCCTGAAGAAGTATGCAGTGTTATAGGATATGGAGGTGACGACTGGTCTGACGGTGAAGAGTTCGAAATGTCAGAAGAGACTGAAGACGATGACATATTCCCAGATACAGAAGAAGAAAGAGAACTGCACAAAATCACAAAACTCAACACAGATTTCAATACAGTCAAAGCTAATTTGTTAGGAGATTCTGGCGGCAAGTCTTACACATCCTTGATGTTAGGTAAGGCACAGACAGATTCTACAGGCAAAAAGAAGACCCTAATGGTGTCTGTTACACCCTTTGGACAAGAAAATAAGGGTCCTAGTATTAAGTCGCATGTACGCAAGCCCGCCGTTATACACGTCACCGACCCACCAACCGAAGATGCATCTAACAATTACAAAACAAATATTATTCTATCTACGTATGTAAAGGAATCTGAAACTATAATAAGCTCCGAAGGTGTAAATACGGAAGGCATTTGTACAGAAAAATCGTTACTGGAAGAAATATCAGAAACATTAAAACAGAACAGAATCGCAAATGGCACAGAACTAAATCTGACACAAAATGATTGCACCAAACCTACAGTCGTTGAAGGAAAAATGAAGGAGAGCATGTCGGATGACTACGATAAAAAAGAAATGATTGAAACTAAAAAGAACAGTCTTGTTAGGAAATCGCCTCTACCTAAAACACAAGAAAGGCCAAAAGTTAACCTCAGTCGATCGGAATTCAAATTCTGTAAAATCAATATTGAGAACAGCAGTGTTGATTCAGCTGTTGGGACTCTGAACTCCACGGCGAACAATTCCTTGGCTTCAGATGATGAGAGTTTCAATGGAAGAACTGATTCTGATAATGACGACAGTGGACACTTCTCGGAACCGAACAAATGCGAAGAAACTGTCAAGATAAAGATATTCAATGAAGCTGACAAAAATATCAAAATCTCACCTATCGGGCAGCTAAGGAAAGTTGACGGACAAGCTAAAAGTGGTTATTCAACATTTCAAAGCCCAATTATGGATATGCCTTCTATAATTCCTAAGCAACCAGAAACTATTTTTTCTGCGGAAGCTAGTCGAGAATTGGCTGGAGAGCCAGATGGCAGAGCGGATCCTGATGAGCCGAACGAGGTTCCAGCTTTACCAAAAAGCCCAATGCCAACCATGGATCCACGACCCTCATTCTTACACGGCATGATTACCGACATAATGCCTCCATCTAAACCGGCTGTGCCAGAAAAACCAAAACTGCCAGTCAAACCAGTCATAAAACAAACAACAAAGAAAAGTGTCACAACGACACACCAACAAACAGTAATGCATTTACAACAAACGAAAAATGAGCTCGAAGATAAAACTCTAAGATGTTTAAGTGAAGAGAAGAATAATGAAATAACTGAAGTACAAGAAGATAAACCTGAGCCAATTTACTATGCCAAACCTGTACTAACTAAGCAAGACAGCGATACATCACTACACAGTATATCAAAACGTAAAGCACCCACGCCACCTTCATCACCAACTGTCGAAGAATATAGCAACAACCTGTACCAAAGAAACCCAAGTGGCTTCATGAAGTCAGATTCACCTGTCGTAAGAGAAATGGAGAAAAGAGAACGAGCTACACAGTCCGCAACACCCAAGACAAGGCCGGCTGAAGAACCCATTGAATTAAGAAAAGTGGATGCAACTCCAGAACCAGCACCGAGACGAAACATTTCTCTATCACACGATAATTTGCTTTTAGAAGAAAAGCGAAAAGGAAAATACAAGTTTTCTATTAAGAAGCTTCTTCGAATAGGCTCTTCGAAAGACTTGGATAAGAAAGAACTGAGTGTCACAAGAGTTGCTACAGTATCTAGCAGTAGTAAAGTGGAAGAAATATATGATTACGTACCAAAACCGAAACCGCGGCTCGTCATCATTCATCCTTTAGACATCAACGGATCAAACGTGGAGGTTGTGAAACCTAATGAAATCGCAGACCTGCGAAGATTGAGTCACGATGACGTGTCCTCCATTTACAGTGGAAGTAGTTCCGCAACAGATGTGGAATCTCCTAAGATTGTGAATAAACCACCACCACCACCAAGACAGTTGAGTGAGGAAAACAAAACAGTTTCCAATACTCCTAAACCTGCTAGGCCACCACCACCGAAATCGGCTGCTTTGCAAAAGAAACAAAAGCAGCAAGCATGGGCACCACCGCCTAAAGTGGACAACATTTATGCGAATTTAGGTAAGTTTCAACATTAAGTCAAAGAGATAAATTTTTTAAGGAGGTCATTTTTTCCGTCCTACAGCAGATAACCTGAAATTTAGACCAAATTTAATCTTCCTTTCAGGAGAGATCCGTTCAGCACTAGCGCCCAGGAAACCTGAGAGGACAGCGAGTATGCGCGAACGAGAAGCGCATTTAGAACTACCGAAACGAAGAACACCTTTAGACGACGAAGACAAAGACGAAGTAGACGATGGACCTCAAGAACTGGTTCAAGCAACAAATGAAGCCGTCATACACAACTACGACGACGTCTACAATTCAGCCAAATATGACGAAGAAAATTGTGATTCAGCTAAGAACAGCGACAGTGACTATGAATACGTCCACCACGCTAGATCCAGCTCCCCGGAATGTGATTCTGCCATTAAGCCTAGAGAAAACAATGAAAGCAGAATCGAAGCTAGAAAAAGCGATGTAGAAAACAGTGGAGAATTCCCCAAATACAGCAATGGATTCAACAGATCTTCCCTTCCTTACTGCGGCAGCGAAACTGAATCTGAAATCTATTCTCCTTACAGTTTCTACAGTTCAAATGATGCTATGGACAGTCCAAGCAACGATGATTATCAGAATGATATGACTCCGAAAACGACAACAAATAAACTACGAGTAAGGAAAGGTAGAAGCGTGGTGCATAGAAACTTGGAGGATAATTACGGTGCAGTCATTATTGCGAATCACGAAGCGCTCGCGCAGGTTTTAGAACAGGTAATTTATCTACTTATCTTGTTGGAATATCAACAACAGTACATTGAAAAAAGATACCGTTGTTTGTGATACTGTAAATCTATCTAATAAATAAAATGGTGATGTTAAAAGATCTCAATAGATTGAAAATAGCAATAATGGATTAGATACCATAATCATTTGTCTTACTGGCTCTTTCCAGGTCCAACAAAGTGCCGCAATGCAACCTTCTCTCCGTGGATTAAAAGCTTGCACGAATCTCCGATGGAATGACTTCCAAGCATCTGCGAAGAACTTCGTTAAAGCCGGCAAGCGGTACTTCTATCCAGCTATTTGGAATTCCAGCCAGGGACCAGTAAATGTTACCCTGATGCTGTATAAGGAACAGATGGCTTCCCAGATGATCTGCCAGCAGTCAGTACAGCCACAGACGTTGAGTTTGAACGCTATCACGGAATTCTGCGACTTGGTTCCACTGCAACAATTTGGAGAGGAAGGCGAAGATTTGGTGCAAGGTAATTTTTTCAACTCGTTTTTTCAAATCAATGTCAAATGACTCATTCAATGTTTACCATAAAAAATACTACTGAGTCTATAACTTTTGTTTCGTTTTTTTTATATATATAATATACAGTAAGGAAAAGTATGATTAACCTTTAAACCACTCTACCCATCAAACTGAACAACTTTTACTATGGGAGCAAATCTGTCAGAACAAAAATCTGCTGTTCCATACGTTTGAATCGAGTAGGTAAATGCAGTATAGTATGGAAAAGATTATTTTTTTTGCGCTGACTGGTTTGCTCGCATAGTAAAAGTTGTTCAGTTTGATGGGTATAGTATGTGGTTTAAAGGTTAATGATACTTTCCCTTACACCCTGTATATCTTAGACATTGTCATACAAATTATATAGTCACATTTAAAGTACCAGAATCTTTGTGCGCTTATAAATCGAAAACTTCTAGACTGAATTTGATATTGACGATGCCAGCTATGGATGGAGGTAGCCAATGATCAACCGTACCTAATGGTTTTCTGAAATATGTTAACTACTTACCAGTGAACATTAGGTAATCATCAAATTACCATGTTCGTCAAAACATAAACAATGCTTCTTTTTATTCCAGCAACCATAGTCGTCTTAGCTCAAGCTCAAGTCGACACCATCCTCTCTTACGGCGAAAGTCTCCACTCCGCTGAGGGCCTCACTACCAAGGAGTACCAGCTCGTCCAAACTGAGCAGATCCACGAAGCCATATTCATGATGCTCCAACTCATAAACGGCCTCAAGTGCCTTCAAGCTCGAGGTGTTGAGGAAATCCCAGAGAGTTTAACATCATTCATAGCGTTGAAAGAAATGCAGCCAGCGTCACAGCACGGAAGTACCCTCAATTTGCCATCGCCCGATGATCGGTTGAATTCACTATGGGCGCCAAAGACGAATTCTTATGGGAGACTATGCATATTACAAGGGTGAGTGAAGAAACTATTGGATATTAATGCTTACCGAAAGTTCTTAGAAGTTGCTTCTCTTTTATCAGGAGTAAACCACATGTAAGCTTTTTTCATCCAAGTCAAAAGGCTCGATGTATTGTTCAAGACCAAGAGGGTTCACCAAAGTTGTATGATGACAAAGCGTAGGTACGCCCAGCGGGGCCCTCGATCCCTAGGTCTTCAAAACCTAGCTCATCATTTAGAGCTCATTTAGTGCTTTTCTATGGTTCTTATTTAGTGTTTTAAAGATAACGGAGTTATGATAAATCGAAACTAACGTGCGCCCTTCTTTATTATCGTCAAAAATATATCAATATTTAGTGTTCTAAATTCCTATTATGCAGGGTGTCCCGAAAACCGACGTCAACCCGGCGGATGCTGAGGTTAGGTCATGAATAAGCAGAATATCAAAATTTTACTTTTGTAAAAGTGTCTTAGTTTGCGAGATATTGACAGTTTTAACAAAGATACTGCATAGAACATTTGTAGCCGTGGACTCAAATAGTGACTAAGGTAAAGAGTTTCACGAATTTGATAAAACTGTCCTTATCTCGAAAACTAAGAACCTTTTCCTAAAGTAAAATGTTGACAGATTGATTGATTGATGGACAGATTTTTTTTTTTTATTATTATATTCTGATTAGGCATGAACTAACCTATCAGCAACCACCGGGTTGACGTCGGTTTACGGGACACCCTTTATATTCAAAGATTATGTACCTAAACGTAAAAATGAAAAGTATGGAACTCACGCGACACTTCTGTTCCATGTTGGTACATTTAAAACTTTCATTGGCAATTTTTCCATTGGCTGCGTTGGGCTTAAGATGATGCTTATGTATCTGTAAATAAAATATAAATAAATAAAAAATAAATTCAAAAACATTACTTTAGTAGTTAATCTATAGTAAGTTTCTGAATCAAAATTAATCAGCGAACCTTCTTTCCAGATTGAGCGAAGAAATCAACTGCAGCAAATCAGCGGACGAAGATCTCAATTCTCTTTGTAAATGTGCTATTAAAGCCCTTGAGACACTCTTGCCAGGCGAGAAATTAACGCCACTTCTTAAAGAAGTACTGTACGAAGAACGAGCAATATCACTGAACCAGGCCAAATCTGTTCTTGAATTTATGCTATGGGGACCTTTGGACATAGTCCAAGGGGTCCCAGTAGATGAAAGGGAGCTGTCTCTACAAAGATGGTTGGACCTTGAAAGGGCGACTGTTTTGCACGGTTTGGTGAGGACAAGGGTTCAATTGAATGTATTTGAACAACTTCACCTTCTGTTCTTAGTTCGTTCCACGGCTAAGACCATGTGCGATGCGTCTGTGTTGCTTGAGAAAGCCAATGTCTATTAATTTTGTAAATGTTTATGCTTTACTGGATGCCTTGTGTTATGCTCGAATAATTTATTTTAATCTGATGCAAGCTGGCGAGATATTGAATGCATATTTATTTTATCTTATCGCTCAGTTCGTCAAAGTGAAAATGTACCCAGCTCTTCTAGACCATTTTCTACAATTTTCAGTCAAACTTTTTGTGGTAAAGAAGGCAAAGTTTCGTTTATGTGCAATAAACAATAAGAAATGTAATCGTTAAATATTCGAGGCATCCATTTTTATTTCTAAGAATTTAGTTTTATAGTTAGGCACCTGAAAGACTTGACAATTTTTTAGTTCTTTATAAATATTCTATAAAGTAAGTTTGAATTTAAATATAACTTGAAAATCCGAAGATATAATAAAGCCATTTTATCTTTACGGTAATACCCAAGTTACAGGGTAGGCAGGGAGAGTAATTGTTTATTTGATTATCAGTATTGGGTATTAGAAAATCTGTAAGTAATAAAAATATTTCAAACTAAAGTAAACAAAAACATTTAATTATTTTGGAATGGGTGTTAGTAATTTTAGGTGCCAAAAACTTAATATTATAGAGATGGATTATAAAAAGTGGGAGCTCCTCCGTCGGAAGTATACAATGTGTGAAAAAATTTCGCAAAGCCTAAACTATTTTTCCACAATCGAAAACGGAACAGAAAAGTGGATTTAACTTCTTGAAAATTGGAGAAAAAATTTCAGAAAATCAAATCGAAATAATTAATGTTACTGTGTTGTAGTTATCAAATCGCTCCTGAAACTTGTTTTTAGTTTTGCTTTATATTTGCTGACTTGTATAGGCTGATGATAAAATATAGAACTGAAAATAAATATACTCAACTAAATATATTTCTGGTGCCTTATATAAGTGTATTATACACTAGTACTGTACATTATACGCATGTAATTTATATTATCTTTATATTCTGTGGAACTTCGGTTCAGAGTTTACGTATTGTTTAAGAATGAATCAACGAATATAAATATACAGAATTCTTATTATTTCTTGTTTTATTTCTGTATGTTAGTAGACAATTTGAAAACATCACCAATCCAGAGCACTATTCCACGACGTGCTACTCTTCGGGGAATAGCTAACGAGCTCAATCTCAGGTGCTCTTCGTAGAAACTTATTTTCTGATAAACAAAATGTCTAAGATTGAGTAGTGTTAGTATGTATTTTGATCGTGTGCCTACCTGCTAGCTTGGCCAGACGACAATTTTACTACGAACCTCACTTAAATTCTGATGGCTGATTTGTACGTTATATGTTACACAATATCGTTAAAAATCTGTCATCAATACTCCCAGACACATCCCGTCGGCGGTTTTGCCTTACAGACGCTTTAAAGCTCTAAAAAAAACGACTTGATCTCACTATCCATGAGCATGAGCGTGAGTGAGACTGTTGATTTTAAATTAGCATAGAGGGTGTATCCGGCAAATACTTTTGCGTTAAAATGCAGGTTCCAACTCCTGAATGCAGCAGGGGAACTCCATGGTGGACTCCATGGTACCAGGTTGAAGTTGCCCAGGTATCAGACTTAAGGATGACTCACGCTACACCGTGCCGGGTCCGAGTCGAGTCCAAGCCGAGCATCGGCCGTAGCACGGTCAACTAATATTACATAAATATTTTGTATCGACACGCTACACCGTGCCGGGTCCGAGCCGGGCCGGGATGGTTGCTTACGGCCGACGCTCGGCTCGTATCGTAAAATAAAATACAATTAAATCAAATCAAATCTTATGTCATTGAATGTCCAACTTAACATTCTGACAGTTTTTTATGAGGATGAGGACTTTTTCTGTGGGACAAACATAGAAATCGCGAAAATGTGTCTGCTGTTTCATACATTTGGGTAGTTTAATAGGATTGCAGTTTTGTATGGAATAGCAAATGTTTTTTCGCGATATCGATGTTGGTTGATCCCATGTAAAAAGTACATTTATCATGTGTGTTCGTAGAAAATAATCTGCTGTCAAATATATGGGACATAATTATGAGTCTTGACTCATAGCTACTTGTAGCTACTGCAGCTTTGTATGATTCAGCTGTTTTTTTTTTACTCTATGTTGGCAACAAAGTGAATATTGTTGAGTTTGATGGTCTAACTCTAACTAAACCACCCTTTTAAATATTACTAGGGTGTTTTGTTGCACCCTGTTGATATTTATTCTTTGACTATTTATTATAAGGACTAGCCTGCCACGGTATAAGAACAATTGATCGTGTGCATTTACATTCAATTTTATACCTTATCACTAAACGAGACTGCCTATAATTGCGAAACAATAACTACGAGCTTATGACGTTTGGGGTTCACACGAGACTACTTTTCATGATTTTTAAGAATCAAAATTAGAATCTAAAGTTATGGGGAATAAACTCCAAAGTTGCGGATTTCATGTTACATCGCCCCCCGCAAAAAGTGGCAGAAATGTTTGGTAGTAGAATTACACGCGTAACTAGTCCCTATATAAGGTATAACAAAATTAGGTGAAACTATTTTAAGGGGATGATCAGACCATCAAACTGAACAACTTTCTCTATGGGACCAATATTGAAATTGCGAAAAAAATCTGAAATACAAACCTAATCGACCTAAATGTATGGGACAGCAGATTTTTTTTTCGCGATTTCAATATTGGTCCCATAGAGAAAGTTTTTCAGTTTGATGGTCTGATCATCCCATTAAAATAGTTTCAGCTGATTTTGTTAGACCTTATATAAGTAGTCAAAGTATTTATTTCTCTAGAAGTATTCGGAGAGAATATTAAAACAAAAATAATATTCTACGCCTTTATTGTCCTTGCTCAAAAATACAACTTTAGCTAACATTTAATAATTTTTCTAACAACTAATCAAATAACCGTCACAACCGCTACTTTTTAAACATTCTCGTAAATAATGATTTTTTTAAGTTTTATCGCCTTTTTTAATTCTTCGGGGATTTACCGAAAGCCATTAATAAAGAAAATGTTGTTCCAAATGGCTCGATAGATGGCGTCGATGCGAGATAGGTTCCACCTTACTGTTAAAGTATGAATAAATATACAAAAATTTTTTTTTTTTCGAAATTAGTAAATGAAAAAAACCAGCCTAGTGCGAGTCGGACTCGCGCACGAAGGGTTCCGTACCATTATGGAGCAAAAAACGGCAAAAAATCACATTTGTTGTAAAGGAGCCCCCTTAAATATTTATTTTATTAAAAAACTACGTTTAAACATGTCAAACTACGGAAAATCGACCATTTAGGTTTCAAATTTAATCACCGCTACATAAATTTATAAATAACCAATTTCTTCTAGTTTGTTAAAATTTTCCAACCAATAAGCATACCCTCTAGCATTTCTCTACTTACGCGCGACTCTTTTTACATACTACCCGTCGCGTCAAGCACGGCAAGGGCAAATTTTCTATGCAGCCCAAGGCGCGCGAGTAGAGAAATCAAACTAGGCCGGCAGTACCGTTCATTGCAGGTCAAGCTTCGAAAACGTTCATTAATCCAAAACTTAATTGCTCACCATTTTTACTAGACATAATTAAATTATTAACAAGACAGATATGCTTAAAAATACAATACAAAAATAATACGGCACAACTAATTAAACAAATAACAAAATTTTTGAGCGTACTAAAGTAAGTGTAGCGATACATCTGCAGAATTTACGCGACGTAAATTACGCGTGCAATACTTTTCTCTTTACCGGCAAGTGTTGGATTTTGCATTATAATTATAGTATTTATACTATAATTTCGCCCTTTGTACTATATACTATCCACGTCTAAGGATAGTACGCTAAAATACTATAATTTCAAATTTACTCCCGAATGCTTAGTTTTACGTCATATGAATATTTCGACCGTGCATGTATCCGAATTCCGATTCAAAAAAGTTGTAATTGTACTGATTTTATTCCTAATGAGGATATGTTGATGAGAGGCCGAGATTCAGAGACGATTTTTAAGAAATCCGTACATTTTTGACCCTACTTAGTTCGAACTATGATTTAAAAATCGTCTCTGAATCTCAGGCTAAAGCCAAAGATGAAGATAGAACTAAGAGTAATATTCAAGAACTGATAAACTTAGTAGAAGAGGAGTAAATTTTGCCTTGACTGGTGTTGATTTTAATGACTATTATGTTACATTAAAAGTAATTATAAAGTGTACTATATTTTTTTAAAAATACTATCCTTTTCATTTCTTTGTGCTATCTTTTTCAACGTCCCTAAATCCAACTCTGCCGGCAACATACCAGTATGCGCCATTTGGTGCCATTTGGCGCCGCAGATGTGTCATCACACTAACATAACATGCCTAAAAGCTAACTAAATACTATAAAATATCGAAACCGCTGAACCTAGTAATTTTGTCTTTTTAGCGACTAATAACAAAGAAGTTTTTTTTAATTTTTTATTATTTTTAAAACAATCTAATATAGCAAAGCTCAAAATCAATTGGAATGTTTCTTTTTTCAAAGAGCAGCATCTAAAAATATGTTTTTCATCAAAAATAACAAACAACAATTTAACGAACAGATCATGAAAAATTCGATGATAGTTTAAAGTAAAATTTATATTTATAATTTTAGTTATATGATCTAAACAAAAATATATAAAAATAATACTCTTAGGGCCTGTTTCACCACTTCTGAATAAGTTATCGATAGCTTATTTCACATATTTATAATTCATACAACATATATGTCAACGTATTCAAAAGTGGTGAAACAGTTCCTTATCGAATTATTTTAACGAACATTCCGAAATACTTAATTTAATACAATGTTTAAAACCTCACAAAAAATGTATATAATAAGTACCTACTGAAAATGCACAAAAAATACAAACCTATATAAATATAAAAGAATATTAATAAAAAAAAATGTATAAAATGTTAATAATAATGACATTCTTATCTTCAGCGTTTTTAATCTAGTTATGGCAGTGAAAAGATTGACGAAAAAAATCTCTTCCCTTATAATAATCTGTGTAGGCTGGGACTTATATTATCCATAGCTGATTAGTTGAATGTAGGAATTCAATACTGTGGGTGTAACCTGCTTTAGACCTTAGATCAAATTAAAATGAATGGATGGCCACAAAGTAAATTTATTTGAAGCAAAGAATGTAGGCTTCGGCGCGCTTGGTCTGTCTCGGTAATTATTTCAAGTATATCGGATGTTTCGTCAATGTAAAGACAATATTGACTAGCAATTGTTTGGACTTATTTTTCTCGTTTGAAATGTTTGCGTCACTATCCATTTCACTTTGATCTAAGTTTCAGGAGGGCGATCGGAGCTAATTTAAAACACAACAACAACAAAAGTTCAATCCTAATCCAATTTCAGTTCTAATCACGTAATCACATTGCAATCCAATTACTATTCAACTGTATTTAATTCCGTATCGCGCTAAACTTGACTTATTTACTATGTGACTGACTATGAGCCTTTAACGTCTGAGCGATCTGTCAAAACGGCTCTTATGGCTGTCAAATGAATAGCGCAATACCGAATGTGTTAAAAGTTATGGTTCGCGCGCGGTCCATTCATGGTTCAGTTGCGATTTATACAGCGCGATTGCTCTCCACACCATCAAACTGAACAACTTTCAATATGGGACCAATATTGAAATCGCGAAAAATCTGCTGTTCCATACATTCAGGTCGAGTCATGAGGCTACTCATTTGACGTTTTCTACGCTTTAGAAATCGCAAAAATATGTTTTATTGTTACACAGATAACTCAACCTCTCGGAATTGAAATGTATGGTACAGGCAAGGACTTTAGAAATAAAGGATGCCACTCCTCCTTACAAGCATAGAAACAAGAAAATTGGCCATGGCAGTCGGCAATGTTCGACCTTCTTTTGTACGTCTCCATCGTCGATATTTCCAACGTTTTTGTGTCCCTTTCTATCAAATGACATAACGTCATATATGAAAGGAGCTACAATTTTTGTCGTTGGATTAGAAAGGGACAAAGTAACGTCGAAAACAACGATGGGAATTTAATTTACGAAAGAAGAACGATCATTACCGACCACCAAAAGGAGCCCATGTTGGCGACAGCCAACTTTTTTATATATTTGTATTTTTCTACAGTGTGTTGTTGCTTTAAAATTTTGACCGTTTTTGTTTTTATATTATTTTGTTTTACTGTCACACAGATTTTCAGAAAGACGTTGATTTTACTTTTATTTCTAACTCCTCGCAAGGCCTTCAGCCTTTATTCCGGTCGCTAATATCATGTTTCACCGCTTGTTAGGCAGTCTGTACTCCAAGGTATGGACAATACCTACGCCAGCTTCCTGGGTACAGGAGATTGCTGCTGGCTATTTTTTGTGTAACTCCATAGTGAAAGTTGTCATGTGCTTGAAATATGTAACACATAACTTATAACATGCTTTCCTAATATACTAGGAGATAAAAAACATCTGCTGTTCCTAAACTGCAAGACATTTTTTTACAATTTTAGTTTCGCATCCGTAGTAAAAGTTGTTCAGTTTGATGGTCTAAACCACCCCTGGTAATTTGGAAAGTCTTTAAACGATTACCCAGTATAAAATGTACAGGGTGTAAGTGTTTATATAGTCGCACATTACTCATGATACTGAACAACTTTCCACACCAAGGGAAATTTCGATCAGCTGATTGCATTTATTATGGGCAGAGCAATTTTTTAGCTTATTTCCTTTAGGTTCCTTTGTTGTTCAGTAGTTCGAAAGTAGTTCAGTATCATGAGTAAAATCACCCTTTAAAGTAATGCAATGCTGTCTACAGGGTGTTAGGGTAAACAATTGCATTACTTTAAGGGGTGATTGTACCCATGATACTGAACAACTTCCCCTAAGAAACCTATAGGAAATTAGCAAAAATTTTTTTTGTCTTTTCATACAAACGTTCGATTGTATTTAGTATGGGAAGTCCGAAATGTTGTTTGCGAGTGTCCTATAGGTTTCTTGGGGAAAGTTGTTCAGTATCATGGGTACAATCACCCCTGAAAGTAATGCAACTGTTTACCCTAACTCTCTGTATACCTACTTACACCCAGTACATATTACAAATAATTTAATAAACCTGGTTTAGACATAGATAACAAGCAGAGTCAGTGCCATTAAAATAAGGCAGTTGTTGTTTTATTTGCGCAATTACATTAGTGTAAATCGTGTATGCATTTCTATTTTCTACTCAACAATTCTAACACCCTTATTTGTTAGTGCCGTGGCCCTGCAGTGTGATGCTACGACCTAACAGGCTATAGCTTAATTAATTCCTGTATTATCTTAATACAAACCAGGCAACTATGTTCTAAATTAATACTCAATTTCACTTAAACGATATATTCAGAGACCCTTGTTGAAATACACGTATTCTGGTGGATTACCGCCTGTGTTCTTTAATATTTCCTCATAGTTCTCTTTCTCGAATCTCTTGATTGTGTCCGTTGATAATTTGCTAGAAAAGAACGAAATAGAGTGTTATTTCGATGGCAACAAAATGGCGTCGGCGTCCGCCATATTGTTTACCGAGAATTTATTTATTTATTGTATAGTGCACACGCGACCCAATGGGAGCCCGACGATGGAAGCCGGGGCCGGGGCAGACCAAGAAAGAGATGGTGCGACGACCTGGATGCCCACGAAGCGAAATGGCAACTGATGGCAAGGATAGGTAAAGCTTTGGGGAGACCTTTGCCCAACAATGGAACAAAATAGGTCAAAAAATATATAGTGCACACTCTCGCGTTAAAATATGTGAAACGTGAGCACAGCATACAATGTTTTGGAATTAAATGATAAATTTCGTAACTTTCTATAGTTTGTCATGTTATTTAAACGATTTTAGGTTAAGGCTTATTATTTTATGTTAGAGTAAAGTAAAAACTAAAGAAATGAGCAATATTATCTATAGCTGCATTCCCCGTTCTTCGCTACGAAATTCTCACACAAACCCCCGTGTTTATGAACACGTTTGGAGGATGAATTGCGAAATGAGCGCCTAGACCATAAATCATATCATCACACGCGCCTAGATCGTAGATCATAAATCCATGCCAAATTTGGCAATTGTATGTTGGTAGTATTCCCAGCTACAGGCTTTTCATGTGGGGTGTGTATGGATTCGCATAGATAAAAGCAAAATTGCAAATTTCTGCCACAGCGTGCGCTGTGTTCGATTTCACAGTTCCCATCATCCACTTTGCACATAGCCAATAGCAATAGTTTTGGATCCATAAAGTTGTGAAACAAACGTCAACCGTGCGGTGCGCGCGGGGGTATGGGTCACAATAATGTTACTGCGTTACCATACTACAATGACCATATAATACCAAACCATTATCCTCCTTATTGACAATATTTTTCAAGACTCTTGGTCGAAAAGTGTCTCTTATCGCACCGCCTTTAGGTTCATAATCCAATTTATAAAACAGGCGTGCGTTCTACTTTACATTACCGCACTCCGCGCGAACTTATTTGAACACAAGCGTAAAGAAATCTGGGCGCCATTTTCACAAATATTTGTCAAAACCTTTTATGAAATTTTATTAAATTTTTCCTCGCAAGTGTGTTGAAAAACGTCTTGTGAAAGGCATGAGCGTTGGTCATTAGTCTCGGCTTGTTTACAGCCCTCGCCTGCGGCTCGTGCTGCAATCCAGACTCGACTGTGATGACCAACTTAGCTCACTTGTAGCTATTATGCATTTTGTTATAGTGGGGATCATGGTAGCGGTCTGATAAGTGATATAAATTATGATTGACTTACCATCTTTGTGGGAATACTGCACAGGCTGTAGGCACCATGACTAACAGGCTGAAAATAAAATAAATAAAGTATTAATGGTTGCGGAGAGCTATGGAAACCCAATCTTAAGGTTTAGGTTCGAATCTGCACGGACGACATGCCATGTAACAACAGTAAACTATGTAACAATGAGATTTTCTAACTTATGTACGTAATACCGACTGCTCTCAAACGGTAAAAGAAAACATCATGAGGAAACCTGCATACGCTGAAGAAGAAATTCTGATGCGTATGTGAAGTCTACCAAATCCAAACGCCCATATACCTGGCACGTATCCAGGGGGAAGGGGGATAAGTGGAATTTTTAACTTACATAATGTTATATGCACTTTGGTACTTACAACATGCCCACGATAGCGGTCTGTATGCCCGCGTGAGCCCACGTGATCCGCTGCATCCAGCGCTTCTTCTCTAGACGCTCCATAATGAACGGTAGCAGCAGCATACCAGGAGAGCACATTATAATCCTGCAATCACGTTTAAACAATGTTGAATTAAAACGCTTGAGTTTTGAACTACGAATAATAATACTTGTTTAGTATTCGTAGGTTTTGAAATAGTATATGCACAGAAAAGAGAATCAATCGAAATAGCATGAGGAATGAGGACTATTTTACAGTTTTTGAGAGGTACGCGGTTATTATTTAATCTAGAAATAAACATCGGGAACTCAAATATACCAAAACGCGGTAAGAACCCGTTAAAATGTTTATTTCGAGGACTATTTTGTTCGAAAACGAAAAAAAATCTAATCAAATTAAATTCAACTAAGTTTCATAGTCTTTATATGACAGAATTGTCATTAATTTGTCATGTAGATTTACACTCAGTTGCAGAAACGCTCATTAGAGTTAATCCTCCATTAAATATCTTGCTAGCTTTTACTACGACAACAAGACAAAAAGTGACAGCAAGAGATTTAATGGAGAACTTTAATGAGCGTTTCTGCCACTGAGCGTTTGTATGATTTTTTTGTCGAACGAAATGTATGAAAAGATAAAGGAGTAACTTAATAACGAAATAAACCCATATAGAGTAAGCAAGTAATTATTTGAATATGCATTCATATCATTCAAGCAAGCCATATTACAATTTTAGTTATTACACATAAACTCACAACCATAATCCCTTTCGGAGTGGTCAGAAGCTTTGTTACGACTACCAACAACATTTTTAGTTATTAAGTAACTAGCGACCCGCCCCGGGCTTCGCACGGGTGTAATGCTGATGTATTATATACATATAAACCTGCCACTTGAATCACTCTATCTATTAAAAAAAACGCATCAAAATCCGTTGCGTAGTTTTAAAGATCTAAGCATACATAGGGACAGATAAGCGGGAAGCGACTTTGTTTTATACTATGTAGTGATGATGAATGCGTCGCGTCTGTGGCGCGTTGTGGAGACGTAGGGGAACTCAATCTTGAGGTCCAGGTTCGAATCCGCACGGACGATATGCCATGTACCAATGAGTTTTTTCTAGCTTAATACCGACTTGTCTCAAACGGTGAAGGAAAACATCGTGAGGAAACCTGCATATGCTGAAGAAGAAATTTCGATGTGTATGTGAAATCTACCAATACGCATTGGGCACGCGTGGTGGACTAACGCCCATAACGGGTAGGTCTGTGCCCTGCAGTGGGACGTATATAGGCTGTGATGATGATGATGAGAGTAAGCAAGTAATTATTTGAATATATTGTATTCATATTTTATGAATAACGTACCTAGACGTGACTACTTGTGAGATTCCTTTGGCTGGCGAAAGTTGAGACTTGCCAATTATTTAGCTATTAAGTATGTAATTATAACGTAACTAGACGTGAATACTTGTCAGATTCCTTTGGGGCGCGCAAGTTGAGACTTGCCAATTATTTAGCTATTAAGTATGAAATTATAACGTACCTTGACGTGACTACTTGTGAGATTCCTTTGGCTGGCGCAAGTTGAGACTTGCCAATTATGTTACCATTGTCATCTTCCACCTCAAGACCTGTTAACAAAAAAACACTTTTTTAGAAATTAAACCGTATTTTCAAGGCTTCTGTACCCCGTAGAAAGTTGTTCAATTTTCCTCGCCTGTCCGAATTGGTTTGTTTATTGGTTTGTTTTTACACATTTCCGCAACATTCCACTTTGGTGTCTTCCGGGTTATTACAGTGGTTAGTAAACGAGGAAAGCGTCGTGACCCTTATGACCGAAGAATAAACCCGGGCAAGTCCGAGCCGAACTCGCACACCGAGAGGGTTCCGTACCAACAAATACAAAATTAAAATAAAAAACTCTTGGATCCTTAGCGCGAGCCCGACACAAACTTGGCCGGTTTTAATTATTTGTTGTTTAACTTTAGAGTATGCTTTATAATCCCACCAAGTCTGACGAAAAACCTTCACATAAACACGTTTCTAGTTATGGGGACCCACAGACCTATATCCCCATAATTTTCTTCTTTTTATTTCTTGTATTATTTGGTAACAAATCCAAAAAATAACATTAAATTATTTGTCAGAAAATCCAAAATAATAACACCTTAGATAAAGTAAGCTCAACCTAGATGGACAATCGACGCTGCGAACGCGTCGAAAAAAATATCAGCCAACTGTTGGCTAATAAATTCTTTCCCGCGCTTAGTGTCAGATATAAGTTGTATGACGCTGTCACGCACACCAAAATAAAAAAGTTGGCCTGTTTATTTTAGTACGGTATCGGTAGTAGCGTGAGGCTCAATCTAGACATATACTTTATCTAGGAATAACACATGTTCAGTGAAAATTTCATTGCAACCTATTACAGTTCAAACGATACAGACAGCCCTTTAAAGTTAAGACGGATGGACGGACGGACAGCGTAGGCTTAGTAATAAAATCCCGTTGGCTCCCTTTGGATACGGAACCCTAAAAATTAAGATGGTTTACAAGCGGCTACGCCAATGTATGTAACGTATCAGAAAATTGCCAACGTGCCCTTTTAAAACATAACAAAAATAAACTAAGATAAAATTATAGTCTTACCGAGAAGTATTTCGTTTTGTCTCATGAGAGGAATGTTTACCCAGTTGGCAGCCGCCACAGCGACAAATGGCACGAACCTCTGAAAACAAACACATTATTGTGTCAACAAAAGATATAAAACTGCCGAACCTTTATACCGAATTTTTTTACCGTTTCGAAATTTTCGGGAGTGGACCAGACAATCAAACTGAATAACTTTTACTATAGGTATAGGGGAAAACCTGAAAACGCAAAAGCTGTTCTATACTAAACTGCAATACCTACTCGACTCAAATGTATGAGACAGCTGCACCCGGGGCATGGCGGCGCGATACATATCTATCGCACCCTACCTCTCTTTCTTTTTGCGCGCGAACGAACGAGCCAGCAGGCGCGATAAAACGTTTATCGAGGCGTCATGCCGCGGGCGCACATTTTTTTCAATATTGTAAATATCCTTAGACACATTTCTGTTACAGTTTTACAATAGTGTACCTACATTTATACAGGGTGTAAAAAATACCCTAGTAATACTGAAGGGGGTGCTACAGACCATCAAATTGAATGACTTTCACTACGGACCCAACTTTGAAATCCCGAAATAAAAAAACAGCTATTTCATACAAAACTGCAATATCAATTGTATGGGACAGCTGTTTTTTTTTATGTCTAGGTTCTTTTGATAGACCCTGTATACATGCTGTTTTTTTATAAATTAAATCGTTTAATTATGTAAATGTGAACAATGGCTTCTTCGTGCTTCATTGAGAACTTAATTAAAATTAATAGTTCTGTTTTTGTTTACAACTTCAGATAATCTACAGGCATACACATAAGTACGTTATATAACGATTACGATATAGATTGATATACCTAGATAGTACCAATATAGATTCTGTTAACAACGTGATAAAATTGATAAACAAAGTCAACCAACATTAATTCCCTCTCAAACTGTCGTCATACGTCATAGAATATTCCGCGCATAGAGGATTATGAATGTATGATAACTTTAGAACTACGAGTAAGGTGGAGTCTTGTAATTGGAACTATCTGGTAATTGCAACTATGGAACAATTGCACTTATAAGAATAACAATTCAGTCCTTCTCTTTATAACAACACCTGCCTTCTAGATGACTAGACAAATGTCTATTGAAAGAAGAACTGAATCGTGATTCTTATAAGTGCAATTGCTCCATAGTTGCAATTACAAGACTCAACCTTATGCAATAGGGTATTTTCCTACATAACATTTATTTTATGTATTTTATTTTTGTATACGTGTAGGTACGATAGATTTCGCGTTACATAGGAACAAAAGACGAAAAGGGGTCTTTGCCCAGCAGTGGGACTCAAAAAAGGCTAAATAAAAAAATACGTGTAAGTGTATTTTTTCAACGTCCAATAAAGTATGATGAGTACAATGTTCATAGAAGACGCGCATCAGCGCGATTGATATTCGACCAAAAGTTGGTTATTTGACTGATCATAATCTTGTTTTCTTTAAAAAATCGTCGGTATATGGCGCCACGTCCGTTAAGACGGAATGGATTGAAGAATTTAGTTCTCTGACGTAGTAGGCTCAGTAGCTTAATTGGAAGAAAGCACAGACCCGGTTTGGAAGGTTGCGGGTTCAAGTCTTGTCGGAGACTTAATTTTACATTCTTTTATTGATTTGGAATGCTGTAAACGGTTAATCCAAACTATTATAAAACTGTAACAGAAAGTGTGTCTGTACATTGAAGATATTAACAAAAAAAAAGTTACGGTATGGTTTTTAGGTTACACTGATTCCATATCACCAATTTTTGGATTTTTTGTCTGTCTGTTTGTTTGTGTGTTTGTTTGATCGAGCCTCACGCAAAACCTACTGAACCGATTTTGATGAAACTTTTTTGTTTGATAGCTTATTATCTGACTTAAAATCTGGTATATAATTTCTGCGGACGAAGTCGCGGGTTAACTCTAGTAATGAATAATATTCGAAAGTGGCACAGACCAGAGTGGCGTAACTTACACTTCTAAAATGAACTTTAAACAAACTTACAGCAACAATAGGATTCTTAGTTCTCTTCTGCACCACAAATTTGAACGTCAAAGCAGCTGCCATGGCTGCCGACGTCGCAGAAACGTAGGCCATTCCCATCTGAGTGGTAGTTAGGGGAGAGTTGGCGTTCCTGTTAGTGTAGTTCACGAGCGCATTGAAGGATTGGTTCACCCATTGCCAGAATACTACCGCTGTTGCTGTTCTGAGAAAAAAAGGAAAATAATCAATCAATAAAAAATTCGCGGAGCGTCGGCGTCGGAGGCGCGAGAAACTGGCAATCGAGCTGGTTCGAGATCTAATCCTCACGAATGACATGCCCACCTTTGACTACTTATATAGGGACTAGTTACGCGTGTAATTCTACTAACAAACATTTCTGCCACTTTTTGCGGGGAGCGAGGTAACATGATATCCGCAACTTTGGATTTTATTCCCATAACTTTAGATTCTAATTTTGAACGTTGAAAATCATGAAAAGAAGTCTCGTGTGAACCCTAAACGTTCTAAGTTCGAAATTATTGTTTCGCAATTATAGCCTGTCTCGTTTAGTGATAAGATAAGGTATAAAATTGAATGTAAATGCACATGATTAATTGATCTTATACCGTGGCAGAGGGGAAATGCTACCGCAAGGCTAGTCCTTGTAATAAATAGTCAAAGCCATGTACCAATGAGTTTTTCTAACTTATGTACGTAATACAGACTGCTCTCAAACGGTGATGGAAAACATCGCATCGTGAGGAAACCTACATACGCTGAAGAAGAAAGTCTGATGCGTATTGGAAGTCTACAGTGCAGTAGGACGTAGTTAGGCTGATAAATATGACGAATAAACATTTTTTTAGACTGCAGCCAACGTAACTACTTCAGTAAGTATCTCGAACTCAAATTTGAGGACACTAAGCGAGCCATAATAAAAGGTTAGATCCAGAATCCAGATTAGGAATTTAAAGAATTATTAAAATCGGTTTAGTTTTGAAGGAGGAAAAATGACCTATTCTCCAAATATCTTCTAGGGCCCGCCTATCCTCTTAAGAATAGAAAATAGAACGAACTGAAGAACTGTGTGAACGAACAAAATAATAATAAAAAATTTAAATAAGTTGCAAGCTATTCGTCATGGAACTACCTCAATAAAACCTGTTGCTATGAACGAGACACGCCTCTTTTGTCTGCGTAAACACTTGTCGAATTTGGGTGTGTTTGTTACCAATGAGTATTGAGTACACTCATTAAAACAAACAAAAACTACGAAATACCAATGAATGCCAAGAATAACGTCCGAAGGTCATGAGATCACGTTGTTAATTACTCTCCACATGATACCTTGAAACTTGTCGTTATTTGAGTTGACAAGAATTACCTTCAGGTGCCAGGGGTTTTGTCACACCTCTTTAATAACCTGGTTTTCGTAAATGGAACATTGTAACTGGTTTTTACCGAGGTCTTTTGGAAGACAATAATATTGCGTGACCTTTGTAAATATGCGGTTGATAATGTTCAAGTCCCATTGTCTTGCCAAATTCTAAAAATGTCACGATGTTTTCCTTTACCGATCATTCATTCGATATTTAATATGTCCAAACGCTAGAAGCATCAACTATTAAAACAAACTCACTTATACCACTGCAACATGGCTCCGGTGATGATGCAACCACCGGGCATCTGGAAGGACATCCGACCGAACACATTCTGTAGTTCCCCGCTGTCGGGGTGGAATGCCGACTCATACAGCTGTTTAGCTCTGACCACTTGATCCCTTGTTGTGCCTGCTGGTTCACTGCCATCTCTGCAACAAAATTAGGTAGGTTTAAGGTTTTACTTTACTACTGGATGGATTTTCTGAACACCAATTAAAATGAAATAGTTGTTTGTATCACAAAATTTGGGTGTATATCGTGAAGGAATATGGAGAAGGTATATGTTCGAAGTTGGATTGATCAAAGACTTGAAAGACGGATCAAACATTTTATAAGATAAATTCCTTATGGCGGTTTCAGTCCATACAAAAGTTTGACGCACAATACGCGTAGACGGAATTAATAAAAAATTTCTTCGTAATTATATTATAAATCGCAAATGTTATTTGTGACGCGGCATCTAGATTTTCTAAACTATTTTTCCATATATACAAAGTTACTTATATTAATACCGTCTACGCGTATTGTCCATCAAAGTTTTGTATAAAATTGACCCCTCTGCAACCACCTTATGCTGCATTTAGATTTTGTAAACTGCTTTTCCAGAAACTTTTATAATACTGTCTGTGCATATTCTACATTTTTTATGAAATTGACAGCTCTTACTGCCAGTTGCACGAACATTAAATCTCACATTGTCTCTTTTTGTTTTGTTGGCATAATAAAAGGTACCAAGGGATTTAATGGAGGATTATCTTAAATTTACGTACGTGCAATTGACGGTTTAACTACTAAGCTTTTTACCATACAGCTCTACTATTATAAAACTGTAACAGACGTTGTCTTGTACATTGAAGATATTTACAAAAAGATTTGGTGTTTGTGTGTTTCTGACTCCAAACCATCAATGTTTTTAGTTTTTGTCGCGGGCAAAAGCTCGTAAAACATAAAATGATTAATTCGCTAACATTTGATGCATAAGAGCATCCAACTTCTTGAATAAATAAATATATTTATTTCCTCGTTCGAGCCAATGTGACCATATGATTATGATTGCGACAAGCTGATGAGTCAACAATGAAGTGGGACGATCTATTCTTTGCTGAGTAACACATGGCAACATAAATGTACCATCGAACAATTTGAATCATTATTCATTACCCACCGTAGAACCTTTTCACAGTCAACTATTTGCTGTCATATTTGAGAGAAGCTTAATAATGTTAATATACGTGATCGTGACAAGGTTCTACGATGGGACATTATTCAAATTTGTCGGTTGTGCATAATAAGGAAAAAAGTCAAAAAATTTTCTTACTGTATTCTATCATTTATCCTTCACACGCCCAATAATGTTTCTTTTTTTTTTCAAATATTATCACACGGCGACACAATTATACGCAAGACCAAAATAAGCTGACGGCGCGTAGTCGCCGTGTGTACAGACATGGAAAATTTACAATTTTATTATATAAGGTCTAACAAAATTAGCTGAAACTATTTTAAGGGTATGCTCAGACCATCAAACTGAACAACTTTCTCTACGGGACCAACATCGAAATCGCGAAAAAAAAAATTGGTGTCCCATACAAAACTGCAAACACAACTTGACTCAAATGTATGGGGCAGCAGATTTTTTTTTCGAGATTTCGATATTGGTCCCGTAGAGAAAGTTGTTCCGTTTAATGGTCTGAGCATACCCTAAAAATAGTTTCAGCTAATTTTGTTAGACTTTATATGGATAAGATAGATAGATATACGCCTGCCTCAAATCCTATACAAACTCCAAATTCCGATGCGGAATTCCATATGTGTGTGGCAAGCGATAGAGACACCAAACGCCAAATAGTAGAAGATATACATAGATGGATTAACAAAGAACTGAAATTTAAACTTACTTGTACTTATTATACAAATCCTTTGCAGCATAAAGTTCTTTTTCAGATGCCAAGGAGAGTAACGGGTTACTGATGTAGGCGAAATGCTTGAATCTGCCGGTGAATGTGCTTTGATCCCAGAGGGGCTGTGTTATGTCTATCCGTTTGTCGCAGTCCATTATCTGAGGACAAAAAATCTGTATTATCCACGGGCACATGTACAGGAACTAAAGTGGTTGACATAGCTCAGAAAATTAGCAAGCTGAAGCGGCAATGGGCTGGCCATATCTGCCGAAGAACTGATAACCGGTGGGGTGTCTCAGAGTTCTGGAGTGGAGACCGCGAACTGGTTGGCGTAGTGTGGGACGCCCTGCTGCCCGCTGGACAGACGACCTAAAAAAAGTAGCGGGGAGCGACTGGATGAGGAATGCCGAGGACAGAGTTTTGTGGCGCGCCTTGGGAGAGGCCTATGTTCAGCAGTGGACGATGATAGGCTGATGATGATGACCATTTACAGGGTGTAACAAAACACCCTAGTAATATTTAAAGGTGGTTTAGATTAAATAAAATTGAACAACTTTCACTATAGAGAGAACATTAAGAAAAAAGAAATCTGCTGTTTAATACAAAACTGCAGTAGTTAGTGCCGTTTTTATACAGGGTGTTAGGGGAAACAGTTGCATTACGTTAAGGGGTGATTGTACCCATGATACTGAACAACTTTCCCTAAGAAAAATAAAGCAAATTCGCAAAAAAAAATCGGCTTTTCAGACAAACGTTCGAACAGCTGATTGCGAATCAAACTTTTTTGCGAATTTCCCATTGACTTACCAACTACTGGACGTCGGGTCCGCGCTCAAGTGTCCGAACCAGAACGTATAAAGAGAACCAATTACGGGACAGTCTTCGTTTGATCGACAGACTACGCGCAAGTATACAGGGTATAAAATGAAATGGCACACTTACTTAAAGGGGTGCTTCAGACCATCAAACTGAAGAACTTTCTCTATGGGACCAATATCGAAATCGCAAAAAAAATCTACTGTCCATACATTTCAGTCGAGTTATGTTTGCAGTTTTGTGTGAGATAGCTGATTTTTTTTTCGCGATTTCATTGTTGGTCCCATAGTAAATTTTGTTCAGTTTGATTGTCTGAAGCACCCCTTTAAGTAAGTGTCCCATTTAATTTTACACCCTGTATAATGCCGTGCCGCGATGGGGTAAAAACTACACAAGCAAAACGAAAAAGAATTTCAGCATTTTGAATGTTTTTGTTGGTTTATATTACTAGTACTACACATCTTAGGTTTGTGTAGGTTAGTCTCGCTCACTTTTTTTCAAGATTTTCTCCATTATTTGGTAGGTTAAGGTGGTTTCAGTCCATACAAACGTTTGACGCACAATACGCGTAGACGGAATTAATAAAAGTAATATTTTATATATGGAAAAATAGTTTAGAAAATCTTGTTGCCGCGTAACAAATAACATTTGCATTTTATAATATAATTACGAAGATATAAAACTTTTAAAATTTTGTATGAAAATTTTCAAAGCTTTATATCTTCGTAATTATTTAATAAATTGCAAATGTTATTTGTGACGCGGCATCTAGATTTTCTAAACTATTTTTTCATATATACAAAGTTATACCGTCTACGCGTATTGTGCGTCAAAGTTTTGTATAAAATTGACCCCTCTGCAACCGCCTTAATGGAATTTCCTATAGGTTTCTTTGGGAAAGTTGTTCAGTATCATGGGTACAATCACCCCTTAAAGTAGTGCAACTGTTTACCCTAACACCCTGTATAACTGATCTGATATTGGTCCCATAGAGAAAGTGGTTCAGTTTTTATGGTCTGATCATGCCCTGAATAAAAATCGTCAGCATATTAAGAAATACCCTATATAGGGTGTAGAAAAGTGTGGTCATTTAAATAAAACCACACCTTTCTGTCACACTCTGTATAATGTATGTCTGACGTAGTGACGTATCATATGTATAAAAGCAAATCTATTTAAAACTGATAAGTACTTTTTTATGTAAAGAATAACTAAAGTGTTCCTTTGTTGCCAACTGAAGAACTCATTATAATACCTAGTACAGTCAATATCAAAAGTAAATTATGAATCATGACACAATAAACTTTAAAAAATATTTTCGAGGTAAGGGGGTCACACTGAAACTTTTTAGAACAGGAGTGCGATTTTTGAATCTCATTTATTGAACTCAGCAATTTAAAATGTGAATATTACTATGGAGATGTGCATCTTTCTTCTGCTGATTTGACTTTCAAAAATCGCACTCCTCGAGTATAATTTTTAAATGTCAAATCAGCAGTAGAAAGTTGCATATCTCCATAGTAGGAGTCGCGTGGCTAGAGGTCTCTCGACGTCTTTCGTTCGGCTCGCGATTTAGGTAGCCACGCGGCTCCGCCATTTTATGGCGGTTTCGGGTGTGTGTTTTTGTATAAAAACAGGGCTTTGAGATCGCCATATCAATTACCGTACAATGAACGTTAACTTGAATTATAATAATATCTTCAACACTTGATACTGGCGAAATCTTTAAGGAAACGCCATTTAATAAAAATAAAAATAGAATAGAATATCTCCATAGTAATATTGACATTTTCAACTGCTGAGTTCAAGGAATGAGTATCAAAAATCGCACTCCAGACCAGTTAGTGACAATTCCAAAAAAAATTTGACAATTCCAATGAAAAATTTATTTTAATTTCTAATAAACAACTCTTAGGTGCTGTTTATACAGAAGAGACATGTGGTGGCGGATTGTCAAAGTAACACCAAAGTAAACCTTAAAGTACGTAGCATAGCGTCGTCGTAAAGGAAAATCGCACCCGCGCCACTAGGCGAAGTAGAGGCGCGGGCGTAATTCTCAAAACGACGCTATACTACGTCCTATAAGGTTTATATTGCCGCACCCCGCCCGCGCCACGTCACTTCTATGTGCTTCTATATAAACCGCGCCTTTGGCAACCTAGAGCTGAAAATTTTATTCGATTGTTATTTGTTTTAATGATTTGGCGGTCATTTGAAAAGTACGTGTCGCGAGGCAAGACGAATTTACAAAGGAAATTTTTTCTTCCCAATTTATTACGATTTTCGTTGCTATTTTGCTAAATTTATTACAGCTCTAACTTAGTCATTGTAAAAATACTTAATGAGACACTGAGTTTGCAAAGGCGAACACTTTTCTAGCAGCATCAGATCCTGGAGGTGATGCTAGGATCTCATGAAATATGCCGACATCAGTCTATTCACTCCAAGGTCCGTCATCAGTGTCATTTGAGCCTGCTCGTAGCGAACACACTCCACTAACAGGTGATGAACATCCTCGACCAGTCCACACTCCTCACAATCAGGTGAATACAGAGTGTAAAATTAAATGTGTTACATTCTTTGATTGAATTAAAATAGCGGAAGATAGGTGACATTCTTGCATTACATACTCGAACAATGGATCTCCTTTTCATGACATAGACATAATTTATTGGTAACAGGTATTACAGGTCATACTTACAAACACTATTATTATACTTAAGTATAACATCGTTTGTCATTATTTTATACATCAGTTTGTATATTAAATTACAAATTTATTACATGTCTTAGATTATATCATGTAAGTGAAGAGTGAATAAGTGAAAACTAATGCTGTGTGATTTGTTTTTTTCTTTTGAAATTATTTGTATAACGAGTAAAAGCACACGAAAGCATTGTGTTACCTTTATTCCGCCCAAAATAAAAAATCTATATCTCAATCACGCAATGCCGCTCGTATTGCGACTAAGTAAATTAGGTGACGAGGGCTCAATTTATCCAGTCCATGCGCTATAGACTAGTCGCCTATCTTCCGATATTTGAATTGTATTCAAAGGTTACATATCAAACAGGGTGTTTTAAACCATCACACTGAACAACTTTCATTATGGTGCCAGCATCGGAATCGCAAAAAAAAAACCCAGTTCCATAGAAATCTCTAAGGCTACTCGACCAAAACTTTTATTCAAAATTTCAAAGTTGGTCCCGTTGTAAAAGTTATTCAGTTTGATCTGAAGCACCCAATAAAGTATGTAACACATTAAGTTTACACCCTGTAGGTATAATGTAAGTTAGTGAGAAGCATATGCATTTTGAATAATAATTATGACATAATAATATTAGAATGTAAAATAGCAACTTACCTACTTAATGTAAGCAAATGTAACTGAGAATATAGCACGCCATAGCATGGCAGAATGTATTGGAATCTGCAAATTATTATTTTACTTTAGAACCTGCCTTGCAAGTTAAATTATATTATTCAATGCAAACTTAAGAATCACTGTATTTTTGCCAGATGACTTGCGAATAATATATAATAAATGAATAGGTAATTGAATTGATGAAAAGTACATAATGCAGTATCTAGGCAAGTAGGTACCTAATAACACATTTTATCTGTAATTATTGGTGATGTATGCTGTATGAAGTGGTAAGCAAATAATATTATAAGATAGTCTCGATAACATACCCACTCGTAGACCTTGAAGCTTAGAAATAGGACGACTGTTGTTTTTGCAAGTAAATTACATAAATCGATGTTTTCAATTTTTCATACAATTTTCATTTTTGCAATTTTTTTTCTGCGAAATTAATTAGTCAGGCATGGGCAATAAATACTGTCACAGTGAAAAAATCACCGCGATCAGCCGCCTATGAGGGTCACAGTGACTTTTGACTGAAAATAAAGACGCGACGTTCGAAAACCACTTTGTTTTTTTTCGCGCCCTCATTCACCGTGCGTGCAGCAATGGAATTTTTGAAAATCTCGCGTTAAAAGTGGCAGTAGAAAACGACTTAAAGAGTAAACGGTATAACGTTTGTGTATTCATTCGGTCATGATTTCGAATCTCCGGTCTCGATTCAAAAATAGCACGTCTAGTATGATTTACAATGTTTTGCGCGCGACTCTGTTTTTTTCCATGCTACATGTCGTGGCAAGCGTTGCTTTATTCAGCTCACCGAAAAGTGATTACTTGTAGTGAAATCATACTAGACGTGCTGTTATCCGTGCTGTTTTCTCCGTCACTGCCTCAATCACACGAAACTTAGCGAAAGTAAGGCCAAATTATATTGCTAAGGCCCCTAAGCAGACGAGGGACTATTTGTCCGCGGGCACCTTGGCGGTCACGCCTTGCTTCGGTATGGGATTTTTTACAGACCCTACACATATCCTAAGATTTTCATTTTGCATAAAATGACCGCGGGTGCTCGCGTGGAATAATGTCCTTTATCTGCGCAGCTCCATGTCAATATCAGTCAATAGATACCAAAACCTTTGAAAATCCTACTGGACTGGACTCACAATCAACAGTACGTAAAGAAGCCGGTCGTAGAGCACAGATCATAGAGTAATATAAGTATATTAGCCGGTGCTATCGACGTGACAGTCTCGGTGATTTTTCACTGTGATTTTTGAATAACGATGGCTCAGTACCCTTAGGTCCGCCACACACTTACGGAATTTCGAATCAGGATTACGATTTCGTATGGAGTTTCCCCCTCCACAATGAGGGTTTGCTCATTTTTTTTTTAATTTTAGTTTTCTAGGGGATCGATAGATGTCGCTACGGTCTGTGCGAATAAAGGTCAAATTTCAAAAAGTGTTTCTTAAAAATAATAAAGAGGGAAAAGATCAAAAAGATGCCAACGCATCTTTTGATGGAATATTTACGAATCATTTTATTCGAAAATTTGAAACTATTTACGTCTGACATGGTTGTATGGGCTCGATCCCTTGGTCTTTACAAAAAAGAAAAACACAGTCTTGCCATGATTTTGACAGGATCTCGCGAACGTCTCTTAGAGACGACCTTCGAGACGACAGATGACATGTTTATCGCTCCATAGAGACGGTCTCTATGGAGTGATAAACATGTCATGTGTAGATTTTTTAGGAACTTTTAATAAAGAAAAGAAAAACCCTCAATTAGAAACTGTGTTCAGCACAGAGGGACTAGTATGCCAACCCACGATAGCGAAAGCGTGATAGCGCTAGATTAGATTAGATTACATTCATTTATTTCATATTATAACATGTCACATTCTTACATAAATATTTTACATAAAATGTCCATTCATAACATGATCGTCAAATGAGGGATTTTCCCGAAGCAAAAAAAATAAAAAAGTTAGTTCCTGATTTCTCGATAGTTGGCGTTGACCAGAGAGGGGTCCAATAAGTATGAGCAAATATATTAATTAATATTAATAGTAAAAAAACACAGTACTAACCCTTTCTTATTGTGGTTGGTTTATTATTTAGCAATCTCGGTTTTAATGTCCGTCAACAACGAATCGAGTATCGGACGTGGCTGTATGGGCTACGTATCCGTTTTGAATATACCAACAATAAACACGAAACAATAACAAACTACAAAAACCTATCAGAAACTGAGAATTTCAATAAAAATTAACCGGAAATAATTATATCGTATGTCAGATTCCGTGAATGAAAAGCTTCGATCTTTATTAGCAAAGCAATTTCAATATTCTTTATATTGAATGGAGCAAGGCCCATACAGCCAAGTCTGATACTTTATTCGTTTTTTACAGACAATAAATAAATTATAAATAACGCTCACAGGCACATAGTTTGTAATGACCCCACGTAAGCCTTAGGCTTTTTGTTATGGGAACCATTCAACAACGGCACAAACATATTCCGTCCATATCCATGACCGAACCGAGACTCGAACCCAGGACCCTGGTTTGACAGTCCGGCGTGGCAATTATTACACCAACCGGGTCGTCAATAACACCCACATTGTTAATAACTTGTACTGTGTATTTCTATTATTAATATTAATTAATATATTTGCTCATACCTATTGGACCCCTCTCTGGTCAACGCCATCTATTGAGAAATTAGGAACTAACTTTTTTTTTCTTCTGGAAAATCCCTCATTGTATAATAAATAAAAATAGCAATGTCAAATAAAAATAATGATAAAACAATATAACATTAAAGTTAAAAAATATTGTATTGACCATTTTCAGAATAGAAAAATGTCAACAACAAACAAATTAATATAAAATACTTAAGTAAGCTACAATATATCACGTTATCGCGAGTTTGCGTACTAGCCCCGCTGGACGCTAGAAATGGAAATAGGTACAAACGTTCAGCACTTAAGCAAATAGTTTTTAATCTAAGGTTCAGCATATTGTTCAGTGCGCAGCCAGCAACAAAAACTACATTTTTACTTTTTTCAGCATTAAGCTTAAGCTTTTTTGCAGTTTTTTGACATTATCGGGACTAGTACGCGAACCTGCGATAGCGACATTTAACCATGTACACTACTATCTCTATGCATTTAACACATCCATCTGTCAAATTTAGTCTTATTTCGTTCATTCACGTGCAAATAGAAAGAGAGCGGAAGCGTGATAGCGCTATATCACGATATCACGACTATCATGATATCGATAAAAATAGACAACGGCTGATTATTTTTTTTCGAAAGAAAGTAGAATTAAAAAAAAAAGTATCTATGATTTACAAAGAACATGGCGGCTGTCGTAGCAACAGCCGATATGACGATTCAAAAGAATTCTCAGATTTTAGTTAATGTGGAGGAAGCTCTTACTGATTTATTAGTTGTTTCGTATTGTACAGACGATAAAAAGTTCCAGGGTGTGCTTTTGGACTCCAACAAAGGGTTGGTATAGTGGTTTTTATCATGTAAAACTTTATCGATTATTGGTAAGAACTTCTAATTTTCTGCCTTTCTTGCTCATTTTTTGCAGTACCTTACCTTTTGGAGTGTACAGCCTCCATCCAGCATTTTCTAAACAGACTGTAACCGCCGAAAACAAAGATGAAAAGCTACATTCCGTTAGTCAAAGGTTCGTTTACCAAGAGCCACAGTACGCGAGTGAATACGCTCAAAAATCTAAAAAACCCGGGCCGAAGGGCAAATCGCAGCCTAGGCAAAAGATGACGGTGCGATTGCGGCCTCGAAAGGTCCTGTGTTCCAACTGCAAAGGTATTTGCAACGAGAATAACGAAAACGTGGACGTGTCTAAGAAACGCAAATTAGATTCAGATGACGATTCGCCACAAGATCCCTCTGAGTCATCGACAGTTCAAAAGAAGTATCTAATGGGCAGTATGCTTATCCCGAAGCTGTCTAGGCTACAACCGAGCGAAATAACAAGTGCTATAAAAAGTGGGGCCAAAAACCTCAGTAAGGCTAGTGAGAAACCAATTAAAACCGTTAAGAGTGTAAAACTTAGTGATAACAATGAATCTGTAACACAGGAAATGGCTTTCGTAAGTGTTTCCGATGACAATGACTGTGATAAGGAGTCTAAAGACACTGATGCAGCATTTAGCTCCATGTTTTCTAGTGCACGGACTTTGAAAATTTGCTTTGGAGCTGGTGAAGGTACCGTCGTCAAAATACCACCGTTAACTGGAGATTATAATGAAGATTCCGGAGTTTCATGCGACATGTCAAAGCCAGAGCTAAAGGCCGCTAAGAAAGCGTTAAAAAAGGCTAAGAAGCAAGCAAAGAAGTATAATGCCATAGAGAAAGAAATGGAGTTGTCACCGAAGCACATTGGAGCACTGTCACCACGAAACAACGCGACAGTTAGCCCACCGTCAGATCCCCTAGAAAAGAAACATAAGCACAAAGTAAAACACAAAAAGAAGAGTAAGCTACCTAAAAAACGTGATGAGAATACAAGTAAATGTACCGACAGTGAATCTATTGATTACTTCAGCGATATCAAAGATCATTGTTTGAATCAGAAGCTTTCCATCAGCTTGCGAAGGTTGAGTAGCAACTCGTGTGAAAGGAGGAGCGATCAGGACAGTGGATCAGAGGAATGGGAAGGTGAAATGGTGCCGGAATTCCCCCCAAACGGCACGGAAGGTATCGGGGGCAGGTTACTTCGTGTTTCGCCTGGAGATATTGTCTGGGGGAAGGTGGTCGGGTTCCCATGGTGGCCGGGCAGAGTTCTAAGTGTGACACCGACGTCTAGAGCTCATGTGGCGTGGTATGCGTCTACTACATCATCTTTAATGCCATGCGATAGCTTGAGTCCATTCTTGGAAGATTACAAGGTAATATTTATGTTTTTAACAATTTTCCAGTTCCTATAAAATCCTTAGGGTCAGAACTTTGTATTTGCCTGTGGGATTTATTTATTATGTGAATCAATACCTACATGATATGGTTCTCTCAATCTCACTCTTATTAGTGATAGGAAGCCTTTGCCCTGCAGTGAGATCATTCAGGCTATAACATACATTAGAAAATTCAATTTCAAATGCCTGAATAAACCATATTTTTTTGTGTCTTTAGAAATTAGTATATCTCATTAATATGTTGTTAACATATACAGCAGTTATTTTCTTAGCTTATTTAGAACTATGTTGAACTATATACATATATATATATATATATATATATATATATATATAATATATATATATATATATGCTCATAACTATATTCCCCTAAAACCTCAGAACATCCACGTTTCACTTGTACGGAAACTGTGTCCAGTGTAACGGGGAGTGAGCCCGTCGCCACTTATAATGGACAGTAGGTACAATACATGCCTCGAAATTGAAGCACGCAGGTTTCCTCACGATGTTTTCCTTCACCGAAAAGCCAGTGGTGTAACAAATTGTACTTAAATTCTGAAAAACTCATTGGTACGAGTCGGTTGGGACGGGAATTGAACCATCGCCTCCTGCACGGCAGACAAGGTTACTCGCCACTGGACCACCACGTTAGGTAAAAGTTGCATTTTAACTGATTTAAATAGAATAGGGAAGATAGATAGATAGATAGATAGATAGATAAATAAACAATTTACTTGCATAAGTACACACATAATATCACAGTTCACAACAAGTTTACAAAACAAGAATACAACGAAACATCAATAGAACAACGTGTAATTTATTGTATGCTACAGCAGCAAATAGGTCCCAGCTCAACATAGACCTTGCCCGAAAGCAGGGTGTTGATTTTCAGATGACTGATTTCAGAAACCTTTTTAGTAGTAGTCAGACGCAGCAACCAATGAAATGAGTGATAATAAATAAGTAAGTGTAAGTTCAAATTAAATAAAGTCATGGAAGAAAGTGTAAAAAGAATTTGAATAAGTATTAATACATAAATAAAATGTTTATTATATTGTAAATTATAATTATGTATAGCCTAAAATTGTTGGGAAGGTCTCTGCTGTTCCATACATAATTTATGTATGTAGAATGTATGTTCATGATTTACTTAAAAACTACTGCACCAATTTTCATGATTCTGTCATTGATAAAAGTATTATATGTTGCTATCATGACGATTGTTTTTAAGCATTGAAAATAGTTCAAGTTAAACACACTTACATTACCCTGTATGAGGTGAGGAATTCACAAAATAATACATGTCTATTAAAATTTCAGATGCGATTCAACAAGAAAAAGAGGGGAGCGTACAAAGAGGCTGTGAAACAGGCTACAATAGAAGCCAAATCTAATGAATCTCACATCCAAGACCCGCTAGCAAGCCCGACTCATCTGGCAACGATGTCGCCGCGCCCCATAAATGTGTTCTCATAAACTTGTGATTGTGGTATACTGCCGAATTTAAAACCATTGTGATATTTCTGTCTGTCTGCATGCACAAAATTCGTAAATTTTCATAGGTCCTGGTAAATGGTTAGTTGTGGGGGATGTTTACAGTGTATTTTATAGATTTAGTCACTTTGGCAATATTGGAAGTTTATGAAAGGCCTCCAAACACTTCTTTATTTTAATAGAAAACAAAAACCAATCTCTAAATAAACAAATCTTCTTCTTATCGTGTGGGCAGACCCCTGGTGTCAGAGTTTTTTCAGACCGCCTTACGGCCTCTGACGTGGTTTTTATGTAACATCTACTACCAAAAGAGATAGTGCCGGGACCAACGGCTTAACGTGCCATCCGAAGCATGGAATCATTTTTATTTTCAGACAATCAGGTGATTCAGCCTGCAAAGTCCTAACCAACTGGGGAAAATCGCACAAAGTGACATATCAATAGGTGTCCCCCATGGGAATCGAACCCACAACCTCCGTGTCGAGAGCCCATGCTCTTAAATTAGACCACGGAGGAAGTAAACAAATACTCAAGATTTATTGAATGGTATATTCTTTCATATATGGACAGTTTTAACAAAAGTAATACATTTAAACTATTATTTATACATTTTACACTAAATACTCCTTTTTCAATTACAATGAAATAGAACAACCTTACAATGATATAGATTGACCTATTGGCGCTAAAATAATGCGTCCATCACCTTGTAACTTTGTTATTATAGTGGACCTTCCTTTTTTAAACAAGTAAACTTACTTGACAAAGGTACAAATAACTATAGGTAAAAAGATGTTGCCAATGAAATTAAAATCAATAAAATGAACTGTAGACGAAATGAAATGAAATCTTTATTTTCAAAGAATTGAAACAAACATTCTGTAGTTTTAAAACTCTAATTAAGTTAGTTAAGTATTTGTTGGGTGTTAAAATATACTCATTTTCATCCATCGTTGTGAATGTGCAATAAATTAATTAATCTGGTGCATGAGGTCCAAAAACGCCTTTATCTCAAGACTTATCATTGAAAACATAATGCCATTTTACTTTGAAACATCTAGGAATAGCTCACAGCATGGATTAAATGACACTCCCTAAGAATAACGTTATATATCTCAGTTTCTAGCTGCGTCAAATCAATATTATGTATTTCAAAGTTTAATAGAGCCACTCAATCTGAAATATTTAATCTGTCTTTTTTCTATGTACACCTATGATGTACACATAGGCACAGAATAGATAATAGTACCTATTTATAGTTCTACCACAGGCCCGGCACTCTATAGAAAGTTTTTTAATTTTCAAATGGCGTCTGCACATAATTATGCACTTTGTGCAAACTGTCCATGACATTATTGACAATAATAACACCCTGTACCTTTATGACATCGATCGTTAGGGTCAATCATAAGGATCAATCCTCTCTAACAAACTTGGTAAATCAATTGAAAGGAAAACCATAGAATATTTCTAAGGAATTCATTTCCAGTAACTTTTAATAACGTGTTGTAGTGAATATTCAAAATCGTGTTGTGAATGAACCTCAGCTCTCAACTCGTTGACTGTTAGATAGGATTAAGGTAAATTTTTTACATAAATACCCATAAAAAGAATCTAAAGGGGTGAGATCTCGTGATCTCGCACGCCATCTGATTGTGCCGTGTGTACCAATCCAGGTATTGAAATGGTGATTCTGCTGATATGGGCCGTAGCATTATCTTGCTGTAGAATTATTTGGTTTCGCTCTTCCTCGGGTCTGACATTTTTTTTAACTAATATTTCTTTATCTTTCTTAGACTTCCTTTAATTTGAGATACTATGTTGCTTAAAAGAAATTGGTCCTTACGAATGACCTATCGATTGGTACATTGAAAATACAGTATGGTATTTTTTAGGTTTTTAGTTGGTTTGATTAACGGGTGTGGCAAGCGCATTTTCAAAAATCTTTAAATGCAGTTTTGTTTTTTAAAAAAATAAAGGAATGTATTTTTTTTTATTTAGAGTACTTTCCGGCATTAAAAAATTCCAGCCTGTATACTATTAACTATTCTGTGGTTTTCTACATGACATAGGTCAAACTCAAATTATTGAATCTTTGACAGGCTCTCTTGTATTAAAAAAAATTAAAATTATTGGCTATTATAATAACAGAAACAAATAAGATATACAAAATTCTACTACAATAATAGTACATTATGGTACAAGTGTGTAATGTTGGTGATTACCGCTGAGGCGCCATTGAGACCCGAGGACGGTAATCTTCAATACACACGTGTATCATACGACGTTTTTCAACACACTTGTGAAGAAAATAATAGTAAAAAATCATTTTATTTAGTAAATAAAAAGTTTATTTAGAGAATTTATTTGTACTATTGAATATGATCTTTTTTGTATCGAAACTTTTTTAAGAACAAAGAAACTCAAGAACTCAACCAAGAAGTTTAGATACCTACTATCTAAACTTCTTGAACTCAACCAATAAGAAAAAAAACTATAACTCACTTGTGAATAATAGTAATGAAAAAGTCACAGTTTGATTATAGGTGTCATTATGCGCCTAATTGCGGTGAAAAAGGGCCATTTTATGAGCAAGTGTGTTGAAAAGAATGTTACCTACTAACTTTATAGAATTAAAGTTGTAATTGTAATAATATTCCTAGGTAGTGTCGAAAATGTGTTTCAATTATTATTGTATAAATATTCGCTGTGTTACAATTATTTTCATGTTACATTGGCTATTTATTTTAATTTTTTTTACTATAAATTTCTTACGTAATTTTATGTTTATTATTAGGCAACAGTTTTATAGATAGGGATCGTTTAACAATTACGTGATCATTTTTGGCCGTGTTTTTTAACCCCCCCCCCCCCCCCCCCTCCTTTATGTGATCACAGCGTAATCTTTTGTTTTTAACTCCCCCCCCCCCCTCGCCTTGATTACGTAATCTTCGTCCGTGCTTAAAATTTTTGCTGTTTATTAGCACTGACACGTATGTCATGGGTCTTAAATCACTAAAGTTTCTATAGCAGGGGGAATCCCGACCCCCCCCCCCCACCCCTTCCGGTGATCACTTAATTGTTGAATGATCCCATACTGTGTTATGGCCATTCCTTTTGACTCCATCTTGGTTTTGGATACCTATAAGCTATAACATGCATAATTTTTATTGTAATGTAAAAGTATTGATTTATTAAGTTACAGTACAATATTATTATTACCCGAAGGAGGATGGGAGGGTTATGTTTTTTTAAATAATACCTACATACCTGCTAAAACTATTTTTACAACAGACTTTAAAAACTATGAAACCTTTAAATCTATTTTAAAACAGTTTAAAACCGAGAGAGTTAATTTTATTGTGTTAGCATTGTTATTTATTTTATAAGAACCATTTTAATTACAAAAATATTACTTGTAGCTTTATTTCAGTTTTCAACCACATTTTTTTAGAGTTTATCGCGGGGGCATTTTTTGACGGTTAGTCCATTTGCATTGCTACAGAAATTTCCTTCTATAATTAAATTATCCAATCAATAGTACTATATGGATAGAAATCATCCCAGGGATTTTTTTGTTGTTGGGTAAAATAGATTGACTAACCGATTTTAAATGGGGTTGCTATCTTGCTATCATTTATCTATTTCTTATAAATTTGTAGCAATAATTATCCTTTTGTAAATTGTAAATATTAATTTGAAATGTTTTAACTATTTACATTTTGACGGTTCGTCCATTTGTATTGCTATAGAAATTTCCTTCTATAATTAAATTATCCAATCAATAGTGTACTACATGGATAGAAATTATCCCAGGGATTTTTTTTTTGTTGGGTAAAATATTATAGATTGACTAACCGATTTTAAATGGGGTTGCTATCATTTATCTATTTCTTATAAATTTGTAGCAATAATTATCCTTTTGTAAATTGTAAAATATTAATTTAAAATGTTTCAACTATTTACAAATGGCTACTATGTATGAAAGGAATTCTGCCAAAGATAATTATGATCTTTGTCATTTACGTTAGTGGTTTCATAATCATTATGTTAATATCTTTGTGGTAATTTAGAATAACATTCTGCATCTGCAATGTGATTATTGATTATGATTATCGTATTGAATTATTATTAAATACAGATATTGTAAGACTCCATTTTTAGTATTTATTTGAAATGCCAGAGTGAGAGAGTATGTATTGTTTGTAGTAAGTTGGCGTAGGTATTGGTAATAGGAACTGATAGGACGCCGCCGTAGCAATGCCTGACATACCTACCTAACCTAACAGGACCATTAATCCAGAAGTTACGCTTAGAAGCTTTATATAGTCAGAGAAAAGGAGGGTATAGTATGAATACCTAATGCCAGCTTACTGCGCTTAGGCTGCCTGTCCACTGAAGCAGATCGTGGCTGCGGGGCGGAGAAACGAGGAAATCTTAACCAATAAGATTGCATTTAAATAGTAGATTACACACCGAGGGCAGGAAAGTAAGAAAGGTCTCAGATCTAATGTAATTGTTGGCCTAGGCGAAGCCGAGGTTAACAAACATGTGATCTGAGGCTTTCTTATTTACTTCCCAAAGTTAGTATACTAATTTTCTCCTCGAAGGAGACGGAATGCGGCAACTTCGTTTAGCGCAGAGGGACGGAGGGGTGACAATAAAATTGCGGAGATCCGCAGCCTCGCTCCGCTTCTGTGGACAGGCACTCTTACGCTTGAATAAGGGTCAGCATCTAGCGGAGAACTCGAGCCGTTCTCCGCTAGATGCGCGCTGACCCAAAAGGACCAGTATCCAGAGCTGTTAAAAGATATTTATTATTAAAAAAAGCTTCTCACTGCCTGGCCACAGATTACTGATATGTAGCAAGCCCTCGAGCAAGCTACATAAATGCGACAGTGATATTCAATAGGTCCGTTGTGGCGCTGCTGTCGTTCAGCTAATTTGTATAAAACTTGTGTTATAGGTATGTATAGTGATTCCAGCATGGCTAGTATGCCAGCGTCATATAGCGCTATGTATGATTGCGCTCTCTTTATATTTGCGCGCGAACGAACGAGATAAAAGACGTGATATAGCCGTATCACGTGCAACGTGCTAGCCCAGCAGAATGCAAAAATAGGGATGTTTGAGCAAGAAACAAAATAATAACAGATATTATTATGTCATACACGTACAACGGAGAATTAGGGCTTCTCAAGTGAATATACAGGAAAAACACAAGATAAACGCTGCTGTTGCTGTAAGTTCAATAGGGTGTTTGACAGGTTTTTTAAAACTGTTCAATGTTAATCACTGATGTCTAAGGACTCTATAGAAAATGTATATTTTACGTTCCATTACATAAAAGGTCTAACAAAACTAGCTGAAACAATTTTAAAGGGATGATCAGACCATCAAACTGAACAACTTTCTCTATGGGACCAATGTCGTAATCGGGAAAAAAAATCAGCTGTTTAAAAGTAAACAATAATACGTATCTACCACTGAATCTGTCTCTGTTGTTCTGTGATGTGAGTGAGTGCGGTGTGGCGTATGGGCACGGAATGAACGGGCGATGTGAGGTCAGTGAACTTACGCGCGCCCCGCGCGTACTGGTTGACAGTTGGACATTGTTTTAGTTTGGATGTGTTGTAGGCAGATATTGTCGAAGATAGCCATTTTGCTTAAAAATTGGATTACCAATAGGTATTACCATTTCCCGTCACACATCAGTGGACGTTAAGACAATGAAATACCTACCTATTTAAAAAATTAAATGAATACTTAACAATTATTCTACTTAGGAGTATTTAAAAATGGGTCCAATGGTATAGTAAGTAGGTAGGTCGGTAGGTACACGGAAACACATCAAGCTATACAAAACTAATATAAACTGGCCGCGCGTAGGTAGAATAACGTATAATGACGCGCGACTCGCACGGCCAGCTTATGATGGTTTTGTATAGCTTGATGTGTCGCCGTGTGTACTTACATAAAATTTTGTACATTACACCTATTTAATCAAGTGGCGTAAGGTCAGGTCAGGTCCACCTCTGCCAATCGACCGAAGTCTGTACCTGTAGGTATCGTCCAAGTAGGTCCGAACACTACGCTTGTCATTAGTTGGAGCTTGGAGCATACCCATAAAATAATATCAGCTAGTTTTGATAGAACGTATATAGTGCAAGAAAAAACGAAAACAAAAAAATATTATTTAAATATTCTAAGAAAACAGTTTTCTTGACAATATACCTGACTACAGGCAGGTGACGTCACCTGCATGTGACACTCATACTCTATACGCAACTGTCTACATGCAGTTGACGTCATCAACCATTCGGCCAATCACATTCGTATATGATCACGTGACTAAGACAAAAACATTATTTTCCTTGTCGATTTTCTCTTAAAATATTCAGCGTTTTTGTTAACTTACTAAATAGTTGGTTTCCAAAATTCATATTCAATACGGATGTCATCAAGGCTGACAAATAACCTATTATTGCGACCTAACATCGTCCTATGATGACGTTTCATGGGAGAAAATATGACTTCAGCGCCACAACGGACCTATCAGAACTAAACCTGTCTTGAGTCTGGGCTACCTTTGGGTGCTATTGTTTTTTCAACACGCTCTATGGTACGGAACCGTTCACCGAGGCTCGGAACGGCGTTAGTGCGAAAAGTTGCACCTGGGGCGTAGGTTCTGAACGCAGCCCAGGGCTGCGTTCACGACCTTTGGGTGCGGTTGTTTTTTCAACACGCTCTATGGTACGGAACCGTTCACCGAGGCTCGGAACGGTGAAAAACGCTCTTTGCAACTCGGTTATCACAACTCAACCGTTCCGAACCTCTGACGGGTTGCAACTTTTAACCATCAAATTCGATGGTTAAAAAACACTCTGACGTTTTAATTATCTGTAGTTACTTGACTTTTCGCGCGTTTTGAATAAAAGTTTGTTTTTCAAACTATTTTTATTTACTTTTTGATTTGCTAACATGGAAAATGAGTTTTTTTATTGTATTTGGAAGTGATGGAAGCCCTGGAAGCCCATATTACTTTAAATGTCAAAATTTGAGGTTATAAAACAACCGTGATCGTTCCGTACCTCATAGCGAGTTAAAAATTGGCGCGGGCGTTCCGTACCTTAGAGCGAGTTGAAAAATAACCGCACCTAAAGGTCGTGAACGCACCCCAGCCCTGTGACTGTGACTGACTGTCAGTGTCAGTCAGTGCTGCCACTTTAGCGCTTTCGGCGCTAGATCTAGCGCTTTTTCTGCTGTATCTCAGAATTAAGCGCTTAGCGGAGAATCTAGCGCTTTTTTAACTTTTAATAAAGCCATATTATTTGTGTTTGAATACGCTTTTTGTATTTTTTTATTGAAATTTGAAATATATTTATAGCATATTGGTCGAAACATGTTCATAGAGTGGCAGTGCTCGGGAGATTTAAATACGAGCGCTTTCTGAAGTGCTATTATTAATTTTACAAGAGACATACGAATTAACTGACTTATTTAATGGGTTTCGTAAAGACTGATAAGACTATTTAGAGAATTTTGAAGAACTATTTGTGTGATAAGATAAGAGTTTAGCACTGAATCTAGCGCTTTTTTCACAGTTTTAGCGCCCTTTCGATTTTTTGAGGTGGCACGGTGGCAGCCCTGGTTGGTGTCAGTATAAAAAAAAAAAAATCAGTCACTGACAGAAAATGGCGTTTGTTTTATAATTTTGAACGTAGTGTTGTGTACTTAAATATTTTTCGACAAATAACTGATTATTATATGGAATAAATACATATAAAAGTGCATTAAAACAACATGCGTCGAACATATAAGTCGAAAAAAGACACCGCTGGCGGTCTGGATCACAGAGATGCCTTCCTTACGATGGACGAAAAAAGTTCAGCTTTCGACGCGTTTTACATTCAAAATATCAAACAAACCAAACGTGAAATGTCTTGTATGGGTTCTTCGAACAACCACGGTGTTGCTTCAAGCAAAGTTCGTAAAAGAAAATACGTTAAAAGGATTGTAAAGGACGTTGAACCAATTTTACGGGAATCGATGTCGGCATCAGCGTATTTGACTCCAGATAAGTCTTTACACGTGAATAAGGCTCCGGATTTGTTCGACCAGCTCTTTAACTCATCCTCGCGGGTCGACGAACCAAAACGGGATAAGAATGAGGATGTATTTGAGAATCTTCCTAGAAAGTAAGTTTTCATTGCCCTGTTCGTTGTAAAATTATTAAATGTCGTGTGATTCTTTAGTTTTTTTTAAGCTGGCTAGACATTAAGCCCAATATATTTCATTTGCGAAATATGCGGACTGTGGTTTGTTTTTCAGCAAGTTTTGTGTTCCACCAAATTTTTTGATTTGGAATTTGAAACATTTCTTTAAACCTCTCTTGTGGGGCAACAGTTGAAGGGGCTTTATGTGCTGATTCCAAAAATATGCGACACCAATACATTTCTATAATTTAAAAGTTCCGTGACTGACTGACTCAGACAGCAGCCTAAAACATGAAAAGACATTGCTCACTTGACGAACTGTATTCAATTCAAATCGTTTCGTAACTAATGAATGAGTATGATCAAAGAACAAATATAAAGAGTATGACAGCTAAAATTATACACAAAATAGGAGGTATATCATACTTCCGAAGGAAATGGAAATTATCCTTTTCTATAGTGGCATTTCTTATAAAATTCAAATTTACCAGTTTTGTGGCCGAAACAGGATTGGGTAATGTCTTTTGGAATACATGTATATTCTACAGAGGATGTAGGGGTGCACTGAGAAAATATACCCCTACAGAAGTAATCTACGAACAAAAGTCAAACCGCAGTATGCACATTTTGCAAATGCAATCCCTCGTCCTGCCGGCTCTGATAGTTACATTTAGACACATTTCGTCTTGAAGATTTGATGATTAATTTAAATAAACATTGTTTCCAGAGAAAGCAAAACATATAACAGAAAGAAGCCATTGAAAAAGAGATTTAATTACACCTCTAGCGACAGTACTGGTAACTTAAAACACATTTTTAATAAACTCTCAAACATGTTACCTTTTAGGGTGATCTGAATCATTGCCACAACTACCAACAACAGCATGCAATTCTACCCCTCAGTTACGTACGTTAAATAATATTAAAGGAATGTCTATTTCCTGAAACATACATTCTTTTTCCAAACCCTGAAGATTCCCCGAATGTCCACAATCCGCATTCCCGGATGACCCTAATGTCCATCCATATACTAATAATATAAATGTGATAAGAACTCGGTCTGTAAACCACAATTCATTTTTTAACATATTAATTTGGTACCTATTCTTTATAAATCCTTCATTTACAGAATCTGACAAAGAAAACACTAAGGATGTAACAACAAACTCATCGAATATAAAGGCACATGACCTTCTTATAGAAAAAGAAGCTAAACCTAGTCCTAAATTTGATGAATCCATTAACAAGATAGTTAAAAATCTATCAATACTTAACAATTTAAATAAAAGAAGTCACAACAGATCTATTGTCAAGACATTTGGGAATAACAAAAATAGATTGACAAAGAATTTTGACTTGCTAAGGCAGGAAAACTCTCCTTTATGTAGTACACCATTTACTGAGAAACAACGAAGTAAATCTATTTATAAATTCTCTCCAATTCCTATAGGAGATCTTGGAGATAGTCCAAATTATGTTACAATAACAGAAGAAAATAATGAAGTTAATGATAGCATAGTATTTGTTCCTAGAAATAGTTCTAAACAACCTATAACACCACCTGATGATATCCAGCCATCACCAATCACACATATAACTAATAGAAATAGCACGAAATATAAAAGTAATAGCAAATCATTGTTTAGTAGTCATGATTCTGCTCAACAATGTTCAATAGATTATGGAGAAATTCAAGAACAAATAAAAAACAAAACAAATGAAGAAATAGTCGAAAAGATCTCTAAAACACAAAGTTCTCTTCAAATTAGTGAAGTTGAACCATTCAGAGGTTTTTCTGAGAACACAATCAACAAATTAACTAAAATTAATAAACAATTAATTGAAGACGAAAAAGACAAATCTATTATACTACCAGTATCTAAAACAACAAAGCACAGCAAATCTTCAGAGCATAGTAAAATTGAAAATGAAATAAACAGTTCATATCAGCAAAATTCTGCAGTAACTACATCTACAGAATATACAATTCCCTCTAAACCATTTTTGGGCTTTACTAATATTGAGACTGAGAATTTATGCTCTGAAAGCGAGCAGGATTTACTAAATACGAGTTCTGATGTAAATGACTCAGTATCATCAAATTCACAAGAAGAAAGACAATCTTTATATGACACTTGTGATAGCAATAATTCTTTTGATGAAGAAAAAGCTGCAAAACCTTTAGTTGTTATTGAAAGAATGGATACTCCAATATTTCATAAGTGTTATAAAGGAATGGCTAATTATAATTCACAAATTGATCATGATAAAAAAAAATCTGCAAAACCTTTAGTTGTTATTGAAAGAATGGATACTTTATTATTTCAAAAGTATTATGAAGAAATGGCTAGTCGTAATTCACAAGATGATATTGATGATAGTGCAGATACTAGTGAAGACTATGCTACGTTTGAAAGTGATAAATTAGTTGTTGACGATGAACCTGAAACTAGTTCTGGTAATGGTATAGAAGAAGTGCCTACTGAAGAAGCTAATATTGAAAGCAATGATGGAAAAAGTGACTCTTCTAACATATCTGTTGACTCCGATGAAGAAACTTATGTTCATGACGATCTTGAAGTTGATGAAGTTACAAATAATGCAATATTTGATAGTTTCGAAGTAGACAGTGGAGAAGAAAAGTGTATTAGTTTTGTAACAACTAGAAGAAGAAAAGAAATAACAAATAATATATCTATTTTAGTTTTAGATGATTCTCGATGTAGTTCTAGCAGTACTAATTGTGATAATGATAAGACTGTGCTTAGTAATAAAATTAACAACCAAAATGATGATAGTTTAATGAAGACTGAAGAAATTGATAAATATTACACATTGATTGATGAAACGGGGAATAACTCGTTTACAACAAATACAAGTGAACCGGTATCTATTCCTGATACAAGAGTTTCATCTATCACAATAAGAAAGAGTTCCGAGATGAGAAATAGTTTTAAATACAAAAGTCCAGAACATTCAATAGTGGAATTGCCGGATGCTAGACTACCAATAGTTCTGCAGCCAGGCAAAAAATGGGAAAGATCGTTAAGCATATACAGGAGAATGACTACAATTAATGATCATTTCGATCATTCTGTATTGGAAGATGAAGATTTACTTTTGAAAGGGAGAAATTATAGACAGAGTGTTATCAGCACTATGAAAATGCAAGAATCTCAAGGTATTAAATTTTGAATTTTATTTAATTCATCCTCTTTGGACATTATTTCCTTACTTAAATTTTTTTAATTTCTTTTTAACCTGATGGGCTTTTAAGATTAACATATTCATTCTCTTTGTTTGAATCGAAAGAGAATGTAATCTTTTTTAAGACTGGTTGAAAAGTTAACAAATTAAAAACCAAGTTCAAATTAACGCCATTTGTCACCTCCATCCAAAGTTTCTGTGTAATGTCAGGTTAGAATTTGTTTTAGCTTTTTATTGAATTTTATGATTTTTATTTGTTACTAATTATTCTTCATTTCCAGGTTTACTACATAATGAATCAATTAATAGTCGCAGAAGTACTTTTGTATCTAAACCTAGCAGGTCCACGATTCGGATTGTGAAAGTAAGTGCAATATTGAAAAATCTTTTTTCATCTGAAAAAACTGTATTCTGACCGCCCCGAAAATGACCCACTGACCGAGATTCTGATAACACCTCGCGGCGCGGTAGTTATTTTTTAAATACGAATTCCTCTAGTTCCTTCTTGGAGAGTTGGCCAGTAGTTGCACACAATAGAGAGGATTGGAGAGTAAAAGGGAAGGCCTTTAGTGTAGGGACACAACTGCGGAACGCTCGGCGCCGAACGTTCGGCTGAATACGCGCGCAACGCTTTTCCCTGTACCGGCGACACACCAGTATAAGTCGCGGCACGAAACTCTAGCGCTGGCCTTGATTGCGCTGACCGTATGTACAAGACGCTATGCACTATTTTCGTCTAAATACACTCATTCGAGCGCTAGAGTTTCGTGCCGCGAGGTATACGTGCCATTTTTCCTAGTAGACGCGTATTCAACCGAACGTTCGGCGCCGTACTTTCCGCAGGTGTGTCATTACACTTACCCAGCAGTGGCAACATTGAACAGGCTACGTAAAAAAGAATCCTCTAGTACTGGAGGTTTTTTTCGAAATCAAATCTAAAGTAAAAACTTTGTTCCAGGAAACAAATAGTTCCAGAGTAAGTTTATCCAACACAACAATATTTGATGATCTCAAAGGTAATTTATTTTATATATATTTTTCATTGATTTTATTTTTATGATTCATATTTTATTCATGTAGTACAATACTTCTATCGGAAGAATCGGAGCATTCGATAATAAAGTGGCTCAAAATGCTTGAAGCTAGGCTGTAATTTTATAATACAGTTTTTGGTGTAATTTTATATTTTTTACTTTATCTGTGGTATTGGTATGTAGAGAACTAGAGATGCGCCCTGCATCGTTAGTTGTTTTTGATTAGGTAGTATTTTTCGTAATTTTCATAATAATAATATTGTAAATATTTAATTTGGTAGTCAACTAGCCAATGATATCAATTAATAAACATTCCTTTTGTGCACCAGTGGCGGCCGTAGTATGGCAGCGTGATATAACACTATAACGCCTTAGCTCTTTCTATTTGCGCGAGAACGTACGAGATAAAGGCGTGATATAGCATTATGGCGCGCATCATGCTACGGTCGCAGATTTCAAACAAATTGTTTCACATGAATATTTAATTTAGGTCCGGTTTTTACAAGCTTTTATTTACTGGTAACTATCAAATAATATATATTCTTAAAACTGATAATGCAGCTCGCTACATTAGTTATTAGCTGGTATAAGCATCATCGGTTTCCTTATTTTTGTAGGTAATTACTTGCGTGTGGCTTATAAAATATACAAGAAACAAGATAGTGACATTTTTCTTTTAATCAATTTAACAAATATAACAAAACAAAGCAAAATCTAAAATTTTGAAGTCAATACGAAAACCAGTATAATGATATCTGTCACAGTTACGTGTATCGGTACGGAACGTAGTACGTACGAACTAGCCCACACGCACGCAAGAAAAATTTACACAGCTCTAATTCGCGGAAGAAGACGCGCGTCGCATGTCGTTGGTTTTTGTCCAATAATTTTTATTTTTATTTTATTTAGTAAATTGCGCGATATTGTACGTTTCGTATAAAATCTTAAACGCTATTGTAGCTTTAAAATAGCGTAACATAAGTTGTTATAGTGTGTGATTTGTTCAAATCGATTTGACTGTTTCATTCGTCTGCCATTATCCCTAACGGGATATAGCTTGGTTCTGAGCCGTTATTGTGTAAAAAGTGTCTAAAGCCAAGTGCATGTATCTTTCCCTGCAATACTCAGGTTAGTTAACATGAATAAACTACGCTTTTGTTAGCGCGCGTTCTACGTAACGCGATTACGCATAGGGAAAGTTCGTCATTCGCTTCCTTGTATGTGTCAGTTTTCGACCTCTGACGCATTGTGTTCTTTCAGGATTTCTCGAGGACTGTGATGATACGATTGTCGAATTATCGAAGCTCTCGATCGCCGAAGACCACGAGGTCACTGTTTTAGAAAAATTCCATGATTCAAGTCGCGTCGCTACAGCACGGGACTTCGTTCTACGGCGCTGTAATCAAACTGATACGATATTGTTTGATGAATGCTATCCAGAGACGTAAGTATACATTTTCATGAACTTTGACCTTGTAACAGAAAAATACGGTTATGTAGGTCAAACAAATGTCTTTGAGTAGGTTATCTTTATACAGCTGCAGTGGGTAATTGAAAATTATTTGTGTACCTACTTTACATTGAGTTAAAATTATAACGTTTATTTTCCACCAAACGGTAATGCTTGGGCCACACTAACATCTAATGCGTATAATTACCACAATAATTGACACTTCTTTAGATAAAAAATTACAATAACATGATAAATTATTGACATTATTAATAATTTGTCTTAACCGCATTTGAAATCTGTTTATTAGAGTAATAACTGCATTTATTTTGTAAATCTGGGCCACCCCAAATTGGTATTTGCTGCCGTGTGCAAGGTAGGCCAGGACACTTATAATTTGTAATGCTTTTAAATGAATTACTAGATGTTACATAAGAAAATACTATAAAGTGTCAATTCCACTCGTAAGATAAATTTAATTCATTGTTATTAGTATTAGCTGTGTCCACCTTGAATATAAAGTCCATTTTAGTCAAAACTTTTGTTTGATACAAAAACAAAAATGTATTGAGCTGTTCCTACTGTTTTCAGAATTACATTTGGCATTGATTCAACTATCTTTCGTACAAAAATCAACCTTATGCTAATATATCGAGGCTAATCTTATTTCATTTAAATTGAGGAAGACACAAACTTACTAAAAATCAAAAACATTGTCTGGCTTACGTCCAAGTCCAACAGAATATACCTACTATGTCGTTATAATGTTATCTTTACCTACATAAAACTAATCTCTTCCTTTCCACTTCGCTAAACCATCAAAGCATACCTTCCTCTATTCAAATAGAATGTTACAATGCATTATTAACAGTTAATTAGTATACTACTCATTATACTAACAATGAGTTGATTTAACTATAATCATATAAAGAGATCTTTTTGCAATCTATCCGGCTTGGAATATCACCCCAGTCGGGTATTGTAGGAGGTGACTAATCACTTCAGGCGTCATCAATATTGTTAGTGTCTACACAATGTGGTTATGGTTACCGTTACTACGTCAAACCACTTCTCAGGGATCTTATTGTGTAACTATCCAATTCAATCAGCGTTTTTGATAGTTCTTGACAATTCTGCTTCTTAATAGGTATCTATTTAGTTAATAAATTTCAGACAATTGATATGATGATCGGAGAAGCACAATATTAACGATGTCTCGATAGCTCAGTTTGTAATGAAACTGCCTGCTGTGCAAAGGGTTGCGGGTTTGATTCCCGTAAGGGGCAAATGTACTATGATTATGAATGTTTTTTCCTGAGTCATGGATGTTTGTATCTATATAAGGTGTAACAAAATTAGGTGAAACTATTTTAAGGGGACGATCAGACCATCAAACTGAACAACTTTTTCTATGAGACCAATATCGAAATCGCGAAAAAAAAATCAGCTGTTCCATACAAACCTACTCGACCTAAATGTATGGGACTGCAGATTTTTTTTCGCGATTTCAATATTGGTCCCATAGAGAAAATTGTTCAGTTTGATGGTCTCCTTGAAATAGTTTCACCTAATTTTGTTAGACCTTATATACTATGTGTTCCATACCATCGTCTAGTCATCATTATGCGATATGCAATGCCAGGCTTGATTATGCAATTCCAGGCATTAAATACATTGTCTTGGAAATATACACAATAGCCCTACCAATTGTTGTAGTTTCCCATTCCATCAGATTCAGGCGGGCTAGGTGGACATTATGTTCAAATCCTAGAATCCTACCTCCTCTATTCTATGGAATATTCAGAAAGGTATTGAATATAATTCATAGAAACACAAGATGAATCATTGCTCAAACATTCATTTTAAATAAATATGAAAATAAATGAATCATAGCCTGAACCAATAAATCTATAACATTAAAATTGCAGTAATTCATAGAATAAGAATACCTACCCACTACCCAGTTTTATGTAGAAATAATTTATATTTTTTTTTAATAAACAGTCTGGAACAAATAACTCTTTGCATGGACAGCCCTAATGACTTGTTCGACGTGACATTTCATGTCATAAGTAGTAGACGGTCCCTTAACAGACCTGCGATGCGACTCCCCCTTGAATATGTGGGTGCTCCCACATATTCAAGGGGGCAAAAAACATGTGACGGTCCCTTAACAGACCTGCAATGCGACTCCCCCTTGAATATGTGGGTGCTCCCACATATTCAAGGGGGAGTCGCATTGCAGGTCTGTTAAGGGACCGTCACATGTTTTTTGCCTGCTCTGACCTGCTACAAAACTCCACTATTTTGTAGAAAAACTATAAGATATCAGTTACAGAACCACCGACACCATGATGAAGCCACAATAGTACATGATTAGAATTAGTATTCAAGTGTGCATATTTTATATTAGAGAGTGAAATCATTATTATCTTGTAGCGAGAGATTTGGTACTATATTAAAGAAATTAATACAGGACTCTGAAAAACTGCCGCAAGATCGGCGAAGGAGTGTACGGGGAAGTGTACCTGTGGCGAGCGACCGATGGCCGAGCGCGTGTGATGAAAATTGTCCCCATCGCCGGCAGCATCAAGGTCAATGGAGAGCACCAGAAGGACTTCCACGAGATCATATCTGAGATTGTGATTGCTATGTGAGTTTTGCTTTTACATTATGCACCAACAGCACTTATATTTTTAACAGAAATAAAAAGGATGGTCTACACCGTGGAATCTGGGTTGTTTTGAAGCTGAGAAAGGGTTCTTCAGACCATCAAACTTAACTTAAATATTGTGAAAAAAATCTGCTGTTTCATACATTTCTGTTGAGGAAGCTATTGACATTTTTTATGGAACAGCAGATTTTGATGATTCTTTCAAGTGATGTCCATATTCCTGTGAAGGATTTTTTTAATTATTAAGGTTTTATTACAGAACTGACACTAGTCCAGATTTTAGAAAAAGAGGATAATTTTAAAAAAGCTTAACCTGTCACATCCCGGCGACGCGATATCGACCGTCGTCCATTGTTTATCAATTGTTATTTTAAAGTCGGGATGTGACAGGTTAATGTCTGCTCTGGGACCACATGGTGGACTATGACCCACTCCCCTCTCACTATTATTTGTGATTGGAGGCCTTTGCCTTGCAGTGGGATCCTACAGGCTACAACTTATGCCCGTAGCAGACGATGCCCAGTAGCTTGCGCAAGTACTAATCATAAGTACTTGCGCCAGCGTTCAAATGTATCGTTCAGCGATAACTTTTACTAAGCAAAATATGTTCATACAACGAAATTATATGCACAGAAGTAGTACATGCGCAAGATACTGCTCGTTGTCTGCAACAGGCATTACTTTTAACATTTGCCCATAATTGTTGATGTTGATGTCAAAATGTAAGTTATTTTTAAAACATGTTTCACTCAAAAACCAGGGCAAATACAATGAGACATTTGACAAAGGAGACTACCTGGATTTAGTCTGGGACAGATCATTGTAATTTTTTTTATTGTAGAGTTGGAAAATAAACTAAGAACCCAGTGAATGTTATCGAAAACATCTAAATTCTCTTGTAAAGATTAATGCACATACAAATAAAGTAGTATACTTGTGTTCAGTGTTTGTGTTCAATTTAGCAAACTTGTCAAGTGTACAAATTCAAAACACAATAGAAATTCCTGTTCATGAGAGTTTCCAAGCTAATATTTGTATTTTGTTTGTGTAAAATTTTATCTTTTGGCAAAGCCATTGTACTTGCTGGCATTTCCAATAACGAATTGTTTATCAATACAAGTGCTGTTACTGGGAAAAAATTGTTTCACAAACAGTATAATAAATATATATGTTTGTTCCTTAAAAGTTAACTATAGTCGTTGTGTACAGTCCTTTGACGGGTCCATTTTAGTGTCATTTCATTTCGACCATCTTTGTGTTTTGGAAGGCATTGATCCCAGATAGATCCTTTAAAATGGCCTTTAAAGTAGCGACATAATTCTCTTTTACTTGGCGCGTATAAGATCGAGAAAAAAGGCGCGAGATAACGTGGTTGCACGCATCATGCTAAGCTATAACTTACTATGTCTTGTTGTTTCTAGGGAATTGAGTGCACTACGCACTCCCATAGATGAAATTGAGCGTCACTTTGATGAAGGCAAAGACGTTGAAACATTGGATTTACATTCGGTAGAGAACGCCACTGATGTTTTTAATGAGGTGAGTGCTTAATTTATTTAAATATAATAAATAAGTCTGATTGAAGCCTAGTTTAAGAACATTTTTCGAAATCTAGAATTATTCATTTGTTTTATACTGACTGACAATATGCTAAACTGCATTTTACATAGACAGAGTTGGACTGGCCATAGAGTCAAAATGGCATTTGCCCGGCACCCAGGCCCTAGCCTGCACAGGTCCTCCACAGGCTTACTAATACTACCTAGTGTATAACATACAAAGAAATAATAAACACAACATAACAATAATAATAGCACAACATGGCTGTAATATGTTTAAAAATTCAATAATATTTGAAATACAAAGAAATAGCTTAAACTTTTCATATGGTCTCAGACTGTGATTCACATGAAACTAAAATGATTTTGTTGGTAGACCATCAAGCATTATCTGTCCTGATCCTAGACAGAGATAGTCATAATGCCAACCCTTTGGTCCAGTTCGACGCTGCACATAAGGGTTCTGACAGGACAGGACTTGGACGGGTTCGGACTGTTAGCATTATTAGTGAGAAAGTTATTTTATTACAGGGTGAAATTAATATCATTGGCATCATTTTAAACTAAGAGTCTACCCATCAAACTGAACAACTTTTAAACGAAGCAAACCGATCAGAACGAAAATAAATCTGCTGTTGCATACATTTGAGTCGAGTAGGCAGCAGCGGCGGGTGCAGTTTAGTACGGAACAGCTTATTTTTTGTTGCTCCGATCAGTTTGCTCCCATAGTAAAAGTTGTTCAGTTTGATGGGTAGACTCTTAGTTTAAAAGGATGCTAATGATATCAATTTCACCCTGTATACTTTGTATTTGCACTTTGTATGAAGAAAAGAAAAATGAGTAATTTTGTTTCTGTTTTCGTAATAATTTTATTCAAGCTTGTGAATAATTGCACTTTAAACAAGTATCTCTTATTGGCGCAGGCATTTCTGCAATATTATTTTAAGCTATCTGAATGCTAATACTGGAAACCGAGGGTTAACGACACGCCTTCACTCTTATCTCTTAGGATTTTGACCTTAGATCAAGAAGGCTAAGCTATTTTTGAAGGCTGAAACAACAGTAATTTTAACGATAAACGCTAATTAACAGGAAATGATCTGTTGATAATATTGAACAATGAACAGAACAAAATACTTAAAAATATTATTGAATAATGTTCAGAAATCGTAAGAAATTTTATGATTGCTGTTTGATATAAAACAATATTCTTTAATTACTACTCTTTTTTTCGAGTGCATTTTTATTGATACTAGCGGCCGGCGGCGTCCACGACTTTGTACGCGCAGACCACTGGCTTTAACACCTACGCCGTAGGTCGGCGACAAATGGGCCGCAGTGCCGCAGTGAAGAACCCACTTAACGAGCCGGTTCAATTGCATTTCGCCTGTGCTCATGACCTACAGCGTGAGTCACCCAAACCTTACGCCTGTGCGGGTAACCCACGAGGTGAGCCGCATTGGTCTTTTTACGTTACGACTGTGCGCATGACTTAGCACTGCGCGAGGATCATGGTTTAGAGCTTAGCAGCGAAAGTGTTAAAAACTCATAGCTTTTGTTTGAATAAAACGATTGCGGAAAAATTATCTGCTCCTGTTCCTAATAATATTGTCATTATCTAATCACCGATTACAAAAGCTTGAAACTCTATTATTACAGAAACTGCCAACGAGTATTTAATTGGAATGCCTTAAAATTTGAATATCTAGTCGTTTCTTTATGAATCACTCATTCATTCCAAGATATGAATTATGACAGTCACATTTATGAAAAGGTTTATTGTGTGATAATGATAAGCAAACTGGAACAGAGCTATCTACAAGACAGTGCTATCGTAGAATTTGCTCTGAGAATTTATCATTTATAATTACTGTCTGGGTAGAAACTGGGGTCATGAGACTACTCCAGTGGGGTTCCGGCTGTGCCAAATTATCTCTTTTTTGGGCTCTTGAGATATCACACTAACAGAAAGTATAAGGGTGAAGCCAAACGAGCGTAATTTTGTTATTTGTAAGTCGCGTGTTTTGAGTCAGTTTCATATAAAATCCGGGAATGCATTGTCTATGACGTCAGCCTTTCTATGAACGGCTTAAAAATACGCGACTCACAACTCACAAAATTACGCTCATTTGGCTTCACCCTAAGAGTCATTTATATGTTTGATTGATCAAGTTTCTTTCTTATGCTTGGGTTATTGAGCAAATGTGCGTTACATAAGACCATCAAAGTTTGAACAACTTTCGCCATGCAGCCAATCTGGAGGAAAAAAATATCTGCTGTCCCAAACATTTTTAGGTTTTTGGGTCAAGTATGTACTGCAGTTTTGAAAAACTACGTTATTTTACTAAAAATATCTGTACAATCCTGTCATTTTAAAATCTCGGACATAGAAAATATTGTAATTGAGACAATTATCTCGAAATGGTTTTCGAATCAGTAGGCCTCGCATGCCACCCCCGAGAAAACGACAAAAGTCGAGATGTGCCTCCATCCTTATTATTTGACGTATGATAGAAAGAGCGCGCATGACGTTTTTCTCGTTTAAACTCTTTGTCGTGTGTGGCATTCTAGCCGTGCTGCCCTCCCAAAAAAATGTACATACCTAATTACGACCTTATTCCTTTTCGGGGTGATCAGAAACGTTACATACAACCACAGTTTTAAAAAAAGAGTACCAATACCTACATACAGTACGGACATTCCTTGCCGTCACCCCCCTCTTGGTGGTACGGGAGGTGGGAGACATTAAACAGTAGTGTATTGTATTCCTTTCTCACTCGTACATACTCAGGGTACATGTGCTAGCCTCTTCTTGTTAGTGTTAGCCCGTTTGTAGTGTGGGTGTGCTATAACTACAAACCCCCTTTTAAGAGGATAGGCGGGCTGAAATTGTAATTTGGAGAATAGGTCACTTTTCCGACTGTATACGTATTTTACACCCCGCCAACTAGAGTGCGAAAGAGACCGCTGTAGCTCGGACCGATTTTATCTAATTAAAATCGACGAAATCAGTATTTCGTATCCCCCTGTTTTCTCCTCCAAATCTAAACCGACTAGAATAATATGAGAAAGACTTTGGCTATGTCTGTATGTTTTGTTTATATTCGTCAAATTTGTAAGCTGGATGTCTGAAAAAGTGCGGTAAAAGTGGTCATTTTCGAAGGTCCTGAGTTCTAGTAATTCATTAAAGCAAAAAAGCAAAACATAGCAGAGGTAATATAGATTTTATGGTAACATTTTTTTTTGCTCTAGTGTCATTATCCAGGGAGGAAACAGGGGAATACGTTTGTATATTATAGAAAAAACGGCACCCGCCTATCCTCTTAAGGCGGCAGTTGTAGCAGACTTTTGCACATTTTGTGGTTTTAAGATAGAATTATGTCAAGTAGTAAGAGGTTGCTAGCTATTCGCACACATTTTCTAAAACTGTTTTGTATTTATTAGAAAGTAAGTCGTATTTCGTATATTGCAGAATTTGGCATTATACACGAAGTATTTTTGTTGGAGTATGTCCAAATCTATTTAGTTATCAATGTCGGTCGTTAACTCTAAGAATGTACGTAGCGACGCGAAACTAAGTACCTACTTTCACATGAATAACACTGATCGGCCAGACAGATTGCTTTTGATGTATAATTTTACCCTTCAAGTATCACATATGTTTTATGAAGTCAGTGAACTGGGCATGACTTTGACTAATGTTTACTTTCTCTACGTTGTTTTTTTAATACAGCGACATAAAGAAACTACGACTATCTACTACATACGATAAGGTTTTCATAACATACAAGGGACAGCAATTTGCAAACTGAAACGGTGAACGCAGACCATCAAACTGAACAACTTTAACTATAGAGCCTACCTCAGGAAACGCGAAAAAAAGTCAGCTGTCCTATACGTTTTAGTCGGGTAGGTACAGCAGTTTTGTATGGGCAGCAGATTATTTTTCGCGTTTCCTGAGGTAGGCTCCTTAGTGAATGTTGTTCAGTTTGATGGTCTGAGTGTACAGTTTCATATTGCGGAGGGCTGACCTTTACATCCTGTCTAAATACAGGACACCCTAAGGTGTCATGATAGATCGATGTAATCTTATAGTGATAGGTCACTAGCTACAGTCAGCGGCAATAAGTTGATACTTTAGTACTACGACGTAGACTGTACATAGATAAACTCACGTATTCCGAGTCTACAGAAACTTTGCAAACCACTTATAGGCACAATTTTTAGCAAGGTAAATTTTTTGTCTGAAATGATGAGTCAAGTTTTCATAGATAGTTGGCAAGATTTTCTTCCACGCGCACCGCGGGACCGTTAATATGGACCTACGACGTACAGCTTGGCAAAAGAGTGGAAAGAAGGAGGACACTGCTGTCGTTGCAAGAACGTCTAAATCACGCATAACCTGGCAAGACCACTGTACTAAAATAGCTAGTTCCACCTGTCACCACATCAAACTCTTTTTTACCAAGTTGTAGGCAGTCAACAGTGAATGTGCTAAGCCAGGATGTCTTTTAACCAGGCATTCGTAAATATTCTTCAAGAAACCTTCTTCCCCAATCACCTAGAACAATTTCTTTTCACTTCGTAGTCCATTAACCAGTGTAAATTTTCCAGGTTAAAGCAGTAAGGTGCGTGTACGGTAGTTACCCGTCCCGCCTGCTGGACCTGTGGGAGCTTTACGACGAGTGCAAGGGCTCAGAGAACGACAACCCGGCCATCCTGCCCGTGGACCAGCAGTACATTGTGCTGGAGCTCGCCAACGCCGGCCAGGACCTTGAGAGCTACCAGTTCAACAGCGCCGAGCAAGCTCATGCGCTGTTCTTACAGGTAAACTGTTCATATATCTATTATACTTTATTTTGCACCAACACATAAATTCTACTTTCGTGACAGCATCAATTATATCCCATGACAATCACTCATGCTGTAGTGAAAAGATTAGCCAGTCACCAATGGTCGTATCGAGGCTGACTGCCCAGGTTGCGTTAGATGAACACTTCGTCACTCAGGGAGGGTCTTTGCTTGGACCCCAATACATGGCTAAATGTAACAGATGATTCTATAAAAAACATGAACTGATATTTTATAAAAAACACCTTGTAGCTTGGATTAAATAACTTTTCGCTTAAGCTGAAAGATGGAGCCAAGACATGGCCGGTTTTTGTATTTGGAAAAATGTCAAGCTTAGATAATTTTGACAAACAAATTGTCTTTTTGGCTGCAAAAGCCAACCTTGCTGTTCCATATGCGTCCACGTTATGGTTTCATCTCGTGGTAAATAGTCTTATAGGGACGTTTTGATAAAAATATGTCCAATGGCAAATTGACATACATATACTCACGCCGGTCTCCCTTTGGGATAGGCAGAGACAATAAATCGCCATCTGCTACGATCCTGACATACCTCTTCTTCTACAGTCATAAGTCGTATACACTTTCCGTCAGTTTTTGGTACATTCATCTGACCCTTCTCAATGCGCTGCCAATTCGTCTAGGGCGACCACTTTCGACTGTTCCACTCAGACTTCAGTATTAAACTCGGTAGAAATCTTAATTTCATTTGTTTTTTACTTCGACAACTCAATCACACGTTTTTTATCGATTCGTCGTAAGCGACCAATGGTGCAACTGCAAGCTTAATAAAATCGTTTAAAAAGAGATTGTCGTCGTGAATTATTGTTTGTCTAAAAAGGGTAATTTATGGTTCTTGAAAATATTTAATACTTAATACTCAATATGTTATTGCTTTCCATAATTACAGCATTCATTACATGAGATAGTAAACTTAAAAGCTAAGAGATCATTATGGACCCTGTTATGTTTATAAATTTAAGTAGCAATAAACAATCAATAATAGGAGCATATTTTATGTAACAGTTTGTGATTGTAAATAGTGTAATTGAATTGTTTCTTTGTGATGATTAGGTAAGTCTTTTGTTCACACTCCTTGGTAACAGGCTATATAACTGACTACATAACAAAGCAATTTACATATAATTTTATTGCTAAACAGCTGCATTAGAACGATAAACGCTGCATTTCTGCATTTTTAATATCTCATACCTATAGATGCGATAAAATGAGATAATAGTTTTTATTATCGTTTAAAATCAATTGTTTATTTTAAATCACGTACTACATCTAGCCATAAAAGAACTACAAATGATAAACGAAAATTCGTCATTCAACATGACGCAATTTGCCAATAACAATTTCTCGAAGTCATCATAGAATGTTTTGCGCGATTCTTTTTGTGACGTCATCTGCCTCACCTAATCTACGTTCCCATTCTGAAACAATCGAATCGTAAATCGTGTTGTAATCAAACACATGTGTTGATGATTCATATCGTCGCGGTTTCGCTGGCATTATTTGCGTTGTAGGTGAAAATTAGTTTATCGATTTTATGCTTTCGATTATGACCTTAATCACACAGGTGGTTTTTATTTGTTTTAAAAAATAGCGTAGAGAGTTTATACAGGATGTAATATTAAAATGCTTTACATATTTGGCTCTTGGTTTTTGCTCCATAACAAAATTGGTCAGTTTGATAGTCTGAAACCACCCCCTAAAATATGTATCGCATTTAGGTTGACACCCTACATAAAGAAGCTTTAAGCGTATATCGAAAAGGGATTTACGATATAAAAAAAACGTATGCAAAATTTTGCTTGCAAAAACTTGCAAGATTTGCAAGCAAATGCAGGTGAGGCAAACAAAAATACTGCCTAGGCAGAAAGGGACTAATTTTCTCACACTCACTCTCATGTAATTAGCATATAAGCCTGTCTTATTTTCACTATAACCATATTATTTGTACGAAAAATAGTAATGTTGTTCATTGCGTTTTATTATGTTCGTCGATTATTGCATAACTTTTTTAATTGTTTTCCTTATTAATATTTTTTTTAATTGTTATTTTGCTATTTTTACTAATTTGTTTTGTTTTTCTTTTTAATGTTTTTTTTTCAGTGCCTCGAATGCATGGCCAGTGTTGTCATTTCGGATGATAAGTGAATATCTAGTGCAAGTTTTCATCATCTTGACTAGATTTTCACTTATCCTCTGCGGTGACATTTACCTGCTTTTGGTGTTACCGTGTGTGTTTATTTCTTTTATGTTTTAATTGTTTTTGAATGAAATACTCGCATGTTTTCTAACCCATTATTATTAAAGTAAATGAAATAAGATAATGGTTTTTTTATAACGCTAAATGTTGCTATGTTTTTGTAGTTTTAATTAACAAGAATAACAAACGAGATTTTCATTCTGACACTATTTTGTAAAATTTTTTTTTTACTGGATGTAACAAAACACCCAAGTAATTCTTAAAGAGGAGCTTCAGACCATCAATCTGAACAACTTTCACTATGGAGCCTATCCCAGGAAACGCGAAAAGAAAGAGCTGTTCCTTACATTTGAGTCGAGCCGGTACTGCAGTTTTGTATGAAACAGCTGTTTTTTTCGTGATTTCGAAGTTGGTTCCATATTGAAAGTTCTTCAGGTTGATAGTCTGTAGCACCCCCTTAAGTATTACTAGGGTATTTTGTTACATCCTGTATAAAGTGTTGTTGTTTTTGCTGACCACATATATTTTTTGCAATGAATTAATTAAATTACAAGGAAACAGGTCGCGCATAGGATATTGACTAATGAGCGCTCTGGGAAAGTGGTAGGCATTTTCGATCAGTCGACTTTTGATACGTCATCAACCTGTGACGTATCAAAAGTCGACTGATCGACTGACGACTGACTGACGACAGTTTCCCGCTTCCCCCCGATAAATAGACCCAAATTTGTTTTCTGCGCATTCAAGGTCATAAGCCAATGCGCGACCTGTAGAGCTACCATGAGTTTACATTGTAGTATTCTACAGTTATTGTATTACATTTCGTACAGTGCTCCTCGTGGTTACGTTGAGAACTAATCCTGATTTTAATGATAATAATTTACTGCAAAGACATAAATTAGTTTAATAAAACTCATTATAAAAAGGTGGATAAGATATTCATAGATAAGATATTATGCGCATATAACTGTAATCAATAATATTGTATAAATAAACAAAAAATTTAAAATTGTATTTAAAATCTATGATATTCATCTGTGTTTTTTATGTCAATAATCTAGTGATTTTTATCGTGGTATTTTTAAATTTTGTGCATTTTATTGATTTGTAGAAGATGGCTGACATTAGTTGGTTGGTTTCGTCCATATTATTTAGAACTTCGTGCTCACTTCATATTCGTTTCTTTGTCTTTTCGTGCGGTCTGGACCATAGAGCTATTTATGTAATAGAGGTGACACTGCACTTCACCATGCTGTCACTGTTAACTGTGGTGGTATCGCCGCACCTCAGTCAGTCACTCGCTAGATTCTTTTACCTGTCCGAGCTCCTGCGGTGAACCCGCGGTGACACAACAAAGATACTACATTCTAGACTTCTAGAGGAATGTAGTACAATAAAAGTTCAACGGTCTGGACACAGTAATAAAGGCTGCATAATCAGGGTTCACGAATATGTAAGGTGCTGTTTATATAGAAGAAACGTGTGGCGGTGGCGGATTGTCAAAGTAACACTAATATAAAACTTGTAGTACGTAGCATAGCGTCGTTTTTGTCGTAAAGGAAACTCGCGCCCGCGCCATCAGGCGACGTCGCCTGAAAGACGCAGTCGTAATTCTCCAAACGACGCTATGCTACGTACTAAGTACTGTAAGGTTTCCCCGCCCGCGCCACGTCTCTTCTATATAAACTGGGCCTTAAAACATCGAATAAACTGTTATCAATGCTAAATATGTATGTAACATAAATTAAATTTAAAAAAATTTAACGAATTGTAACAAATATTATGACACTTGCAGGTGGCATTCGGTTTGGCGGTGGGAGAGGAGGCGTTCCAGTTCGAACATCGCGATCTGCACTGGGGCAACGTGTTGATAGCGCCCACTGAGCAGAAGGTAAGCACTTTACTAGGTTACCATCTCGTTTGGTCACATTCTATTGCTTGTTTGGTATGTAACACGTGCATTAATATTAATAAGATTTAATGCTGTTGCACTCCAATAAATCCATTATAATTTTATAAATCTCAATGTCTGTTTGCGGTCTTTTATTTAAGACGGTTTACTTGTCTGATTTCAATGTAATTTGACTGATGTATGAGAAAAGACAGGGTTGCTTTAGTTAAATTCTACATTCTTCATCTACAAAAAGTATTGATGCCATATTTAAGGAAACTGATTTTTTTTGTAATAAAGCGCACCCCAGCGCGTTGCATACAAACAAAGTTTGATCCTATTTTCAATATTGAACAAATGAAGTCAACGAAATTTATTAAACACGGTTTAGAAACCAATTTCTGTGTTTTTGGTTTGTCACATTTCCGTTGAAATATATTTGTATGCAAATCTTGGAGCCAATGTAACTTTGAAACTATACATTTTAAAAACGATCTGACAAACCATAGGCACAGGATAATCGTTTCAAGATCGTGCTAGAAAATTCAAAATAGAATAAAACTGCGTTTGTATGGAGCGCGAAAATGGGTATAACCGTATAGATTGACAACCCAAAAACAGGTTTTGGGCTTTAAGAGGATAATAAAATTATTACCGTTAACGCGCTCCATACAAACGAAGTTTGATTATATTTTGTTTATTAATCAATTAAAATCAATTCAATTTTTTAGACACGATCTAGAAGTAGAAACCAATAGAATTATCATTGCTTTACATTAGTCAGATTTTCGTTAAAATTATAGTTTCAACGCTAGGATTAATATAAGATTTGTATAGAAAAATTTGAGCCACGATAACTTGGAAACTATATATTTTAAAGGACAAATGACAAATGTAAAGCACAGATATTGGTTTCTAGATCGTGTCTAAAACATTTTATTGACTTTATATCCAAAATATAATTAAACTTCGTTCGTATGGATCGCGCCAACTGTAATAACCACGTTATATCGGCAGTACGCGACATTCGTGCTGCGCGGTCGAGCGCACCGCGTGCCGCGACGCGGCGTGGCGGCCACTATCATCGACTACTCGCTCTCCCGGCTCTCCCTGCCGCTCACGGGCTACGAGTCCGCGGCCGCGCTATACAACGACCTGTCCACCGACGAGGGCCTCTTCGGCGCCGTCGGAGACTACCAGTTCGAGGTGTACCGCCTCATGCGAGACAAACTGGGGTATGTATCATACATCTATACAACAGTATTACTTAAGCTTAAGCCTTACAGTCAATAGGGCAACGATCTTGATGGCGGGCGATGCCGCCGCTGGTGTAAGTACTTACGATGTCGTGAGCAAGGCAATCGCGACACCTTCATACATATCTCATGATGCGACTCCCGCCGCCCGCTTCCCCGCAAGGCCCCGCCGATGCTCTGCGCAAGTACATCCGTTGCTGTACTGTGAGGACTATATTATTATGCTTTGTCTATACCATACATATGAAACAGCGACCTGTCCACTGACGAGGCGACTACCAGTTCGAATTACATTTCTATCGGTTACATATTACGCGCTGATGCGGCGAAATGTAAATGAAGTGACAGTACAATCGTACGCTCTAAATCTGACACTTGGCAGTCATTTACCCAAGTGGGACGAGAGTTAATTTTAATTACCTAAAAGCCCATATTAGGGCAGGCTGGAATGCAATGACGGATTTTTAGTTTAACGTAATACTGGCAGACGTTGTAAAACATTCCGTTTGTTATACGAGTATAGCACACTACGACGGGCCACATCGCACCATGGAAGGAAATCCACCGCGCTAAAATCTGCTCCGCTCCGCCCTGGCGTTGTATGCGATAGTTCATATTTCATTTCAATTTCATTTAATGTATGAAAAAGGGTTTGTTGCATAGTGAGTGTAGACACTAGACCTCACATGAGGATTCCCTGGTGTCTGAAGGCTATACATAATCTGCTTAGATATTTACAAAATTCACTGTTTACAAAAATCATATTTATGGTAGAAGCTATTTTTGCACTGCGGTCTGCCCTGATGCAGCGCGTAATAATATGAGCCCTACTAAACTCTAATAAAACATTTATCCTCGGCCTTCCTCATCCAGTCATGTATATCTATATCCAGTTTTGGGATTATCATAATCGGATTGTTTTTATGTACAAAAACTCTTCTGAGCTTATACAAAATGCTGGAGCCTTGTGGCAAGCCCAAAAACACCCGACCGCCACACGACCGCTTGCAGACTTGCCTAGCAACTCAATATTAATGTTATACTGTCTGCAAAAAGACTTGCTAAATGACTGATACTAAATGTTACTTTAATTTGTCTTGTTACAGAAATGAGTGGAAGAATTTCGAGCCCTACACAAACATACTGTGGCTTCACTACACTGTTGATAAAATGATAACAGCCCTTCGCTACAAGAGGACCAATACAAAGACGCACAAACAATACATCGCCAAGCTGAAGGGGATCAAGGAGCGCATCCTCCACTACGGCGGAGCGACCCAATTTGTACTCACTGACAACGAATTCTAAACGAACAAATTATGATATAACATTTTACAATTTAAACCTCACGTTTTCATATACAACATGGTAGTCACTGTTTGCTGTTGTTATAATTATAACATTATTAAATCACATTTGACAATGAAATGCATAAATTATAATGTAAATAGGATTTGCTTTGAGCTTGTTAGAGACGCTAAAAGGATTATTTACAATATTGTCACCGCATTAGATAGATTTCGGCGGGAAGGTGCCTTCGTTGATAAGGTAGTGCCTTTGTTCAAATTAATAAATTCATATATTGTGTTCAATTATGTTGTTTTATTTTTAAATTGGGTATGATTTGTTTTCATCTTGCTCTGAGGGTCCCCAGAGCCAGGGTGATAGAATCATAGCGAAAAGATAGAACATACATACGAGTACTCCACTCGTACATAGAACTATCTGAAGGTCGATAAATGAACAGTGGTTATTCTCAAGACACTGAATATTAAAGTACAGTGAGGTGTGGGCCCCTCACCCACCCTCAGAGCAGGCACACATCCCTCACACTCAACTCATGGACATGGAATATAATACTCCATGTAGAAAGACTTCGCTTCGCTAAGGCGCAGGTGGGTGAGGGGCCCACACCTCCGGGGGAGTATCCACAACGCATCTTCGCACCGCACATCTCTGATAGAAACGCGGACACGTTTCTCAGCTCCGGACCACCGCTCATCTTCCTAGCATATCTCTGGTGGTAAAGCAGCCTAAGGGTGCCTGTCTATTGACGCGGAGCTAGCTGGTGGAGCGGTGTGATACTTCCTGGCTGCGCCACAGTCGCAAACTCGGATTTCAGTTGACTCAAAAAAATGTACCCAATTTGTACTCCCTTGAAAAAAAATGTACTCTTCGGGTTCACGAGAAAATAAGGAATGTTTGTGGCGCAGCTGGGAAGCATACTTCCCACCCGCGCCAAAGAGAATGGAATCACTATGACCCGCGCCAGTCGCGCCATATCGAATACAGGTGACGGTTACGATCGATTGTCTTGTCTCCAAAAACTCCAAAGAAGCGTCAAAACGTCGAACACCAACGAACGTTTTAATTGCTATAAATGAGAGAACTTCATTGAAGACATCGGTTGTATGGGATATTAGAACCCTTTACCTTGAATTTAACAAAAAAAAATACTGTCTGTCATTGTCAGTGTTACCAGACGTGCGATAATTATCCTAGATCCACGATATTTTTGAGGGGCATGTGATAGAAAATAAAAGTCAGGTATCGCACGATAATTCACAAAAATTCTACGATAATCCACGATAATTTTGAAATGCAATAAAATCAGAGTCCAATCACTATTTTCAACCATATTAGCCGTCTAACTTCAATGATATAATATTGGCGTTTAGTACTGCTTAAAACAGTTTTCAAATAACTGTTAAGTACTAAAATTGAAGTTCTAATGAGAAAATTTGAGATAGAAAATATTAATATTTCCTCAGTGTCGTTTCAATCAAGAGTTTTTACTCAAATTCCCTGTGGTAAAAATGATTGAATTTCATGCATCATTTGACAACTTTGACACTCTTTTAGGTTCTAAGATACGAGAATTTTTGGAATTTGTGATGCGATAAAAACACGATAATTTTGCTGTCAATCTGGGATAATTCTTAAGTATGGATCTGGCAACACTGGTCAATGTCAGAGACAGGTGGTTGTTTGAGGTTATGTTGTTCAATTTAGATTTTACTGCAATTTAATGTATTATTTTAGAGTTTAATGTCAACGTATCCATTTGAAATTAATAAAAATGGATTTCGCACGGAAACAACTAGAAAAATACGGCTGGAAAGATGGTAATTACTAATATAATTTTTTTGTTTCGTTTGTCATCAATATCTCGGTTTTATTACAATACTATCTGCTTTACATTCAGGAAAAGGACTGGGGAAGCATGAGAATGGTATATCGGAGGCTCTAAAGCCTAAATTAAAGCGTAGTGTGGCTGGTGTCGGTCATGACATGGCATCAGATTTCACAGAACATTGGTGGAGTACTTTATACGATAAAGCGGCAGGCAATGTGCAGGTTTGTTGTTTTTATCAATTGTATGCTTTAAAAAGAATCAAGGTGCGTGGCAAAGAGTATTCATCGAGGAAAGGAGGTCACTTTACAAATTAAAATGACAAAATACTTATTGAATATTTCAGGTTGAAGAAAAACATGGCATAACTAAAAAAATCAAAACAAAAGACAATCAATTTAAAATAACTAATAGTACATGGCACTTAAAAAAGAAGAAAAAAGACTCAGAAGAAGAGGAATATGGTGATTATTTTGTAAAAACTGCAGTTTTAGCTAACGGTGGATCTAAGACTGAGAAACTAATAGAGTCAGAGTCAGAAGATGAGGAAAAAGTGGAGAAAGAGAAGAAAGATGCTACGAAAATGACAGATGAAGAACTATTTGCTGCTTGCGAAGGAAGAACTGCTCATAAGTAGGCATTTTTAAAATTTGTGATAAAACTCTATTTAACTTTTCAGTAGTTTGGTTCCATACATTCAAATGAACCACCCCATTTCTTACCCTAGGCACAGCCCGGACATTACATACAAAAAATTTAAATTGACAAGATGACGTCAGCACATGCGAAACCAAAGAAATTGAACCTTAAGTCGGTTGCAGAGGGGTCAATTTTATACAAAACTTTGATGCACAATACGCGTAGACGGTATTAATATAAGTAACTTTGTATATATGGAAAAATAGTTTAGAAAATCTAGATGCCGCATCACAAATAACATTTGCAATTTATAAAATAATTATGAAGATATAAAGCATTAAAAATTTTGTATGAAAAATTTCAAAGCTTTATATCTTCGTAATTATTTTATAAATTGCAAATGTTATTTGTGACGCAGCAACTAGATTATCTAAACTATTTTTCCACAATGTTTCCACGATTGGTTACTTTTATTAGTTCCGTCTACGCGTATTGTGTGTCAAACTTTTGTATGGACTGAAACCACCTTGAGTCTTCTTCTTAGGTAACAAATAAGCAATAGAGGGGGTGAGGTAAAAATTTGGTGGGAGGATGAGTGTCCGTACTGTATGTAGTAATAGATACTCTTTCTTAAAGTGAACCTTGCAATAATTGCAACTTAACACATCATTTGTTGCTTGTCTCAAATTATGTAACTTATCTTATCTCATCTTGTGGGGGCTGGCAAGCCAGCAAACTTCCACGCAGTGGGATCTTTTGTGTTAGCGCCTTGACGGCTCAAACAGCTTTAAAAAGTAAAATGAAATCTCTAAAACCGCCTGTCAAAATCACCAAGCTATCTTGGACGCACTATACAAATATTGCCGTGCTTTTGTAATTATAATACCTTATGTAATGGTCAATTTGGTTGGCATGTCTTACTGATCTGGTACGAGTTATACCATCTCTGTGATGGTGTTACCAGATCAGTTAGTTTTATAGTTTATACAGTCCATATGTATTGAAATCCGCAAACAACCAACCAATCCGCATTGGGCACGTGTGGTGGACTAATGCCCATACACCCTCCCTGAGGGCAGGCCTGTGCCCTGCAGTGGGACGTTTATAGGCTGATGATGATGATATGTATTTAAATGTCTTCACAATTTTTTTTCTTCTAGGGGAGCCCGCCATGGACTCAAGGCTTCCGGTAAACTAGCAAGAATTGAAAGACAAGAGCAAATGTTGCTGTCTCAGTCACAATACCAAGGTTACTCCCATGCCAAGAAATTAAAAAAGGAAAAATTATCAGTAAATGATTTACAAATGGTAGAGGAAATGAATTTAAACAGCGATGAAGATTCTGCTGTTACTAAAGAGAAAAAAAAGAAACGAAAAAATCGTCTTAGCAATAGTGAAGACGTGGCTTATATGAAAACAGAAACAAGAGAATCAAAAGAAGTGGTAGAATCTGTTGTACCTTTGCCTGAACCTAATGAAATAGATGAAAATGACTCAAATATGAATAGTGAAGAAATAACATCTAAAAAATCAAAGAAGGCTAAAAGGAAAAATAATATTGACTGTAAGGAAATTCAGGCTGATAGCATAAAATCTAAAAAGAAGAAAAAACAAGTGAATGATGATGTTGATGAATCAAGGTCGAGTACAATATCTGGTGGTCTAGACCAAACACGGGATGCTATAGAAAAAGTTAAGAAATGCAAAAAGAAAAAGAAGAAACTTGAATGATTTGTAAAGTAAGATAAATTTTCTGTTTGTAAATAAATACTTTTAAGTTAGATTTATTGTTTTATTTATATTCATGCAGTTGTATTTTGTATACCAGAAAGATTCACGAAATGAAACAAGACTTCTTTTACTGTCCAGTGGCGCCCTCATCACACTGTTATAGATTTCTCTTTTATTTCTTTTATCAAAGGAGAACGCCCAGTCCAAAGAGTAATATAAGTATACCAGTCCCGTTTTGCCTACAAAACTGGTAAATAAGAATATTTCTTAAGAAATGCCACGTAATTTCCATTTCCCTGGGAAGCACGATATTCTTCCTATGATGTGTATAATTTCAGCTATCATACGATTTGTATGTGTTCTTTGATCATGATCATTCACATTCGCCAGCTGCGATGTTTCGCAACGAATTTTTACCTACACTTCGTCCGTTCTTTATTGTTTTTGTAATACTATCATAGAGCTTTATTATAATTACTACCGTAAGTACTATATTGGAGTAGTACTTTTTTAAATTAGGCTTTCTTTATTCTCTTTAATATTGTGAAGAGGGCGCCACTGAACTGCAAAAGGACTCGTTTTGCTTTATCCACGAAGCAGAGAGGCTTTATCCCTCCACGATGATTTTTTCTGTAGTGGTACGGACGGATGATGATGATGCGCCCTTATCAAATCCATGAAAACCTTTCTGAACGAAAACTATATTTTATCTGTGCAATCATCTGTGAGGCAATTTCAGAACGAAAACTAAACTGTCATTACTGTCAAGTCAATCAAATCAATCGTTATCTTCCTTGATACACTTCAATTCATAATTTTCACGAAATTTGCAATAAAATAGTAAAATAACACAGCGTAAAGACCAAAAATAGTTAAACCCAATAACAGTTATTGTTTTCAAGCTTTGTTTAATAGTGAATCGTTACAAACAGGAACATAAAAACGACCCTTTCAAATATTCATGAAACCCATTTTCATGGAGTTTCTGTGTTATTGACTGTTATTTTAACATTATTAAGAGTTATTTAAGTAAAAAATATGGACGCAAGTAACGAGTCCCTGTCTGGTAAGTGCGGGAGATTTTTAAATTTGTTGATACAAAATAATGTTATAAAACTTAAATTTATGTCTAACGTAGTGTTACCTCCACCCATTGGTGGGTCGTCCTCGGTTCTGCTGACCCCAGGGCGGACGAGGAACATCGCACAGGACATGGAAGCCCTCAGGTTGTCGAGGCAAGACAATCCTTACCTACAGGTAAATCTATAACTTACCAGCGTTAACCCGCGACTTTGTCCGCACAAATTATATACCTGATTTTAAGTCAGATCATTAGCTATCAAACAAAAAAGTTTCATCAAAATCGGTTCAGTAGTTTTTGCGTGATGCTCGTTCAAACAAACAAACACACAAACAAACACACATACAAACACACAAACAAACAGACAGACAAAAAATTCAAAAATTGCTGATATGAAATCAGGGACACCTAAAAACCATATTGTAACTTTTTTTTTGTTAATATCTTCAATGTACAGATACACTTCTGTTACAGTTTTATAATAGTACGAGCGTTAACCCGCGACTTCGTCTGCACAAATTATATACAAGATTTTAAGTCAGATCATAAGCTATCAAACAAAAAAAGTTTCATCAAAATCGGTTCAGTACTTTTTGCGTGATGCTCGTTCAAACAAACAAACTCCCAAACAAACACACAAACAAACAGACAGACAAAAAATCCAAAAATTGGTGATATGGAATCAGGGATACCTAAAAACCATATCGTAACTTATTTTTTGTTAATATCTTCATTGTACAGACACACTTCTGTTACAGCTTTATAATAGTATAGATATAGATTTATATAAAACAGTTCTGTTTATATGTAGGTAGGTAAATTAATATACTTTTGTCAGTAACCTACACCAAAAAGGCACATGCTGTTGAACTTGGAACAAATGTGTATGAAAATTGTAAACTGTAGAGATACATGACTTTCATGCTTGGCATTGTGAGGCAATATCCTTTGTGCCTAGAACTGACTGAGGACACAAAAATTATTCCATTTTATTTTACATAAAAAGTTAATGTGGTGCGACATATCATTAAATACATGGGTTTATTGTCAATAAAACAAATAAATAACATATAAAAAACTTATTAAAATATTTACATATCCTACTAAAGCATAATCAAACCTATCTGGACATAATATATTCACAATTAAATTACAGCCAGTGAAAGTGATTCCACTAATTACCATGCTAATATGATATGTATGACTTCACTGTACCCTCTTTACATTCACTGTTATTATCATAAACACACACACTTGGCAAGGAAATTAGATATTTGATTTCTGTATGGGTGATCTTTTTTAGAAAAAAAAAAATTTGTCAACAAAGACATAACTCAAATAAAACATATTTTAAATAAGGCAAAGAGCCATGGTTTTTCGGAATATGGAGTTTTTCTTAATATTCTGTTGGTATTTTAAAGAGATGATCAGACCATCAATCTAAACAACTTTCTCTATGAGACTAACGGTTTAGGTTGATGGTCTGATAATCTCCTCAAAAAACCCTCAGAATTTAAGAATGGCTCTGGATGCTTTAAGAAATAAATAATTTATGTTGTATTATTGTTTTTTAAACTTAAATTGTTTATCTATTTCTATCTATCTATCTTTATCTTTTACTGAAAAATTGTGGTTAGTTAGTTCGGCCAGTGTTAGCTGCCATGGTATACATAGATAATAGTCTAGTATGGCAGCGAGCCATAGTGCGCCCTAGCTCTTTTCAATTTGCATACATATGAGCGAGATAAAAGGTGACAGAGCCGTGTCACGCGCATTGTGCTAGAGGTGATCTGAATTTGAGTTTATTTGTTTTTTCAGCAAGTAATAGCGAGCAGAGAGAGCCTGATTGAAAGCCATGCTGACGAGTGTGAATCTGACGATACCATTCTAATGTCACAGGTATACTATTCTTTTGTTACTTTGACGCACAATACGCGTAGACGGTATTAATATAAGTAACTTTGTATATATGGAAAAATAGTTTGGAAAATCTAGATGCCGCGTCACAAATAACATTTGCAATTTATAATATTATTACGAAGATATAAAGCTTTTAAAATTTTGTATGAAAAATTGCAAAGCTTTATATCTTCGTAATTATATTATAAATTGCAAATGTTATTTGTGACGCGGCAACTAGATTTTCTAAACTATTTTTCCATATATAATATAAAATATTACTTTTATTAATTCCGTCTACGCGTATTGTGCGTCAAACTTTTGTATGGGCTGAAACCACATTAAGTAGTTTTTTTTATCTGTATTTATTTTTTGTATTATGGTTTATGGGTTCCTGTTTCATCACTTCTGATTATGTTCTTAGGAGCTTATCTGGAAGTTTGTTTGACATGTCTTTCATTCGAAATGTGTCAAACGAACTATCAGATAAGCTGTTAAGAACTTATTCAGAAGGGACAAAACAAGCGAAAGATGTGTTACAGAATCGTAGCATGTGGCGTTCTGTTGTCTCTGCCTACCCCAGTAGTGGGACATAGGCGTGAGCATATGTATGTATGTATGTACAAAACAAGCCATTTTATTAGGCTCATGTTTCGTTTTATATGGTTTCACGATGTAATGATGATAGGTGGTGCCTATTATCCACAAAAATACGTAAAAGAAAACTTATAATGACATTTTAAATCTGAAAGAAAAACATAAACCACGTTCTGGGGCAGTCTGGTAAAAAGAATGAAAGCAGAAAAGATTTTTCAATGAAACCATATCATGACGATCTTGAAGCTCTGATTGATGCATGATCCTTCTAGATTTGATGGGCTATCGAGGATTGAAAGAGCTCCCACCAACCTCATAGGTACCCGACTATGGAAAGACATTGCTAAAAATCATGTCAAATTAAAATCTGTTCTTTTCAGGAATTCGGAAGTACAGCCTTAGATTTCGTAGAAGATGACCCGTTAACCCTAAAAGAAGTCCACGAGCATATGATCCGATCCCCGCCGCCAACAAGTTGCTGGCCACACGGTAAAACCAAACAACATTTTAAATATATAAAAAAATTCACATGCAAACTTGCTTACTGCAAGCATAAAGTTAAAAATGTGCTAACAATGTAAATTGCCTTAAAAATTAACAAAATAATAAAATCTGCTGATAAAATAACTCTTTAATATTGTAGTTATTGATTTTCTATAAGAAACATTTGAAACAGTGGCCTTGTAGCATTAAGCCACAATAGAGAGGTATTTAGATCGATTCTATGATGGAAATAGTTCTAGGCTTTGATTAAATTAAAATAGTGGAAGATACGTGTCGTTCTTGCATTACGTACACGAACAATGGATCTGCTTTTCATGTACTTACGAGTAAAAAGTAACGCGCATGACGTTATTTTTCACAATTTGTTTTTTTCTGATTTCGATCTTTTGGCTAGATCTTTTAGCTTAAGTGCAATGGTAAATCAATAAAGTGCATACTGTTTCAGTACTTTCAGTATACTAGTTTATAATGAAAGCAGTATTATACTGCAGCATCTTCCTAAGAGCGAAAGAGGCAATTTTATAATAAAGATTGAAGAATTGCTCTGAATCAGAGAACATTCCTTCTAAGATAATTCTATTTCTCCACCGACAAGACTGTAGCTCTATAATAAGGTGCTGTGCCAATAAAAAGCAAACATTATTTACTAATGGCACGACTACTGTTCAAATTAAAAGTGTCGAAAGGATCTGGAATCTGATTTATTCTGATTAAATAACGTGAATTTGGTCGACTGAACTTCTGATTTGCTATAAATTTATTGCTGAATTTTAAGAGTTTCCGATAGTTTCTTATAGAAAAAAGTAAAGTTTTTCGTTGGTTTTACAAGATAAAAAACATATACAATTCGTTTACAACTAGGCCATAGGTTATCGACCGATTTACGCATAGATATCTCGTTATCAAAATATGTTTTATCACAGATTATTTCCGTAATAAATATATTTTTATTTTTATTAGGCCATCTAAATAAATAAGACGTTACTTCTGATTGATGTATTTCCAAGAACAAATGGTCGATCGTGGAATCCTATTTACTCCATTCATTTGTTTTTATCTTGTAAAACCGTTACGAGCTTGAACTAATACGTCATCGGTTACAGTACGAAATAGGTACTGGAAATATTTTTCTAGTAGTAGAAATAATTTGACAAAAATATATTGAGCGTAAATAATCAACCATTCTTTTTTTACAAGTTTACAGTGTACAGCAGGTACAGTCTTTGTCAAATAAACCTGGAAAAAACCTGAAAAGCTCGGTTATTTGACGTGACTTTAAACGTGTAGCTTGTCCATTAACGAAACTATTAAAATACGACTAAGAATCAAAATAGCCTACGAACATTTTCATTGCCAAACTTTCCTAAAGTATATTGATCACTAGCAGCTTACTAAACAGAGAGCGTCGGTGGCGCGTCGCACAGAAGTCTGGACAATCAATCATGAGGATCCGGGTTCAAATTCGCATGAATGATTTGCTATGTATCGATTAGGTTTTCTATCTTATGTACACATGGCGACACATTAAGCTACGCAAAACAAACATAAGCTGGCTGCGCGACGTTATACATTACTCTACCTACGCGCGGCCAGATTATTTTGGTTTTGCGTAGCTTGATGTGTCGCCATGTGTACGTGATACCGACTGCTCTCAACTGTGAAGGCAAACCATTGTGAGGTAACCTGCATACGCTGAAGAAGAAATTCTGATGACTAGACTAGACTGACGCCTATACGCCTATACCTCCTTGAGACTTGTACACGGTCTATAACGTCCCACTATAAGGCACAGCAGTAGGACATTATAGATGATATTGTTCATAATTGTTTTCTAGAATAAAAAAGAATCAATATATTTTATAATTATAATTTTTCGACATAAATTCAAATCTCAGTTTTCTTGGCTTGTTGTCGTGGCCAAAAACTTCAAAGTATTATTAAAGATCAAGTAGGTATTATTTAAAGATCACTAGCTGGTGCCCGCGACTTCGTATACGCTTCGTCTGGAAAATTCACACAATATCTTTATAAATTTTAGCCCATGTGTTATTCTGATCTATGAGCTATATTATTGTAAAGTTTCATTAAAATCCATTCAGTAGTTTTTACGTGAAAGAGTAACAAATATCCATCCATACTTACAAACTTTCGCGTTTATAATATTAGTAGGAAGTAGGATGTATAATTCCTACGGGTATACTTATACCGGCAGATTCGCTGTCGTACCGGGCCGCGTCGGCCTTCGACTTCGCAGGGGGAAGCCCGCTCTCCTATAGCGCTTACTCAGTCAATTCGCAGGAGAAGGTTACTAACAAAATAACTGCTTGTCTTGTCTTGTGTTACGTTTGCACTCGCTTGGGTATTCACTTGTGTGAGCGGGAGGTTGTATTTAACTGTCTTAGGGCTCGTTCTAGGAGACGCGGGGCGGGCTGCCGGAAAAACAAACATATGAAGATGTATGAGAGCGTTCAAGGAGAAGAGTTTTTGCACGCGTCAAATTGTCATACATTTATTGCCCGCCCAACGAGCCGCGCGACACCCCGCAGCCCGCCCCGCGTCTCCTTGAATGAGGCCTTAGTTGTCGTCTGTGTCTTGGATTTGTTTTTTTTTGGTTCAATGCACGTTTTAGATTCAATATCGTGTCTTATTTCGTTCTACATTTTTATGTTTATTTCTATTTCTACATTTAATTTAGGAACTTATAGAAGATTCTTAGTCTTGGAAGAAAACGGAGACTGTTTATTATTTTCTATGCTATGTTGTCATAAAGTAAGTCTTTTTTTCTTTAATTTTTTTATACTTGAAATGTAGTAGTAATTTTTTTATTTTTTTTCTCAGTATCACATTAGAAGGAAATGTGTTTTTCGTAACTGAATCCTCACTCTTAAATTTCTGTATGTGCAATGGTTTTTTTTTCGTCCGTTTTTAGTGTAATCGTATTTTATGGTTAATGTACATAATAATGTATGTGGTTCTTAAAATTATATATGTAGAGTTATTATGACTACGTTGATTTGCAGCGTGGTGAAACTTTAGAAGATAGATTATACCATCAAACTGAACAACTTTCAGAATGGGAGCTAAACGGAAATCTCGAAAAAAATCGGTTGTTCCAAGAACTTCAATGACTACCCAAATGTATGGAACATCTGATGTTCTTGTCACGATTTCGGTATTGGTCCCATAGTGAAAGTTGTTCAGTTTGATAGCAGCAGCTTGTATTTCTGTAGTTACCTACCCTGTAAGTGTAGACAGTTTCATTACTTTAAATTAAAGAGTTATTGTTCTCATGATACTGAACAACTTTCACCGAGGAACCTATAGGGAATTAGCAAAAACAAAATTTTGAATCGAACATTTTGTATGAAAACTAGATTTTTATTTTGGGATTTTCCCTTGTCTACACTTACGCCCTGTATATTCGCCAAATCGTCCTTCCCTATTTTAAATTCATACGACTGGAATCCACAGGAGCTCCTCGGCGCCCGGTCGCCAAGACGTGGGACGCGCAATGATGAAGCCAGGAACAATAACACTCCCGGAAGACCCAGGTCCTCGCGATCAGCCTCTCCGAGGTCCCACGACCTTTCGCTGTGTGGACGCCCGTTGTCTTTACCAGGTAATTACGAATGATTCAATAAGTTTGATATTTTAATAATATTTACTTTAACATTGTGGCCTATTAAGGCAGCTTGAAAGTTATCTGACAGCAAGTTGACCATTAATTTATGGATAGCCGCATGATGGAGTATGGCCCGCTCCCTGTTACCATTATTCGTGAGAGGAGGCCTTACCCTGCAGTAGAATCCTACAGGCTATGTCTTTTACTAAAATATACTGTTTCTTGCCCGTGGCCGTGTTGTTTATATATTGGCGCAACGGATACAGCTGTACTGGGCACAGCACGACTAGTATGCCAATCACGACAATGCGATAAAACAAGAAAATCGTCATGCTCGCTCATTGCAAGGCACACTGGGCGATAGCAAGCACGTATATAGACTTTAGTTGTGCATACATTTGAGTCGTGATCTCGCGCGTCGAGATTGCAGTTTAGTATGGAACAGCAGATTTTTTATTTGCTCCGATCAGTTTGCTCCCATACTAAAAGTTGTTCAGTTTGATGGGTTCTTAGTTTGAAAGGATGCTAATGATATCAATTTCACTCTGTAGAGTCTAAAACTACAAATCTAAACTATTATAAAACAGTAGCAGAAAGTTTGTCTGTACATTGAAGATATTAACAAAAAAAAAAGTTACGATATGGTTTTTAGGTGTCCCTGATTCCATTTCACCAATTTTTGGATTTTTTGTCTGTCTGTTTGTTTGTGTGTTTGTTTGGGTGTTTGTTTGTGTGTTTGTTTGTTTGAACGAGTATCACGCAAAAACTACTGAACCGATTTTGATGAAACTTTTTTGTTTGATAGCTAATGATCTGACTTAAAATCTGGTATATAATTTGTGCGGACAAAGTCGCGGGTTAACGCTCGTATATTATAAAACTGTAAATGTTTGTTTGTTTGTAGCAGCATCGCGCCAATGTACTCAACCGATTTTCATGAAACTTTTTGTTTGATAGCTTATGATTTGACTTAAAATCTAATAGTAATCTACCTAGCAATTTGTGCGGAAGAAGTCGCGGGTAAACTCTAGTAATTAATAAAACTAGGGTCCAGTAGGGCCCACATACCAATGAGAGTAGTAACTGGCCTTACCACATTGATATATGTTATTACCCTCTACATTTCTCTCGCTAGGCCAGCAAAAATGCACCCTGTTGCTTAATTTCGAAGATATTTCAACCGAAGCACCACTACTTCACAAAAACGTTTTGTCACTACTATTTCATTTTATGAATTCTAGAAAATTGCTTATTAATTTTCAGGAGAAAGCCACCTACGTACAGCCTTAAGCAAGAAGCAGCCAGGGCAGCAAAACGAAAGATTCACTCTCCTCCAACACCCTAGACCCTTGAGGAAACCTCTCGGGCGAAGAGATGACGACAGCATTCATTTGGTCCAAGACTGCGATAAGTAAACCACTTGCTTAAACCTGATGGAAACTGATTGGTTTTTGACCATGCATTGTAATCTGTTGGTTGGATGACTGGTCCATAATGTTGGTCCAAGGCCAATTGTTAGTATGGTCCAAATTAGCGTGACTTTGTCATCGATGGAGAGAAGGGAGAGATTTTACTCTAGAAGGAGTAAGCCTTAATTCCATAACGTTAAATAATATTTGAGATGTTTTGTAAATGGTAGTGAGGTCTTAAAGTGTATTTATTTAGTAAATTGACTTTAATATGGTTACCACAGATAATGGTTAACATTTTTACATTTTAAGCAGCATTAAGGTACATCTTCCCAGTTTACAAAAACGTTTCGAGAGAACGGCCATTTGTCGGCAACATTTATTAATTTTTAGAGATTCTATTTTTTTTATTTCAAGCATACTGATTCGTATACAGAAATGCATTTTTGAAATTTTCGTATAGGAATTAAAATATGTGAAATTCAAAAAGAGCATAAGTAATTTGATCTGTCCTTCAAAGGTCCAGGATAGTTTTTAATAATATATTGTTTTCCAATCGTACCAATCTAAAATGAATTGCATATTCTACTTGAATACATTTTATAGACCTTAACAGTTAATTAATAAGGCTCAGATTAGTCAAGGATCTAAGATACTTGCTAGTTTGACAGTCAGATCGACGTTGTATGTGAAATGAATGTGGAATGTTATGTATTAACAGTGGATTGGTCGGCGTAGATAAATAATTCGTTGAAAATTTTTGGCACAGCATAGAGAAGTACAGTAGTGGCACTTGAGTACAATTTTAGAGTGATGACACGATTAGTTTGCACTAGTAAACTATCTACACTGTCGTTTTCTTGTTACTATCTAGTTTCATAAAAAGAAAAATGTATTTTATTCGCCATTACTTCAGGAGTTATGCTTTTATATGTTGTTTTAAATAGTTCTCTTATTTTAATTTCATACTTGGAAGGTATTTTATAAATTTTAAATCTTCATGCATTCATATTTGAAGAATTAGATAGGCGTCAAGTTTTGCCATGTGGCATGGTTGAAACAGAATACTTTTTCACTTTGTTCGATTAGCAAACATACTAACATACAGGATCCTTCTTAATATGCTGATACTTTTTAAGGGGATGATCAGACCATCAAACTGAAAAATTTTCTCTATGGCACAAACATTGAAATCGCGCGAAACTGCTCCATACAAAACCTACCTACTCAAGCCAAATGTATTGGACAGCTGATTTTTTTTCGCGATTTCGATGTTGGTCCCATAGAGAAAGTTGTTCAGTTTCATTGTCTGATACTCCCCTTAAAATATGTCAGCATATTAAGAAGGACCCTATACAAGGTCTAACAAAATTAGCTGAAACTATTTTAAGGGGATGATCAGACCATCAAACTGAACAACTTTCTCTATGGGACCGATATTGAAATCGCGAAAAAAAAATTCAGCTGTTCCATACAAACCTACTCGACCTAAATGTATGGGACAGTAGATTTTTTTTTCGCGATTTCGATATCGGTCCCATAGAGAAAGTTGTTCAGTATGATGGTCTGATCATCCCCTTAAAATAGTTTTACCTAATTTTGTTAGACCTTATATAAGTTTATGCTAGTGTCACTACTGTTCTTCATCTTTACTGTTGGTCCCTCCATGTTTTTGTTTGTCTATCTTACAAAATAAAAATCCTAGAAATGCTCATAGGGAACTAGTATTAATATCTAATCGAATATAATCTTAGGTCACTGATTAGTTTTAGAATAGTAAATAAATTGTTACAGGCTTATAGCTATAGAATTAATGTTTTAAGAGAATAAATATTAGTTTAAATGGCACTGGGAAAACGGGGAGTGATGGAAAAAAATTAAACGACATACAGCTACTGAAAGACGTCCACTGCTGGGCATGGGCCTTCTAACAGCGTACTAAAATACTATGGAAGAATAACTTCAAACCAAATCGCCTCTCAAAATGGTCCCACCAATTTTACATATACTCACGCCACTATCACACAGGGGTAGGCAGAGACTACGGCTCGCCACACACTACGATTCTGGCATACTTCTCTCGCCTCATCCACTTTCATACATCTCTTCATGTTCTTCCGGCGGTTGAAGGCGCTACGCACTTGTCCTTTTCGGAACCTGTGAAACCTATAAAATCATAACCTATAAAACCAATGTTCATAACCAATATTTACATCTTTATATATTTACGAGCGTTAACCCGCGACTTCGTCCGCACAAATTATATACCAGATTTTAAGTCAGATCATAAGCTATCAAACAAAAAAAGTTTCATCAAAATCGGTTCAGTAGTTTTTGCGTGATACTCGTTCAAACAAACAAACAAACAAACACCCAAACAGACAGACAAAAAATCCAAAAATTGGTGAAATGGAATCAGGGACACCTAAAAACCAAATCGTAACTTTTTTTTTGTTAATATCTTCAATGTACAGACAAACTTCCTGTTACAGTTTTATAATAGTATAGATAGATATGGCTGCCAGCGCTGCCAGCTCATGCCAAATTCGACCTTACCCTATCGCAATAGGTAAAATAATACGATGTATCAGGATTTACGTATGTCGTCGTTATCACAACCGACATTGGCGACAGGCTGGCCCATAGAGAAACACATAAAGGAGTAGGTATTGTTTATTTCTGCATATAACACTTTTTTGAGCGGAATGCGAGTTCTATAGTATACTAGTTCGCCGCCTTCTAAGAAGTCTTCCATATCGATCGCATTTATACAACTCTTATCAGGGGACTAGTATGCCAGCCCCGGGAAAATGACAAAAGTCAATAAGTACCTCTGTCTTTGTTACCTTGCGTATTATTATTTGTGGCTGGGCTATTGCAAGCAAGGGTCGTTATGTAACACTGCGACCATCGCTGATCTATTGTGTTCGCCCCAAGCTCACCCATATTTTACGCATACCTCCGAACTTATGGTATTTTCTTTTCATTCTCGGGAATGCAGGTTTCCTCACGATGTTTTCCTTCACCGCCGAGCTAGTAAATGATAAATACAACCGTACATTAATTCCGAAAAACTTAGTGGTACAGGCCAGGAATCGAACCGCGTCCTCGTGACTAAGACGCTAGCTCTCTTCCGTATGGGCTATCATCGCTCTTACCTTGCGTATGCGAAAGCGAGAACGCTTAGCGGTTTTCTCATTATGTCGTGTTGTCGTGTATGGCATGCTAGCCCTAATAGGTCCACACGATCACAAAAAGTCGATTAATTGTCTTTGGGGATTATTTAAATACATATGTATTGATGTAAAAAGTCTTAGTCTTTGACTTCCTATACACATTTTACACGTTTTTTCTAGAACAAAAAATCTAGCGGTCTAAACGCAGCACGTTATTTTTTCCCATCACTCCTCTTCTATAAAAAAAAAAGTACCTAGCCATGTTGACTTAAAAAAGTATTTACAAAAAAAAGTTTCAATAATTCGTATTGTCTATAATTATTGTGTAAAACAAATTAAATTTCGTTAAACCATGATATTAAATGTAATTTTGATGTTTCGCGTATAAAAAGTGTGGTAATAAAATTAAAAATAGGTAAGTGAACCCCATTTATAATTAAATAAATCAGTAAGTAAGATAATGGACGGAAAAAAGAATTTCTTTTATACAATATCGCAGGTCGATTTTAAAATTAGTTTAAACTCCAAATTTGATAATTTACACATTCTCTAGCTAGCCAAAACCAAGTGGAACGTTTGTGCCCGATAAGGGCTTGACGGGTAAGTTCTTGAAAAAAAAAACTGTCGAAAAATTAAATTTATTTTTAAATTGTTATAATTAATACTTACTATTAAAAGTTATAAAAGATTCGGCATTGAATTAGATAGTTATTGGAAAATTGGGCCAATTTAAAAAGGGATTGATCTAGGATTACACTAATGTTACCTATTTGGTGATGCTAATATTGCGTGGTTGGTGAATTTTCTTTCAAAGTTCAGTCGGTCTCCGAAGTGTGAATGTGTAAGTTCTATCGCGGACTTTTCCACCTGACCACCACTAGGCTCATTTTTACTTGCATACAAAAAATAAAAGCGTTGTCTAGCCCCGGCCTATTGATGAATAGATCAATGAATTAATAGTTTCCAAACAATAAATTATCCGCAAAATTATGGGAAATTTTTTTTAGTGATCAGGCGGAAAAGTCGCGATAGTACCTAGCAGGAATATAATAAAGATTATAAGTCCAGCAACAGGATTCTAAGCCTTTCTTCCAACAAAAAGTGTTTAGGCTGAAACATATTTAGATAATTCTCTTCCACTGCTCAAACTGATGACAGTGACAGCATCACATTTAACCTCTCGTATGTCGGGAATTACAGACAATAGAAATCAATAGCTTTCCGGCATACCAAAGGTTAAACATGTTTGATCTGAAATACTTTTTCGTGCAAACCAGCCTAAGATATTTCTATTGGAATAGAACTCAATGTTGAAAAATACTTTCGAAAAATGACAAATAGCTCGTTGTTTCGCTGAAATATGATTTTAGCCATATTTAAAATGTCTTCAATTATGTTAACATACATTCCTAAATGTTATTGTTGTTAATTATTCTTATTATAACTATAATTAATTATTATTACTTTTAAACCAGGGCTCTGCCCACACGATAAGAAGAAGATTATTATTTTTGTGTTTCATTGACATTGATGTATTTCATTTGTACAAGTGATACTTTACCTTTTTTCTTTAGTTTAAGGTGTTACTAAAATTAAACTCACTGTTCTGCAAACTTCGGAGATAAGTTTGTGTTTGGCCAGTTTCTACAAAATTCGTAGAGGTTCGACTTCGAATTCTGTTTTACCTTTATAGTCTGACCTCAATAAAAATCTGTATCCTGGAATGCGATAACCCTCTCGCTTCCGTCTTCAGTACAGAGTACAGACTTAATAATCGCGTCAGGATGTTTCGCATCTTCGTTGCCGAAACACGTCTCGATCATTTGTTACACACGTTTTACACCGATCCAGAGCTTTGATATAACTTCATCGACGACAGGTTTTAAAATTAGCTGGTTGTACATACAATAGATTTAAGTATATACTACGTTAGATCGGAAATGCGAAAGAGAAAGGGCATGGCATTAACGTATGTTAGAGCGAGATAGATAGCGAGACCATTCACGAACACGCTATGAGCCTGTATGGACCGTCAGTTGGCAACGGAACGAATCCCGTTTTTTTTTTCAAAATCTCAGGGTTTTTGGTCTCGCCTTGGATAATCCGTAGCCGATCTAACGTAGTATATACTAAATCTATGATACATACAGTGGTGATTGGTGGCGCCTCTGTCGGCAAAAATAGGGAAGATGCCAAAAAAAAATTCCTTTTATAAAAACTCTGATATTTTTATAAAAGGAATTTTTTGACACTAAAGTGAAATACATTTTTGAATATCTTTAAAAATGACTGAAATATAAGTGTTTAAAATTTACGATAAGAGCGAGAGGCATATATAACAAAAGTGGCGTCATAATTGAGTATTGTCATACAAATAATGACGACGTGTCATACAAACACCTGTTTTGCATGAAAGAGATAGAAGTTGATAAAAATCATTTTTCAATAGCTTATAACTTTTTTTGATTTCAATTCAATTGAAATTTCGTTTGAACATTTTGCTATTAAATCTATCTATACTATTATAAAACTGTAACAGGAAGTTTGTCTGTACATTGAAGATATTAACAAAAAAAAAGTTACGATATGGTTTTTAGGTGTCCCTGATTCCATTTTTCCAATTTTTGCATTTTTTGTCTGTCTGTTTGTTTGTGTGTTTGTTTGTTTGTTTGAACGAGCATCACGCAAAAACTACTGAACCGATTTTGATGAAACTTTTTTGTTTGATAGCTTATGATCTGTCTTAAAATCTGGCATATAATTTGTGCGGACGAAGTCGCGGGTTAACGCTCGTGTAACCTATTTCTGTAATTCATCACAATATATGGATTTCCAGGATCAGTCTTCATCCCTATTGTCTGCCGTGGTCCCCATTAAAATCCAATATGGCGGTAGAAGCACATTAACGCCATAATTAGGTCATTCGCTTCCACTAGTTTTCGCTGTTAGTGAAATTTTTTTAGGAAATTCTGTTGATATTGCTGTCTTATAAATGTACATAATTGTGATTCTTTGATATTCCTTGTTATAAACCCTTATAGATTTCTCTTTACAAGCATAGTTTAACTTTATTTACATTTAGTTCAATCAAACTTATCCTGATTTAAAATAAATTAATGATATTGGATTTATTATAGACGAGCTTATACATAATATTATGATGTTGTATATTAAAATCAACGTGATAAAGAGTTTTTTGGGTTATTAACATGCATAATTATCAAGCTGTTAAATATAAAAACTAATAAGTTCTAATCTTGCGTTTTTCCTACTTTAGAGTCCTTTTATGGTTCAGTGGCGCCTTCATCACAATATGAAAGACTTCTCATTAGGTAATGAAAACCCAAAATGAAAAAGTGCTACTGCAACTTACTAGAAAAGCCTTAAAGGCATTTTTAATTAATACTTTTATTACCATTGAAGAATATCGAAATAAATATAGAAGTGGTAGTTGTTTTTGCCTTTCTTCAAATTGTTATGTGTTAAAATAGCTTTAAGGTGGTTTTAGTGCATACAAAAGTTTGACGCACAATACGCGTAGACGGAATTAATAAAAGTAATATTTTATATATGGAAAAATAGTTTAGAAAATCTAGTTGCCGCGTCACAAATAACATTTGAATTTATAATGTAATTACGACTTTTAAAGTTTTGTATGAAAAAAATCAAAGCATAAGTCTTCGTAATTATTTTATAAATTGCAAATGTTATTTGTGACGCGGCAACTAGATTTTCTTAACTATTTTTCCATATATACAAAGTTACTTATATTAATACCGTCTTAACGCACAATACGTGATTGTGCGTTAAAGTTTTGTATAAAATTGACCCCTCTGCAACCACCTTAAGGCTGCACCGAGCCTATTGTGCAGCCCGCAATCGTATTTTCTAACAATTAAACAATATTTCCAAAAAAACAAGAATGTCAGATTGTCGTCATTGCTGATTTTCAATTTATCGGGTCACTGCGGATTTGTTTGTATAATGTTTTTGTAATAATTATCTCTAAAACCGCCAAAAGTGACCACTTTTGGCGGTTTTAACGATAATAGCTACAAGCATAAAACATCATTATCTGTAATGTTTCGATAAATTGAAAGCCAATCAGAACTACAATGTGACATTCTTGTTTTTTGGAAATGTTGTTTAATTGTTTAGAAATAAAAAAAATACGATATAGGTTCGGTAGGCTCTTAAGGCTTGTAGTAAGTTAGAGCAGCAATTTCCTATACAACTTGTCGTTTTTGTAAAAAGAACTGGGTTTAGTTTCGCCATTCTTCTTTGTAAGTCGTTTTCAAAGGCAAAAAAAATGAAAAATGAAAAAAAGCCCTTATTACTAAAGATGTTGTGTTATTTGTTGATTTTATTGTAGTTTTACGTTAACATTTATAAAATTGTCTACTCATTCTAATGTAAATATGTATGTCAATTTGAGTAGGTACTGTATATTTGATTGTTCACTGTTTCGTAGCTGGTGCCATTATTTATTATTCATTGTGATCATTGAACACTAGAACTAACACGAAAAACAAACGTCGTCACATAAGGGGACGGCGAGCGCAGGCGGGTGAAAGAGATAGCAATAGCGATGTATTAAGAAACTGTGGCGATATCGCCACAAATAATGGGACAGCGTTGTTGTGACAGTTTTATTTCTAGTACATTATAGTTCAATGATTGTGATCAGAAAATGTTGTAGGTACCTTATTTAAATTATTACTAGAACAGAACTGAATTTGAAAAAAATCATTCAGTTTTCACTGCTTTTGAACTATCTAAACATATTTTTCTTATTGCGAGATTTGTTATTATCTTAATTTTCCAAAAAGAAACATTTTCTGATCTAGATTGTACCTTTATGTAACCAAAGAATAGGCCACTGCTCATGTTTGTATGGTTGTCATAGATTTAATATTGTACTGGAGTATAGATTGGCAATTCGGAAGAGAAACTCTTCCGCTTTAGATTCATTAGATATGCGTTATTAGATCGCAGACACGAGACCTTTTTAATCTTTTTATTTAACCGACTTAAAAAAAAAACGAGGTTTCTCAATTCGACCGTATATATATAATATATATTATAATTTTTTTTAAAAACACGCTTTTCTTCTTTCGTGTCAGCAATTGAGCAATATTGCACGAAAATCACACGAAATATTAGCCACGAACGAACAAACACCGGAGAGCCTGGGGAGAAATTTTTTAATTTCACCCTTCCCAATTAGTATAAGAAAGTGGAGTAAACAACAATAATTTATTTTCTCATTTGTTTTGTGCTCGTCCTAAACTCTTCAATCAATCTATACGCTGATATGTGTTAAATCTATGTTGGTTATTATTATTTTTTGTTTGTTGTAGTAGTTTTTGTTCTGGTCGTTCGCTGGTCGATTCCAGATCGTGTCGATTAAGGAAAATAAAGAAATATTTGATCCTGATTTTGGTTGTTTTTTTTTAAATAAACCAAAAATTTGCTCTTGTTTTATAAACCTAGTTGTAAGTATATTGTTAAAGAAACTTCAGGTAGGTACCTACCTACCTAAGTATATTTAACTGTTTGCAAAACTTGTCGATATTAATTTATTTTCTTTTCCACTCTTTTTTACCTATACGTATACAAGACACAGTTTTCATATACAGCATTTCCTGCGAGACATTGAGAAATTATAATACATTTTTGTACTCCCATTTTCAATAGCTTTTATTTGATACCGTACATAAAAAGTTCACAACATACAATATCTTTGATCTCCAATACGTCATTCAAATAGTCATCACAATGCATGCGTTATTAACCCAATATTCTGACATAAAACAATATATCTACAACAAAAATCGAGAACCGAGCACACAAATTTAAATGCGGTCATAGTATCCACTTTTGTTTTGTTTAGAAACGGGAACTCGCATTCTTGGAGGAGGCTGAGTCTGCGCTTGAGCCTGCGCTTGAGCTGCAGCTCGTACCGCCTCTTTCAATCTTCGCCCTAACTCAGCATCCACCAAAGTGTGTAATCTGATAACTTTCTGCACAGTTTCAGGGTACACACCGGTAAGCAACAAAGCTGTATTATTCGCCATCCTCTGCCTGTGGCCTTCGTCTTTTACAAATTCGTTGTAGAAGTCCGCAACTGGCTGCAAATCAGCTGCATTACTCTCCAAGATTATCAATCTTTCTTTTGGTCTTCTCTCGTCTACGCACGGCAATGGCCCGTTAAAGGAGTTGGGGAAATAATGTGGAGCATCCCTCATGTTGTCGTCGATCGGAGCCTTACCGTCGCGAAGGTACGTTTTCGCATATTTTGGCCTGTTCACACTGATCTTATTATGATTGATACCCAATCTGTGGTTCTGGGTGTCTTTATAAAACAATCTTCTTGATTTAAATACGGCATCTACTGGTCCAGGAATTCCAGGGACTAAGTTGGCAGGGTTGTATGCGCTTTGTTCTACGAGCTGGAAGAAATTCTCCGGATTTTTGTTTAATACCAAGCGACCTATAGTAACTGTTTTATAATCCCCTTTTTTCCAGAGTCTAGTAACATCGAACGGGTCGTAATCTATATTTTTGATGTCATCTACCGTCATAACGTCCATGTCTAATCTCCATGACGGGTAGTCCTTCTGTGCGATTGCATTATATAGATCTCTGTTGAAGAAGTCAATATCGTTTACCGCATTCGCTTGTTCGGTCGACAAGTTATCGACGCCTTGCTCAGTTCTAAAGTTGAATTTAACGTAGTATCTATCGCCGTGTTTATTGTTAATTTCATATGCATGAATGGGGAATGCGTCCATTTTTCTGTATCCATTAGTAATACCGTAATCTGATTGTATCCACATTTGAAAATGAAAAGTACTCGGTTTTTTAAGGACGAAGTCCCAGCGGGAATTCAAATCAAATAGATTTGTGCTAGGGTTCCGCCTGAAGGCGCGGACGAACGGGACAAACAAGATTGGATCTTTGTAGGAGTAGATAGGGAAGCTGAGACATAAAAAATCTAAATTTCCCTCTTTGGTGTAGAACTTTACGGCCAAGCCTCTCAACTCTCTAGCTAGGTCGTTTCCTCCTAAATTTTGTCCTCCTATAGAGACTCGGACGGCGACTGGTGTTTTCTTTCCTACTACATTGAAAACGTCAGCACTTGTGTATTTCGATACATCGTTAGTTACTTCGAAGTAGCCGTAGGCACCACCGCCCTTGGCGTGAACTATTCTCTCTGGTATTCTCTCGGCATCCAAGTGCATGCTTGAGTCTAGAAGGATCTCCTTTGAGAAGAGATCAGAATTGAGAGTGACGATATCTCTCACTTCGACCGGTGCCCCAGCGCTTGTAGTCCATAATCCGATTGGTTTCTGTAAAATAAATGACTTTGTTAGATTGACAATGACAAAGCGCCTGATAGACTCGACAGCACCCAAGGGCTGGCACTTTCCTCGCTAAACGGATCAGCAAAGCCATTCAGCGAGGAAATGTGGCTGGGTGTGTGTGTGGGGTGTTCTGGGTACCCTCCCACAAGGACCGAACCTGCATCACATCCTAGGTTAGTTTAGTTTTAAGTCACTTTATTTATAATTTTATTTAATGTTACTATTTTATGGATCTGTCAAATAAAACTATTAACTATCTTTGTTAGACAATGACTAATTCGTAAGAATCTTTCGTCGTTCGTTCGTATCTATACTATTATAAAACTGTAACAGGAAGTTTGTCTGTACATTGAAGATAAAAACAAAAAAAAAGTTACGATATGGTTTTTAGGTGTCCCTGATTCCATGTCACCAATTTTTGGATTTTCTGTCTGTCTGTTTGTTTTACTATTATAAAACTGTAACAGGAAGTTTGTCTGTACATTGAAGATATTAACAAAAAAAAAAGATACGATATGGTTTTTAGGTGTCCCTGATTCCATTTCACCAATTTTTGGATTTTTTGTCTGTCTGTTTGTTTGTGTGTTTGTTTGGGTGTTTGTTTGTTTGTTTGAACGAGTATCACGCAAAAACTACTGAACCGATTTTGTTGAAACTTTTTTTGTTTGATAGCTTATGATCTGACTTAAAATCTGGTATATAATTTGTGCGGACAAAGTCGCGGGTTAACGCTCGTTAGTATATAAAGTAGTTTATGACAAAGTTAGTAAGAAAAATTTCTCTTGTCTTGTTACTTCCAAACCAACGTGTTTACAAGTCGTAAACACTGGAGACGCGGCGGGTCAAGTTATCATAGAAGATATTATACACTTACCGGGTGTCGTTGTTTAAAATCGAGTAGCTGCAGGGCAGCAGGCTGTATCGTGACATTACTATATTCCCTACTACTCACACATCTCAACGTAAGTACACACAAAATAAACCTAAACACCTGCGTCATGTCGAAATTAAGTAACCTATCTGAAAGGAATAAACGTTTTCGTGAATTTTATATCCTAACTACGAACTAAGGATAATTACTTGAAAACCGGAAAAGCGTTTAGTAAGAAATCTCATTATATTTACGCAACAATGTGTTGAAATAGTTCCGTTAAGGCGCTTACTGCATCGACTAGCGCAAAATGTTGGTGACCTCAATACTTAATTTTTAAGCATGTTCTAAAACAATAAAAGGCAAGGTCGTGTGCAGGTACCTGGATACAACAATAGCCGGCGTATTATTAACTAGCTAATGATGCCCGTGACTTTGACCGCGTAGACTAACGATTTTGATTACATGCTGTTTCATGTGTTCCTGAACTTTTTGAATGACGTCTTCTCAAGTAAATAAAATTGGAATGTTATTAAAGCAGTTACATTTTTATCTTTGACGAGCGTTAACCCGCGACTTCGTCCGCACAAATTATATACCAGATTTTAAGTCAGATCATAAGCTATCAAACAAAAAAAGTTTCATCAAAATCGGTTCAGTAGTTTTTGCGTGATACTCGTTCAAACAAACAAACAAACAAACACCCAAACAAACACACAAACAAACACACAAACAAACAGACAGACAAAAAATCAAAAAATTGGTGAAATGGAATCAGGGACACCTAAAGACCATATCGTAACTTTTTTTGTGTTAATATCTTCAATGTACAGACAAACTTCCTGTTACAGTTTTATAATAGTATAGATAGATAAGTTATATGTCAAGATAGACTGTCGAAGTTAAAAACGCGTTGAAAAAAAATGCAGCTTAAGCCCATGGCTATGCACGCACACAGACATAAATTGTATGACGCCTCACGCACACCAACCTAAGAAAGTTGGCCCGTTTTGTTTTATACGGTAGTAACGTGAGGCTCAATCTAGACATAGGTATACTTTACCTAAGATTTTTATTTTATCTTAAGAGTTCGATGAAGCCTCAAATTGACTAAATATAATAATAAAATCAGGAGTGTCGCTGTTATTAGGGCCTTAAATAAAACTTAAGTTAACCTTTTGAAATAGGTAACGCATAAGTAAACTATTACAGTAGAAGGTGTTATTTTAACTAATTAGGTATCTGGTAAACAATAATCAATTTAATTTTAAATGCATAGTTTTTAGAATCGATTCGAAAGGATACTGAATCAGTATCCTTTCGAATCAGTATTAAAAAAAAATATTCGTTGTACAAACCGTTTTTTTATTTTTATATCTTTTTATGTTTCGCATGTTCATTCAATAGCAAACTAGCATGTACTACCTACTAAGTTCAATTGTTAAACTGGGGATGTCTCTGGTTCCTGAGTCACAGTACTACTACTTGTAGTATGTACAATATCGGGAGACAGGGACTTAACAGTAAATGCAAAATGGTTGTAACATATTATCTATGTCGTATATTACTTTTAAGGGAAATAAATAAATATTATTATTAGTATTATTGTTATATGTAACATACTTACATGATGTAAAATTAAATACCTACGTTACACATACGATGCTGTGATACCCAGGATTGAAATAGTTATGAGAGGATGAATGAGAGTAGACTCACTAGGGACATATATATCAATCCAACAATGCGAGTGGAACAGTCGAGAGAGGGCGTCCGAGGAGAACTTACCATAACCAAATCAATGGACCTCTCCGAAAAGGACAAGTACGCAGCAACCTCATTTGACGGGGTTATTGAAATTAAAACTTTATCTTCCATAATTTGTTTATATTCAGTATTACAACAATTTCGCTGTCACATGTGTCGCCGAGTGCGTACGGAAACAGTCTGCCCTCGGGTCGGGCTAAGGGCTCGCCCGCTAGAATGCATCTTGAGATATTTAAAATACAATATACTTGTAAGTTTGTTACTATAGGTACGTTATACAAAAATAGATGGATAGATGTAAGTAAGTATAATATTATAGACGTGTGGTGTTTGTGGATGAAGCGCTTGTAACACTCAACCGACGGAAGTGCATGAAGAAGTGGATTAAAGTGAGAAAGTGGATGAGGCAAGAGAAGTATGTCGGAATCGTAGTGTGTGGCGAGCCGAAGTCTCTGCCTACCCCTATGGGATAGTTGCGTGAGTATATGGCTATGTACTAATGTATTGGTAGGTACCTGCCACGAGCGAAGTCGCGTGTATAGTTACTGAAAAAACGATAATAATTACGAAAGGGAAAAGGAAATGTGCTGTTTTCAATAATTAAACTCAGTGAATTATGGATTCGTAACGGATAAAACTAAATTCAGGCACTTTAAACTAGTTTTTTCCAGATTAAGGCTACAGTACACTAGCCGCCGTCGAGCTACAACTTTGACTATTTATTGTAAGGACTAGCCTTGGGGTAGCATTTCCCCTATATCCCGGTATAAGATTAATTGATCATGTGCATTTACATTCAATTCTATACCTTATCACTAAACGAGACAGCTTATAATTGCGAAACAATAATTTCGAACTTAGAACGTTTGGGGTTCACACGATACCTTTTTTCATGATTTTTAACGTTCAAAATTAGAATCTAAAGTTATGGGGAATAAAATTCAAAGTTGTGGATTTCGTGTTACTTCACCCGCCGCAAAAAGTGGCAGAAATGTTTGTTCGTAGAATTACACGCGTAACTAGTCCCTATATAAGTAGAGCTACAAGTTATTCTTTTATTTTCTGTTATTTTTTTAGGGCTACGTAGTCCACTTTACGACGTCCAAAAACCTTTGATCAACAACTTGAAGACGTTTTAGGAAATTTTACCAGAAGACATTTTAGGTTCGTTTTCATGCCTTCTATTGATTTTTACAGGATTCACAAAATCACGAAATTATACTCATATTTTACTATGGTGTAAATTTACCATGCCAGGCTCGATAGAAAAATTCCGATTGACCTTTCTAATACTTACTTTCTTTTTCGTTTCAACAATGTTCTGATAATGTAGACTTCGGATGCTTTTGGAGTTTATTTTCACTTGACTACAGGGAATCAATCAACCGATGCCAAATTATGGATAAATTAATTAATGGAATGTAATAATTAACTCGATTAATTATTTATTACGGTTTGTTTACGATGTGTGTAGGACGTGTTTCTCCAGAGCGTTTGAACGCAGTCGTTATCAACAAATATTTTCACTTTTTCATTTTTACTTTCATTGTATATTTAGTATACCTTTTCTTATAACACATTCGAACGTCCAGATGTAAACTGTATTACAATGAAGCTCGTACCGAAACGGTCGCGCTATATCCAAAATCGAAAGTCCGGGTAACAGGGCCAGGAGTAAACAGTATGTAGTAGGTACTTAGAAATTCTAAAAATATTACCTACTGCGGTTAGGTTATTATTTTATGTTTTCACGAGACCCAGAAGAAAAATAATACAAAAACAATATTTTATTTATAATTTTTATTAAATTAATTCTATAACTTTTTTTACATATAGTAAATTATATGTGCCACGTTTCGTCAATTACATTGAATAATGCTGCCAAATCTTCAGCAGAAGTCACAAAGTACCTAATGTTTGCCTCTACTTTCGGACAACGAACGCAATCGATACTGCCTTTATATTCAGTATCGAGTGCTTTACTCGAATATCGATTTCTAAACACATCGATTTTAGTTTTTTTCTTCTGCGACACGAAAGTGATTGCCAGTAGGTAGAGGTTTATTTTAACAAATATTCCAATTTTAAAAAGATGTTCGTCATTTCTTAGTAAAGTGTTTTAGTAATATTATTTGCTTTGTTACATTTGTTTCTTACAAAAACGCTTTCTGATTAATTCCCGATTTGCTTCACAAAACACTTTCATGTTGCAGTCGAAATTGACAACTTTTTTTTTCAAAATGAGTTTAGAACTATCGAAGTTATTCTATAAGCGCTTCGTAGCGCTTGCCTTCGCCCACGGTGCCGCCCGCCACCTCACGCAACTTGGTCCAAGATTACATTTAAGTATTTACGAAATAATTTTGTATAAAAATTTTGGCTCCAATATTTACACTGATATTTTTTTTAACCGGACTAAATTTTTTTTACAGCGACTAAGTTGGTTTAGAGGCGAGGCTTCGGGCGACACCGGCAGGTGAAAAACGTTATTTTTTATTGCAATTTCATTTTTCTAATAACACATTTTCTTATCTAATAAGATGTACGCGCGCACATCGCGACGCACTGATTCTAATACCCTATCGTTACAGTGATACATGGGTCTATAGAACTATTGCATTCAATTCTGAACTCTATAAACATTGAATTACACCACAAGCTATTTAAATATCGACGTAATGGCTAACAAAATAGAGTTAATAATACAATAGTTCTCCAAGCCCTTGTCTTAACATAAAGCGCCCTATGCGCTCAGATTATGCTACTAGAAGAGAAAACAGTCTGAAGATAGCAAATAAAGTCACTGTAGCAATAGGATACAGATGTAGACAGTTTAAATACCATACTGTTTTACTGTGTGAACAAAAACGCAATGAAAATATCATGCGATGACACAGTAAATACAGGTACAGTATGGTAACTACACTGCACTTAAGGAAGAGACAACATCGAAGGCAGAGATGACTGTATTGGCCACTATCGTCGCCCGCGCGCTACATTATACTAGATCTCGTACTCAGACGATACCATTCCCTGTTTCGTGTTTAAAATTAACATTTAGAATTAACACTCAAGTAGGGGCTTATACAGAATTTGTACTCTTAAAGCGTCCCGTCGCCGCATGCACCCATCTAACACTCGGTCGCAAAAAAACAGCGCGATATCGCAAAGGTATATTTAAAGTAGACTCTATTTTTATTGAGGAAGAAGACAAATGGCTCTAGGAGCGGTTGCTTGCTTTAAAATAGCTGTTTAAAATAGAGCTTAAACGCGGAAATGGCAGCCTTCTTCCCCGTACAGTGAAAATCTGATAGTTCAAACATATTTACGATGCAAGCTTTTAAAGACAAACTTTGTCCGTATATTTAAAATAAAATTCAGATTTTCACAGAACCCTAAACTTGAGTTACTCTTAACACTAGTTCCCAGATTTTAGAATGGAGTATTTAAACAGTAGGCGAAAACTGAAGCGAAACACTGGTACTATTCAACCGTAAAGTTTGACAAAGCATTTTTCTCTAAAAAATAAATAATAATTTTGTGATAGGTACATAAATAATTTCCGAATAAATAATTTTTTGACATAGTTCAAGCAGATATAGACAGAGGCGCTTGTCCTGATCGTTTTGTAAATAGCTGACGTATGCATCGGGCACATACGTATACCCTACTCAATGGTATTACTGCACTTTTATATCGAATCTAAATACGAATCACGGACGTACAGCAACGAAAAGATGTTTATACATTTATGTTCCACTTCGTAGTACTAAGGTGTATACATCTTTTCGTTACTGACTGTACAATCAAGCCGCAATTCGTTCTCCTACTTTCCTCCTTTAACTATGTTTCTTTTTACCATGAAGAAGTGAGTAGTTGATTGTCGTAGCGCTTAAGGTGCTAACATCAGCGACTTTAGCATCGCTCCGTAATAAAAATGTTGTTAGTTGTGGTTTAAAAAAATCAAGCCTTTGTGGAACCTCGTAAATTGTATAAACCATTTAAGAAAAAAAAAATAGATTTTTGTGATACTGAATTTTATATTAGCTACTTTTTTTGATTAGAATGTACTTCATTGTTTTAACTCTTGTATAATACGTTTAATAAGTAGTTTATACATTTTGCTCATAGTTGATTACTACTACACAGACCAATCTGGTTTAAACGATATTTGTAATAAGTCCTACTTGAGTGTGAGTGCGTTACACAAATGCAATCTCTTGTCCTCTTGAATCTGATGGAACGATAAACAACTATGAACAGGGGGTCTACCCGGACATTCGAACTTCGCAATTGCAATTACAGTGAAGTTTGGACCGAAACGGGCGCGATATATCGAAAATCGAAAGTCCGGGTACATGGCCAGATAAGGAATTGGATAAAGCAATTAAATGGAATTTCAATGTAGACCACTTGAAAAGATTGGCCACCCCTGCTCTAACCAGTAGTTGGTAATCTTTGTTTATATTCAATCTTTTATTTACCTTTAATATCTTTTTACAAAAGGTCCCAAAGGCTTGAAATATTTCAAATTAAAACTATACACGGTGATAAAGTGCACAAACGAAATGAGGTGCGGCAGACCATCAAACGGAACAACTTTCTCTATGGGACCCACATTGTAATCGCAATGAAACATCTGCTGTCCCATACATTTGGTTCAAGTAGGTAGGTTGTATCGAGCAGCAGATTTTTTTTCGTGGTTTCGATGTTGGTCCCATAGAAAAAGATGTTCAGTTTGATGGTCTGGGTGGTTATTTAGTTTGTGCATTTAATGACTGGGCATATACAGGGTGTTAGGGTAAACAGTTGCATTACTTTAGGGGTGATTGTACCCATGATACTGAAAAACATTCCCTAAGAAACCTACAGGAAATTAGCAACTTTTGCAAAATTTTTGTTAATTTACGTTCGGTCAGCTGATTACATTTAGTATGGAAAGTCCAAAAATTATTTTGCGTTATTCCTATATGTTTCTTTGGGAAATTTGTTCAGTATCATGGGTGCCATCACCCCTTAAAGTAATGCAACTGTTTACCCTAACGCACTGTAGAAAGAAATTTACGAAAATTGATTGACTGAATGTGACTGTTGTTAGCACCTTAATTATCGAGCAAAGAGTGAGTGGCGCCCGACGGACGCACGCGGCCCCGCCGCAAAATGATAACACGCATAACCTTAAGAGATCAGACTGTCATTTCTAAAACAATTGTTATACTTACAAATGATAATACGTTTACAACTATCCTTATTATAACATCCATACCTAAAACAATTTACAATAATAATGTTTTTATGCATATATTAGAAAAGAAAATACATAAAGGGCCAGAGGAAGAATAAAATGAGATTTGACTTTGACTCAAATGAGCGCCCAAAATAATGTTAATAAACAAATTATATTGAACATACACAATTATAATACAATGAAACTCAGTCGCTCGTCAAAAAAATGAATTAACAATTTATTTATTAAAGATACAATAGTTATAACAAAAATATATGTACTCTTCTAGATGTATCATATGAATCGTTTGTATCAACATAGTGTAAGCATATTGTCCAGCTTTCATTCCGTAAATATTTTTGGTATGTGAATGTCCACATAAATTAATGTCCAAGATAGTTCTCTTGTCATTCAACTTGTCACCTAATATTTTTGGGATGCAAAAATTATCAGTTCTTTAAAATTATGAAAGACAATGGAATTAAGCAATTATTGTTGCAAAAATGCTTAGTTTCGTTGTTTTTAATCTTTTTTTAAAGAACTGGAATATTTTTCGTACCTGCCAAGGGTCAAAAAGGGTTGTGATAGAATGTAAATGTTTATAATTTTTTTTACTTTGATATTAAAATCGCTAAAATGCGATACCCAATGAAAACACAACAGCAGTCTTTTAACAAGTTAGTGTGACAAATTTCTTTCTTGGACGTGTGACAATGAAGTGAGATCATAAATCAATATTAATACTTAACAATACGATGGTTAGTCAGTGATGTTGGATACGTACTTACAGTCCGCCAATTAGTTAATTAAACTTAAGGTGGTTTCAGTCCATACAAAAGTTTGACGCACAATACGCGTAGACGGAATTAATAAAAGTAATATTTTATATATGGAAAAATAGTTTAGAAAATCTAGTTGCCGCGTAACAAATAACATTTGCAATTTATAATATAATTACGAAGATATAAAGCTTTTAAAATTTTGTATGAAAAATTTCAAAGCTTTATATGTTCGTAAATATTTTATAAATTGCAAATGTTATTTGTTACGCGGCATTTTGATGGTCTAAACTATTTTTTCATATATACAAAGTTACTTATATTAATACCGTCTACGCGTATTGTGCGTCAAAGTTTTGTATAAAATTGACCCCTCTGCAACCGCCTTAAGGCGGAAACGTCAGTGACACTTGTGGATTTTTTAAATTTCATTTGACTTACAATTTTAAAAATGCCTTTTCTATGCGTAAAATTATACTCTATCATCATTATTATTTATTATGTCCAAATGCTGGGCAAAAGCAAGAATATAATATGTAAGTAAACTACGTGGCCCTAGAGTGAATTGCTGGAGCAATGGGAGGGCTCTTCAATGGGACTTGCTGTTCGAATATTTTTACACCTCGCCAACCCTCTGACGAATACATTAATTTTGTTTTATTATAATGACATTCATAGTTTTGACTAACTAAAAAAATTTTAAATCAGTATTTTAAAAGGTCCTTGAATACCCAACAAGTAATAAGAAAAAAATATAAAAAAAAACCCAGAAGAATATAAGTGTCACTGCCGTTTAAGCAGCGATTACATCACCCAATATTTAGGGCCGATTTCATGATTCCATACAGCAATGTATGCTTTGATCGCACTTTAAAATAGAGAGAACAGATCCAGTAATGTATGCCGAAATCGGGCCCGACCAAGTTCAAGTCTAATCGCTGCTTAACGCCATAATAATAGCTGCTCTTTAGTTCATACTTTATCACATAAACTTTCAGATCAATTTGTAGACATAAGCAAACTTTTTCTTCATGTAACAAACCTAAACAAAAAAAATCTGCTTTGGCGCTACAATCGACTAAAACATTCTTATATTTCGTGCTAAAACTTACAACCTGTATAATGTTACCTAATGTCAATGTTGCAAGTAAACTAAATTATACAAGAAATCAGTCAATCAATAAGGAATCGATCCATTAGGTAATTCATAAGTTACATATATGTCAAAATTCTTTCTTTTTATTTTTATAAATTTTCAGTTTAGTTCCGAAGATTTTCCGCAATATGCCGAAGTTTTTTTATCTGGCCACGCCTTACAACTCCTTTTTTTATTTAGACCAAGAAGATTTTATTTATATTTAGCGAGCTTTGCTTCATGGAACCGATCTAAAAATTTTATTCGTTACGCAATCTCATACACAGCCCCGAAACGAAAAATAATTTTGAACCGTTTCGTTTCGCATTACCGTTATGTCTTGATTTTACCCAATCTGAGTTTAATAGTTTCGATTGAGCCTGTTCGATCCTTAGAAATGTGGTAGATCTGTAGGTACAGTCGTCAACGAAAGTTGACGAACATCTGTCGCCTTTATTTGTACGAGGATAAGGTTTAGAAGTGTTCATCAACTTTCGTTGCCGATCGTACATAATAGAAAATTCCATGGAGAAAAGAAAGGAGCGGAGTTGAGGCAAGGCAGTGAGGTCAGTCGCCATTCGATGAGGCCATGACGTCACAGTGGGCGTGGCCTATCATTTGCGGTTCAGTTCGAATCGGACCGCCATTGTTTTCGTACGTCATTATTTTGTTTTCTGAGAGGTGTTTTGTCAATAAAAAACATCTAGAACGATGAAGTGCGCTGTTCCTGGATGTAAAAATAGTTCAGGATCACAGACAAAGCTTGCAGATGGCATAACTTTTCATAGGTAAGTCCAATATAATTTAATATGAGTTGTTTTTTGAAAATAATTCTCGAATTAGAAGGAACATTGGTTTTGCTACTACCCGCAAGATGCCGCTCTTTAAGATGGTAAAGAATTGGAATGGAATGGACGATTTTAGAAACTTAAAGTGTAAATGATAGATGAAAATAACGATAAAAACAAAGTGTTTAACTCGTTTATATCGATTTAACTTTTATTTCTTTGTTGAATTGGTCAATTACTAAAAAAATCGTTCAAATCCAAGACGACATCTACCGGCGAGTAGATAACGGTCACAACAGACGGCACTAGTTGGTTGTCATGTTACTGTGCATTTGTTTGAAAAATTGCCTTGCCTCACCACCGCTCCCTTCTTTTCTTCGTGGAAAATTCTCTTAATAGTTTCAAATGACAGAGAAGTTAATACGACAATAGTATGTACTAAAGTGCATCTATTACCTTGCCTATTTGTCATTTATCGTATAGCTCTTTGAGCGAATAGGGAATTTTTAGACTAGGTAGCCATTATAAGAATCAGCCTCGTCTCGAACTCTCGACTCTATTCACTTTTTGTTCGCATGCAGAAATGGCTTGCTAAGTAGCGTAAGTACTGACTTTGAGCTACAGCTTCCCAATTTTGTCCCAGTTAGACCAATTTTCAGTCTTTTTTCAGGATTTGTTCAGATCATTTTCCGGGAGTGTCTATGGCGGACTGTAAATGTACTTTAACAAATGTAGTGTGTGTTACAAGCGATCTATGTGACTATTATACTTAAGAGCTCTCATAGCCACAATGTTTGGTTAGTGACGGCATCGTTGGAAAGATTTGTTAAAAAAAGTTCCTAAATATTATTTTTTGGTGGGTCTTAATTTGTGTGAACCCGAAAAATAGAAAATGTAATTTGTGTAGCATGATTTGACCAACATTCACAGATCTAATTCTATTTTGATTAATTTATACAAGAAAAATAATTATATACAAAATATAAAATTGATATTTATCTATACAACATTCGCTAGGTCATAGCAACTTCTTTTTTGTGGAAATTAATAACAATAAGTACTTAATAGAGTTTTTTTGTAACGCATTCCAAATACCGTATAATTTATATTCAAACATCGGAAATATAGAAAAGTCAATAATAAAATAGAAAAATAACATGATTATTTACCACAATAAAAGAAGACAAAAAAAAATACAGGGGGCTCTCACAAACACACAGTCACATAATTTTGTACGAATTTTGGTATCGAATGGCCCTTAAAAAATCTAAGTCACAAATTTAAAATAAAAATAAAATGGACAATGATTAGATAGTTTTCTATAAATAATTTAAGAAGTGTTCAAAACACAAAGTAATTGGAATAAAACGTGAAACCGATGCAGAGAATGGAATACACATCGGTCCACAACAAACAATATTTGCAACAGGTTTTATATTGCCAAGTGAATTTAAAAGATAAAATAATGTATCTGAAATTTTAAAATAAAATTTGAATATAGATTTTTGGCAATTTTGTACTCGGGGATAGTTCGCGGAGTGTGTGAGTGTGTTGGGGTGTGTAGGGATGAGTCGGGGTGTGTGCGGCGCGGGCGCAGGTGTCGTCAGCGCCGAGTCACTCTGTCGCGTGGACTGGAACGCAGGTTCACCGTTCAGTCACAGAAACAACATTCGCCTTAGTAAATGTATCAACAAAATGTTCTACGATTGTTACGTTACTGAGTTATAACGTTTTGTTGCGAGCCGATCGTCGCTCCGCAATCGCGCCGCGCACCGCCCACCTGCAAATGAAAAACGAAGAAATTAATACTGCAAATTGTTTACCCTCAGCAGCTCACACTGCGTTTATCTACAAAAATGCTTAGGGATTAATTTGGTTTTTGTCACTTGGATGGGGCCCCAGGTACGTACAATCTTTCCTCCTTACCATCTTGAATCTAATTGAACGGGATACCGCTACAATCAGAGAAGGAGGTCAGATGCAGTAACTAACTGGCGTAGCCACACCATGTTGACATCAACAATGCCAATGCCTGAAGCTTATTTAGTCCCTTCTTATGACACTCGTCTGGATTGGTGCTGCGACGAATGTTTACTCTACACTGTGGACATCAAAGATGTTGAAGTTGCCCGAAGGAAGTCGCTTCCTACAGGGAGGCGCCTCTTACGAATCCTGTCTTATTTGGTGATTGTCTAATACCCGTAAGTACCCGTAGCTTCCTCAAACTCTGCCTCGAATCAACCTCATTCAAAAAATTCCTCCACACATCCTCGAAATTGTATCTTCAGCGACATTTACGCATCTCAAGGAGACCTTAAGGTAGGTCGCAAGCTACCATCAGTCTGACATTTCCTGAGTCCACTCTTACTCGACTTGGCGGAGGAAATTTCTCGAGTCGGTTCGACGTAAACTCGAGTGAAGGAAGCATCGAAGAATAAGAGTGTAAGCTGGACACCACAGAACATCACGTCCACTGTTGACCTTTCCTGTAAGCAACTCCTCTTACGACACGAATCTGGGTGCTACAGCATACTGGGAATGATACAATACTAACCTAGACCCTGGTGGTGCGCGCGGCGCGGCGCGAGGCAGTGGCGTGGCCGTGGCCCCGCGAGTCCCGAGGCGGCGAGCGTGCGCGCGCCCTCCGCGCCGCCACCCCCACCCCGCTGTCCCCGCTGTGCCCCGACACCATGGACTCGCTATCACTCTGGTTCGACGTGTACCCGATCACGTCCACCTCATCTGCGGATCAAAGAGAAAATAACCATTAGTAAAAAGAATGAAACTTCAGCTGGAGAGAAAACAATACATTCTGGTTGCTTGTGAAGAAAACTTGAAGAAAAACAAAGAGACAGTGATACGTTTATTTTAAGGAATTGGGCCTTCCTTTACGGCTGAGGATGAACGGAAAACGCTGCTAAAGTCTTACTTCCATACCACTGGCAATCGATGGATTCATCAGACCAGTGCGTGCACTCACTGGTCTACGTTTTTGTCGAATGATAATTTGACGACGGTTGATGAATTGGGACCGAATACCATAATTTGTTATTGGTAGTATGTTTCCTTCCCTAGAGATCTAAGAAGTTTTAGCTTTTATACAACAATCTTAATCTTATGTAAGGTAAGTACATAAACCTAAGAACCTCGTCACCAACAAAATTTATTCCATTATAATCACATTCTTCCTTAAAAACTTTTGAATCAAATACGGCATCCAACAAAAAACTTACTAAGTAAAATAAGGCCTTCTTTTATCAAGAAACAAGCTACAAGATGACAAAAGTTACTATATTCAGCGCTCATGAAATAATAAAAGGCCATCTAGAAGTTTTGACAAGGCCCTTGGAATACAAGCGGATGGTAGGGGACAGACTATAAATTGTTAGAGAAGTATCCAAGAACATTATTAAAATGTTTGCTTGAGTTATTGTGAATGTAGAGAGATTGATGAAATTAATTTATATGATCATTTGCTTATCGAAATAAATGAAGATTAATAAATAATTAGGTACCTAATTCATTAGAAGATAATTAGGAAGGTACGGGTTCCAGATAGTTTGTACTCGATAGCCAAGATGACATTGTCCGCAATCCTGCGAAGTATTGCGGGTTCGAATAACGCAGTGTTACAATTTGGTGCAACAGCAAGAATGTCCGAACCTATCGATTTCATCGCCATCTGAAATCCATGGCGAAAGCTGGTTTTTTTAACTCGTGCATCGTTGCAATTTGAATGTAATCCCCGCTTGGTAAATGTTTACTTTTTTCCTGTCTGCTCACCACTAGGATTATACGTTTCACATTTGATGTTCGCACGAGTATCACAGATATGGATGGATGGATCGTAAACTAAATCTTCTTCATAAACTCGTCAAATATTAAAAAGAATCACAAGTGGAAACTTTTTGTCTAGATAGATTTCTAACTCTCAATATCGTGATTTGTTATCAGAAGTGGGATCTAATTGAACAATTCTTATTTGGTCGAATGAATCTTTCTGAGAAATAAATTGTCTATCGCAGGCCGGGCGACAGACGCCTTCAATTTAGGACGTTGACCGGTGAAGACATTATCTGAAAACGAATATAGACGTTTTCCAATAACGTTACTGTATAACCTACTTATTTATAGAGTAAGTGAGGTAAAAAAAGTATCTTTTAGTCATATAATTTTTCTTCTTACACTTGAACCTCTTACACTCCCCATGAAACTTCGTCACATATTATTCAGTAGTTACCACGCTTCATTAATTGTTTTATATAGCCACCTCTACGTATTCCTATTTGTAGGTCTTTTAATTAAAACCCGTAGACTTTACGCATTTATTTCAGCAAATTAATCAACAGATTCCGTTCGATCCTTCGGAACACAGCACTTTTGGGAGCGGTTACTGCATTGCGTTCCCATTCAATTTCTGCTGCAAATAAATTCTCGTGTCGAAATATTGTGTCGCACTGGCAAAGCTTTGCAATAACGAAACCTTTTATTGAATGTTGAATTCACGTTCATTTATCTCTGCGTTCTACCATCAAAGAAGGGATTCGTGTATTAATATTCCGTTCATTACGCTTTGATTCAGCGTATATTGGTTTGGTATACGTTTATATTGTTGGGTATTTAATTAGAGTGCTTTGATTTAGCAAATTATAATCAGTCTCTTGTTGGGGCTAATAGTTAGTAACGTCAATGACAACGCCTATTTATAAATGTTTTCTAGATGATTGATTTAATCTTTCAAAGAATAAATTAATTGAAGAGATTCGTAGATTATTTCGTCTACAATGAGACTTTTTCCACGTATTTAAATTTCGTTTTTGAATGATGTTTCACTTTGATACGTTATTTATTTTTGTGCAAACGTTTTTCTGCACGTATTCCCAAAACTTTTTTCTGCACTTTTTGGACACTCAAAATTTGCAGCAGGTCTAAAATAGAAAAAAATCTCTGCTGTTCCATACTAAACTACAATGCCTACTTGATTCAAATGTATTAAACAGCAGATTTTTTTCACGATTTCAGATTTGTTCCCATAGTAAAAGTTGTTCAGTTTGGGGTTGAACCACCCTTGAAAGTTGGGAAAGAGTTTATACAAAATCACCCAGTGTAAACCCGCAAACCAGCTGATCCACAATATCTATTATTGTTCTTGTCTGGCTTGGTTGTCGAAGAGCAAAGCACTTGGGGTAGGGGGGAGCGTTCGATTGCCCACCATTTAACATGCCTATAGCACTTAAAGCAGGAAATTGGCGCGAACATGGCGCCATTGCAATCCCGACGCTGCCGTTTGTGTTATAATTAGTCTGAACGCAGTTTAGTTATAGCTAGGGCTGCATCTGTCTCTATTTAGATTTATGAAAATATGTTTTAATTAAGAACTTAAGAGGTTAGACGGGCTGAAATCTACCCTGAAATGGAAATTTGGAGAATAGGTCACTTTTCCTACTGTATACGTATTTGTCAGATCCGCCCCACCCATACAACCCGGTGACTAGAGTGCGAAAGAGACTATGAAGATTCTATGTACATAAAATCGACGAAATCTGCATTTCGTATTCCGCTGTTTCCTCCTCCAAAACTAAACCGATTTTAATAATTCTTTTAAGAATAATATGAGAAAGACTTTGGCTATGTCGGTGTATCTTCGACCCCATCTTCGTCCTGAGGACTGGATTGAGGTCAAGAGCAACATTCCCCCATCCAACCCATCATTAATAAAAATTAAAAAAAAAATGTTTTGCTTTTTTTTTGTTTAATATTCGTCGAATTTGTTTGCTGGATGTTTGAAAACGGGCGGTAAAATTGGTCATTTTCGAAGGTCTCTAGTTCTTATCTTACAGTAATTAATTAATGCAAAAAAGCAAAACAGCAAAACATAGGGACATAGCACAGATAACATTAGATTGTATGGTAAAAATTGTCTTGCTCTAGTGTCATTATTCAGGGAGAAAACAGGGAAATACGCTTGCATGAAAAAAACCGTACCCGCCTATCCTCTTAAGCGTAAGGCGTAAGGGATTTTTCCAAATGTTAGTTAGGTTAGTAGTTTATAAATTGTCTTCTTCTTTCGTGTCATTATGAGTTATATCAACCACTTATGCTATAGTCGAAAGATTAGCCAGTCAGCAATGATCGTAGAACTGTAAAATGCGTGGATAAATAAAGTACCTACCTACGTTTATGAATGTATATAAATTTTATACGACGCCCCATCATGATTTTACAAAGATTCAATATAACCTAATTGAACCGTTATTAGTTTAGTAGGTCTCAACCACAATATGCAATTTAATTTTCCTCAGTAAGGCTTGTAAGTCAAATATTTCATTCAAAGGTCTATTATTGGAATAGTTGGATTAAGAGCATCCGAGCGAGGCAAAACGTAAACGTTCCACGTTACCAGCTTTCCGAGATTTAATATGTAAATGTCCAGAATTTACCGGAAAACCGGGTCACAGAGTATTCCCGGAAAATCCGGGATGGGATGACAACCCTAGCTAAGCTTAGGAACTGTGACATTATAGTTCGTTCAGAAAGGCCCGTGAATCAACCTATTTTCATCCCCAAGCCGTTGGGCTAAGAGTTCTGTTAGAGCGCTTGTAATTTCCAATGAGCATTGGAAAGTTCAGAGTTAATGGCTTCTTTGAATTGTGAAGTTATTACTCAATGGCGTGCGACATTTCTGTTGATGTGTTTATTTTATCGCGATTTGAATGAGAGTCTATATGGATATACTATGTATGAGTTTCTTATCCAATTCTAAATGGCTACTGCTAATTACAAAAACATAATTCTGCCTGTTATAAACCTGCTATATTCCTGCAAGTGCATCGCTTTGTCGTGAGGGTTGGACACCTACGCACTACACCACACCACGCTACGGATGACACGCAATGTACCAATGCGTTTTTCTAACTTATGTACGTAATACCGACTGTTCTCAAACGGTGAAGGAAATCGTGAGGAAACCTGCATACGCTGAAGAAGAAATTATGCGTATGTGGAGTCTACCAATCCGCATTCGGCACGCGTGGTTGACTATCGCCCATACACCTATTTGAGAGTAGGCCTGTGATGATACCTTTAAAGGCTCGCTAAACATAGACACAGATACACTTCCTAGTCCTATCCTCCTGAATCTAGTAGAAGGGATCTCTACGATCCAAGAAGGGTTCGGTAGTGACTATCGGTAGCCACACGTGGGGATCAGAGATCGTGTCGATACCTGAAGGAATTATTCGGCCTATCATGAAGGGTTTTGTCGCGCCACAAAACTCTATCCTCGGCCTTATTATTATTTAGTTGTAAGGGCTTGGTCAATGACCAATAGCGACCGCGACCTGACCTTGACCTAAAGGTCATTTCCTAAGCCCACGGACTGCATGGACCGTCTTATGCTTTTGGAGGAGAGGTCCTTAATGTAGGTGTTACCACGTACCCACCTTAGATGGCGACTCCTACTTGGCCTTCCTCATCAAGTCGCTCCCCGCTACCTTTTTTAGGTCGTCGGTAAACGGGCCGCAGGGCGTCCGTGGTCCGTCTCTCTAGAACTTCCCTTCCACTCCCCATCGGTTGTCAGTTCTTCGGCAGACATGACCAGCCCATTGCCACTTCAGCTTGCTAATTTTTCTTTGACTTCCAATGACCCAGACGAATGTCGTAAGAGGTGATTTATTCAGGCATCATCAAGATCTCAGATGCCCTCACCGTGTGGCTGCCGTTTATAGCTATCCTCTTTTACTCACTTACCGTGGACATAAATAATATAATATGGTAGTTTTTAATCGTTTTACATGAATAAAATAATATTTTAACTAAAAAAGAAAAAATATTTTTTTTTCTAATGGCCATATCTTTTTTCGTGATAAGGTCCTATCAATTAGCAAAGGTTTCATCTCTGGGCAACACAAAAAAAAAATGGGCTAAAAAGTTGTATCATCCTTTTACCTTGGTTTAAAGGCAAGAGCAAAGAAATTTAAAGCAGTTTAAAGAGTCCATATTCTAGACCACACGAGACCAAATGACAACATGAATTTCTAAAATGTCAAAAACAGGATAGTAAAAAGAAGCTATCGCAAAGCCACGTAAACCAAATAACACGTTTCCTATGCGACCTGCGACTAGCAAAAAGGGTCAGATATGGAAGCGTGTCGTAACCGGAGCACGGCTAGCTAATATTACTCGGAGTTTGTTACTTCGTTCGTATGTTGATGTGCTCGCCTGTGTTGCAAGAGCTTTAAGGCCGATTATCGCTAATCCGGATTAGGAAAGGCAATTTTTTAGGTATGGTAGACAGAATACGAAGCTACAAAAGGGGTTAATGGAATGTTTCTGTTTGCGATAGACTGGCCATAAGTGGGGGGGGGGGGGGGGGATTTTTTCATTGGGACTGAAAAATGATGAAAAAATGATAGCTGCAATCACTGTCCTATATAAATTTTCGGATTTCGGGGGGGGGGGGGGGGGGGGGGGGATAAATACCACCTATCCCATGCCCTGGATACGTGCCTGCTTGAAGCCAACTTATTAAATGTCGGTTTTTTGTAAGCTACCACCGCTTCGGAACGTGTTGTCTATGTGTGGAGAAGATGTGGCAAGAAACCTAATACCTTACTATTACAATTATAATATATCCGGAAACCTTTAATATGCTAAAAATGACCCTTCCTACAGTTACAGCTTAAGATCCCACAAAATGCTCTAAAAATGTTTCCTAAAACGCTAAATGCCCCAAAAGCTCTATTTAGAGCAATATAAAATGGCAACACTGTACGGTTTATTTACGAGCGAGCACGTAACGGGCCTGCCCGCCAAATTAATAACTACCCTCAATGGAATGCATTAGTTAAACGTTTAACTATGCGAAATAGATTTTGATTTACTTCTGTTCGTATGATGCATGGTTTGATGGAAGGCCATAGGTAAAAGTTCTTTATCGCTATTAATATAATAAAACGTATATTATGTGTTATGAACTCACATACATAAACTGACTCCCGCGCTCCCTTTTAGCACTCCACTCTCTGACCACTGTCAGAAACGTTGCTACAATTACCAGCTGCCTTGTAAATGCATGCAAGATAGCATGCTGTTGACATAATTGTTTTTTGCACGGATCCTTGACAAAAGCATAATTATGACAGGTTAAAGATAAAATACATTTGAAGAATTTCAGTGCGTTGAGTGTGAATCGGGATAGCAGAGTTTACACTAAGTCTTTAATTAAATATACCACTAGACTAGGTACGTAACATAACTAGCCACATCCCTCCATCAACATTTCCATTTCTATCTCTCGTACCTTCTTCCCTTCCTATAAATAATACAGGAAACTAAAGAAAGATAAAGAATTATTTATAGTTAACAGCGCAGTAGGTGTAGACACCTGTCCTGACCAGGAAGGGGGCTCCTAATAAATCTTTGGCCGATAATTTAGCGATTGTTTGTCCCGGAGGCACATAAATCCTGCTATTTCAGGGCTGCTGGACAAATGAATTGTATAAATGGCTCGAGGTAAGATAAAAAATTAATTAATTTTATTGTTTAATACAAAAATAATTTGTAAAGTATTTTAATAAGTTTGTACTGAATAGCAAAACGTTTTGCTATTTATATGCCTTGTGTGCTACAAAATAGTTCGCAAGTCACTAAAGTTTGGTTATATTTAACAAAACATTTTGTTCAGGGTTGTCAATTACTTAATATAAAATTTCATCTATCTATCTATATACTATTATAAAACGAACAGAAGATTGTCTGTACATTGAAGATATTAACAAAAAATAAATTACGATATGGTTTTTAGGTGTCCCTGATTCCATATCACCAATTTTTGGATTTTTTGTCTGTCTGTTTGTTTGTTTGTGTGTTTGTTTGTTTGAACGAGCATCACGCAAACAACTACTGAACCGATTTTGATGACACTTTTTTTTGTTTGATAGCTAATGATCTGACTTAAAATCTGGTATATATAAGGTCTAACAACCAAGAAACTATTTTAAGGGGATGATCAGACCATCAAACTGAATAACTTTCTCTATGGGACCAATATCGAAATCGCGAAAAAAATCAGCTGTTCCATACAAACGTACTCGACCTAAATGTATGGGACAGCAGATTTTTTTTTTCGCGATTTCGATATTGGTCCCATAGAGAAAGTTGTTCAGTTTGATGGTCTGATCATCCCCTTAAAATAGTTTCATCTAATTTTGTTAGACTTTATATAATTTGTGCGGACAAAGTCGCGGGTTAACGATCGTTACATGTTAAAATTAGAAAACTAAAAAAAACTATATTAATTTATTTTACAGTCGACAGCCGCTCCGGCAAAGTTTTTGTTGTTAATGGGTTATTGTTACAATAATTATAACAAATTGTTACAATAATTACAACGCATTCAAACTGCTGAGCAGTTTGGCGATATTAGGGAACAGTTTAGTTTCTGCAAGTTTTTTCTCAATACAGGAGTAATGTGTGGCCTAATTAACGCACAACAATTATTTTATAACAAACGAGCGTTAACCCGCGACTTTGTCCGCACAAATTATATACCAGATTTTATGTCAGATACTAAGCTATCAAACAAAAAAACTTTCATCAAAATCGGTTCAGTAGTTTTTGCGTGATGCTCGTTCAAACAAACAAACACCCAAAAAAACACACAAATAAACAAACAAACAGACAGACAAAAAATCCAAAAATTGGTGAAATGGAATCAGGGACACCTAAAAGCCATATCGTAACTTTTTTTTTTAATATCTTCAATGTTCAGACAAAGTTTCTGCTACAGTTTTATAATATTCTAGATTAGTTTATAAAAATAAAGCTGTATTTTTCCACTTCACACAATACAAGAAAGAAATACGTTCTTCTACGTAAACCTACTGATCAAGTTTTCTGCTATTCAGAATATTTTAATTTGAACTTTATTTAAAGATTCTAAATTGAACTCGTTCTTCTGAAATTTCATAGTGAAGCTGTAAAATGTAAACTTTACGGCTAGTCGTACTGAAACCGTACAAATAAAAACTTCTTGTAATTTTATAAGTAATACGTGCCTGCTATGGTAGCTAAAAATGTACAGCTTTTTAACCGACTTCAAAAAAGGAGGAGGTTTCTCAATTCGACCGAATATATATATATTTTTTTTATGTGTGTTCGCGGATAACTTCGTCGTTTATGAACCGATTTTGATGATTCTTTTTATGTTGGAAAGAAGATATTCCAAGGGTGGTACCAGGATGTATCACGATGATGGCATCCTAGAGAAATCGAGGGGAACCTTTGAAAATCGTAGTACCGGCTAGTGCGTTTGTTAATTTAAAGCACTACTATTAAATTGAACTAATGAATTCACCACTGAAAATTGTGACATTAAACAAAATTTTAACAAACAATTAAAACCGCCTTAAAAAAAAAACTAAAAAGTTAAAAAATAATATTGCAGCCGATGACTTTTTCGTTCGCATCGTAATTCTAAATTCTACACTGATACTAAAAGACTCTATTGGCTCTGTGTAAAATCTCAGTAGGGAGCAATTAGAGTGCACACAGAAGCAATTTTGATAGCAAAACTGCTTATCATGGCTACAACTGTGTTTGTCAATTGCTTAATAACATACAGTGTTACTATAAGCCAATCAACTAAGCACCTGTAATTGAGATGTTTTGTTACAATTCGTTAATAAAATTTTAATTAAGAATTTATTTATAGTAATAAATAAATACTTCCCAACTCTGTCTTCTCTTTTACCTATTAGTAAAAACCAGAGAGAACCCCTTTTGAGAATAAAGATTTATTTTACCTCAAAACCATATCAAAATCGGATGTGCTCTGGAGTGCGATTTCTAAGTCACACGTTCAAATCAGCAGTAGACAATGTCGATCATGATTTTGAAAGTGTGAGATTCAAAAATATCATTTCTGGTCAATTTGATCTCAAGACTATTTTAAAGCGTTATGGACTGCTCAACGTGGTCTCCGAAGCACGGAGGTGCTCGAAATAAAATACCATTAAGTGGTCACCGGTTGGGTCTAGATCGAAATAAAAATCTGTACTAACTATACAGTATGGAAAAGTATCATTAACCTTTAAACCACATACTCTATCCATCAAACTGAACAACTTTTACAATGGGAGCAAATCTGTCAGCGCAAAAAAAAACCTACCTACTCGACTTAAACGTACGAAACAGCTAATGTTTTTTTTTGTTCTGACAGGTTTGTTCCCATAGTAAAAGTTTTTCAGATTGAAGGGTAGAGTATGTGGTTTAAAGGTTAATGATACTTTTCCTTACACCCTGTATACAAATTCATGCAAGTGCCAACCCTAGCTATACCTGTCGTGACGTCACATCGATTCGCCCTTCGTAGCCTTCGTCCACTATAGTAAATTCCGAAGAAGTCCCCTGATCAAGCCAATATCGCCTTTACGCTGTAGGCATTAAGATATTTGACAGGTAATTTCTAACGTGAAAAAAAGGCATTAGGTTACCTTAATTTCGAACTTTACCGAATCCTCGGCACAAAACTTGGTTATTTATTTGTTTTTGTGGCACAAATTATTTGAGATTCATTGCCGGATCGTCTAACGCAGGTAAATATTTATAATCCACCGATTTATATTCTTAGTTGGAAAAACGTTGCTCGGGTTAGTGAATTATTAATGTACCTTACCTATGTAGGTACATGGTCCTAACTTAGAACTTGTCTTGAGTAGGTACTATTATTTGATCCTAAGCTTTTCCAGCCTGTCTCTAAAGAATAAATACTAATATAAGGACATTTCATTACTTAGTGAATATTCTTAGTGGAACTTAAGACCTTAAGGTGTAGTCACGCGAGCTGCATTTCAACTCCAACGCAAATGCACGTGTTACTAAACCGCATCGTAATGGATCGCTAGGTTGACTTATATTTCAGGTTCACGTTTTCTCTTATGAATGATAGATATTATTTGATTATTTGTGGTTGGGCTATTGCAAGCAAGGGTCGTTGAAACACTGAGACCAGCGGTGGTCCTTTGTGTTCGCCCCAAGCTCACCCATATTTTACGCATACCTCCGAACTTATGGTATTTTCTTTTCATCCTCGGGAATGCAGGTTTCCTCACGATGTTTTCCTTCACCGACGAGCTAGTAAATAATAAATACAACCGTACATAAATTCCGAAGAACTTAGTGGTACAGGCCAGGAATCGAACCGCGTCCTCAGGATTGAGGCGCTAGCTCTCTTCCGTATGGGCTATCATCGCGCTTGAGTAGGTAGGTACTTAGATCAAAGTAAAATTAACGGATAGGCCCAAAGCGCTTTAAGTTGAAGCACGCAACAACTAGCCCACTTCAATACAAACTAGCGCACTTGGTCTGTCATCTCAGTACATATTTGAAGTAAAACTGTCAATTGTTTTGCCTCATTTTTCTGGTTTTAAATGTTCGCGTAAGGCCGGTCCATTATTGTTTACTTATGTCATTGAGTAGGTACTAAGTTGATCTGAAAAGGTTTACAGGTTGAGTCGTGGTTATACCACAGTATAAGAAAGAGTATTTAGTACTAGTTATAAGTAGTGGACAATAGAAACTAGCGAAGGATAGGAATATAAATATAAGAAAAGAGACTCGATAATAGGGAAAAGTGGACAATATATATGAGAAAAAAAAATCTGTGTCGAACTAATATATATCATATATTTGGAATATATAGGGTCTTTCTCAATATGCTAATACTTTTTTAAACTGAACAACTTTTTCTATGGCATCAACATCAAAATCGCGAACATAAAATCAGCTCTTCCATACAAAACTGCACACATCTAGCCAACAATAGTATGGGACAGTTGCTTTTTTTTCGCTATGTCGATGTTGGTTCCATAGAGTAAGTTGTTCAGTTTCATGGTCTGATCATCCCCATAAAAAAGTGTCAGCAGTCAGCATATTAAGAAGTTTTTTTACTAACGAAGCGAAAAAAATATTTTACTGAAATGTAACATTTTCAACACGAAATACGAATGTACGGTATGGGAAATATAAAATGTATTGTTACCACACTGCTAAAACTTTATCAGGTTATTATTTCGTCGCAGAGTCGTCGTTTACATTTGTATTCTCATTTTAGGCTAAAGAAATACTAAAATGTCTCTAAATATGAAAGAACTGGACCGAAATATTGTAATTTAGACTTTTAGAGAAATGTTTTCTTTTTTGGGCCAAATATATTATTCACACGAAATTCTTGAATCATCATCATCATTCTCTTGCCCATTTCCCATTATTTGGGGTCGGCGCAATATAAAATCCTGTGCTATTAAACTCTCTTAGCCATTGTTTCAGCACTCACTCCTTTCTTACACATATCTATCCTTCACACAATCAGAATCCATCTATCTTTTCTTCGGCCTTCCTCTCCTACCACAGCCATCCACATTCACGAAATTCTTAAATACAGAGTGTATTACAGAGTGTATTTAAGAATTTCTTGAATGTGGATGGCTATCATATTTCCCATACCGTACATTCGTATTTCGTGTTGAAAATGTTACATTTCAGTAAAATATTTTTTTCGCTTCGTTAGTAAAAAAACTTGCCGTTCTGGATCGTTTTTGATTTTTGACTTTATGATATTGAATTGAGTTTAAATTCCAAAATATAAACTACAATACTAATATAACATAAAACTTCTTTTGCTTAAGGATTGATTTACAAAAACAGATTTTAGCTAAGTATAAGGTAATACGACATTATTGAGCATCGTGGCAAGCACATTTTAAATACTATACTTAATGTTAATTATCAACTTTTTCAAGATCTTTAACGTCCTAGGTATATCGAGAGCACCATATTTTTTGTGAAGAGTTTAAGTTGGAATTAATGTGTAATCTTATACGAAACCAAATTAGTTTTCCCTATTTATTTTTTAATGAATTTATATATTTAACCCAAAAAAAAAATTCTTTCTATAAAATCCTCATTTCTTTCACGTAAAAAATTGAAAAACAGTAACCTATTTGGATCAAATTAGGATCTCATAAGATATTTGACGCGTAAAGAAATTCGATACGATTGAAATTGGAGAGTAAATTAGATTTCATGGGAGTTTACCGGCTGATACAGGACCCGGGGCTGAAGGTCGTTGAACCTTGAAATAGCACGGGTTTCATGAATATGTAGAGAGTGACTAGAGTAGTTGTAGCGAGGGTCCTGATAACCCTGAAAGAGATTATGGTTGGGGGCTTATGAGCTGACCAGAATATTTTTAAACCCAGTCGCATAAGGGTCTAAGGGTTAGGGTTATAAGTTTGACGGCTGGTTCAATGTATCTGTGTGTCTTTCTGTATCCACCTAGCGTCAAAGAGAGTAGTGGACCAATTTTAAAGGGATTTTTTGAAACCGAAAGTTGGTATTTGGGAGATATTTCATGGTAACTGGTCAAGCTGTTTCGAATATTCGATTATGAGCTTGGAAGGGATCTCAGCCAAAAATATCACTCCTAGAAACTTAGAGATTGGGCACAAATGTTTAGTAACATTACCTACTGGTATTCTGTATCCACGATCTTAAGGGACTGATGATGACCTACTTAGTAATCCATGTCCACTTTCATAGTCATTGGGCAGTCCTGGCACACCTCTCTAAATTCCCATAGATTTCGGTTATGTAACTGGCATTTTTAAAATTACGTCCCCCATCTTGTCCAGGTACTCAAGACCTGTCTTCACCAATATTTCATTCCCCACCTTATGTAAGTTGTAATCATAATCATATATTAACCAAAACAAAACCGACGCAATCTACGCATGTCACCCTAAACTCGTTCACGTTTGTCGAAGTGCCAACCACAAACTAGACAAGATACGAAAATCGCTCCCTAATGTTCTCTGAACACGACAATACTGTCGGTTAGAAACACTATTTACAAGTATATGTATGCATGGGTATAATTATACAAATATAGATAGGGTAGATTTGATGACTGAAATAAGGACATGGGGCTAAAAAAGTCCCTAAGGGGAAGTAATGCTCAAAAAGAAGTAATCAACTCCATTGATGGATTTTAAAAACCCAAGAAACATATTCAATGCCTCAAAAATGTCCACAAAAATACAGTGCATCATTTATTTTCTGCGTTAGTAAAAACTGTACATTTTTTTTTGTCAATGTCCTAAAATTATTTATTTACGAGCGCTAACCCGCGACTTTATCCGCATCAGATCCGAAGTCAGATCATTAGCTATCAAACAAAGAAGAAACGCCCATACTCCTCTGCGAATGCGAAGTGCTCATTCACAACAGGAGTCGCCATCTAGGTGGATACATAATAACACCTACTGACATTAGGGAACTACCCTCCAAAAGCATAACACGGTTCATGAAGTCCGTGGGCCTAGGAAATGACCTTTAGGTCTATGGTGACAGCTACAATAGATCTGTCCAGGTCGCAGTAGCTATTTGGTCATTGACCAAGCCCTTATAACCAAATAATAGCTATCAAACAAAAAAGTTTCATCAAAATCGGTTCAGTAGTTTTTGCGTGATGCTCGTTCAAACAAACAAACAGACAGACAAAAAATCCAAAAATTGGTGATATGGAATCAGGGATACCTAAAAACCATATCGTAACTTTTTTTCGTTAATATCTTCAATGTACAGACAAACTTCCTGTTACAGTTTTATAATAGTTTAGATTTTATTATATTTTGAAACATCTACGGACACATCTACTCTATCTACGGCTACAGCTTACATCTATTTTCGTATATGGAGGGAGAGGTACCTCTCAAAGTAAATTACTGCCTAATAATTTATTCCTTATATTTCCGTGGGTGTCCCTCGAAACAAATATGGGATAATACTAAACTAAACTAAAACTACATATAATATTATCCCATATTACTTTGTCCGCACAAATTATATACCAGATTTTAAGTCAGATCATAAGCTATCAAACAAAAAGTTTCATCAAAATCGGTTCAGTAGTTTTTGCGTGATACTCGTTCAAACAAACAAACAAACACCCAAACAAACACAAACAAACAGACAGACAAAAAATCCAAAAATTGGTGAAATGGAATCAGGAACACCTAAAAACCATATCGTAACTTTTTTTTTGTTAATATCTTCAATGTACAGACAAACTTCCTGTTACAGTTTTATAATAGTATAGATAGACAATAGCAAGATAGGTGACAGCCTATAGCGCATGGACCACATAAATTGGGCCCCCGTCGCCTAATTTGCTTAGTCACAATACGAGCGGCATTGCGTGATTGAGATACTTTTTTTATTTTGAGAGGTACCACAATGCCTTCTTTTGCTTTTACTCGTTCTACAAATCATTCAAAAAGAAAAACAAATCACACGGCATTACGCAACTGTTTTCGCTTCTGTGTACTAATATAGTTTTTAAGAAATACTAATACAAATATGGATTTATATCTGAAATAAATGATTTTATTATTATTATTATTACTTTTCACTCGTAAGTACATGAAAAACAGATCCATTTTTCGAGTATGTGATGCAACAACGTCACCTATCTTCCGCTATTTTATTTTGATCAAAGCTTCAATACGCCAAAAGTTAACCTTTCTACAAAAACATACTTTGTAATTGTAGCAGCGTAAGACCATCCCAAAAGGGATTATGTACGTAGAACAAAATTAATTCTACGCCATTTCACAACATTCACCAACATTCCTCACAAACTTGGTTCAACTTCATTTTCTTCAGCAAACTTTCTATGTCAAAATATGACAACCCTAATTATAAAGCCGGGGTCTCGACCTAATTAAAGTTGTATAGTTGAGGTAATTACCCCCTCCTCCCCCAAACCCCTGCCTCCTCTGATAAGGAATGAACACGGAACAGTTTATCGGCAGCTCGCTTTAGGCCTGAACCCCACTAAGCGGCACGGCAGTTAGTTTTACTCTAAAAGCCACACGTCACTGTCTTTTCTTTTGAACTCGTATAAAGTGTTATCTGGGAGAATGGACCTTAACGTCATCGCTTCCGACGATATTCGGCGCCTGTATTTGTACTTTTTCTACTAGAGTAAAGTTGATCAATTAACGTCATAACCAAAGAGTAATATAAGTATATTAGAAAAGAGAACCCACTCGTAGCAACATTATGCATCCACCTTATGTCAAATTGAAGGCTAGCTAGCGCCATCTATGTTTCACCGACAATAATTCAACCTATACTATACATACCTACTTATATCTACTCATACCGATGGATATTATTGTTTTGAATGCTAGTTTTCGTTCAAACTCGCACCGATCGAGTGAAATTCCAGTATCCTTACTATTCCTGTAATCTAAACATTGGTAAGAGAACAACAGAAACTCCAGAACATCACTAAATCGTCACGAAATTGAACGAAAACTACAAACAACCCGCACATTACGCAAGATAGGTAGCCATTTTGTGAATTTGTCAATTTGACATTGACATAGACAATAAAATCTTTTTTTTCATAGTTCAGCGAAATATTTAATAGATGGCAGCACATTCTATGCAAACTGAATCGGAAAAAGCCACCAAAAGGCGACTGTCCTCCGCCTGGTCATAACTATATAGGTAGGCACTGAATAGATCATCTATAAAAGACCGCTTACGAACGCAAAAGATCGGATTAGGGAACATCAAGTGTCGTAGTCTATATCCTACTAATATTATAAACGCGAAAGTTTGTAAGTATGGATGGATGTTTGTTACTCTTTCACGTAAAAACTACTGAATGGATTATAATGAAACTTTACAATAATATAGCTTATACATCAGAATAGCACATATAGGCTACAATTTATAAAGATATTGTGTGAATTGTCCAGACGAAGCGCAGACGAAGTCGCGGGCACCAGCTAGTATCTTATATTATCTTATTGTGGGGGCTGGCAAGCCAGCGACACCCAGACCCATCGGGATCTTTTGTGTTAGCCCCAATACTTCTTGCTTTCTTCACCCTTCAAATACATGGTCAATGAAGGAGGCGATACCATTGAGGGGAAGAAACCTAAGATCTCCCGGTTTTGGGTATCCATCTCCGAGGAGGCACATGTGTTTTAGTCAATACATGTATATTTATGAAATTGGGTTGTAGGTACTTTCAAATTGCAATGCTTTTAGCTTATAAGGTTGACAGATGTAACATATTTATTAACCGACTTCAAAAAAGGAGGAGGTTTCTCAATTCGACCGTATATATATTTTCAATTGTTATATACCAATGTAAGCAAAAAACGGTTACGAATAATGAAAAGCTGGCTGGATTCACGTTTGAATATATTTACGTTCTTTTTATTCTGTTTGTTGCTGTATGTTTTTGGTGTGCAAATAAAGAATATTTATATTATGTTTATATTCGGAGCTAACTGCCAATCTGCAGTAATAGAGACACCTAAAGAGAAATGCATAAAAGCTTACAGTGATAGAAAAATATGTTTAGCTACGCTCCGCCAGGTGTGGAGCAGGCCTAGCAAGGAGCACATAAAGATAACGTGGTTGATTGCCTCGCTGATGAGCGACTAAAGCTCACGGATGGTCTGTATAAGTTTCACTGACTTTAATGTGACTTTAGTTAAGAAAGGGTGTGTTAAGTTAAACTTTCTATCGTATTTTAGGTATTATTTAGGACGTGAGAATTATATTTCTACGAATTGTGACATTCCAAATGATATTATAACAGTCATCATCTTCATATCAGCCGACAGACGTCCACTGCTGGACATAAGCCTCCCCGAAAAAGGGGGGATTTGCCATAATCGGCACGCTTGGCAGGCGGGTTGGCGATCGCAGTTGGATTGAATGTGTGTACTCAGAGGATGCTGCTGCCCATGCTCTGGTAGATCCCTTAGTCGCCTTTTACGACACCCGCGGGAGGAAATGGGATGGTGCTATTCTTAGCCGACACCACACGGCAAAAAGTCTACTAAAATATCATATATTACTAGCTGTGCCCCCGACTTCATACGCGCAGACCACTGAAATATACTTAACGACCTATTCTCATAACTACCAAATATACATAAAATTTTGTATATATATCGTTCGAGCCGTTTCGTTCCGAGGAGTGCGACAACAAACACCGTGACACGAGTTATTTATATATTAGAAAAAAGAAAGAAAAGAAAGATTTTCCTCGCACACAACATATAGCTATGTTGCATCGCACTTCTCTGGTGGACAGCCAACTTAAATAAGTTGTTTTACGAACTATTTAATAAGGACTAAACCGTTTAAAATTTAAGTAACCAACTTGGTTAAATTTTGTGAAAGCAGTTAATAAAAATTTCACCGATTTCAGATAGACGGCAAGAAGAATTAATATTTAGGTATGGATAATTTTCAAGTGAGACTGTTACTGTAAAAATGTTATTTAATTTAATGTCTAAATTTAAAGTGACATCTTTTGATGTGACCACCCATTTTACATTGTATATTTTTATTATCCATTTCTCCGTCAATGTATCCGTATTTTGTTGTTTTAATTTTAACATTTTTTCACTTGTATTATATCAAATTAACTTTATTACTTTACCTACAGATTACTTTTAAATAAATTACACATCCATATTAAAATTTTAATACACTTATATAAACTTTGAATACATATAACATATCAAAACAATTAAGGTCTAACAAAATAAGGTGAAACTATTTTAAGGGGATGATCAGACCATCAAACTGAACAACTTTCTCTATGGGACCAATATTGAAATCGCGAAAAAAAAATCTGCTGTCCCTTACATTTAGGTCGAGTACATTTGTATGGAACACCATTTCTTTTTTGCGATTTCGGTATTGGTCCAACAGAGAAAGTTGTTCAGTTTGATGGTCTGATCATCCCGTTAAAATAGTTTCAGCTAGTTTTGTGATACCTTATATATAACAATACATTTTCACCAAAGCGGCAAAAATGTCATAAACGTAAAAATGGAAACAACGAATTCAAGTTTCGGTAACGACTCTGCGGCGTGAACCCACATGCAGGCAAGCAGTGCGAACATAAAAAACCAGGAATAAATAATTTCCACGTTTTTCCTCCATAGAAAAACTGTAAGAATGAAAATAGAGCCGTTGATTTATCTCTCGACGCAGGCGTCCATAAATTTGCACAAATATTGTTTATTCAAAACAAAGCGGCCCGTAGTTATATTATTTTGGGAATATGATAAACTCTCTTCGCAAAAAAGGAAAAAACCAATTTAGTGTTCAATGTTCATTCTTTATAGGGCTCCGTAGATATATGTGACAGAAAGAAAAACCCATAAAATTTCGTTATACTGTCCGTCCATGTATGTTATAGACAATGAAACCCAAACAATTTTAATAAGTAAGAAATCCGGGTATGATTGTCACAAATGTCCCAATTCACTTTAAAAAAGAAATCTAAAAAATAATGAAGGAAGTCAACATTACCTATCTACTAAAGAAAATATATTTAAAAAGTTTGAATATTACGTGAAATTCTAAATATATAAACTAACTACTAACTGTAATGTACTGCGACATCAATAAAATTTTGTTTAAAATTCATTGGTTTTATTATATTTAATTTTAGTTTTGCGTTACAAAAAGCACACAGGTCCCAGAGAAAAAAGAGAGCAAAACCAGAGAGCCTTTTGAAATCTACTTTTTATTTTTTAATTTAAAAATGCGTTTCGTTCTACGAATACTACACATATCCTAATAAAAAGAGTGTATTCTTAAAATTTACCGGGACAAAAACTATTTCTGCTTTGTTTTGATTTCTAATAGTTATTTGTTGAGATCAGATAATATAAAACCACGGAACCCTCCAAGCGTCATCTGACTCATATTTGACCGGTTTTTTTGTCTTCGTTCAGCGTAAGAGCACCGGTATAAAGCTATTTCTTTCTGTTTCCTTTACCGGGCTATCACTTAACTTGGTAGCATTGGATATATCGGTAACATTTTACAAATCTGCAAGCGTAACCGGTCATCTTCGCTGCAAAACGGAAATCTGGCATAATTTCTTTTCTTTCCTTTATCTGTTATCCCCTTAGGCAGTTTCATACCGTATCGAAATGTGTTTTGTATTGTTTTACATAATCATGATAAAAGTAAACAATGGGGTGCATTGCATATAGGTGCTTTTATTATTTAAAAACCCACCAGTGAATGACAAAATACGTCTTACTTTAAATAACAAGAATAATCTGTAATTTTACTGTATACAAAGTGTAACAAAACACTTAAGTAATTTTTTAAGGGTTGGTTTAGGGTTTAGACCTTAGATCAAAGTAATATTAATGGATTACGCAAACATTTCAAACCAGAAAATTAAGGCAAAACAATTGACAGATATACTTCAAATATGTACCGAGATAACAGACAAGTGTGCTAATGTGTATGGACCAAGTGTACTAGTTGTGTGCTTCAACTTAACGCGCTTTGCGCCTATCCATTAATTTTACTTTGATCTAAGGTTTAGACCATATAATGAGGAGTTTTCTGACAGCTACTCAAACGTAGTTCAACAAACCGGCGATAGATGGCGTTGACCAGAGAGGTCCGAAAACGACAATTTTAGGCTAAAAAGTGAACAAAAATGCATGTCAGTGAGTCAGACGCATCCGTTGACGAAATATATGTTCATATTTTGCTGTTTACACACACACACAAATTCTTACTATTTTATTTGTATTTTACTATCTGCAAGGTCGCTCACCCCTATCTCGTCAACGCCATCTATCGAGCCATTAGGAACTACTTTTTCTTTTTTAATGGCTTTCGGAAAATCCCTCATTGCAAATATTTCACTATGGAAGGAACGTTGAAAAAAAATCTGCTGTGCCATGCATTTGAGTCGAGTAGTTTTGTATGAAACAGAAGTTTTTTTCGATGTTGGCTCCTTAGTGAAAGTTGTTCAGTTTCATTGTTTAAACAACCCCCAAACAACCCCTTTAAATATCACTAGGGTATTTTGTTACACCTTGTGTAATCCGTTGTAACAATTAAACAATAAAGAAAAGCAAGAAAAGACGATGTTATGGCGTCACAAAAAAACAAAAAAAAACATACAGACGAATTTATTGAAAACCTCCTCCTTGTTAGAAGTCGGTTAATGAAAATCATTATAAACTTCTTATGTAAGTAAATACATATGGTAAGGTTATTAAGAAAGACTTAGGAGGTGCCTGTTCACCCCACAGACGTGAGTTTAAGTATGTACTCCTGCCCTACTCAAAATTCGGGAATTCGGACGTGTCTACGTATGCATGCATTTAGTTTGTAGCTTTTGTTTTCATTTACCAACACGTCGCATAAACGGAAGACTTAACTAAGTTAAAAGCGGAGTGGAAACCCAGAAATAGATTTACAAATCACGGGTGTAACCCTACAGGGGTACACGGGTGCACACCAGCGCCAGCGTAGGTGTGTGCGTGTGTAATTAATAAGGGGAGGTGGCGAGAGAGCGCGATAAGCCGCAGCGCGCGCTAAATCACTCGCGTTAATGACGCTACACATGCTTCTGATGCTGGAAGTAACAGCTACAAGATAATACTCACACTTCATAATGATTTGCTTAAGGTGATTGCAGAGGGGTCAATTTTATAAAAATTTATGACGCACAATACGCGTAGACGGTAAAATAAAATAAATAAAATAGACGGTATTAATATAAGTAACTTAGTATGTATGGAAAAATAGTTTAGAAAATCTAGATGCCGCGTCACAAATAACTTTTGCAATTTATAAAATAATTACGACGATATAAAGCTTTGAAATTTGTCATACAACATTTTTAAATCTTGTTATTTGTGACGCGGGAGCTAGATTTTCCAAACTACTTTTCCATATATAAAATATTACTTTTATTAATTCCGTCTACGCGTATTGTGCGTCAAACTTTTCTATGGACTGAAACTACCTTAAGAATAAATTTATTTGTTTGTCTGATTGATAAAAGAGTAGGCGACTAAATGAAGAAGGCCGAGGATATTCGTGGTGCACCTTGGGAGAGGCCGGCTTAAAAGAGTAGAAATCACGATGAGGAAAACAACTGTTCCCAACTGTTCACTACAGCAGGTCCCTTGGTCATATTACGGGAAGTGAAAAAAAAAACTTCTCCAGATTACTTTACAGGGGAACATTTTGGGTGGAGAATGCCTGGTGGAAGGACTTCCTGGCTTAAGAACCTGTGTGACCGGTTCTTAGAACACCACCTTACAGTTCAGGGTTTATGAATAGCGTTAGTGATAGCCAACCTCCGATGAGAGATGGCACCACCAGAAGACAGCCCCTTGAGGGGGCAGTGAAACAGTGAAGCATGTGCTAGATATCCGCAACACAAATGCTTGGGATGACAGATTTTTTTTGTATGTTGTCTCCATATTGAAAGTTAGAAGTGATGGCGTGTTTTGTCGTAATTTGCGATACCTACCTACCTAATAACATTAAAAAAATTTTTTTAAAGTCTTTATTGAAGAGCTTGGCCTGAAGCCATGTCGCTCTGTGGGATTTTCTATTGGGTATAAGTTCACAGACATTATAAAACATTCAAATTATCAAACAAAATTGTTATAGCTAATTATTGTTCTTCTCTTTTTATTTTTTTTATGCAGTCGGGTTTTTTGTTTTTTTTTTCAACATTGCCCACATTATTTCAATCCCTTCAATTAACGTTATATCCTTGATAATCTCGATCGAGTCTCCAAACAAGACGTATGCAGTACGCCACGTACAACGTAAAGATAATCATTATTAACGATTTCACATTACCGCTTTATCCCGTAGGTTCGGGGGAGCGAAGGGTTTGTTAATGGTACCGCTAAATACTTTTGAGTACACCTTTAGCGTAACGGCAAAGAGGTTTAAATGGGATATTGAACCAAAACGCCGGAAATAAAAGGTAAATAATATAATATAATAAACAATTAAATAATAAATAATTTAATTTAATTAATAGTATATTTGCTAGATTTATGATCTACAGGTGTAAGGGTAAAGAATTGTACCCATGATACTGAATAACTTTCACTAAGAAACCTATTGGAAATTCGCAAAAACAAAATTCAACCTTCATACAAATGTTCGATCAGCTGATTGCATTTATTATGGAAAGTCAACATATTTTATGCTTATTTACTATAATAAGTTTCTTACGAAAAGTTGTTCAGTATCATGGGTACAACTATTTACTCTAACACCCTGTATAGGTACAGGGTATCATAACTCTAGTGTTAGATGTACATTTATGTTGAGTAGGGATTGTAGTTTAGTATGTAACAACATATTTTTCAAGCTCATTTCCTCGAGCACTGACTATCTATCCTGAATGGTCACCTCTGGTTTATGTTTTCTTTGTTTGTGTCTGTTATATATATCTATATTGTGATATTGTGATCTACACCGCTTACCAATCTTCTTTCACTGGAAGAAATCGCTTTTTAGCGATAAGACCGCCTGTTTTTGTGCCTTTTGTATTTCCTGATTGTTTGCTCTCTGTATACTATGTTTTTTGGTGTCAAATAAAGTATAATTGATTTTTTTTTTTGCTCCGGTCAGTTTGCTCCCAAAGTAAAAGTTCAAAGGGTGTCTTAGTTTAAAAGGATGCTAATAATATCAATTTCACCCTGTATAAAAATGTCGAACACCTTTGACTCAAAAATGGCGCTAACAACGCCATTACACGGTAGATTTTACCAAAACCAACAACATTAAGCGATGCATGTATGTAAAACACTATGATGTTAAGCTAGGTGTGCACAGACGCGTGCACATCATGCCTGGACGCCTCTGGCCTCTACACGATTAAGGTAACATGATTGCCGGCGTTGCTGCCTCCAATTAGGGATGAAATACCACACGAGTATCGATACTTTTACTCGGTAATCGTATAGAAAGAACGTATCGATATTTACACGGTACCGAAAGAAAAGTTAGGTAACGATATATACTAATATCTTACTAGGAAGGTACTTTATTTTGTTTGCGCAAAGGATTGAAGCAAAATAAAATCACTTCAAAATCGGAGTTCGCCCAAACGTTACGGAATTAGACACTGACTAATACTTCAGTTTTATTACCAAAAATACAAGAATATCAAGGTGCATAAAATTCAAGACGATTTCTAAAAGTTGTTACAATAGCCTCGCCTCAGCTTCTCATGAGGAGCCTCCGTGGTCTAATGGTTAACAGCATTGGGCTCTCGACACTGAGGTCGTGAGTTTGATTCCCACGGGGGACACCTAGTCATATGTCACTTTGTGCGTTTTCCCCCAGTTGGTTAGGACATCGGAGGCTGAATAACCTGATTGTCTGAAAAGAAAGATGATTCCGTGGTTCGGATGGCACGTTAAGCCGTTGGTCCCGGCTACTATCTCTGGTGGTAGTAGTCGTTACCTAAAAACCACGTCAGAGGCCGTAAGGCGGTCTGAAAAAACTCTGACACCAGGGCTTGCCTACACGATAAGAAGAAGACGAGGAGCAAAGTGCGCGTCTCAAATACAAAAACGCATTCCAATTAATCGCTGAATGTTTATTTTTAGTGTACAGTTATGTTTCTGTGGTGTGTATATGATCAATGTAGTCCTATCGCCTGTTTGGTGGTATCAGCGAAAATCGTTGTCGGCAGCTTTTACACTCCGTTGCAGAAACGCTCATTAAAGTTAATCCTCCATTAAATCTCTTGCTGTCACTTTTTGTCTTGTTGACGTAGTAAAAGCTGGCATGAGAATTAATGGAGGATTAACTCTAATGAGCGTTTCTGCAACTGGAAATGTATGAGTACCTTGCTTTTCACTGATACTTGGTCGGCACTCGGTCGAAAAGTATCGATACCAAAATACTCGGTATTGAAAGAAAATTATCGAGTACTCGTTTTATCCCCACTCCAATTAATACACCGTCCATACCAGCCTGTCCCAGTAATTGATACGACCTTTACCCTCCCCCATCATCCAGAGGAAATGGCATATTATCCTAAAAGTGTGACGAAATGCGTTTTGATTTGTACCTTGATAGGAAAAATGATTGGTTTGCGTTGAAATGGATTGGCTAAAATTTATTGTGACAACGTAATCACGAAAGCATTCGGCTCCAGGATTTTCGATTTCTAAACCGAGTTTATAAGCTTTAATATGAATTACGACATAATCCTGCAGGAGGCGTCTCGAGAGATCCGGGCCATTGAAATCCAAATTGCTTTTGACTGCCGAAAGCTAAAAACAAGTATAAATAAACTCAAAACCATACTCCCTTTTGGAGTGATCAGATTTTATTTCTTCAACTGCCTTGTTAAACATATATAATTATGTACCTGTATTAAGGCTTACATTTAGGCCGTTTTGAGGTTTCAGGATGGAATGAAGTGTCAATTGGTGATCAGAGGCACAGTATAAGAAAAAGTATCTATGTCACAGGTTAACTTCTGTCTTTCACTCACAAAATCATTGCATAAGAGAGGCGCCGGTTCGATTTCTGCCTTTACAACTAAGTTCTATGGTATTTATGTACGGCGTTTGCCTTCATCACTCGCTTGGCGGTGATAAAACAAAAATTGTGAGGAAACCTTCATTCCCAAAATGAAAAGAAAATACTATAGGTAACTTCGGAGGTATATGATATAGGTGATCTTAGGGTGAATACAATAGACCAGCAATTATGGCTTATATACCTTGCTTGCCCTGTCAACATCAATGTCCTTTTGTCGCCTCGAAAAACACGGCAACAAATGGTGTGGTTCATTCTACACCTCAAAAGCTAAAAAACAAATGGACGTGTCATTTGTTTGTCTCCCTTCCACATCAGCTGTTCTGATCCCAGTACACATTACGAAGAGACTGAGCCCTGAAATCTTCTATTTACCCTAAACATTCAATAGAGATGCAAATATTTATTTTTACGAGTAAGGCATCAGCATGCAAACGACCCGACCGAGGCATCGTGAAAGCGACCGTCTCTGATAGATCATCATAAATACCGCCCTATGGCGAATTATACAGCCGAGAGCCGTATAAAGCGACTTAATGAGACGACTAATCGCTCCGACAACTATTTATATGGTCAATAAAGCCGGCTTGTTTACCATATCAATCGTATAAACAGTAATATAAAGGTCGCGGCGCGGCGACTCGCCGAACTGAAGAGAGGGAAAGTTTTTCAAGCGGTAACCGACAATAGCTAAGGAATTTATGTGCGTCCGCCGAGCTAAGGAATAAGTGTGCTCCTGACAGTTAAATTGCTAAAGTTAATGCATAAATAAAAGGTAACAATATAGGCTGGCGGTGGCGCCGCGATCCTCCCTTGTTCGTAAGCCCCTCACAATGCCGCGGTGTTTGAGGCCGCAACGTTCCTTTCAACTGTTATTCCGTCAGCTTAAAACGTTCCAATTTACTAGTTGAAATGTCTGTCAAAATGAAATTCAACATTGTTGTGTAAGGCAGGGGATCGCAAAACAATATTTTGATAGTACATAGGTTAATTCCGAGAGAACAATGAGTTAATGACAATGTTTTGTCGCTTCATGAATAAGGTTTGCGAAGATAAATTGCAATGTAACCGAGCTCATCTAATATTTCTTTTCCACTGGTTACTAACGAGTTTCCACGATACGCTACATAACTCATCTGCTACATGTAACGATCTGCAGTAGGTATAAAGTGTTGTGATGTGAGGCAGCTAGTCATCAATAAGGCAAACTGTACTATACGAGCCACCGGCGACAGCCACAAGAGACCAGCCACTTCAGTTTCCATTCTTTAACGTTATTACTACTAGCATGTGTGCATGAAAGTGCAGAAAAACGCAAACTCCAGGGTACCTATATAATGACGTGTTAACGTCAAGGCCAGGAAAACGTGGCAAGATGAATGGTTCCGGCCAGATTATTAGTTCATCCAGTAGCGGAGTTATAGTCCACGAGAGCTGTACCTCTCCGTAGAGGTAACTGCGAGTCGAGATGCAGGGTCACAGAAGCTCGCTCCGCTCAGCTATTCATTTGTCTTTCGCGGCCGCTACTCGGTTTATTTGCACCGGACTGTGTACGTCAGTACGGACGTACATGAGATAAAATATCTAGAGCTCTGTCGCACCAAATGAGCGGCACAATCCTTGTGGTCAGACTATAGTCCAGAATAAGAACAGACTTTGAGCAGAGGTAAGAAGATATATCTTTCTGTATTCTTGTCATTCATAGGGAACTTCACGTCAAGATAGTGGGAAAAAAGCTCACCGCTCTCGGAGACGGAGGAAGGCGACCGCTCGGCGGTGGAGACGCCTGATGAGGACTCGAGGGAGGAGAGGGAGTCCGCCCGCGTGGCGTGCGGCAGCGAACTCTCGGAGATGGTGCGCGTGACATCGCGCGGGCTGGCGCGCAGCTGCGCGAGCCGCCGCCTCAGGTAGCGCTGCTCCCGCGCCAGCTGCTCCTTGTGACCCGTGTGTCGCTTCTCTCGCTCTTCCAAACTCTGTAACAATTCGAAATTGAGATTGTAAACGTTTGTAAAAAGAATAGAAAAGACTTTAGTAACTGGAATTCAAATCTACCACAAAAACTAACAAAATGTAAGGCCCGTTTTACCACTTCTAGATCAGTTTTTAATATTTAGACGTATCTTTCATTCGAAATATGCTAAAAGATCTGTCTGATAAGCTATTAAGAATTTATCCAAAAGTGATAAAAATAAATCCCTAATAATCCCCCTAATCAAGTAAAAATTGATGTTTCACAGAAACTGTTATTGCAAAACCAACATTTATCGCCATAAGCAATATTCAGAACACGTTCAGAATATGCATATTTCACCAGCAGTGCAAACAAAATTTCTACAGATTCTTCTGATTCATATATAGTTTCAAAGACAATCCTATAAGAACGTTAAACTTATAATCCCATCGCATTGCAGCAAGAAGCACGTTCCTAAGCGCAGTAAGAGCAAAGTAAACACTTTAGTGATCCGCATCGGAGCGTCCAGTGGAATTTAAGCGTTTTTTTCAAATGTCCAGCTCGCAGCGCCCGGGGGTGTTGGGAGGGGTCCGAGGGGTGCTAGGGGGTCGCATCACGCTATCGCCGGCGGCCGCAGATGAAATATCCCCTCATAAATCTGCCACGACTCACCGCCACGGACGCACTGCGTCCAATGTCCATTTTGTACGTGCACCAAATGTTATTTTTCGAAAGGAAATGAACGTATAATACGACAATAAAGTTATATATTCTTAGTCATGTCACAATAGTCGTAATTCTTAAAGGAATTGCGAGAAAACTGATGTTCCATACAAAACCCCGTATAAAAAGGTTTATACCTACATAAACCACTGTCTGTAGTCAAATAATTACTCTTACAAGTACCTCTAGTTGAAAAATCAGCAAAATGCTTCGCCAAAATAATGCACACCTAATCAAATCACCACATCTAAAACATGCTTCGTCCAACATTTTTACAAAAAAATAAAATAGACTTCAAAACTAAAAAGTTAAAAATAAATATTTCAGCCGATATCTTTTACTTTCGCATCTATAAGAAAATTAATTTGTTTTACTGGATTTGCTGTCAAACCATAACAATTTGCGACGGGCTTGGTGTAATCTATATGTTTGTTTTTTGGCTTGGCTCCGAAGAAATCTCGGTATTGTCTCTCATACTATGACTAAAGTGAAGATAGCATGACATATCAAACAGTAAATCAACCTGTCCCCATCGATTTCCTGTCAGAAAAGCTTTCAAACGTGCCACAGGCTGAATTATGTCATATTGCAATATACATTTGAGTGAATCAATACCGACCGGGGTTTTATATGACTGAGGTGTAATTTGTCACGCCATATGAAGAAATATCGTGGTTTATGCTTTATGGGAAATACGGAGATGACGTCATGATACGATCGTTACCGTGGAGCAAGCTCAAATGCATTTTGTCACAAGACGTAGTAATATCATAATGACGAATTTTAAGATAGGATTGACATCGTGTTTGCTACGAATTGTTGAATTTTAAAGTCGTTGGTTGAATGGGATAGCAAAGAAAAAAGGAAAACATCGTAAGAGATGCTTTAATAGGCAGGTTGACACAGGGCCTTTCTCAATAATAGAGGATGATCAGACCATCAATCTGAACAACCTTCTCTACAGAACCAACATTGGAATCGCTAAAAAATGGGTTTGCAGTTTTGTATGGAACAGGAGATATTTTTCTCTGTTGGCTCCATGTGAATTTGGTCACTTTGGTGGTCTAGACCACAGATCACAAAAACTAAAGGGAGATGTGAGAAGGGGGCGGAGCCAGTGTCGCAGCAATATGCGCAAAAACGGAACACATTGTTCGCGACAGTAATGATTCAATATATTATGAGGCTGAAAGCCAATCGAGATATTATGTTTAAATAGTTTTCAATGCTTGCGTAGTACTAAAGATTATTCGAACGTTGAGTTCTGATACCGCAATGGATAATAAGCACATTCAAGCTAACAAAATACTTTCTATCGCGTGGTACTGGTGGTGACGCGACACTAGGTTTCGTACTCAGCGCGTTGGTTGGCATCTCTCTAGATCTCTATGGTCTAGACCCATTTCCACTCATTTATACTGGGTGTAACAAAAGACCTCAGTAATATTTAATGGGGTGGTGGTGGGAGTCTAAGCTAGCCATGTATAAATTGGTTGTTTTTGAAGAGAAATTAGGTTTTTGTTCAACAGTGAGACATCAAGGATAAAAAACAGTAATAGGTATTTTTTTTCGGTCATAGGCCCACCACACATTCCCACCGCTGTAACTCCTGTAAGCCAGGATCAACAGCGGCGACCATTAACAACACTGGACAATGAAGTCCAGCGAGCCCAGGGGATGACTCTAATCTGTCTTGGAACTCGCAATGGTTTAATCAAAGAAGATACGAGGAGTAGGAAAACGAAATATCCGACTTCCCTCCATTGCAAACGGGAGACAGCAAAAAGAAGGAAAAAAACATGGCTATTAGAGAGCCAATTCAAGAGATCATTTATGGCAGTGTTGAAGACACGGCCGCAAAAGCACCAAAAATACAAAATAAAACAATAGGAACCTAACATTGTACTGAAACTATAACCTATTTTGCTTCCAGTAATAAGTATGGCAAAAAAATCTGAACGCACGGAAGTTATCCCTAGTCGCAACAAGATTAATAGGTACAGTAATAGGTATAAAAGATCTACGCTATTCTTTACAAACTCCCCTTGAATATACTCGTGAGGCTACGCCTATACCTAAGACGATGACGGTTAAAAATGACAAACACATAGGTACATAGCAATCTACCCCAAACGCAAACCTATTCTGGGTTTGTTATCCTGGGTACCAACGAAACGCAAACGTTAAAGTTGCAACGAATTTTTCAAATGATTACCTCGCAGAGTCGCGGTCTATCCAAAGACCCGCTGCTGTTCTCATTAAGTCCACCACCTAAATCAACAGCCCCGTAGACTACTGCCTTCCCCCGACTTACCCCCGTATTTCCCATGCAGATTGGAAAACTTTTCAAATAACCAATTAAATTATAACCGATACGCCGCTTGTCTTGAGAGTACAATGTTTAAAATTCATCAGCTTCCTAATTTGCATGCTTATTTTATGTTTCAGTTTTATTGAGTAGGTATTTTCTTGTCTGAACATTTGCGGAACTTAAGGTGGTTTCAGTCCATGCAAAAGTTTGACGCACGATACGCGTAGACGGAATTAATAAAAGTAATATTTTATACATGTAAGCTTTTAAAATTTTCTATGAAAAATTTCAAAGCTTTATATCTTCGTAATTATTTTATAAATTGCAAATGTTATTTATGACGCGGAAACTAGATTTTCTAAACTATTTTTCCATGTATAAAATATTACTTTTATTTATTCCGTCTACGCGTATTGTGCGTCAAAGTTTTGTATAAAATTGACCCCTCTGCAACCACCTTAAAGAAAGTCAGAGAGTGCTGTACCTACTTTAAGAGACCTATCACACAAGCGATTTATGAGCGTAGGGCGTAGGCAATGTCGCAACGGAATCGTACACTTGTGTTGACTGAGCTGTATCGCCGGTGACATTGATTGATCTCTGAAATATCGCGGCGATATCGCGATGATATCGTTCTGTCAACGCTTACGCTCATAAAAAATATCATATGTGATAATGGCCCTTACGGTAAAAAAAAACCACATATTTCTGTTCACAAAAACGTGTGACATAATATCGTTTCTCCCATTTCGATCTCGAATAGTATCTTAATATCGAAACAAATACATTTTATGGTTACTAATAACTATTGGTTACTAATGAATTGCTAACAGCCAGATGAAAACTCATATGCAGAAAGCAAAGGACACTAAAGCAAACTGACAATTCACATACTAGACTGCAACTACACTACTGCCAGCTTTCCAATTCCAACCTTCAACTAGCATTAGAAACCAATCAGAAAACCCGCAATATCATGGAACAGCGAGCAAGCTAGATGTCAGGGAAGTAGATATGGTCGAAGCAGACATGACCACGGCTTAATACGTCACCGTACTAGTAACATATCAGTAACACTGAAGCGAGCAATTGAGTCGGCTTATCAGCTCACGTGAGAGCGAGCAGGCACCGAACTAGGGTTGCCTTCTTATGGCTTTGGTTGTGAAATAATTACAGCTACGATTCTCTAGGGCTGGCACCTCTATTGACGGAGGCTTAATGTTTAACACATCGTCACCCCAGTCATCAGTCACTGCCTCCGTGGTCTAATGGTTAAGAGCATTGGACTCTTTACACGGAGGTCGTGGGTTCGATTCCCATGGGGGACACCTCGTGATAATATCTCACTTTGTGCGTTTTTTCCCAGTTGGTTAAAACATTACAGGCTTAATCACCTGATTGTCTGAAAAGAAAGATGATTCCGTGCTTTGGATGGCACGATGCCGTTTGTCCCGGCTTCTGTCTCTAGTGGTATTAGTAGCCGTTACAAAAAAACCACGTCAGAGGCCGTAAGGCGGTCTGAAAAAACTCTGACACCAGGTCTTGCTGCCCACACGATAAGAAGAAGACCCCAGTCATAACAATTGAAGTTGATACAAAATATACTAAAAAGTGTGAGTTAGATGTGTAAGATGAAATCAATAGAAGCATCATCAGCAAGACCTGGATACGATTGGCGAGAGACCGAAATGGATGGCAGACTGGGGATACCATGTCCTGCAGGTGGGTGGATACGGGTTGATGACGATGACAATCAAACGCCATATCACACTAAGTTGCGTTTCGTAGTCGAAAACCAAATGATTGATTCTACCCTAAGATGCATCCCTGTTCTAAAACGGCAAGCGTGGCAACCACGCGGGCTCATTAAAACGCTCGCAAGGCACGTAATCGCGGATTTACGATCCAACACCCGCTCCTCACCCGCCCGACTCCCGCGCGATATCCGCGTGACACTCGCCCGACTCCCGCCCGCGGGAGGCTGCGTTTAACTGCTTTGTATCTTAGGTATAATGTTGTTATTACACATAGTCATGCTTAGTACCATAGCGGGTCTCAAATTGATGTAACCATTATATACATTGATTGTATAGAATGAATTATTATAATAATTAACGATTTGCTTTGCAATGATTTATATGGGTCGCCTCTATTGGTTTTTCTGTGCCTGAAATAAACAATTTTTATTTTTTATTTTTTTTTATTTTTTTTTAGTGTATGTTGAGAAGGTTGATGTGTGTGCTCTACGTTTGCCATTTTGTTGACTATTATCTCACCCTGGACACCTCATATAAATGGGCTTGCACTGACAAGAAGGGAAGAGACGTGCGATACTGAGTGCGAGTGAGAGAAAACTACACTATTTAATTTTATTTTTTATTTTATTTCATATTTATTTTATTAGAAAACTAACAGCAATATAATACAGTAGTTAAATGAATATAAAGCAGAAAACCAATAACAGGTTTTAACTGGTAGATACAGTATAATGTTTTAAAACGCACATAAGTCAGCACACATGTCAGCCTACAGGTAAATATAAAAAGAACGTTATATACTTAAGTTAAACACAAAGCATTGCAAAAACAATAAACAAAAGAAAAGAAAAGACCTTAGTCTAACAGTAACCTCTACACTTCATTAGCAAGGTTTCAGTCCATACAAAAGTTTGACGCACAATACGCGTAGACGGAATTAATAAAAGTAATATTTTATACATGGAAAAATAGTTTAGAAAATCTAGATGCCGCGTCACAAATAACATTTGCAATTTATAATATAATTATGAAGATACAAAGCTTTTAAAATTTTGTATGAAAAATGTCAAAGCTTTATATCTTCGTAATCTAGACTATTATAAAACTGTAGCAGAAAGTTTGTCTGTACATTGAAGATATTAACAAAAAAAAAGTTACGATATGGTTTTTAGGTGTCCCCGATTCCATTTCACCAATTTTTGGATTTTTTGTCTGTCTGTTTGTTTGTTTGTGTGTTTGTTTGTTTGAACGAGTATCACGCAAAAACGCTACTGAACCGATTTTGATGAAACTTTTTTTGTTTGATAGCTTATTATCTGACTTAAAATCTGGTATATAATTTGTGCGGACAAAGTCGCGGGTTAACGCTCGTTATTTTATAAATTGCAAATGTTATTTGCGATGCGGCCTCTAGATTTTCTAAACTATTTTCCATATATACAAAGTAACTTATATTAATACCGTCTACACTGTATTGTGCGTCAAAGTTTTGTATTAAATTTACCCCTCTGCAACCACCTTAACAACCTCCTTGTCGACTCGACGCTAGAAGTAAAGACATCAATATTATAAGTATTGCATAGTATTGCATAAATTATAAGTATTGCAATATTATAATTGTTGGTATCTTCGCGGCAAACCGAGAGGGTCGAATCTGGAGGGGGCAGGGAGTGTCCGCACTGTACCCTACTCATACATTTATACACTCCATGGTGAAGGAATACCTTTTCAGGGGGATTAGAAACCTTGCTATAAAGGAGAACGCCCAACCCCGTTTCGCCTACAAAACTGGTAAATTTTACCTTGAATGTTATAAGAAATGCAACGATAGAAAAGGATAATTTCCGTTTCGCACAATGCACGACATTATACACAGCTGAAATTATACACAGGATAGGAGGAATCCTATCCTGTGTATAATTTCAGCTATCATACAATTTGTGTGTTTTCTTTGATCATACACATTCGACAGCTGCGAAACGACCCGAAACGAATACACTTCATCACGTGGCCAATGTCTTTTCAATTCAATTTAATTGAGAGCAATTGACAACGAAAAATGTAAAATAGTGTATTTCTTGAAAGTATATTGTAACCGCGTTGATACTGCAGATCTGGTCGATTTCATACCGGCAGGCCACGCGTGCCACCCCCGAGAAAACGATAAAAATCGAGATGTGCCTCCATCCTTATTATATTACGAATATCAGAAAGAGCGCGCATGTCGTTATTCTCGTTGAAACGCTTTGTCGTGGGTGGTCATGCTAGCCGTTTAGTAACCGATTCAATCGGTATCAAATCAACATGGTGTTTTTGGCAGTTCTTAGCGGTTCTGCTTCATATTATTCAATTAATTAGCATAAGCATATGCTCACGACTATATTCCCCCAGGGGGTAGTCGGAGATATTCTGAAACCTCAGAACATCCACATTTCACTAGTAGTACCGAAACTCTGTCCATTGTGACGGGGAGTGAGCCCGTCGCCACTTGTAATGGACAATACATGCCTCGAAATTGAAGCATGCAGGTTTCCTCACGATGTTTTCCTTCACCGAAAAAGCCAGTGGTGTTACAAATCGTACATAAATTCCGAAAACCTCATTGGTACGAGTCGGCCTGGATGGGGATCGAACCATCGCCTCCTGCACAGCAGGCAACGTTACTCGCTTTAATTAATTAATTTAAGATAAATCACAGAAACAAAGTATTAACCCTAAAAATTACCTAGTATCGATTGATCATGTAATTAGAAACTTACGTAATTATAATTAGCCCACAAGATTCAGAAAAGAATGAAGTGGGAATTCTCCTAGGAATTTCATAAAAGTTAAGATACCTAATTTTGATATTATAATTTTAGGCTGTACCAAAAATTATGTCTGAAAGTTTTAATGAAGTTTTAAGAAGCAATATTTCAAGTCTGCTGTCGGAGCTTAAGCGACGCTTAGTACAGATTCTGTATATTAAAGAGGCACAAACAAATTACGTGAAGTACATAGATTATAATATAATATTAGGTAATAACATGCTAGTGATTCATAGACAAATACCTAGTTTTAACACGTCATAATCAACAGTGCTGCGAGGTTCCGGTATAGAATGTACCATCCCATTTCTTTCTGTGGGTGTCGTACGGGGCGACTAAGTAATATGGTTTGTTATGCAGTGTTTCTGTGGGCGAAAGGCTAGCCTCCTAAGCACTGGATAAAGAAAAAAAACAAACTAACTGCATCGAGTTCCATTTCATATGAAATATGAAGACCATGCATTTCTAAAGTTTCTTTAGAAAGAACAAGTAAGTATACCGTAAATTATACCGTCCGCGTCGTGGTGATTTTTATTTATAGCTCATGCTGACACGAAAGAAGAAGTTTATTGTTAATTATCTCTTATACAGGATGTTACAAAACACTCTAGTAATACCACAGATTATTTTAATAGTTACGTAATACTCAAGGGGGTGCTTCAGAACATCAAACTGAACAACTTTCACCATAGAGCCAAAATAGAAATCACGAAAAAAAAATCTGCTGTCCCATACATTTAAGTCGAGTCTGTTCTATAATGCAGTTTTGTATGAAAAAACTGATATTTTTTCTCGATTTCGAAGTGGGCTCAATAGTGAAAGTTGTTCAGTTTGATGGTCTGAAGCAACCCCTTAAGTATTACTACGGTGTTTTGTTACATCCTGTATACTCCAGAGGTATTGTCCTTTCCTTCCTTAAAATAACACCATAAAATTCACAAAAAACGTATTTAATAATAAATAACAAGACTGAATAACAAACCACGTACTCAGTAGATAGTAATTGGAGAGATTCGTCGCGGATAGCGGCGAAGCGGGAGTGGGACACTCGAGCACGTTTGTGGAAACGCCGCCCCATCCGCTAACTACTCATTTTAAAGGGTTACCATGTTTTGTTGTGAACCGTGGCACTTTTCGCATTTTCTTTTTAAAAAAAATTTACGCAATTTCTGAAAAACTAAATTTCTAATTAAAATTAATGTTCTGCAAGTGGTCGCATGAGTGATTGCCACACGACAAAACTCATGCTGTCTTAAAAAGAAGTGGTCTGTGGTGGTGGTGGTATGGTGTGATGGAAAGAGTTTTGTGATGCGTCGTGTGACGGGAATGTTCAGCAGTGAAAAATTACGAGCTGATGATGATGAAGTTGTCTGTATATAACTCTTATCAAGAACTGCTTCAAGGCATTTTAAAGGCGGTTTTTTTTGTGTTTCATATCATTAAGCTAAAGTTAATAATTTTATCAGGTTCCCGTAACTCTCAAATAGAACGGTGTTACCTAGATTATTTTATTATAGGCAGACTTTTATCATATCAATATTAGGTTTTGATTTTGGTGGACACTGATTTTACCCATACACATTAGTTTTCCTCTCACCCAACGGTTTAATGATTATGTTGTTTTTGTTTAAGTCTTTTAAATAATTTACAAATACTAAATACAAATACAAAATCATTTAAAGAGTCAAAGAGAGAATTTCTAATAGTTAAATTTGCTAATAAAACAAACGATTTACATTCACGAAAAAAAAAAAAAAAAATTTATTCTTTTAAAACTCGGTAGATTGGGCAGCACTACTTCGGAAACATATTTTGGAGTCGCGGAGGATTGCTATTATTGACAATTTGACTGTACTTGCAATACTGGAGACAACGGAGTCTACAAGTAGCTAGGCAATAAAAGACTTCATTGCAATGTAAATAAGAAGTATTGTTGTTGACGTTTCAATTTATTATTTGTGTATCAAACCAGATAGTGCCTGCGACTTCGAAGCCTTCATCCGTTGACTATTTATATAGGGACTAGTTACGCGTCTAATTCTACAAACAAACATTTCTGCTTCTTTTTGCGCGGGTCGGTACATACATGTAACATGAAATCTGCAACTTTGGATTTTATTCCCCATAACTTTAGATTCTAATTTTGAATGTTAAAAATCATGAAAAGTAGTCTCGTGTGAACCCCAAACGTCATAAGTTCGTAGTTATTGCTTCGCAATTATAGGCTGTCTCGTTTAGTGATAAGGTATAAAATTGAATGTAAATGCACATGATCAATTGTTCTTATACCGTGGCAGAGGGGAAATGCTACCGCAAGGCTAGTCCTTATAATAAATAGTCAAAGGCTTCATCGCAGCGAGATAAAATATACACCTGTTTTTAAGTCTAATCATAACCTCGCCCGTCTATTGCTCGCCCATATTTGACACATACCTCCGAGCTTATGGAATTTTCTTTTCATTCTATGTATACAGGTTTCCTCACAATGTTTTCCTCCGAGCTAGTGATAATGACAAATACAACCGCACATAAATTTCGTCGAACTTAGTAGTACAGGCCAGGAATCATACCGTCGTATCCTTAGATCAAAGTAAAATTAATGGATAGGCCCAAAGCAGATTAAGTTGAAGCACACAACTAGTACACTTGGTCCATATAAACTTGTTTGTCATCTCGGTACATATTTGCAGTATATTTGTCAATTGTTTTGCCTCATTTTTCTGTTTGAAATATTCCCGTAAGGCCCATCCATTAATTTTACTTTGATCTAAGGTCGTATCACTCCGCTCTTTCGTGTTACATCAAAAATATTTAGTATTTACTCTAATTATTTCCTACCACAAAAACAAAAGCTCACCAAAGCTCAGACCTACGTAATTAAGCAACTTACTTCATTAAACGAGTAAAATATTAAAATTAATGCATTGCTTGCCTAAACGTAAACGCAGGGCAGACCTTTTTGCGCACCTTGCTTATGGCAGTTCCAGCCAACTTCGCACAAATTTGCTTGTAGCGTTTTAGGTATATCGCCCACGACATTTTGCAGCGATGCAGTCGCGATATAGTCGCGATGCCTTCGCTGGCTGCGTACCCATAGCCCATTTTATATCATTTATTCATAAATAATAATTATTATCGTGTACGAATATAACAGGCATAAAAGATAACAAAGACGCTACATTTGACAAGATAGATAGATAATTATATCAATAAAGATATTATACAAGCATGACTCTTTAAATTTAATGCCATTGCCATTGTTTAAAAGACTGCATCTACTCTACAGCGGAACACCTTCCGACGCGGTGGTAGAGTCAAAAAAACCTGACATCAGAAAGCTATCTATGTGATATTATTTTGAATAATAGTACATTATGGTACAAGTGTGTAATGTTGGTGATTACCGCTGAGGCGCCATTGAGAGAGCCGAGGACGGTAATCTTCAATACACACGTGTATCATACGACGTTTTTCAACACACTTGTGAAGAAAATAATAATAAAAAAATCATTTTATTTAGTAAATAAAAAGTTTATTTAGAGAATTTATTTGTACTATTGAATATGATCTTTTTTGTATCGAAACTTTTTTAAGAACAAAGCAACTCAAGAACTCAACCAAGAAGTTTAGATACTTACTATAAAAAACCTATAACTCCCTTGTGAATAATAGTAATGAAAAAGTCACAGTTTGATTATAGGTGTCATTATGTGCCTAATTGCGGTGAAATAAGGGCCATTTTATGAGCAAGTGTGTTGAAAAAAAAATTTTTTGTGTTTGATGATGACACGATTCTGTATCATGCAATCGCGCTGTAGACGCGATGCAGCATCGTTATAGCCCGCCTCTGCTCTTCCCTATCCCCCGAAATGTCGCCCGATACAGTCGCACGTTTCTTTCGATACAGTAGCGATGCTGACGCGCGACTGCATCGCTACGGTCGAAAGTTTGTAGCGGATATGGTAGCGCTGCAGCACGACTGTATAATTACCGTCGCGCGTTGCAAAAGCGGCATGCGCGATACAGACACGAAGATCAAGAATCGCGCGATTGTATCGCTGCAAAAAGGCGTCGTGTTCGATGGCCCTTACTCAAATGAAAAGTGGCTCCCATGGCGGTATGTACTTGTTACCCTGCTTTTTAATTAGTCCTGCATATTAATAAGACGAACTGCGGACTTGGCTAAGAATAAATTGGATAGAACGAATGAGGCGGTGGCCATTATCGCGCAGTCCGCAATGAACGGTACGATCGTTGAGTTTACATAGTAAAACACAGACTATCTACTCATGCCCACATGGACTTCGAATGTGAACATTTATTTGAATTGAAAATATCGACTACACGAGTGAATCGCTACTTTTTTCAAATTTAAAAACAGCTCTCTAAAATTTTCAGCAATACAGTTTTTGAGAGTTACGCGGTTATTATTTATTCTAGAAATAAACATTTTAACGGGTTCTAAATATCGGGAACTCAAATATACCAAAACGCGGTAAGAACCCGTTAAAATGTTTATTTCTAGATTTTCAGCATTGTTTTAAATTACAAACAATATTTTGACAAGATTCTGAAATAACGACATGACAAGGTAATCGTATGATGTTAACAAATGAACGTTAAACCAAAAACGAAATTATAAAGAATGGATAATAAACGTATGATGCGATAAATTTTGAAAAAAGGTGAATATAAAATTGCTAGTAGGTATGTAGGTAGGTGGTACACATGGCGTCACATCAAGCTACGCAAATCAAACATAAGCTGGCCGCGCAAAGTTATACATTACTCTACACACGCGAGGCCAGCTTATTTTGGTTTTGCGTAGCTTGATGTCTTGCAGTGTGTCAGATTCTCAGATTCAACGGCTCGCCGCACGCCTACACTTTTTTTTGCCTAATCAATATTTAGGTATACATATATTTTCATGCATTTCTATCGGTTGAGGACTTATTTGCCCTTTTCAAAAATCATTTATTTTAATATGGTATTTTTTTCTTGAACGACCTTTCAATTAATTAATTACACTTCATTTTAAACTAACATAAAATTGACAAAAGTCAATCCGTAAGTCACACTACCATGGGACAAGGGTGTGCCAAAGGGTGTGTACTATATCGCTAGATTGCTTAGTATTAGAAGTCTATAGATTATGTAGTCTATGTTTGTTTTACATCGTAAAGGGTAGCTGTAGGTGTTAGAAACTCGGGTGGTAGGGTGTGTATTCGCTCCGTGCCGCATACGGTGGCTTAAAAACTATGTTAATTTACGTCTACGTTGCCTACGAACGTAACTATCTACTTGTACGTTTGAACGTGAAGTTTATTCTTTAGTAGGTTTTGTTTGTTTAGTTAGATGGAGGCGTTTTCCGAGACTAAAACAACAAAAAATCGGTAGATGGCAATATAAAAAGTAGAAAAATACCTTTCACATTGAAGGTAAAAAGTGGTTATTTGTCTATGTTTTGTGTCATCATCATCCATTCATCATCATCTTGACAGTTCTCTGTGAAGCCAATGGATAAAATTTCCACTACCTACCAATAAACACGCAATAAATCCAAAAATGTTAGTTTGTTGTACATAAACGAACATTGGCTGCACCAAATTGCTGCATCAGTTCAAAATATCAAGTTTTATTTTTTTTATTATAACTGATGGGGTTGCTCTTGACCTCAATCCAGTCCTCAAAGATGGGGTCGAAGATGTAGCGAGCTCACCCAGAAGAAGCCTATTCACACGTACTTTAAAGGAATTCGGGTTGTAAGCGCTCGGAAATACTGACGCAGGCAGGGCATTCCACTCCTTGGCTGTGCGCATTATAAAAGAACATTGTTGCAATGATAATTCATTTAATAAATTGTACCCTAAGATTGGGGAATCGAGAAAAAACGGACAACTAACGATCTGACAGCAACAGTTTTACGATTGAAATGCCATCTAATCTCACTGAACTATTTTTTTGAAAATGGAAACGCCTCTTTATAATGCCAAGTGGCATTTAAAATATTTTCTCAAATCACACACAAGCATTAATATTTATTTGTGTGATTTGACAAGTTGTTGTTTTTTTATCATCATCATCAAAATCATCACCTTATACAGGGTGTAATGAAACCTAGCAGAGCAGCATAGCAGAGCAGCATAGCAGAACAGCATAGCAGCATAGCAACACAGCACAGCAGAGCAAAGCATCAGCATGAATATAGCAGAGTATCGACGCAGCGTTAAGTTCCAGAATCTCAAGTAAGATCTTTCCATTTATCTTGCTTGATCTATCGTTATGGAAGCCTTAATCACACGTCAAGCAGAGATCCTGGATGAGATCAAACGCATCTATTCTAATTTCAAGAAGGACTCTGCTTGACGTGCGATTAAGGCTTCCATTATGATTGATAAACAAGCAAGATAAATCTTCAGGAAAGATCTTACTTGAGATTCTGGAACTTAACGCTGCGTCGATGCTCTGCTATATTCATGCTGATGCTCTGCTCTGCTGTGCTGTGTTGCTATGCTGCTATGCTGTTCTGCTATGCTGCTCTGCTATGCTGCTCTGCTAGGCTTGTAACACACGCGAACCGTACGCCCGCGAGGTCACTGGTTTTAATCCAGGACCCAAGGTACAACTCTCTCGCGATCGCGACGCAAAGTAGTCGTCCCTTCGATCCGGCTCGAAGGACCAAAATAATGTGAGAGTTAGTACGCTCTCACAGTGATGTGCTAAATGATATGTATGCTGTGGATATGGATATCCTTATGCTTTGCTGGATACTGAGTGCTGAAGTAGGATACGGCCGAAGGAATGAAATGCTGAGAGTAATGGTCGTATCCACGTATATTCGAACACTGATTTGCTATGATAAATGCTCTTAAAAAGTAATGTTAGCGCCCTATGTACGATGCACTTTTATCGAGGTCGCATGATATCCGCGTCCAATGTTCAACCTGCTGTCGCTAGGTGTTGCTAAATAAAATCTGTTGATTGACCCCGATAATTGATGTACGTGCTTCGTACAAAACCTAGTAATATTTAAAAGAGGGTTGAACTTAATAAATCACTTAATCGGACAATAAATATATTTAATTTAAACTATTTAGGCTTAAATAACTAACATAGTTTTTAAGTCATAAATATATCTACTAACCACACTATGGAAATTGTCTAAAATAAAATGATTGTTTTTTTAAATGCATTTAGTGATCGCTGTCTCTCACACTGCTCATACTAATGACAGTGACAGCATCATATTTTAAGCTTTAACTCTTTTTGGTGCAAGCCACCTAAGTTACATTAATTACATGATTCTATTTATAATTTAGTTTCAATTTAATGTTAGTTTCAATTTTTTTTCCATATTCATTTATTATCATTATAAGGAGTCCATAATGTCACAGGTCTGAGTCTCGTATCTTGTGCTTACAAATCGTCTCAGAATCAAAGAGCGGATCGAGTCAAGTTTAACAAGAGCCCCGCTGAATAACAGCGGTTTGCTTTACACTCAATTAGTGGGACTCACACGTGACGTCACATCCCCCCGTCCATCCCCCGTGTGCGCATGATTCCCCTGTTCATCCCCCCTACTTGGGTGTTCGTACATTATCGTAGTTGGGAAATATTTGAGAACTGTTTGTAAGTAAAGACGCCATTGCGATGTTCTGGGTCTTTTGCGACTACGGCGTAGCAGGTTTTGCTACGGCGTAGTCGAATTGCTACAACGTAGCCAAATGTATGTAATAAGGTTGCTATAAAGTTTGACTACGTTATGAGCGCTTTATATTCCATTCCAATAGAACTGTCTCAAGACATCAACAAAAACAGAAAAAATACAATTTTGCCTGCGATTTCATCTGCGTTAACTTATTAGGATACATACATACGTCATATACACACGATACACGTGATACACATTCAGTTTGCCTTATTATCTCTATTGCGGGTCTGCTGGTAGAAATCTCCTCAGAGATAAGCTCGCCTGTTTTCTAAACAATGTGCATAATTGTGTTTATGTACAATAAAGTGTTTTTTACTAGCCCACTTCATCCCACTGCTGGGCAAAGGCCTCCCCTTTCATCATCCTCCAACCATCTCTGTCTTGGGCATGCTCTGGCCACGCGTCATCGAAAGCATCCAGATCGTCCCGCCACCTCTTCCTAGGACGACCTGGACGCCGACGACCGTTTTCTGGGATCCAGGGCGTTACCATTCCTCGTGCATTCGACAGACATGGCCGGCCCATAAAGTGTAAAAATAAAACGGAAAATAGAATGTAAAAATAAATAAAGATATTCCAGAAAAAAATATCGGAATAACAATTAAAACCAAAATAAAGACGAAGACGTCCAAACGTTCATTAGTAGGTAATTAATCCTGACAATGATATTGCTAATATTGATAACTGCCAATTAACTAACTTTCCCAACTCCAATTATTACGTAACATCAAAGTAATTTTACTCTGGAAGATGTTACATTGATTTCATAATTGAACTAGTAATTAAGATTTAAGCTAAAGTTGCTAATTTAATAAAAGCTTTTATAGACTAAGAGATTCAGTGTTTATGGGGTGTAGAGCATCTCTGTGATGGGGATGGACTAGGTCTGTCTGCATAATATCAGTCGGTTTAGGAGTAACAGACGTTTAAAGGTCAGTAAAAAATTTACGATCAGCTGCAAGGCTGATTCAGTGTTTATGGGGTGTAGATCATCTCTGTGATGGGGATGGACTAGGTCTGTCTGCATAATATCAGTCGGTTTAGGAGTAACAGACGTTTAAAGGTCAGTAAAAAATTTACGATCAGCTGCAAGGCTGATTCAGTGTTTATGGGGTGTAGATCATCTCTGTGATGGGGATGGACTAGGTCTGTCTGCATAATATCAGTCGGTTTAGGAGTAACAGACGTTTAAAGGTCAGTAAAAAATTTACGATCAGCTGCAAGGCTGATTCAGTGTTTATGGGGTGTAGATCATCTCTGTGATGGGGATGGACTAGGTCTGTCTGCATAATATCAGTCGGTTTAGGAGTAACAGACGTTTAAAGGTCAGTAAAAAATTTACGATCAGCTGCAAGGCTGATTCAGTGTTTATGGGGTGTAGATCATCTCTGTGATGGGGATGGACTAGGTCTGTCTGCATAATATCAGTCGGTTTAGGAGTAACAGACGTTTAAAGGTCAGTAAAAAATTTACGATCAGCTGCAAGGCTGATTCAGTGTTTATGGGGTGTAGATCATCTCTGTGATGGGGATGGACTAGGTCTGTCTGCATAATATCAGTCGGTTTAGGAGTAACAGACGTTTAAAGGTCAGTAAAAAATTTACGATCAGCTGCAAGGCTGATTCAGTGTTTATGGGGTGTAGATCATCTCTGTGATGGGGATGGACTAGGTCTGTCTGCATAATATCAGTCGGTTTAGGAGTAACAGACGTTTAAAGGTCAGTAAAAAAATTTACGATCAGCTGCAAGGCTGATTCAGTGTTTATGGGGTGTAGAGCATCTCTGTGATAGGGATGGACTAGGTCTGTCTGCATAATATCAGTCGGTTTAGGAGTAACAGACGTTTAAAGGTCAGTAAAAAATTTACGATCAGCTGCAAGGCTGAGTCAGTTTTTATGGGGTGTAGATCATCTCTGTGATGGGGATGGACTAGGTCTGTCTGCATAATATCAGTCGGTTTAGGAGTAACAGATGTTTAAAGGTCGTATAAGCTGATCGTATGATATTATTGTAGTGTGTGCCGTAGGTCCATTGTCCTTGGTTTTATTTGAGTTCAAAAATCTGCCTTTTCATACAAATTTTCGATGAAATTAGCTAAGGCTTTCTGTTAGAACTAGTCTGTCTCGTCATTTTTTAGTATGGCACCAAAGCTGTAGGGCTATGTTCCTTGGTTTTATTAACACGTTCCGGGACAGTGCGGTCACTGTCCCGGAACGTGTTGCGTGTTAATATGGTAAGTATGGTAAGTAAGCCGGTGCTATAGCAGTGATAACAATAAAAGTTCTATTGTGTCTCGTTCACCGCCCCGGAACGTGTTAAGGTTTGAAAAAATCATATTTTCATACATTTTTGATGAAATAAAACTTACAGCAATAAATGCTTAAACGGACAAGTTCTAACAGAATATAGCATTAGTTTTAGTTGGCCGGCACATTCACATTTGGACTAGAAATGTATGAAACGCCAATGATGTCCTTTACACTATTCAGGGTGTAAAATTAAACGGGACACTTTTATTATACAGCAAAACTGAAACAATGACTCGACTGAAATGTATGGGACAGCAGATATTTGTTTATTTGTTGTGTAGAGAAAGTTGTTCAGTTTGATGGTCTGAAGCACGCCTTTAAGTAAGTGTCCCATTTAATTTTACACCCTGTATACAGGGTGAAATTGATATTTTTTTTTGTTGCTCTATCGGTGTGCTGTCATAGTGAAAGTTGTTCAGTTTGATGGGACTCTTACTTTAAAAGGATGCTAATGATATCAATTTCACCCTGTAGTCTACATACACATAAGCACACATTACCTGCATAGTTAACCTTTGTATCAATATCAAATCTTTCTTTGCTCTTATTAAACTTCTTATATTATTTTATAAATAAGGGGACGATTGTTTGTGTCTAGAGCTGCATTTCTGCCAATGTCGTGTGGGTTTTGGGTATCGTAATCTCAGGATTGTTTTATGAACAAAAAACACACTTGATATAATTTGTCGAAGCCTCGTGGCAAGCGCGAATACGAACGATACAACCGCTCGTGAAAAAACTTGCATCGTGACTACTATCGTGCAAGTCTACCTTTACCCGAGTCTTCTCAACATGTTTTTTTAAGCAGGCATTACACAAAAACACTATACAAAACACTATACAAAAACACTATACGAATGGGCGTGGCCACGCACAATTTTGGTCTAAACCAAGATGGCGGACGACGGAAAGTGAAACTATGTTTTGTTTTCTTCGTAGCAAGAGCACCCGGTTTTACTGACAAAGTAACAATTGACAAAAAGAAAAAATAAAACGACTGAAATCAGTCTGTCATTGTTTTTGTTCCCGATTCAAAGAGTAGTTATTCATTTTATATCCTAATTAAAACATACATCGTCAAAACAAACACACATATCATACTAAAAACCCATCCAATTTTTAAATAGGTCATTTTTAAAACAAATACTTCGCTGTACGTTACACGGGGGAGCGATTACTCGCTTTATGGGCCATAACGGTCGACCTTATAATTCAGTGTTGCCATACTCGGTGAAAACAAAAATAAATCACGACGCCATCGCCATCGATCGGGGATAACATCATAATATGGGGAATGTCATGTTGCTGTTATGGTTTGGTTTTAGGGTGTTTGTTTAAAAGGATAACTTTGTCAATAGCTTTCAATTGGGAATAATTATAATTTTAACTGCTGCAACTGCGATTTAAAAAAAAACTGTCAGGTATGCAGGTTTTTAAAAAGTGCACGAGTGCGTACGCTAAACACAGATGCGCACAGGGTGTAAGGAAAAGTATCACTAACCTTGAAACCACATACTCTATTCATCAAACTGAACTACTTTTACTATGGGAGCAAACAGGTTAGAACAAAAAAATCTGTTGTTACATCTGCATACGTTTGAGTAGAGTAGGTATTGCAATTTAGTATAAAACAGCAGATTTTTTTTGGCACTAACAGGTTTGCTCCCATAGTAAAAGTTGGTCAGTTTGATGGGTAGAGTATGTGGTTTAAAGGTTAATGATACTTTTCCTTACACCCTGTATACCATGATTAGTCCCCACTTGCGATACTTGTCCGAGTTGGTACCTTTTATTTTTTTTTCAAGCAGAAAATAGGTACAAAATAAAATAAATACTATTAATATTATGCAACTCGCTCATGTAAAGCTTTTAAAAAACATGCATTGTTTTCTGAAATAAATAAATTAAATTGAATAATGCATGAGTTTAAAGTAATTTCGCAGTTGATTGTGGGACGTGATTAAAACGCAACGAGTAATTTATATTCCGTAAATTAAAGTTACACTTTAAAAAAATTATATCACACACTTAAATTTTTACTGATTTTCTATTCGAGTACTTCTAGACTGACGTGATTTAAGTGAAAGGTTTGCCGCAAGTTTCTTTACCATAGTTTAGAGTTGCACCTATCTGTTTGGGAAGTAAATGAGGTGCCATAGGAAGAAGACCAATCTAAAGCACGGGAAAAAATAGGGTTGCCACCTCTCAATCTTCTGGAACTCTAGTTTAAAAATTACTTCTTTGAACTTGGCAACTGGGGTTCATACCCCTCAAACTTCCACTTAAATTCCATTTCGTTCAACAAACAAATAGGTGCATAATTTTATGGTTGGATCTTAGTATACCTATAAGCATGATTTTTTCACATAAATACCTACATTGTCTAGAATCGAGAAAGTCTAGGTAAGTATTTATTAATGTAATACAAGAATGTTTTATAATTAGCATAATTACTTTTATGTTTAATGAATTTATTTCTTGCCTGCATGCTTCAATTTCGAGGCATATATTGTACCTACTGTCCATTAAAAGTGGCAACGGGCTCACTCCCCGTCAGACTGGACAGAGTTTCGGTACTAGTGAAACGTGGATGTTCTGAAGATTCAGAATATCTCTGACTACTCCCTCGGGGAATATGGTCGTGAGCATATGCTTATGCTATGCTGTGAATGTTCACTTTTCTAATTTAGGCATATTCAGGGTGAATTTAAAAATTCCATAAACTTTTATCAACCGATCTATTACTTATACATATTATTTATTAAAAATGCATGGTTAAATTGAGTCTCCATAGTCCATACAAATTACACCGTGCGCCTCGCACACTTTTGTATGGAAAGTAGATAAAGGTTCTCTCCAAAAATTTGTTAGACCATACAGCAATTATTTTCACTACTAGGTACGACCCCTAAAACTTTTCAAAATTCAATTTCATTTATCACGACTGTCCCCAATAAATAAAACAAAATAATTATCGCAAGAAAATGTATCGCGTCACAATATCGGTGACTATCACAAAAACTCGGATATTTCTTACTGTCAGTAACACGTAGGTATCTATAGTGAAACAAACACTCATTATCGGTGATTATTGAGGCGGAAATCTTTTTGTTTTTCTATTCTCGTGCCGTTCGTAAATCAGACACGTCGTTCGTCACATTCTTATATCTTGGCAATTACCGAGAAGGAATCCTCATGGAAAATTAAAGGAAAATGAGAAAAAGAAACGAGTTTGTTTTAATGGATATATGTTGTAGAGTCAATGTCAACATAATTCCTCATTCCACAGACTCGTTACCCAGATTTGCACGTGTTATCTGTAAATCTATAACTATGTAACAATAATACTGTTTCATTGTCCCTATAGCCCAGTCATTTTACGCAGTTTTGTTAGGCGGGGTAGGGAGTAATTATTAATTGGACTTTTAAACTGTAACCAGCACCATTTAGTGACAAAAAGACTATCTCAAAAAAAAAATCGCTACGCAACATAGAAATCACAATTGTGTGTTCCAAAAGGCTTTTAAATTAATAATATTAATACCAATACACTCAGATTTGACTCAGATTTAACAATATCAATATAAATGTATTTTTCAAAACCTTTTAAGTAGACAAAAATATTCACACCATGTTTGTAGTATGTACGAGTATAATGGTAAAGCTTTAAATATGTGCAAAAAAAATTAGCCTTCAGGTTTTTTAGAACGAGATAATAGCAAAATTTTAAAATTGGAACTGTTGCTGACGAGATTTTTTTAAAATTTTGTTACATTTCTAGGCTCAAATTGGCTCTTCAATATTATACCGAAAAAAAAATTCAATTATTAATTAGTCTCGGCTCAAACCGTCAAATGACTGGGCTACTATATATATTATTTAAGATGAAAATAAATACATTTTTTTTAAAATCTTATTCATACCTATACCGAAATTTGAAAAGTTACATGCATATTAGTTTTTAGATTGTGTCAACAATTTTGTTTTTACTTTATTTGGTTAATATAGAAAATAGGACAAAAATCCGTTTGTATGCCGCGCGTTTTGGTGCTCTGACGAGTATATTCTCTACTACTTACAAAATATAAATAATTCCAAGGCAACCACTATTCCGACGCGATAGCGAAACTTTTTAACAACTTACAAAACGAAATACTTACTAACCAAGAAACAATTTAGTTCCACTTTCGGAAACACGCAACAAAATACTTCTTTTTTTTCAGAAACTTCGAAACTAACCAAGTCATTTTGTTAGAACTTTATCTCTAAACAGTTTGAAAAGTATTTTTTCTAAATAAAAAAGAAAATAAAATGTTTTTTTTCCATATTTTTACTACAGAGTCAAACATAACGATATTTAAACCAAACTCCAACGCTCGCTTGAGTATACTTTGGAAGTGATTTAAAAGAAGTAAATAAAAGTACATTACATATTATACAGGGTGTAACAAAACAACCTAATAATTCTTAAGGGGGTGCTTCTGACCATCAAACTGAACAACTTTCACTACGGAGTACGGAGCCAACATCGAGAAAAAATATTATATCTGCTGTCCGATACAAAGCTGCAGTACCGACTCGACTAAAATGTATGGGACCGAGGATTTTTTTCATTTTTTCTCGATGTTGGCTCCTTACTAAAAGTTGTTCAGTTTTATGGTCTAAACCCAGTATTACTAAGGTGTTTTGTTACACTCTGTATACAAAAAATAGCTTTTAGGCTTTTGTAGCAAGTTGGAGCATTTTGGGTTTTCATTATTGAGACCCCATCTTCGTCCAATGTTGTGATGAGGGCGCCACTGGACGGTAACACTGAAGAGTACACGAGCGTTGAATTTAGGTTTATTAATACTTAGCCCAGTCATTTTACGGAGTTTTGTTAGGGGAGGTGGGAAGTAATTATTAATTAGACTTTTAAACTGTAACCGGAACCATTTTGTAAAGACTATCTGAAAACATATTAAAAAAAAATTCGCGCAAGTCCCAGAAGGCTTTTAAACTAATAATATTAAGACCAATGCATTCATTTAACAATAGATTTACCAATATAAATTATTTTTAAACATTAAAATGGGCATTGAAATTTAAAAAATGAGGGTTTTATTAGAAAATACGAATGTATTTTTCAAAACCTTCTAAGTAGACAAAAATATTTACACCATGTTTGAAGTATGTATAATGGTACTGCCTGAAATACATGCAAAAAAAAATTACTATCAGGTTTTTTATTACGATATAATAGCAAAATTTTAAATTTGGAACTGTTGCTGACGGGATTTTTTTTTAATTTTGGGACATTTCTAAACTCAAATTGGCTCTTAAATACTATACCGAAAAAAATATCAATTACTAATTAGTCCCGGCTCAAACCGTAAAATGACTGGGCTAACTAGCCTTAGCAACAATTAGAAGTGTGGGAGGTGAGGAAAAAGATTCTATATCCTCAAAACCTTTTAAAACGTAGTAGTCCAATACCGATTAATAATTTACAGTAAAACTTGTTTCAATTTCCTTAAAAGAATACGTTCAATTTTCCTTCTAAAGCAGAGAAACTCTGAATAAATATTGTTAGAAAACTTTTCGCAAGTGTATCTAAAACGGTTCACTGACACACCCAGGGAGACGAGTGTGCGTGGCGTTTGCGTGACGCGGGTATTGTGACGTCACGTGTCCGCCTGATACGATTTAGGGTTTAAACCCGCAAGGGAATTGCGACCGATGATCCACGTTAAGGTTCAGGTCAAGTAAATAAACATAATCCAAACTTGGCAGTTATTGATATTAAATTAAATTAATTAATTCTTTATTTCAGACAGTAAGTCCATACAAGTGTTAGTAACAGAGAAACTTAACCTATCGTTAGTAAAACAGTTCATTTGAAATCTAAATTCCCAACATTGGGAATATAGAGCGATGATAGCCCATACGGAAGAGAGCTAGCGCCTCAATCCTGAGGACGCGGTTCGATTCCTGTACCACTAAGTTCTTCGGAATTTATGTACGGTTGTATTTATCATTTACTAGCTCGGCGGTGAAGGAAAACATCGTGAGGAAACCTGCATTCCCGAGGATGAAAAGAAAATACCATAAGTTCGGAGGTATGCGTAAAATATGGGTGAGCTTGGGGCGAACACAAAGGACCAGCGCTGGTCTCCGTGTTACATAACGACCCTTGCTTGCAATAGCCCAACCACAAATAATAAATAACATTGGGAAGGTCTACAAGCTGGTGTGCAGCTGCACCCACCGTTTCACCCCAACCTTCAACAACAGTATGCAGAATGCTGTTCTGAGTGGTTCGTACTCTGTGGAGTAAGGGGGCACAACGTTTTCTCATAATAGCGTTACAAAAGCGAGGCAGTCCGAACACAAGATAAGAATAACACTTAATGAACTTACATAATTAACTTTTTCGACAGACAGGTTTAACACTTCATAGTCATACTGTATGGAATTATGTTCATCGACTCATCACTACCAGGTTTTGGCTATCTTCTTCCGTGGGTTGTAGTGTACTGTTGTTGTGTAATGGATAAATTGTATAATGAATATGATGTATCATTGTTGCAGGTGATACGTTAGCTCAGTTATAATGTAATTTAATTAACTGAGGAAAATCTGTAATTGGCCTTATATCTGTCTTAGTTTAAGGAATAGCTTCTTTTGTATTAGGCTGTTGATTTTCCCAATAAAGATAAAAAATAAAAAATAAAAAGCACTCTGAAACGATGGTTGTATTCGACCCGCAGCGCGTTGTACGCCCTCTGTTGCAATTAACAAACATCCACACTTTACATCAGTCAGCTATTTAAGTTATAGCCTGGAGCCACCCATGGCAAAGGCCTCACGAATGAGTGGGCCATACTCCACCACGTGGGACCAATGCAGATTGGTGGTGGCAAGTTAGCAGCAGCTTTAACTTATTTAAGTTTATTCAAACTCTGTTTAAGACCCAATATTACATCACATCTATACTGTGTTAATGAATAAGCGCTAAACCTCATACACCCTAACTGATTTATAACTAAATAAGTGTATTGAAACAATAATTTTATTATTTTACGAGCGTTAACACGCGACTTCGTCCACACAAATTATATACCAGATTTTAAGTCAGATCATAAGCTATCAAACAAAAAAAGTTTCATCAAAATCGGTTTAGTAGTTTTTGCGTGATACTCGTTCAAACAAACAAACAAACACCCAAACAAACACCCAAACAAACACACAAACAAACAGACAGACAAAAAATCCAAAAATTGGTGAAATGGAATCAGGGACACCTAAAAACCATATCGTAACTTTTTTTTTGTTAATATCTTCAATGTACAGACAAACTTCCTGTTACAGTTTTATAATAGTACGAGCGTTAACCCGCGACTTCGTCCGCACAAATTATATACCAGATTTTAAGTCAGATCATAAGTTATAAAACAAAAAAAGTTTCATCAAAATCGGTTCAGTAGTTTTTGCGTGATACTCGTTCAAACAAACAAACAAACACCCAAACAAACACACAAAGAAACAGACAGACAAAAAATACAAAAATTGGTGATATGGAATCAGGGATATCTAAAAACCATATCGTAACTTTTTTTTTGTTAATATCCTCAATGTACAGACAAACTTCCTGTTACAGTTTTATAATAGTACGAGCGTTAACCCGCGACTTCGTCCGCACAAATTATATACCAGATTTTAAGTCAGATCATAAGTTATAAAACAAAAAAAGTTTCATCAAAATCGGTTCAGTAGTTTTTGCGTGATACTCGTTCAAACAAACAAACAAACACACAAAGAAACAGACAGACAAAAAATCCAAAAATTGGTGATATGGAATCAGGGATACCTAAAAACCATATCGTAACTTTTTTTTTGTTAATATCCTCAATGTACAGACAAACTTCCTGTTACAGTTTTATAATAGTATAGATCACGTTGTAGAACGTTCCTGATCCATATTTTTTTCTCTCAAACATTTCCACGCCTCACTTTACCACTGAAGGAAATTTAATAAGCGCCGCAATTTGAATGGGGCCCCCCGTGCCCCGGGGCATTCGTTAGGGGCCACGGGGTGGGGCCCAATTACCGAAGACACCCAACACCTGCAGTGGAGCGATGTGTAAAACATGATACGATATTCGTGTTAGAGTTAGGTAGTTATTTGTGTTAGTATCATGTGGATAGACTTACCCCTGAGTAAGTTGATGTATTCCATTTAATGTCCATATTAACTGTAGTTCATAGCCTACGCTTGATTAGGTAGCGGGAGCGACTGGATGAGGAAGGCCGAGGATAGAGTTTTGTGGTGCGATTTGGGAGAGGCCAATTCTCAGCAGTGGACGATGATAGGCGGATAATGACTTCATGAGGAGGACATTGGTTATTTAATTAGCTCGACTTTATTTCCCTTTTATAAAAAATAAAAATATTTGCTTTTCTTTTCAACGAATTCTAAACATAGCATAATCAAGAATTACAGTTCAATCACTTGATGTGATTGTACCTCCTAGGTTTTCATGCAATGTTTTCCATCACTTTCGGTGATGACACTGATCGATATTTTAAAAAAATTATTCGTTGCAATAGTAGATTACACGCCGAGGGCAGGAAAGTAAGAAAGGTCTGACATATCATGTAATTGTTGACCGAGGCGAAGCCGAGGTAAACAAACATGTGATCTGAGGCTTTCTTATTTACAGCCCGAGGTTAGTACACTATTTTTCTCCCCTACAGCGGCGGAAAGTGGCAACTTCGTTAAGCGCAGCGGGACGAAAGTTGATGCTTTCCGCCCGTAGGGTGAAATAGTAGATTACACACCGAGGCCAGTAAAGTAAGAAAAGTCTCAGATCTCATGTAATTGGTCAACAAACATGTGATCTGAGGCTTTCTTATTTACTGCCCGAGGTTAGTACACTATTTTTCTCCTCGACGGAGGCGGAAATAGGAAATTTCGTTTAGCGCAGCGGGGCGAAAGTGGACGGTTTCCGCCCGGAGAGGTGAAAAATAGTTTTAATTCACAATTTGTTTCATCAGTGAAGGTATAGGAACGCTATGAAACAAGGAATTACCAAACTGAAGTTACCAATAGCTACTAGGATAACATAATTGAATAAATAGCTAAGTCATTAGCAATTCTATTCAGCTAATAATAAAATACAAAATCTATTGTATTCTTCAATAACCGTCTCATCGTACCCACAAAGCGGATCAATATCGGTGTAACACGACAACAGCAAAGCGAACGCATGACGGCTGCATTCTGCGAGCCTCGAAGCTCTAAAGCTCTAAAGATATTTAAATGCCAATCAGAGCCATCTATAGTGAAGCTGATGCAGCTAAAATGTCAGTGTCGAGTGAGGATTGAAATTGCATGAATATTGAGCCTTTGATATAGAGGTAGAAGGTTTATATTGAGCTTGAAATTGCAGAGTAATTTTAAATAGTTATCCGATAAAATTGCTGTTCTAATATTGTTGATGGCATGAGGTAGGTATTGGGTTAAATTTGAGGTTTTTAGGATCCAACTGCAAGGAAAATACTACTAAAGAGTAAGTGAGGAATTGTGCCATCCTCTATCATACGTGAAGATAAATAAATAAAGGGTATGCTATCAATGACATTCTATACAAGGAGGACTTCGCATCAGTGCGCTATTAACGGGACCACAAGGTTATACCCAGTTGTTTTACATTACTGCTTTGTAACCGAATACATTTGAAAGATTTGAAAGGACTGGAATGTCAGCGGCAATGTATGACACCTGGGCATAACTGATGCATACAAAGGTGACATTAAGATTTGTAACCCAATGTTGAGATTTTTAGTCATCATCTCATAATTAATTTTCGGATGGTACTTACTTCAAACAATCAAACATTACGTGATAAAATAATAAATTATGACATTCCTAGTCGAGTTCGACTACGGCGACTTTCTAGATAAGCAGTCTCGTATGCAGGATATTTTGAAGTGCAAAGTGGACGCTCTACACACAGATGCACTCTGCCAAGCACGTATCCAGACTTTAGTTTCGGGGGGGGGGGGGGGGGGGGGGGGGGGGCAATAGCATTGATTTACTAAATATTTGGTCCTTTTTAATACTTGCAAATTAATTATGGCCATGTTATTAAAAATAACACTCAGGCACCATTCATAAGTTGGTGGCAATAAAGAAAATTTGAGCAATAAACCAAAGATATGGGCCGCGGGGGACGAAGCGCTGCTTTTAATGACGGTGTTGCCAGCGCGGCGGAATTAATATGTGCCCGGAACTGCACGGTGATACCAGCTATTAATAATTACGTCTCCATTTCGAGGAAACTGGGACGGAAAGAGAAAAGTTGGGGGGAAAATAATGTTTTGTTGATTTTGGATGTTTACTTTGTTGTTACCTTTTTTAAGAATGTAGAAGTTTTAATCTTTATTAAAAGCGTTATGAATTTTACTAAAAATCTCTCATTGCCCAGAGCCTCTTTTTATAAGATAAGATAAATGTTTATTTTTAACTTTTGCTTAAAACTATTACATTAAACGGTAGACCAAAAACGAGGCAAGCCTGATATGCGAGGTCTACGATTGGGAATCCTTAACAATAAACAAATAATTCCTGCTGTGCCGAGGGTCGCGGGTTCGAATCCCGTAAGGGGCAGATATTTATATGATGAATATGAATATTTGTACCCGAGTCATGGATGTTTGTATTTATATAATGTATTCTATATCGTTGTCTAGTCATCATAATACAAGTCCAGGTACTTTAAATGTGACTAGATAATTTGTGTGACAATGTCCAAGATATTTATTTATTTTATTATTTATAATTTAGTTACGAACTAGTACAATTGAAACAAAGTGAGAGGGTGCGAGTGGGGGGGGGGGGGGGGGGGGGGGGGGGGGGGCGGTTGTGTAGGTGTGTGTCTGTTTGCGTGTGTATATGCCTTGTATGTTAAGATATATCCTTGATTAAGTCTTCAGTTCCATCGTAAGTCAAAGTCTGCAACCAGTTCTTAATCTCGAATTTTGCACGGCACAATGTTTTTATGTCGAGAAGTTTACAAACTCTGTTATATATCCGGGGATGCAGAAATCGCAGAAAGCGACTCGCAAAAGTAGTGTTAATTATAGGCATATGATAATATTTTATAACTTACGACCTTCGGCCCGTGACTTTGTCCGCACTGACTCCCGTCATCGTAGCAAAAGATAAATTATAGGTATACTAGTTTTTAAGTCTAATCATAAGCTTTTTTTTTAACTGCCTCCGTGGTCAAATGGTTAAGAGCATTGGCTCTCGACACGGTGGCCGTGGGTTCGATTCCCTAGTGATATGTCACTTTGTGCGTTTTTCCCCAGCTGGTTAGGACATTGCAGGCTGAATCACCTGATTGTCTGAAAAGAAAAATGATTCCGTGCTTCGGATGGCACGCCGTTGGTCCCGGCTACTATCTCTGGTGGTAGTAGTCGTTATATAAAATCTACGTCAGAGGCCGTAAGGCGGTCTGAGAAAACTCTGACACCAGGGCTCTGCCCACACGATAAGAAAGAGAAAGATCACAAACTTTTTAAATTTACATTATAATCGGTCCAATAGCTTATGCGTGATGCTCGAACAAACAAAAAAACGGGAGACAAAAAATCCATTTGTGATTTTTTTAAATCATTACTTTTTTGTAAATATCTTCAATGACATACTTTTGTTACAAACAGTTTTATAATAGTGTAGATTAACTAAATTTAATTAATCTAAATCTCTTTTTAATTGATACAGTGGTCAGTCAGCTCACATTTAAAATATAAAATAAATTGGAATTTCTTGTAAGTTAGAAATTAATCTAAAACTAAACATTTTTAGCGGGTTTTCTTACCGCGTTTTAGTATATTTGAGTTTTCGATACAGATGTTTAATTTTAGATTAATCAATAACTCGCGTAACTCTCAAAAACAACCAAAATCCAAAAAAAAAAAAAACCCAAAACAAAAAACAAAACCCTAGTTACATTGCATGCTGTGTTTTCCTGTAATTAGTTATACATAAGATGCCTAAGATCACTGTGTAATGTACTTAAACTTGTGTCAGATGTAATAGCTGTAGGCTGACCTAATAAATCTATCTATATACTATTATAAAACTGTAACAGGAAATTTGTCTGTACATTGAAGATATTAACAAAAGAAAACTTACGATATGGTTTTTAGGTGTCCCTGATTCCATTTCACCAATTTTTGGATTTTTTGTCTGTCTGTTTGTTTGTGTGTTTGTTTGTTTGGGTGTTTGTTTGTTTGTTTGAACGAGTATCACGCAAAAACTACTGAACCGATTTTGTTTGATAGCTTATGATCTGACTTAAAATCTGGTATATAATTTGTGCGGACGAAGTCGCGGGTTAACGCTCGTAAATAAATAAAACTGTATTACTTAAATTAAATACTGAAGATACTAACTTATATAATACTCTAAGGCATTTGTTTACGTAGTAACTTGTTTCATTCACAAGAAACTGGTCCATAGTAAGATAATTCTACGAGATAAAACGTAAAGCATTCACAACGCGTACTAAACTATCAACAAAATAAACTGTTGTTCTAGAACTCCCGCCCAACTCGGCGAAGTTTACTCAAATTTCGACCGCAAACTTAAGTTCACATAGTAGACTTTAAGTTAATCTCAGAATCCAATATTTAAGCTAAGAGTCGAGTCGAGTGAACCAATAACCACACTTGGATCGAGTTTGCTCTGTCAATAGCATTCCGTTTCTTTATTCGAGAGTCTTCTTCTATATTACACTTGTCTGCTTACTAAAGCATGATGTTTAGTTAGGTTACGTTTTTGAATGTTAACTTGGATACTGTTTGTCTGTTTGTGGTAAAACTCAAGATTAATAATTAAATTTTCTATAGTTCTAGCGTTTTAGTTATGATTTTAAATATGGATGTACTTACCAGGCCAGGATCCTAAAATAGCATTAGTCGAATTCAACTACAGCGACATAATGTGTCGACACTACGATTTCAGAAGTGGGATAGCATTTACTTTCAAACAGTGCAAGAATAATTTTTAAACACGGTTTAAATTAATTTCAAAAACCTTTATTATTTGGCTCACGTTTATTCTCAGAAAAATACAAACCCCACTGTTATTCCAAGCATTGATAAGGGTCACTCAGACAAACGAAAATTCAAAACCTTTTAATTTCAATTAATCCGAACGAGGACAAAAAAATTAAGACATAAATAATCCTCCCCATACAGGTCAACAACCCTCTCGAGGAGCGAAAATAAATGAGTCTTCCCTCCAAAAACGAATTAATGGATTAATCTTTATTGTTCCTCTAGAGGCATTTCTCGATAGCATACAATAAAGCTATTCTCGCCTCGCCTCGCTTTGCCTCGTCTATTAAGAGGAGAGGCGGGTTCCGCTTAGTCCATACAAACGTATTCCCCTGTTTCCTCCCTGGATAATGACACTAGAGCAAATTCTTTTTTACCATACAATCTATGTTACCTCTGCCACTTCCCTGTTTTTTTTTCCTTAAATTAATTACTATAAGAACAAGGAGCCTTCGAAAATGATGACATATTGCTCAATTTTACCGCTGTGTTCAGACTCAGACATCCAGCAAGAAAATTTTACAAATATAAACAATAGAAAAAGGACACAATGTATACAGACATAGTCAGTCTTTCTCATTAGCCTTGAATGAATTATAAAAATCGGTTTATTATTGGAGAAGGAAACCATTCGAAATCGTTATTTCAACCATTTTTATGTATGTAAAATCAGTACTGAGCTGTAGTTGTCACTTTCGCACTGGTATAGCTCGGTTGCTCGGGAACTGTTAAAAAAATTATTCTTAAATTTTTTTTCCAGAGCGCCTTTCCTCTTAAAAGAGTCGAAAATTTACAGACTTGTCTCAACATAAGCAGTTATAAGTTTTCATCGATCGCTCGTAAACACATCGGTGTAAGACTTACGATGGAAGCTTATTCCGATTAGTGTTTACCGTCTAGACGCAATAAAGAACATTAACCTAGTTTTTTTTAGATAAGTTAGTATAAATCTATACTATTATAAAACTGTAACAGGAAGTTTGTCTGTACATTGAAGATATTAACAAAAAAAAAGTTACGATATGGTTTTTAGGTGTCCCTGATTCCATTTCACCAATTTTTGGATTTTTTGTCTGTCTGTTTGTTTGTGTGTTTGTTTGTTTGTTTGAACGAGTATCACGCAAAAACTACTGACCCGATTTTGATGAAACTTTTTTTGTTTGATACTTATGATCTGACTTAAAATCTGGTATATAATTTGTGCGGACGAAGTCGCGGGTTAACGCTCGTTAAGCAATAAATTTGGTTTTAGGCGTTAATTAGAAGTAAATTTTATTAAGGCTTTAATAAAGGTCCAATGCCTTACTTATGCAAAATCAACGACAACATCGATAAAGTACCCGTGGGCTATTGTGCAAGTTTCCGATTATTTTTATTATTTTTTATTAAGGTGGTTTCAGTCCATACAAAACTTTGAGGCGCAATACGCGTAGACGGTATTAATATAAGTAACTTTTTATGTATATGGAAAAATAGTTTAGAAAATCTAGTTGCCGCGTCACAAATAAAATTTGCAATTTATAATATAATTACGAAGATATAAAGCTTTTAAAATTTTGTATGAAAAATTTCAAAGCTTTATATCTTCGTAATTATTTTATAAATTGCAAATATTATTTGTGACGCGGCAATTTGATTTTCTTAACTATTTTTTCATATATACAAAGTTACTTATATTAATACCGTCTACGCGTATTGTGCGTTAAAATTTTTGTATAAAATTTACCCCTCTGCAACCACCTTAAGCAATTTTTAGGTAATATTTTGTTTCTGTGCTCAACATAATCCATTATCTTAAATTAATTTACTAAATATTAAGAAGCAATATCGCTTAGAACTGTCAATCACCATATGGATTTGTTACCGATTGAATCGGGTAATTACACAAAAGGACCCCTGATGTGAAAACGGACTGCCCAATACAATAGCGGCCTTTAGAGTTCGCATATGCCTTGTACTGGACGGATTATGCCGATAAAGAGAAGAAGAAAGAACCTCATTTTCTTTACGAAGAAAAAGTTGAAGTTGCTGAAGTTGTTCTGCGTTGGCTTTCTGGTTTGAGACATCCCAGCAAACAATTTGGTCGTATTAGGCCCCCATTTAAATGACTATTTTGACTTATAAAATTTATATTACGGTAATATCGTCATATACTGGTGCTTGATGCGTCTAATGTTCGACTATACGACACCTATACGACAAAATTGTTAGTTGGGATGTCGACGAAATGAAAGCAGACAACGCATTATAAACATATAGCCCAAGGAGACCATAACGCTATTTCGACGACCCGATTGGTGTAATGGTTACCACGCCGGACTGCCAAACCAGGGTCCTGGGTTCGAATCCTGGTTCGGTCATGGATGTTTATATGTTTGTGCCGTTTATGGTTTCCATAATAAACAGCCTATAGTGCTTGCTTGGGATCATTACAATGTATGTGCCTGTGAGCGTTATTTATTATTATTTATTTATTTATTTATACAAGACACTAATATGCAAAGAGAGAACTCTTGATTGACTGACTGTCTCATCAACGCAGAGCTGATACTACTGAAGCCGGAAACATGAAATTTGAACAGTAGATTCCTTGCCTGATCTCAATAGAAAAGATAGATTCTTGAAAATTCAACCCCTAAAGTTATACACTTTAGGGGCATATTAAAATGGTTTTGCTTCAGTCGATTTACCCAAGCATGATATTTATAATAATAATATATTTTTATTTCAGAACTAGGTTCCATATTACATTACATTTATATTTACATTTACATTTTAACATTCCACATTTTACATTTTTACAATTTTGATTTTAAATTCAACATTATCAGGTACAGAATAATATACAATTTATTACATATGTGCAACGCAAGCCTGCACATATCACAAAAAGTAAATCGCAAATACCCATTAGATTTAAACCTACGAAAATTAAACAAAAATTAAAAAAAAAATGGAGATACACAATGAAATGTGATTGGATGTCATCTACCAACAGTCAAGCAGCCAGTTCAAGCCAAAATTTGTACAATGATGTCGTATGTAGTCTGCTGTGAAGTTCCCTAATAATTGTATTTTTACACATGCCAACCCTGTCCATAAATGATGCCACTTTATCAGTCCATAATGAAAGTCAAATGCAATTTCTACAAGTCGTCGTCTCAATATTATATTGTCACTACAAGCCCACACGCGATGAGATCCAGTGAATCGATATCGAAGAGGAGCCGTGGAGTAAAGTGTCTAAATCGATCAGAATAAGCACCCGGTGGCTAGCTGGTAAATAATTCATACTAGCTGCGAGCCTTTCCAGTTGCATCGTAGCGTAGCTCATTGGTAACATTGCCTATACAACTCTACTAGTGTAGTATATAGCATGGCAGTTCAAAAGGAGTCGAAACCAACGAGAATGTATAAATGACGAGCGTTAACCCGCGACTTCGTCCGCACAAATTATATACCAGATTTTAAGTCAGATCATAAGCTATTAAACAAAAAAAGTTTCATCAAAATCGGTTCAGTAGTTTTTGCGTGATAAACAAACACCCAAACAAACAGACAGACAAAAAATCCAAAAATTGGTGAAATGGAATCAGGGACATCTAAAAACCATATCGTAACTTTTTTTTTGTTAATATCTTCAATGTACAGACAAACTTCCTGTTACAGTTTTATAATAGTACAGATTAGGATCTGTGAGAAATTAAGAGGAAGCAACAGAGAGGACATAGTATCTGCCTACATTTAAGATATTAACAAAAAAAAGTTACGATATGGTTTTTAGGTGTCCCTGATTCCATTTCACCAATTTTTGGATTATTTGTCTGTCTGTTTGTTTGTGTGTTTGTTTGTTTGGGTGTTTGTTTGTTTGTTTGTTTGAACGAGTATCACGCAAAAACTACTGAACCGATTTTGATGAAACTTTTTTTGTTTGATAGCTTATGATCTGACTTAAAATCTGGTATATAATTTGTGCGGACGAAGTCGCGGGTTAACGCTCGTATGCTTATAAATTTAGCTTAGCCATATACTCAGAGGAGGTAGAGATATTCTTCACGAAATTCAATATAAGGTCCAACAAAATTAGGTGAAACTATTTTAAGGGGATGATCAGACCATCAAACTGAACAACTTTCTCTATGGGACTAATATTGAAATCGCGAAAAAAAATCTGCTGTCCCATACATTTAGGTCGAGTAGGTTTGTATGGAACAGCTGATTTTTTTTCGCGATTTCGATATTGGTCCCATCGAGAAAGTTGTTCAGTTTGATGGTCTGATCATCCCCTTAAAATATTTTCACCTAATTTTGTTAGACCTTATATAATATATGTACAATTTATAAGCAGTTCCAAACACAATCTTAGCTGAAAGACATACATTTCAAAACACATTGCTCACGTGACGTGCGTATTCGTTTCAAATCATTCTCGACTAACGAATGAGTATGATCAAAGAACAAATACTAATAGTCATCATCATCAGCCTATAAAAGTCCCACTGCAGGGCACAGGCCTACCCTCAGAGAGGGTGTATGAGCATTAGTCCACCACGCGTGCCCAATGCGGATTGATAGACTTTACATACACATCAGAATTTCTTCTTTAGCGTATGCAGGTTTCCTCACGATGTTTTCCTTCACCGTTTGAGAGCAGTCGGTATTACGTACATAAGTTAGAAAAACTCATTGGTACATGGCATGTGCAGATTCGAACCCGGACCCCAATAATTGGGTGTCCATACCTCTCCGCAACGCGCCACCGACGCTCTTTAATACAAATAGTATGATAGCTAAAATTATACACAAAATAAGAGGAATATCATACTTCCCAATGAAATGGAAATTATCCTTTTCTACAGTGGCATTTCATATAAAATTCAAATTCAAATTTACCAGTTTTGTAGGTGAAACGGGATTGGGCAATGTCTTTTCGCTGCCGTTTTATATGAAACAACAGATTTTCTTTTTCGCGATTTCGATGTTGGCTCCATAGTGAAAGTTTTCCAGTTTGATGGTATAAACCGACTCTTTAAATATTACTACCCCTTTCTGTTACACCCTGTAGTAAATTACAAAGTTTTGAATAACAAAACTAAGCAAATTACAGCAACACATTACACGATTATCAGGTAAGCAAAGAATCTGACCACCCCAAAGAGAATACTACCATTAGTATATGCTCCCAATATTCCCCTACCTAACTACGAATACCTACCTATAGCCAACATATAAAAACTGCTACATTTTTGCACGTAGTCTGCGGGCAGTCTAATTATCCCGGCGCTGATATTTATTGGAGTCAGAGGTCAGAGGTCATGCTCGTGTTACGTACGATCCGGGTACCAGCCGGGTTCATTATACAAGTGAGGATTAATGGACGCCTGATTTAAGAATTGAAGATTGGAGAATAGCTTGTGATATAACACCCGTACCCCTTGTTTTCATGATGAAGATAAGAAATCTTTATTGATAAAGAAGCTTCAGCAAAATTTGTTTTAGCGTGACGTCATCATGATTTATTTTCATCAAAGTGACTCACTAGGCACATTTTAAGAGTCGGGAGTTCCATACCAAAAACTGGTCATGACGATATTCAGAATGTATGGAACGTGCGCTAACATTCAAAGGAATTAGTATGGATTTAGTGCACGTTTCATATAGGTAACAATTATTTTTTATTAGGGAGTGGTGCGAGTCTGGTCCCTACAATACAGTCATCATCATCATCTCAGCCGATGGAAGTCCACTGCTGGACATAGGACTCCGCCAACGATCGCCACAACGACCGGTCCTGTGCTCACCTCATCCAACAGTAGTTTCTGAGATTAGCTATTATAATGTACATTCTGTAATGCCCTAGTAGGGTCTATGTGTTCTGGAATCACTAAGTTACATCTTTCAATACCCGTTACAAGAGAAGATTCGTTTGTGAAATGATTTTATTTTTTAATGCAAACAGAATTTATAAATCAATATAAAAAATGCACCGTTTTGACTGTTTTATTCTTTTTCCCTGTTAAAACGGTGCATGTAAAGCAATGCGTGTATAGGAAGGTCTTAGATGTTCATCTATACTATTATAAAACTGTAACAGGAAGTTTGTCTGTACATTGAAGATATTAACAAAAAAAAAGTTACGATATGGTTTTTAGGTGTCCCTGATTCCATATCACCAATTTTTGGATTTTTTGTCGGTCTGTTTGTTTGTTTGTTTGAACGAGCATCACGCAAAAACTACTGATACGATTTTGATGAAACTTTTTTTGTTTGATAGCTTATGATCTGACTTAAAATCTGGTATATAATTTGTGCGGACGAAGTCGCGGCTCGTATGAAAATAAAAATAAAAATCCAACACATTTTACCAAGACAAGATGTGCGCTAACTGCGATTACGCGACACTCCGTTTAGATGAGGTATAGCTAATATTACCACACTATAATCTAGAGATTATGAGAAACAAATCGACATGAGTTCCATAACTATACGCCAACAATGCGCTACCATTTTTTGGAAGCCTTTTTTCCACAACTGGAGAAATTATCTTCTTTATAAGTGATGAGCTGATGAGATGACTTTAATTGTAAGTTATATTATTATCAAACTTTTTAGAAAATGTTTATTTATTTTTATTTATTTATTTAACACTTTATTGTACACATAACAATACAGAAAAAAACAATTAAAGTAGACATGTACAAAGGGCGAGCTTATCTCTAAAGAGATCTCTTCCAGCAAACCCGCAACAGAGACAGTTCTGAAGTGTGAGGCAGACAAAATGTGTACAGCACAAATGATAAAAACTAGATACTTGTTAAATGGAAGTTAAATATATATATATATATATATAAATATAATATAAATAAACATAATTATAAATAAACAAATAGATACAATAAACATACATAAACTATGGCTTATTTTAGAGAGTGATAGTGTTCATTCACTTGCTTTTTGAAGGACGCAAATGTTTGACAATCACGAATATCGGCGGGGAGTGAGTTCCACAACCGGGCAGCATGGATAGTGAAAGAGTAGGATGTTTATATTAGTCTGACTTGGAATAATGGTATATGTATAGCCTGATGATCAGCTTAAACAATGGTCCAGGCAAGCCTTTAGTTTCAGTACATACTGACACATACATTGTGAAACCCCTGTCAATTTAACCTCGATCCTTCCCATTGTACGTGAAACTAATTGTGAATATCCTACATGAAAGGTTCAGTTTCAATTTTGTGGAAATTCAATACGTATTTGTCGGTGGTACTTTTGTTTCCTACTACGTTTTAGTTAGAAAATAGTTTGTATAGAATATAAAATATTCGTTTGCACAAAACATGGTGAAATGCGACTGATGACAATGTTTTCATTTTTACATGAACATGTGTTTTCGAAATTATTCAGTTATTCGAATCTGTAAACGATTTTCAGATTTGTGTTCATGTGGTAACTGGAGCATCAAAACAAAAAGTAAATACGCATTATAAATGCAGGTACATTTTCTGTTGTTATATAGGATGTAAAGGACAGCCTTCCACAGAGCCACAAAATGAAACGGTGATCTCAGACCATCAAACTGAACAACTTTCACTATGGAGCCTACGTCAGGCCTTACCTACCTAAAAATTTGCTGTTTCATACTAAACTGCAGTACCTACCCGACTCAAATGTATGAAACAGCTGATTTTTTCGCGTTTCCTGAGGTAGGCTCAATGGTACAATAGTAGCAGTTGATGCGAGTTCACCGTTTCAGTCTGCGGAGGGCTATCCCGTAAATTCATGCCTGCATAAACAAATTTTATTTCATAATTAAATTATCAGTATAATTTTGTGTTTACAATACCTATATATTATGGGAAAAAAAATTCCTTTAACTAACTTAAAACCTAAATTAATAAAATGATACCAATTTAAACTTAATGCAAAGTGCGAGTTTAAGGTGACTTAGAATTTGAATACGAAAACCAAGAGTACCTACCTTATCGAATTTCTAATTGAATGTGACATTTTGTGTTGTTAAAGGACTCTGTCGTATCAACTCCCATACGCCACGTAGAATTTATATAATTTGAATAAACGCTGTCGTATTACGTATCGCATTCTATCGTCGTTACCCTACATTGTTTGTGAAACATTGTAACTAGATATTGCATACGACTTGGATGTTTCGTATCATGACACAGATATATTAAGTCGTATGTCTTGGCAATACGGAACATAATACTTAAACTTGTGTAGAAATGAACGCAAAAGCTGAAAACCGTATTTTAAGAATTGTGAAATGAACTAAATTTAAATTCGTTAATGTTGTTCAGTTTCGACTTTTCATACAAATTGCCTTCATAGTTCTAGTTTGTATAAATAGAAAAAAATGTTAAAATATATACAGGGTTAAATTGATATCATTAGCATCCTTTTAAACTAAGAGTCTACCCATGAAACTGAACAACTTTCACTATGGTAGCAAACCGATTGAAGCAACAAAAAAATCTGCTGTTCCATACTAACCTGCAATGCCTACGCGACACAAATGTATGCAATAGTCGATTTTTTTTTGTGCTTCGATTGGTTTGATCCCACAGTAAAAGTTGTTCAGTTTGATGGGAAGACTCTTAGTTTAAAAGGATGCTAATGATTCGCTCCCCCCTTTCGTAGAATAGTTCTGGGTTACAATTCTTGCATTCCACGAATTATCAGGCTCTACAATTTGATTGCTGAATCGAATGACGTGGACATATACTCAGACTCATTGTACAAGTTCCGGAAAAATATATTAAATAAAACTACCTGAAGTCAATGCCCTTATTTGTTTCACATTACATTAAATTATAAAAATTATAGTACATAATCATCATTATCACATGTAAGTTTGTATTTTGTAAGTTTGAACTGTTTTTTTTTAATACCCTATTATATCTCACTTAATATTGTTTTCGCCACTATTTTGGATAGATTATCTTGAGACCTTGTTGCTTCATATTTTTTGTACTTAGTTTAAGTTGCAATTTATAAGTCACGCTGTGTTTACTTGTAAGTAGTTATGCAATAAGATAGATATTATTGTGTTATTTTTGGTCAGGCAACATTGTAATAACTGTAAGTAAACTTTTCAAAATAAATAAATAAATAGATATCAATTTCACCCTGTAGTGCCCTACATGCTGTTTCGTTATCAATGCTGTAGGTACAAACGGATTTCAAGTTTTCGCTATAGTAAATTAATCTATATCTAATTTTGATTAACAATACAAACAAGGCGATGGATCTCTCTAAGCTTTCCTGAATGAGCCACTGAAAATAGCATTACAATAAACAAACAAATATCTTGGACATTGTTACACAAAATATCTAGTCCCATTTAAAGTACCTATCAGAAACTAGCCTAGACCTCATGCCACCCACGACAAAGCGTTTAAGAAAGACGTCGTGCGCGCTCTTTTTGGCGTACGTAAAATAATAAAGACGGAGGCACATCTCAATTTTTGTCGCTTTCTCGGGGGTGGCATGCGAGGCCTATAGGACTTGCATTATGATGACTAGACAACGATATGGAATGCATACAAGTAAATAATTATACAGAGTGTTACAAAAGTAAAAATAACATTTAAAAATTTTAAGGGGGTTGTTTAGACCATCAAACTGAACAAATTTCACTATGGGACCAAAAACGAAATCACAAAAAAAAATCAACTGTCCCATACATTCAGCTCGAGTACGTTTGAAGTTTAGTATGGAACATCTGATTTTTTTCGCGATTTCGATATTGGTCCCATAGTGAAAGTTGTTCAGTTTGATGGTCTAAATCACCCCCTTAAATGTTTATTTGTATTTTTGTAACACCTTATATAAGGTCTAACATAATTAGGTGAAACTATTTTAATGGGATGATCAGACCATCAAACTGAACATCTTTCTGTACGGGACCAATATCGAAATCGCGAAAAAAAAATCGGCTGTTCCATACAAACCTACTCGACCTAAATGTATGGGCAAGCAGATTTTTTTTCGCGATTTCAATATTGGTCTCATAGAGAAAGTTGTTCAGTTTGATGGTCTGATCATCCCCTTAAAATAGTTTCACCTAATTTTGTTAGACCTTATATAAGGTGTTACAATCACATCAAAACATTTCCATGTGTACAACGACCTATATACCGACGTTAACGAGTGAATGCAACCGAAAAACAAACTACACGGAAGCAATAACTGAAAAATACGAAACTTTTTGAAATACGCAATGTATTTTTTTAGTTTTTTCTACAATAAATAGGAGCTAGCATTTTTACGTGGCCCAACTAGTATAAACTTTTTTTTTTAATTTCATGTTGTTAATGAGCGTTTTATTTACTTTTTTCATTTTAGTTCCTAGAAAACTCAACAGATGGCATGTTTACCGCTCCATAGAGACGTTCGTGAGATCCTGTCAAAATCATGTCAAGACTGTGCCTACCATTTTTTCAAGGCCAAGTGATCGAGCCACAGATCACAAAAACTAAAGGGAGATGTGAAAAGGGGGCGGGGCCAGTGTCTCAGCAATATGCGCAAAAACGGAACACATTGCTCGCGTCAGTAAAGATTCAATATATTATGAGGCTGAAAGCCAGTCGAGATATTATGTGTAAGTAGTTTACAATGCTTGCGTAGTACTAAAGATTATTCGAACGTTGAGTTCTGATACTGCAATGGATAATGAGCACATTCAAGCTAACAAAATACTTTCTATCGCGTGGTACTGGTGGTGATGCGACACTTGGTTTCGTACTCAGCGCGTTGGTCGGCATCTCTCTAGATCTCTATGGATCGAGCCCATAGAACCATGTCAGACGTAAACAGTTCCAAATTTTCAATCAAAATTATTCTCAAATTACGAAATATTCCATCAAAAGATGCGTTGGGATCTTTTTGATCATCTTTTCCCTCTTTATTGTTTTAAGGAAACCCTTTTTGAAATTTTGACTTTTATTCGCACAGACCGTAGCGCCATCTATCGATCCCTTAGAAAACCAAAAGAAAAACGCTCATTAGATAGAAACAGAACAAATTGATTTTTTTATGTATGCTGAACTTGATAAGCTTGCGTTTGGTCTGAATACTTCTTGTTCTTTTCGTGTCAATTCAGTGATGTTTTTATATTTGGTCTAAACACTAATATGGCGAAATTTATAGAATGTAAGCCCAAAAAATGGATATCGATTAATTTCAACGTTTATTTGTTAACTTGTATGTTTGTGCCAAAAGTAAGATAGTTAGGTAGTCTTACAGCCAAGAAAGCCTACAGCGTCTATAATGTATTATGAACCGGTGGGGCGGCGCGAATCAGTAAGTTTTCCGATTAACGCCCCTCCCCCCCCATCCCGGCAGCCCCTCACATCCGTCCCTCTCCCCCGCGGAAACAGTAAATCGTGCCGTTGCGTTATTTATGAAGGTATGTACACAAGCCACTTGCGACACCCACAAGTGTTCGGCCACAAGTTGCGGACTCTATAATTTGTAGGAATTGTGGACATACGCTGCATTACCTCTAGTATCTATAGAAAATGCTGTGGCTGGCCTTGTGGTTGTTGTCGGTAATCCGTGTCCGTAGAGCCTTATCTAAAACGGTCTGTCACTATATAAGGTCTAACAAAATTAGGTGAAACTATTTTAAGGGGATGATTAGACCATCAAACTGAACAACTTTCTCTATGGGACCAATATCGAAATCGCGAAAAAAAATCAGATGTTCCATACAAACCTACTCGACCTAAATGTATGGGACAGTAGATTTTTTTTTCGCGATTTCAATATTGGTCCCATAGAGAAAGTTGTTCAGTTTGATGGTCTGATCATCCCCATAAAATAGTTTCACCTAATATTGTTAGACCTTATTATGTTGTTTAATACTGACTGCTCTCAAACGGTGAAGGAAAACATCGTGAGGAAACCTGCATACCATGAAGTAGACATTCTTTTCTTATGCGTACGTGAAGTCTACAAAGCTGAGGGTGGGCCTGTGCCCCGCAGTGGGACGTATATAGGCTGATGATGATGATAGTTATTTACTTGATTATTATGTTGGTTTTGATCTAGGTTGTGGTTCTGGAGTGAATTTTTGAAAGTCACACGTTCAAATCCGTAGTAGAAAATTTCATAATCTCCATAGTGCTTTTAGCATTTTCTACTGCTGATTTGAACGTGTGACTTTCAAAAATCGCACTCCTGTAGAATGAACCAACCTATTTTTTCTTTTAATTATCGTACATAGCGACTATGGTAAAAGGTTTCCTATGCAGTGTTTTTGTGGTCGAAACTCGAAAGGCTAGCTTCCAATTACCATGTCACAGTTCATTCCATCCTGAAACCCCAAATATGTGAAATATGAGCCTTCATTTCATTCCATTTATTCATTAACAATGCCTTGCTACAACTGCATGCAAAGGTTTCTGGTAGTTGTAGTTATGTTCTGATAACCTCGAAAAAGGATTATTATCAAAATAAATTTAAAACACCACTTTACATAATAACACTTCAACTATGTGATAGAACAAAATAAGTACTTGAATTAATGTTTATTAATTAGACACCGCAATTAACATGCAACTAATTGGTGTTTAAATTATACCTAGCGTGCTACACTCGCGTGCATTTACTGTACACTGTCTGTCAAATTAATGGCACGCTTTTGATAAATGTATGTTAGTACGGGTGTCATGCAACGGGAAGCACGTCTGAAATCGTAAAATTTTTAAAATAAGGACTAATAGTTTTTTTTAGGGAATTATGGTTCGTTAAAAATTTTTACGAGTGTCATGCTGTGAAAACAATGAACGGAACAAAAGTGAGCAGTTATGTTTTGTTTAACCACGTGAATACGCATGCAACTATAAAATCGTAATCATACATTATTCACAAAAACACGCACAATAAAATTTCACGTAATGTTTGTCTTAGTACTTTACTTTAGGTACTTCTAAGTATCTAGCAACTTAAACACCTGCCTACTATTATGTTATTCTTGCAAAGTTAAATTACTTTTCAAAAATTTTACGGCCTTGAAGGTTTTGACGGCCCGGTAGCACAGTCTGTAGTGAACCTGCCTGCTGTGCAGGGAGTCGCGGGTTCGAATCCCTTAAGGGACAAATATTTATATGATGAATATGAATTTTTGTACCCAAGTCATGGGTGTTTGTATCTATATAATTATGTATTCTATATCGTTGTCTAGTCATCATAATACAAGTCCAGGTACTTTAAATGTGACTAGATAATTTGTGTGACAATATCCAAGATATTTATTATTATTATTTATTAAATACATTTATGCTATTCTTGCAAATAGAAAGAGAAAGTATACTTAATAAAATGACAGTAGGTTTAAATACTTTTTTTAGATAATGTTTCTAAAAATTGTTTAATTATTTGAAAATTTTGCAGCGAATTACATTTTCAAAATGATCGAATTTTAATACAGATCTATCGAAAAAAAGGTATAAACAACAAATTATAACACAAAACCATTGCCAACTATTTTATTATATAATATAATAACAGATCAATTCCACGATATACTCGGTATTTCTACAAAAAACTTCTCTCACAATTTTCGCATTATGTCTCTTCAATCTTATATCTTAAATCAGCCCATTTCTGGGTTATAAAAGAGAACTGACCGGCACATTGCGACGTTATCGTCCTTGGTACAAAGAGCGTCGTATTTATTTCGAGTCGGACGATTCGCGGGACATTGATGGATCGAATGCGGCAACACGACAGCGAGGGCTGATTTTTTGTGTTCAAATGTGCGTGATGATTGGATGCGTGAAGTTTGATGGGTCACGTACCGTTTAAAAAGGTTATGAAAGTGTTTATGGAAACTTAAATTTTGGCTTGATCTAAATGGTGCTTGTATAGATTTTATCGACCCCGAAAAAGTATAGGCACGGAGTTGAGTTTATGTATCTAACACTCAGTTGCAGAAATGCTCATTAAAGATCACCGATTCTGCTCGGTGTTAAAGATAATCCTCCATTAAATCTCATGCTGTCACTTTTTGTTTAAAGCTAGCAAGAGCTTTAATAGAAGATTATCCTTAATTAACGTACCTGTAACATGGCAGTAAATCGCCTTATTTGAATCTTATTGATTGATTGATTGATGGAAAAGACGGTTTTTTCTTCTTTTGCTATTGTAGCATGCACAGCATGCATAGCATATTCTCTGAAGGGGTAGTTAGAGATATTCTGAAACCTCAGAACCTCCGCGTTTCACTAGTAGTACCGAAACTCTGTCCAGTTCACATGTAATGGACAGTGGGTTCAATACATGCCTCGAAATCGAAGAATCGTTTCCTCACGATGCTATTTAAGAAGTATTTTATACTGGCTGTTGCTCGCGACTTCGTACGCGCAGACCACAGAAATATACTTTACGACCTATTCTCAGACCTACTGAATATACACACAAAATTTCATAAGAATCGGTCAAGCCGTTTCGGAGGAGTTTTGTTACAAACACCGTGACCGAGAATTTTATATATTAGAAGGTTTAATTCAAGGAGATTTATTTTTCTAGTTTATCCTTTTAACCTAATCATTAATTTAAAAGTTCTGTTGGAGAACAATATTTTAAAACTATCACACTATTTTGAAATTCTTAAATCTGTTTCGTATTTGAGTAAATTACAAAAAATAATTACACATTTTCCATTTCCAAACATAAAACCAAAACCATGTTTCAAAACCCACCACTATGCTATCTGCTTTTAATTGTTACCTACGATACTTTTATGTTCAATGTAAATGTATTTCTTCATTTCGTTCATTCAATCCACAAAAACACGAACAGAAATACATAACAAACCATTTGTTAGAGAGCGACAAAACATTCACACATTATGTTTCTTGCACGTACAGTCGGCGTCATGTTTAATGTGACGTGTAAAACGGATAGTGCCGCAGGGGAGGCATGTCCAGTCAGGGGGGTAAGGGGTAAGGGGTGCCCCAACGTTGGCTCGAATTTTGTGACCGAGTCGGGAGAAATTCCGGTTTTACCGGTTTTTTGTTTTAGGAATTTTCTTAGAATATATTTATGACTGTTCCTGTCCCTGTTCCTATGCCCTTGAGATTTGAGATGAATTGAGTTTCTGAAAATATAGTTTTGATAGACTTCTGTTTCCAGAAAATTAAAATAAAACTTTCTTGGATACCTCTGACGGGACACTATTAAATTAGTAATTTCTCGTTAAAAATCTATTCCAGGAATGCCGAAAAGTATATATTTTCAGTTTAGGTACCCATTAAAATTAGGAGTTCAGTGATTCTTCATTTATATTATAAGCTGTCATAGTAACAAGAACCGTAAATACAAACTTTCAGTAAGTACTACTGAATAATCAGATAGTCTAATTATTTAATGTAAGATACGTATCGGTAGATTCCGTGTAACTATAACATTAAAAGAAATGCACTCCATAGTGCAGCAACCATAAACTCTAAACAAAACGTAACTTCCATGTCTAAAGCAGGTAAACTGAACTTTATTGTTATGACATTTTGAAACCCTTGTTAATACCGAACTAGAGTTGTACCGTTGTACCCGAGCCCGTGACTCGACATCGTAAACGTTGCCCGTAATACCGGTTTCGCACAATGGCGCAGTGACGAATGCCCGCCGCGTCCGGTGTCCGGTCATCGCTCATGCCATTCGGACCATATACCGGTACCGAATCGGTATTTTATACACTGCAGCGTTTTGGAAGTTGTTTGATGTTTGTTCAGTCATACATAATAGATTATGTGTAGTGACTTTGTTAGATCTAGATTTTCATGCCTAGGAGAAATCTCTTCAAACTTATCTAAACGTGCCAAAAGAAAGGTTTCTTTATTTTTTTTTATTTTTAGTTCAGTTGAACGTTCAGATTTCAGAAAATTATATCTTTTTCCAAAATAAAGATTAAATCTTATCGACCAAAGGAGGTTTCCTTCCATTCTTTTGCAGTGTTTTGTAAGCGAAATGCTGACCACGTATCACAAAATCCGAACACTGAATTTAACTGCACATTTAAAGAAGAAATAACAAGTTTCAGACTCTCAGACTACCCCGAAGGGAAAACGGACTTCATTTTATGTATAAAATGAAAAGACATTTTCGTGAAAAACTACTGTCGCTATTTACTTTCATGAAAAGCTTTTGTGTACCGGTAATTTATAAAAAAACCGGTTCTTTAAAAAAAAAACTGAAATATTTTCCAAGAGTCGTCGTCGTCTTTAAAACAAAACAAAGACAAACGAGGTCGCCGCGAGCTTTAAGAGAATAGTTGAAATGTTTTCTCAGATTTCTCACCTACAACGAACAATAAGTTATTAAAGTTTTCTTCTATTGTACAATAGCATATTTTCTTTAAAAGAAAAATGATATTAAGTAGATGGCTTTTTAAAATGGGACTTACCATTGCGCCAAATATAATGTAAGAGAAACCAAAGAGCATGTAAGTATACACAAATATAGGGTGTAAGTTATGCTCATGTATTATATTCCTATTTCAGGGTGAACAGAAACATTTCTACAACTATCCTTTTAGGAAATGGGGAGGAAACGCCCATGCACCTCCTCTGCGAAAGCGAAGTGCTCATTCACAGTAGGAGTCGCCATCTAGGTAGATACATAATAACACCTACTGACATTAGGGACCTCCCCTCCAAAAGCATAACACGGTTCATGAAGACCGTGGGCCTAGGAAATGACCTTTAGGTCTAGGGTGACAGCTACAATAGATCTGTCCAGGTCGCAGTAGCTATTTGGTCATTGACCAAGCCCTTATAACCAAATAATAATAAATCCTTTTAGGAACAAATTAAAGATTGAAAAATTTGATTCGAAATAGCACAACATGGCTGTAACATGTTTAAAAATCAATAATATTTGTATCCTTTTAGGGCGCAACTAAGCAAAGTTAACTTTTAACCGAGTTTGGTTTCAGTGCGTAATTATGTCAAGGTGGCCTGAAATGGATTTCTTATTTGTCGTTTTCAATGTTGGTTTTGAAAGTTATTCCGTTTGATAGTTTGAAATTCCACCTAAAATATGTAAGTAACAGACTTTTTGAAGTGACAAAAGAGATAATGACATGCTCTCTATTGCCATTGCCTCCTCTCAGTGGTCTAGTGGTTAAGAGCATTGGCTCTCGACACGGAGGTCGTGGGTTCGATTACCACGGGGGACACCTAGTGATATGTCACTTTGCGTTTTTCCCTAGTTGGTTAGGACATTGTAAGCTGAATCACCTGATTGTCAGAAAAGAAAAATGATTCCGTGCTTCGAATGGCACGTTAAGCCGTTGGTCCCGGCTACTATCTCTGGTGGTAGTAGTCGTTACATAAAAACCACGTCAGAGGCCGTAAGGCGGTCTGAGAAAACTCTGACACCACGGCTCTGCCCACATGATAAGAAGAAGCCTCCCAATACACGGTTCCCCGACTTTGAGAGTCAGGGGCTCAATTTTTATAATAAGAATTGTATTCTACTAAATTGTAATCAAATAAAAACTTTTGTTGCACCCCAATTGGACAAGAGTAGGTATATGTACGATGTTCAGTACACGATTCATTTCATAAAAATAAAGCCGCCATTCGGCACACAAAACAAAATAGCTCTGGGCAATGAAAACACCTCACTAAGACGCAAAAATAAACGTGAATTTTCAGTAAAATCTCTACAAAACAATTTTTTAAATCCAGGCTTTACTCTAGTGAAAATAAAAACGAGAAAATTCCACCGAAACATCTTTTTTTTGTCATAAATTACTTTATAACCGCCACAGGAATTACGTCTGCAATTTGAGAATAAATAATCATGAACCAATATAACATATTAATCTATGTAAATAATTTAGCGTGCCAACCTAACCTAGATAATAAACTCTTCAAAACTTACTGCAAGACAATGACAAAGCATTTGCCATTACCGACGAAGGCATAGGAACATCCAAGTTTAAACTGTGTCAGCCGCGCTAAGGGTTCCGGTGGCTACAGAAATCTTTCGATTTCTTCAGAAATAAGAATGATCATAATTTCTGATCCTGCACGGGGTACTGTCTACCAAAACTGTGAGAATTGAGGATCTGTTGAATTTAAAAGCATAGTGAGTACCTATCAAGCTCTATCAAACAAAGTCTCTACTTTGTTATTAATTTCCGGGTTCTAACTCCTCAATCCTGATGACTGCCTAATTAATTTATCTAAAAATAATTAAACTAATTAAAGAGATTATGGGCGTAAATTTATGTATTTGTGTGTGCATATATAAATTAAATTATGGTAAATAAGGAATATTTCACCGAGAGCGTCGGTGGCGCGTTGCGGAGAGGTATGGACACCCAATTATGGGGGTCCGGGTTCAAATCCGCACAGACAACATGCCATGTACCAATGAGTTTTTCTAACTAATGTACGTAGTACCGACTGCTCTCAAACGGTGAAGGAAAACATCGTGAAGAAATTCTGATGTATGTGAAGTCTATCAATCCGCATTGGGCACGCGTGCTGGGCTAGTGCCCATACACCCTCCCTGAGGGTAGGCCTGTGCCCTGCAGTCGCACGTTTATAGGCTGATGATGATGAATCCAGATGCTGCAGGTACTGCCTAATTAAATTATCTAAAAATAATTAAAAGAAACAGTAAGTACGAAAATACAGAAGCTAAAGTAAAAACTAAGGCAGTCCTATCGCTAAAATGTGATATCTTCTAAACCCATTTTTATTCCATTCAGGCTGCTATAGACATGAATAGGAAAAAAACTAAAAAAGCCTCTTGGCATAATAATTACAAAATAAAAAGTACCTACATAACTTCAAGAAAATAAATTTACATTCATTCATTTGCTTGCAGATCGTCATCAGACAAAAAAGCGGTTCTCCAAACCTTTCTTAGGGAACCCTAAAAAACTCGGGAAGTGAGTAGAACGGGGATCCTTCCGAGCGAGATGGTGGGGGAGGAAACGGAAGTGGCGGGCCGGAAACGGCTCCGGGCGGAAGCGTGCGAACCCTTTGCCGCGCTTTTTGTTTATCGAAGGTCTCAACTATTGCAGAAGCGGATGCCGGCCAGTGACAACGTTTGGCCTTTTTGCCTTCCATTGTTGTCATCAAAAGAAAATATTAAAAAGATGGCAAGGTTGGTCCGAATAAATTAGCTTAATTTAATGGAATGTAAAAATTGTTATGCTTTTACTTTCATCATCATCAGCTTTAGACCATTTACCATAGACACGTTCAGCGTGTAATTTAACAAACAAACTTTTGTTACTTTTTGCTAGGGACGAGGTAGCATGAAATCCGCACTCCCACCACGAAACTAGTTTTCAATAATTAACCAACTTTGGATTTTATTCAATTATATTAGATTCTAATATTGATTGTTCAAAACTAAAGTTGAAAATCATGAAAAATTGTCTCGTGTGGAACTTTTACGTCATTGATAATGTAGAACGACTCCCGCACGAAACTAGTTTCAAGCTATTGTTCCGCAATTATAGACTGTCTCGTTTAGTTATAAGGTATAAAATAGTATATAACAGATCAGTTGGTCTTGTGCCTTGAGGGGAATGCTAACGCGATGCCATAGTCCCTAGTTAAAGGGTATAATGACATCAGCTTACCTATATGCAGGGCACTAACCAGGCGGAGGACAGTCGCCTTTTGGTGGCTTTTTCCGATTCAGTTTGCATAGAATGTGCTGCCATGTATAAAATATTTCGCAGAACTATGAAAAAAAAGATTTTATTGTCTATGTCAATGTCAAATTGACAAAATCACAAAATGGCTACCTATCTTGCGTAATGTACGGGTTTTTTGTAGTTTTCGTTCAATTTCGTGCCGATTTAGTGATGTTCTAGAGTTTCTGTTGTTCTCTTACCAATGTTTAGATTACACTTACAGGAATAGTAAGGATACTGGAATTTCACTCGATCGGTGCGGGATTGAACGAAAACTAGCATTCAAAACAATAATATCCATTGGTATGAGTAGATATAAGTAGGTATGTATAGTATAGGTTGAATTATTGTCGGCGAAACATAGATGGCGCTAGCTAGCCTTCAATTTGACATAAGGTGGATGCATAATGCTGCCACGAGTGGGTTCTCTTTTCTAATATACTTATATTACTCTTTGGCACTAACCTTCTCTTACGAATGAGCGTGAGAGGGAGTGGGCCATACTCGTCCAGATTGGTGGAGTAAATGGGTAACTTCCAGTCATAGTAGGCCTTGCCTTAACGAATAGAAGGAAAGGAAGGAACCTTGCCTTCCGAAGCAAGGAGACGTTCGAGATGACACATAAATACCACTAAAACGAACTCTCATTAAAACACTGACCTGCCCGGGAGTTGAGTTAGTTTATTTGTTGGCAAGTTTACTTTCTATCTCTCTCTCTCTCTACTCACATACTCACACACACACTCATTTGCTGAGTCAGAACCTTTTTCATCAGCGCAATACAGGTCGCACGGTGCCATATTCCAACACCTATACATAAAATATATTGTTGTTTGTTTTTATTGATTGGTCCGTCATGGGAGCTCCCTGTTCCTACTGCGGCTTTACACGGACCTCCTTATGCGGACTCTAAAATGTTACCTACTGTCTTTGTTTATCCTGTATTGTTCCGGTGAAATAAATGAGTTATTTATCTATCTATCTATCATTTGCAAACTAAAAAACGCGCACTAACATACACAGACATAGTGTGAGACTTTGCGAATGATCATTTTGAGAACGTAACGTTTAGAGAATGTGTGATTTTGCGAGTGTGACATTATGCTCCTGATCCTATTGAGCATCTGACTTTGAATGTACCTTAAAGACTTTTAATAGATATTTGACTTTCTGTCCAAGATTTTCCCAAAGATATATTTCAAATTTGCGATTCACAATAACTTTTTTTCTATTTTTGTCATCCGAAGGACGTCAACCTCAAAGTCACTGACAGACTTCAACTTGAGAAAGCACTCCATCTTAAACGAAGAGTTTTTTTACTTTCTGAACAGAATTAACATCTACCTAACAAAAGCGGTTTGCTTCGCAAATTATTATGAAACAGATGAATATTTTTGTTAACAATTGTAAATGTTCTGGACGTTTGGAACAAAAGAAAATTGCGGTTGTTTTAAGAAAGAAAATGAGACTTTGTGTAGGAGAAATAATTATTTAGGATTCCGCATTTGTCGGGATCAGGCGGATCTTATGGTTTCGCATAGTACTAGTTAGTATCATTGACTACTTACATGACGGAATAAGTAAAATCTTACTATAAAACTTTAAAAGCCTGTATGTATCACAAATTCATACAAGAGTTTAATATATTTGAGCTTTCGTAAAACATTACAAGCTTTTTCGTTCTTTAATAAATAGGAAGTACGGATTTGAAAATCACTGATAATGATAACATAAGGAGCATCCCTTACTCAAGTATAGGTGTCAAAGGAATATACAGGGTTTTAGGGTAAACAGTTGCATTGCTTTAAAGGGTGATTGTATTGTGTGTGTTTGTGAAAGTGAGTCTGTTTTGATAAGCGTTTGAGTGTAATGTGGGCGTGTGTGTGTGAGAGAGTGAAACACCACTCACTTACTCACTTAAATACATACACACACACACACACACCCACACCCACACACACACACACACACACCCACACACACACACACACACAGCAAGAGTGACATTATACTCCTGATCCCTTTTTACGTGCTTTAGAATCGTGTTGACTATAGTCTATGTACTTTTTTCTATACAATAACAATAGTAGGACATACCTTTATAAATCTTTTGGCTTTTGTTAATAATCCTAGTGTGGTGTGTCGTGACGCTTCGGGGCCTAGTGGTACCATGTCCTTCAGTTTCTCCAAACAACTTCTGAGGTGTGCTCTCCTGGAACAAACAACATTTTACATTACTTATATGTTAAATTGCAAAACCCTCGAGGCATTAGAACAGACCATCGATCGATCGCAATTCGACGTTGACGATGCAAACTGGCATATTTTATTTATAGTAAATTTATAGACAATGTAATGAATAAGTTCAATTGTTTATTTAATCCAATAAAACTGAACAAACACGTATTCTGAGGTAACAAAGTATACAGGATGTTACAAAACATTCCTAGTAATAATTACTGGAATACTTCAGAACCTCATCTGGCAGCACCGCATCGCCTTTTTCTCTCGCTCCATTCTTTTCTGTCACTCAGGAACGTCATTTGATAGAGCAAATAAGATAGACGGAACGCGATCGCGCGCGGCGGTGCTGCGGCGTTCATTCAACCCTAAATCTGAACAAATTTCACTATGGAGCGAAATCATGAAAAAAACAGCTGTCCCATACATTTGAGTCGAGCCGGTTTTGATATTGGCTCTATAGTGAAAGTTGTTCAACTTGATGTTCTAAAGTACCCCCTTAAGTATTACTAGGGTGTTTTGTTACACCCTGTATAACATAACTTTTAAACTAGGTGATTTTTTAACGCTGTCCATATTTACAGGGATCTGAATAACCCATGAAAATTTGGAAAGTGTTTACCAAAATCACCTAGTATAATAAATAAAATACGACATCAAAATAAAGATTTTCACAGAAAATTTCCTTTTCTTTTCCTTTTTACTGCCTTATTAGGAACTTTTAGGAACAATTTGTTAGGACAAATAGGTAAGTTAGCATGTAAATAAAAATGTATAGGTATGACTTTAATTTGAAAGTTCTAAATAACAAATAACAGTAATTAAGATCATTCTGTGAAATAAAGTTCAACGAACCCGTCGCTCACTGTCTTAAACAAAAACAATTTTTAATTGACCGTAATTTAACGAAATCGTCAAAACAATAATTAAATCCGAAACGTTTACAAAAAGAGAAACAGGATTTTAATGTTGAGAAAAAAAACCGGCGAAGAGCGTGTCGGATGCGCCTGTGATAAAAAATATTTCTGACGCTTTTTTGTGCTACAGTGTGGGTAATAATGTTCATTAAAGGTACTTTCAGAAGAAAAATTATAACGGAACTAATATAAAGCAAGTCATCATCATCTCAGCCGATGGACGTCCACTGCTGGACATAGGCCTCCCCCAAGGATCGCCATAACGACCGGTCCCTCGCTGCCCAAAGTAAAGCAAGTACTACTTTCTAATATTTATTCGATATTTTCCCCAAAAGTCGTACCTTTAAATCATAATATATTATGCTTACCTATACCTAAATATAATTCAGGCGCTGTATGATATGCATACAGGGTGTTAGGGTAAACAGTTGCATTACTTTAAGGGTTGATTGAACCCATGATACTGATCAACTTTCCCAAAGGAAAATAGGGATATTCACAAAAAAAAACTTTCGGTCAGCTTATTACATTTAGTATGGACATCCTAAAATCTTTTTTTCGGATCTCCTATTAGGTTTCTTAGAGAAAGTTGTTCAGTATCATGGATACAGTCACCCCTTAAAGTTATGCAACAGTCTACCCCACCACCCTGTATAACTTCAAGTCTACAACAATAGTACAACGGTATGCGTATAGTATAATATGTATAATTCCACTAAAACCATATTACATTACAGGAACGGCCTTCTCTTGTTTCAGCACAAACGAAACGCGCCGCAATTTGCGACCGACTGACCCTTACTAGCTGTTTCTTTTTAAAAGTGAGTTGTTGTCGAGTTTAAAGCTAAATAAGAAACACAAATTTTTATTTTGAAAAATCCATGATTTACAGATTTTATATTTTAACCAAGTTTCACTAAAATTAGCCCGGCCGGCAAAAGAAAATGCGTACTAAAAATGATGATGATGATGATTCACTTGAGTCTCCGACGTCATCGTCAACGAGGCTGGTTAGTATAGCCCTTTCTGCTCCCGCCATGATTTCCTATACGACTAGTTCACTGCAACTTTCATCATACATGTCGTGCAACCTTCATAATTTCTTCAATTCACCAATTGACATACAAAATAAAGGACGCCGGGTCTAGTAGGTACACACGGAGACACATCAAGCTATACCAAACCGACATAAGCTGGCCGCGCGACGTCATACGTTACTCGACCTACGCGCGGCCAGCTTATTTTGGTTTTGTATAGCTTGATGTGTCGCCGAGTGTACAAAATTCTTGAAAAAGTGTCCGAGGCTAACCTACACAAACCTAAGTACGGGTATAGTAATATAAACCAACTGAAAACATTGAAAATGCTGAATTTCTTTTACATTTTGCTTGCGTAGTTTTTACCCCATCGAGGCAAGGCGCGAGCCGCGGCGTAATTGCTTCTCTTTGTACGTTTTGGTGCTCTTTTGGTTTGGACACTTTTGGGCGCGGACCCGACGTCCAGTAGTTGGTAAGTCAAATGAATTCACCTAATGACGGAAGCCGCGGTCGACATTCCATCATTCCCTATCGGCTATCAGTTTTGCGAGCTACATGTGCCGATCGTGAGAAATGTGCGAGTTATTATCGAGTTGCCGTGGTACCCCAACAAATAAGCTTTGTTAGAGAACGGCAGCGACAAACGTCCCGGGGCCGGGATCCGTTTGAACCGGCTTTAGTTGGCTTCCCGGAACACGGACTAATTTCAATCCACCCACGTCAAAGGAAAAATAATAAAAAACTTACTTTACAACACTTTCCAATGGTTATTTTTTATGTAAAACTTTTGCAGGTAATAAAGGTAGAGGTAATAGAGGGGGGATTCGAAACTGTGACTGGCATTACGTAGATTTGTAAGTGCCGAAGTTTTTTTTACTTGAGCAAAGCAGGGGCAAGTTAGGTAATGTAGCACCCTATTTATGTTCCACAGGACACATTTGTCAGATGAAGGGGAAATGGGTCATAATCTCGTGGAAAAGGAAAGCATAAACGGAAAATATGAGGTATTCCATGAAGACGATGTCTACAATATTATATTTTAATGTGACGTGTTAGGAACGCATTCTCTGAACGGCCGAACTTTAGTACCCTATTATGTGCCCGATTCGAATTCGCCCTTCCAGTAAATAACGCTCACAGGCACATACATTGTAATCAATGACTTTATGGAGGTGCTACTGGGAATGTTCCTCCATTGAAAAGGGAAGATCTTCCACCAGGCTATGTGTGAAGCCTGGGGACCGGCCGTGGTCCAACAGTTCTTAGTTGGACCTTGTATATGTATCGAATCTCTGTGATTATTTCTCTTGCGCGATGTATGTCTTGTATTCGATTGTGAACCATATTTGTAGTTAGTTACGCGTTACGTATTCACGGTAAACGTTGTCTATCTATGGAGCATATTTCCGAGAGCGACGGTATTGCTATCTGTTGGCATCTTCGCTATAACTTGTGGGCGCTGACATCTGTAGTAAGTCCCCACATCTTTTTTATAAAAACTCATTGATTTTAATGACCCCAAGCAAGCACTATAAATAGCTATAGGCTTTTATTATGGAAACCATACAATAACAGTACAAACATACAGCATTCATGACCGAACTGGGATTCGAACCCAGGTCCCTGGTTTGGCAGTCTGGTGTGGTAACCATTACACCAACCGGGTCGTCCCGGTAAAGGCCTTTAGTTCGCTGAATGGATGATCATCATCATCAGCCTATAAACGTCCCACTGCAGGGCTCAGGCCTACCCTCAGGGAGGGTGTATGGGCGTCAGTCCACCGCAAGTGCCCAATGCGGATTGATGGACTTCACACACGCGTTAGAATTTTCTTTAGCATATATGCAGGTTTCCTCACGATGTTTTCCTTCATCCTTTGAGAGCATTCGGCATTACGTAAAAAACGTACGTACCTACGTATAAGTTAGAAAAACTCATTGGGTACATGGCATGTTGTCCCTGCGGGTTAATACCCGTACCCTCATGATTGAATGTCCATACCTGTCCGGAACGCGGCACCGACGTTCTGTATATTTATGAAGCAATGTATATTACAAAATCTGGTGTTGAAATAAATAAAATAAAAAAACACTATGCAGAGTGTACGGCTACCTCTCCCTAAAACAAAGAGTTGAAAGTACAGTACCCATCAATATGAACTTTTGCTACGGGACCAACTATAAAAAATCAAAAATAAAAATCTATTGTTTCAAACATTTGGCAGTAGGATATTGATTTTCTTTTTGAGTTCTCATAGTTTGTCCCATTCTAAAAGTCGTTCATATTGATGGGTATTTTCATCTCGTTGAGTTTTCGGGAGAAATCTTCTTACACCCTGTATTTATAAACAAACAAACATTCTCAGATAATTTAAAGAGACCTTAACAATCACTCTTCTCTTTGAAAACCTTAATTTGACTGAATTGCCTCACATTTTATTTAGTAAATTCAGACCATCAAACTGAACAATTTTCTCTATGGGACCAATATAGAAATGGCGAAAAAAAAATCTGCTGTCCCATACATTGCAGTTTTGTATGGGAAAGCACATTTTTTTTCGCGATTTCGATATTGGTCCCATAGAGAAAGTTGTCCAGTTTGATCATCCCCTTAAAATTGTTTCAGCTAATTTTGTTAGACCTTATATTTGAGAAAAATTTGAGAAAGTAAAATAATATTATACAAAATAACTGTTCAAATAGCATGAACAATCCAATCTACTTCAAGTCAAAACCCATTACAATTACCTTCATTTACCAAAAATAACAAAATACCCAGCCTGAAACCATGTTATATCTACTAACACATTACCTAACGAATATAAACCATATGTCTATGTAATTACGTTTGTAATTCCACTGTTGTTTTATTTCGGCTCGTAAAAGCTAGCTTCGTTCAGGCACTGTTAATCTTTGCTAAGTTATATTATTACAGGGATGAAATGGAAGGGAAATATAATATAATCTGCGGATAAAAGGAAGAGGTAAAAGCTGTAAAAGGGAAAAAAACTTAAGCAAATAAACTAATGATAAATGGGTACTAATGAAATAGATGTTCTTTGGGAAAATGCTCATGATTTATTCAATAGTTTAAGATTATGGTTCTAAGCTTAATTTGCTTATAAATGTGCCGGTTGTAATTTTTACAGCAAGTTTCTGCTACTGTGACTAGTTATTTATAAGAGCAGTCAGATATCTTCCAGATTATAACAAAAGTTCTAAACTTGTTCATACTAATTAGGGCGTTAGGTCATTTTTTAAAATTTTTGCCTGTTTCTTCGTGCACGCATCACTTAAAAATTAAGTAAACCGATTTGAATGGGGTTTTCACAAAAGCATAAGGCTGCGGGCTATATATATATATATTGTAGTCAGAGATATTCGAAGCCCTATGCTTTTGTGAAAACCCCATTCAAATCGGTTTACCTATGCTTATGCTTATGCGTAGGGCTTAGTTTGGATTGATATTTAGGCTGGCTTGCACCGAAAATTCCTGTCTCTCACACTGCTCATACTAAGGACAGTGACAGCATCATATTTGAACATATATATACCCAATACATATTTCCAGCTTCCTGCTTAAACATTTTTAAGTCTAAATAGTTTATGGTGCAAGCCAGCTTAAGTGACGCAAACGGTTCACTCGATCCAAAGTTATGAGTATTTAAAATTTTCAAGTACGTACGTTTCAAGTTTTTGGTTGGTTGTCTAGTATTATATGGATGCAATATCTGTTTTTTTAATTAATTATTTATTGGCCGAGTTGGGTGTTTAAGTGGTATGCACGTACGAAGTCGCTGTGGTATACTTTTATGCACTCTCACGTTCACTCTTACGTTATTATACTCTCGCTTTTAAGAAACCCAGTTTTTGCATACATTAATAATTTCAATTTTCTATAAAAACATCCCAGCTCATCAAATACCAATGTTGCCAATTCGAATTCACTACCCCGGCAACTATAGCCCATTCCGGTAACATGTCAATTTGATTCTACAGTTATTCAGCTAAAATGCAAATTGGCTTGCACTTCCCCACCCCCGGATATTGGCTGCAACTGTCACATTGGAACTCTGTTCCGTTTGAAATACGAAGTCCTCCAATTCGAGCTATTATAGTCTTTATATCGTATGTATAGGGTTTATAACAGGGGAATTCTCGTGTGTAACAACAGCACTTTGCATTTAGTCTATTCTGTGTAACGAAGATGTCGGGAGGAGGATAAATTTAATCAAGTAAAAGGGTTATCGAAGCCGAGAGAGAACTATTTTATTTCTCTAGCCCGCATAGGTATATATTAAAGCAAAGTAATAGATTTCATATTGTGTACCTATATGTAAATAGATTCGCAATGCGGAAAAGGCGAAAGAGAAAGAAAATACAAGATAGTGTAATGTATGTATTAGATACCGATATCCGAACACGTTATAGAGGCCTGTGTCGGCTTGATAATATGACATGCATAGGTGACGTATACAGCGGCCGTAGCATGATGCGCGAGATACGGCTATATCGCGCTGTATGGCAGCGTGATACAGCGCCACAGCCCGGAAACTGCATACAAAAAATTGAAATTGACAAGATGACGTCAGCATGTGCGAAACCAAAGAAATTGAACCTTAAGGCGGTTGCAGAGGGGTCAATTTTATACAAAACTTTGACGCACAATACGCGTAGCCGGTAGTAATATAAGTAACTTTGTATATATGGAAAAATAGTTTAGAAAATCTAGATGCCGCGTCACAAATAACATTTGCAATTTATAAAATAATTACGAAGATAATTTTTCATACAAAATTTTAATAGCTTTATATCTTCGTAAATATATTATAAAACGCAAATGTTATTTGTTACGCGGCAACTAGATTTTCTAAACTATTTTTCCATGTATAAAATATTACTTTTATTAATTCCGTCTACGCGTATTGTGCGTCAAACGTTTGTATGGACTGAAACCACCTTAAGGGCCTTCACTTCTGAGTAAGTTCTTGTTAGCTTATCCGACAGATAATTTGACATATTTTTTATGAAAGATATGTCAAAATATGTGTCGGATAAGCTAACAAGAACTTACTAAGAAGTGGTGAAACATGCCCGAAGTTTTCTTCTAACCTAACTGCCGGGTAACCAGAGGGCGATATAGAGGGGGTGAGGTAAAAAGTTGGTGGGAGGAAGGGAGTGTCCGTAATGTATGTAGTAATAGATACTCTTTCTTATACTATGACAGCGCTATGCGCGCGAACGAACGAAATAAAAGGTGTGATATAGCCTTAATGCGCGCATCATACTACGGACGCTTGTGTATTTAATTTTAGGTCGGATTAAAATATGAAATAAAATAATTTGAAATAATTTATTTGCTATGAATAGATCCATAGAATTGATCTTAGGGTCTAGGATATAGTATCATCTATTCAGCTAAAATACAATAGCATGCAAATATTTATTGAAGGTTATTATTTAAAAATTCTGAAATTAAATACTTTAATAAAAACTAATATTTCAGGATTATTAGATTTTACAAAAACAATAACGACGGCCCGGTAGCACAGTCTGTAGTGAACCTGCCTGCTGTGCCGAGGGTCGCGGGTTCGAATCCCGTAAGGGACAAATATTTATATGATGAATATGAATATTTGTACCCCAGTCATGGATGTTTGTATCTATATATTTATTCTATATCGTTGTCTAGTCATCATAATACAAGTCCAGGTACTTTAAATGTGACTAGATAATTTGTGTGACAATGTCAAAGATATTTATTTATTTTATTTATTATTATTAATATATTTCTCGTTCTTGAGTTTGTGCAGTGAAATAACGGTTTCTCGCTCGCACGCCGTGCTCATGTAAATTATCAAGTGAATTGAGGTAGATAGTATTTTACACATAGTTTAAGAGATTTTTTAAATAATTTTGTTTATAAATCGAAAAACTTTACTCATATTTGAGTAAACAAATTTAAATTTTCTATTAACTTGATACAAGAATACAAAGCTTTCGCGAGTTCTCCCTCATCAACCAAAAAAATATTTATACCGAACAAAATATTTACATTACTTGTATGTAGCCGTTTTACCGAATAAAAATCCAAACTTTCACATTTTTTTTCCTTTTTTCCAGTGAAACCCTGTTGTTGGCTTTCTGCTTTATACTCATATAACTACTGTATTATATAAGGTCTAACAAAATTAGCTGAATCTATTTTAAGGGTATGCTCAGACCATTGAACTGAACAACTTTCTCTATGGGACCAATATCGAAATCGCGAAAAAAAATCAGCTGTTCCTTACAAACCTACTCGACCTAAATGTATGGGACAGCAGATTTTTTTTCGCGATTTCGATATTGATGCCAAAGCGAAAGTTGTTCAGTTTGATGGTCTGATTATCCCCTTAAAATAGTTTCACCTAATTTTGTTAGACCTTATACAGGGTGACTTTTAATAGGTCTGTATGGCTTAAAGGGGAAAGAGTACAGCCCATTAGAAGTCTAAAACTGAATGGAACCCCTGGTCGAAAATCACTGGTTTCGGAAATAATGGACACTAACTTTTTTCCGAAAATTACCAAAATTTAAGGTAAAAGCATAAAAATAAAAATAAATACTTAATGCATGCATTTTTTTTACGTTTTCTGTTTACTGGATAAATTATTCATAAACTAAAAACAAAAAAATCTCATAAGTTACTTCAAATTTTAAAGTTATGAGAGCTAAAAGTCGTAACATTACAAAAAAAATACTTTATGCTTTTACCTTAAATTTTGGTAATTTTCGAAAAAAAGTTAAAGTGTCCATTATTTCCGAAACCAGTGATTTTCGACCCCCCTGGTCTGCATACATGCTTCCATACAGTTTTAGACTTCTAATGGGCTGTACTCTTTCCCCTTTAAGCCATACAGACCTATTAAAAGTCACCCTGTATTGCTGTTGGTTTTAGAATGAAATAAAAAAAAAAACAAAATAATATAATATTTAAATAATATTAAATGGGAATTAAGCATAAAAAGTTAATTTGTACAATTATCTCTGTAACCGAAAAAAAACTAGCAATAAAGGGAATAAATAGAAAATCTGATACAAAGAAAAAGCAATGTCGAGATGAATCGTTTCCTTGTAAAAGTAACGCTTCTATTATTAATATAATAAATAGTGATATATATTGGAAGCAGTAATAGGAATAGTTGCTAAGTTGTAATTATTGTACTTATTACGAATCATTGTTTAACTGATAATGAAACTACGGGAAAGTCTTTGGGAATTCCTTATTATAATCATCATCATCATCTCAGCCGATGGACGTCCACTGCTGGACATAGGCCTCCCCCAATGATCGCCATAACGACCGGTCCTGCGCTGCCCTCATCCAACGGGATCCCGCCGCCTTCACAAGGTCGTCGGTCCACCGTGTGCGGGGCCTACCCACGCAACGCTTTCCGGCACGAGGTCGCCACTCGAGAACTTTTCGGCCCCATCGGCCATCGGTTCTGCGAGCAATATGCCCCGCCGACTGCCACTTTAATTTAGCAATTCTTTGGGCTATGTCAGTTACTCTGGTTCTTCTGCGGATCTCTTCATTTCTGATTCGATCTCGCAGGGAAACTCCGAGCATAGCCCTCTCCATTGCTCTTTGGGTGACTTTCAGCCTTTTTATGAGGCCTTGAGTGTATTATAATATATATCGTAATATGCTTCAAAGTTATTACAGTACGACCGGGAAAATGATTCCGCTCGTCAATCTTCGTTTGCGCAGCCCGAGTCCCCGACAAAACCCGAAGGGTGCAAAGTCGGATGGCAGCGAAAAGGGCGCAAAACAAATTAGTCAATAGCGTTAATGGATTGAAGGTGGCACATCCTGATTGTTCAATATAATTTCGCGCGCTATTAAAATTTGTCAACTGCCAGGTACATCTGGGAGACTTATAAACCTAGTACACTGTACGCTCGGAGTGGTACGTGTATTCACAACTGCAGTTCCATACAAGACACGTGATTTCATGTCAAAACAAAATACTTCTAACCAGACGCTATTATAATATTACAACAACAAAAAGACTAACCAATCACAATAATACAATCGTATACAATAAAGTATAACCCGACAACAAATAAAAGCGAGTTATGGAGCGTCGAGATTGAAGAGGTCAAGTTACAATAAGTTTTTACAAGTTGTAGTAAAATGTGTAAGCGTTTATTGCCGGTCAGTCAGATTGAGTCGTAAACACTTTAATTTAGCTTTTGTTCCTTTGGGGTTAAGGTTCAAGATATCTTTTTATTAACGCGGCCGCGGGTATAAAATATGGAGAGTAAAGCTAAATGCTTTACCATATTTTGTGGGTAATTCAGACCATCAAACTGAACGAATTTTTACTACGGAGAATTGCGAATAAACATAATTTCATTTTATATTTGTATTTCGTCGTGAAAAAAACTGTTTTTCCATACAGTTCCTGTCAATCCTGTAGGTATTAATCTTTATTCGTTGTATAACTTTAAAATAAAATAAAATAATAATATTATTGTTTTATAAAATTAAATAGAGAGGGTTGGAAGATTGCGTCTTTGCCCAGCAGTGGGATGGAATAAATGATAATATATAAGGTCTAACAAAATTAGGTGAAACTATTTTAAGAGGATGATCAGACCATCAAACTGAACAACTTTCTCTATGGGACCAATATTGAAATTGCGAAAAAAATCAGCTGTTCCATACAAACCTAATCGACCTAAATGTATGGGACAGCAGATTTTTTTTTCGCGATTTCAATATTGGTCCCATAGAGAAAGTTGTTCAGTTTGATGGTCAGATCATCCCCTTAAAATAGTTTCACCTAATTTTGTTAGACCTTATATATAGTGTCCTTCTGTTGTTGGTATGGTTAATATGCTGACGGTATTTTAATGGGATGATCAGACTATCAAACTGAACTTTCTCTATGGAACCAACATCGAAATCACAAAAAAAATCAGCTGTCCCATACATTTGGATCTAAAAGGATTGCAGTTATGTCCTTTCAAGTTGTACCGTCAGCATATTAAGTGAGATATAATAGAATTACATTACAGTATAGGGTCCTTCTTATTATTCTGACACTTTTTTAAGGGGATGATCCGACCGTCAAACTGAACAACTTTCTCAATAGCACCAACATCGAACTCGCGAAAAAAACAACTGTTCCATACAAAACTGCAAATCTACTAGAGCCAAATGTATGGGACAGCTGTTTTTTTTTCGCGAGCTGAGATTGTGGGGGAAGACAAATTGGCAGGGAATGTGTGTTGTACTTTTTTTTTTTCTTTTGTTTTTTTTTTTTTGAGCTTTTAACCCTGAGGTTAAGTCACGTTGTTTCTTTACGTAGTATACTAATGGTTTTCTTCGGTATAGGGATATACCTTTACAAAGACGAAATAGTTGTGAACGAACTCGGTATTGGACCAAATGGTCATCATAATCATCCTAAAACCCAAAAATAAACAAAAAATGTACAAAAATAAAATAAAATAATTTTTATTTCGGATTACTTGATCCATATTACATTTAGTACCCTTTCTGTTCACGCTTAAAGGGAAAAGGTTTATGTGTGTGTATATAGTATATATATATTTTTTTATTTCAACATCATGTATCATTTTTTGTTATTCACAAAAAATTATACAAAAATAAATAAAATTGATAATGTGTCCGGATCTTAACTATGCATGTTGGCATGACATATTTATAGGCTTAGCTGGGTGAACATTGGTCCCCTCCATAGATTAATATGTATATTGGATATAGATAGGTAACTCGCCTTGAATTTTAGGACGTACCTACTAATTGCGTTGCCGCACTAGGGGTCGCCACATTATGAAATAAACTGAAAAAGACGATCGGCCGACACGAGGATCGAACCTCAGCTGCCCGGATCGTAAGCCGGTTGTTTAGACCGCTAGACCAACAAGACAGTGATTGATATGGGCGAAATCTCTCACTAGGTACTACAGCACAGCGCGTGAGGTGTAGTGTGCTGTAACTCCAATATGAACCCTAGTTCAACACATAGTGCTTCGAAACATAACCGATAGATGGCAGAAGCTGTCTATGGAAAATCAGTTTTTTTTTTTTTTTTTTTTCGAATTGACATATACAGCATTGCTCAGGGAGCATCGACTGCTTATTACTGCGGACTATGGGGGGACCACACCAGTGACGGCGAAGCGCCCTGGTCTACCGAACCAATGCATGAGCTTAAGCAACCTGCCCAAGGGGCACCCCTAAGGGGTACGGACCTCGGCAATGGGCGTTGCTATGACTACGCGGGCTACGATTGGGTAGTGGGGATCGGTGAGAAGGGACAATCAGCGTTCCACTTAGTTTGTACAAAGATAACATAGCATGGTCCCCTCACAAGGCAAGCCTGGAAATTGGGATCCCAGAAAATTTCAAAACATTTCAAAAACACAGGTTTCCTCGAAATAACAGCTTCGGGTCTAAATAAATATTGTAAGAATAGGTAGTGGTAGCGGTATGTCTAAACCATAACATAGGTATAACATAAGGAACAGATTAAATTGACATAAAATGTAATCAGAATTCAATAGGAAGCAAATAAACGTTTGAGCCCAAATAAAACGGGATCTGCCAACTAATCAACTAAACTATTACCAGCTTTCAAATTTAACACGAAAAGCCGTAACCTATTCCATTTGGCGTTTGATGATCCATAAATCGGCTAGTTTATACCGGGACAGTAGCTAGGGTTGTACAAATACTATACAAGGTGTTTACGAAAGAATGCAAAAATGTGCGCAAATCGAACTTTTTCTTGAAGACTCACCTAATATTATGTTCTCAATACGAAATAAAGGAAATAAAAATTAAATATTAAGTTATCAAATGTCGTTCAGTTTTCGTTTTTATACCTATAAACGGTTTTCATTTGTATAAGGAACTTACTTATACAAATGAACCTATCCTTACCTAACCTTACCAATACTTACTCATTGGGTGAGTCCTAATGAGTAACACCGTTTTTGAGAGTTACGCGGTTATTAATTAAATCTATATATACTATTATAAAACTGTAACAGGAAGTTTGTCTGTACATTGAAGATATTAACAAAAAAAAAGTTACGATATGGTTTTTAGGTGTCCCTGATTCCATTTCACCAATTTTTGGATTTTTTGTCCGTCTGTTTGTTTGTGTGTTTGTTTGTTTGAACGAGTATCACGCAAAAACTACTGAACCGATTTTGATGTAACTTTTTTTGTTTGATAGCTTATGATCTGACTTAAAATCTGGTATATAATTTGTGCGGACGAAGTCGCGGGTTAACGCTCGTAAATAATAAATAAATAACGCTCACAGGCACATACATTGTGATTGTAAGGATCCCAAGTAAGCCATAGGCTTTTTGTTATGGGAATCATACAACAACGGCACAAACATATAACATCCATGACCAAACCAGGATTCGAACCCAGGACACTGGTTTGGCAGTCCGGCGTAAAGCTAAGATTAAGATTAGGTATGATTAAGTTAAGTTAATCATTCAATCACACGAAGAAGCCGCGAGTCAATTTGCAATTTTTATAATGTTTTTCATTTTACAAGAATCAAAATTATAGAAGAACGAGCGTTAACCCGCGACTTCGTCGGCACAAATTATATACCAGATTTTAAGTCAGATCATAAGCTATCAAACAAAAAAAGTTTCATCAAAATCGGTTCAGAAGTTTTTGCGTGATACTCGTTCAAACAAACAAACAAACAAACACCCAAACAAACACACAAACAAACAGACAGACAAAAAATCCAAAATTTGGTCAAATGTAATCAGGGACACCTAAAAACTATATCGTAACTTTTTTTTTTGTTAATATCTTCAATGTACAGACAAACTTCCTGTTACAGTTTTATAATAGTAGAAGAATATATTTAGATTAACTCTCTGACTACCCCTTCAGAAAACCGGAGTCGTAAGCATATCGGCAAAACATCGGCTAACCATAGAAATGAAAAACCCGTTGTAACCGAGAAATTTATATATTATATTTAATCAATTAGGTTACATGAAGAGACGCGAGATATGTGTCTGAGTTTATTATTATTATTTTATTTTATTTTATTTTATTCATTTTTTTTCTTTTTTTTTTGCATGTAGCGATCTATTGTCTCTGCCTACCACAGTGGGACGTAGGCGTGAGCATATGTACGTACATACATTAACAGAAGGACTCGCAACATTTTATGCAATCAAACTTTTTTTTCTTTACGCGTACAGAAGGGAAGATGACCTTGACTTGGGCCTCTACCCGCACATTCGAACTTCGCAATTGCGTGAACGTTTTCGTTCCAATCTCAACTCTATTACAATGAAGTGCGGACCGAAACAGTGGCGATATATCGAACATCGAAAGTCCGGGTACAGGGCCAGACCAAGTATCTACGTAGGTGCCGTTTATTTAAGTTATTTTCCAATGTGTCATCCCTACAAGCCGCGGGGAGGGGCGTAATTACGATTGTCCTCCTTATTATCATAGTAGAGTGCGCCCAATTTTGGCTTGATGACTTTTTTACGAGTTTTCGAGTCTTGCGTAATTTACGACGCCGTAAACCGGCGCGGCGGGGGGTGAAGGTCGCGGGGGGTTCTGATAACAATGCCGACGTAGATAGCACGGCAGTAGGTGCACTGAGAGTGGATTGAATCAGTGTTGTGAATGCAAGAGCAGATATGATTTGCACTAGAGATTTCTTGGCCATTTTAAAGTTGCAGCGAAATTTTAAAGCTATATTATAGCTTTAGCTTTCAAAGTGGAAGTCAAATCCAAAGTGTTTTTATTACAAAACTATGGGTCGTACACAGGAACATAAGCCTCTAAAGGATGTAACAAAACACCCTAGTGATACTAAAGACCATCAAACTGAACAACTTTCACTATGGAGCCAACATCGAGAAAAAATAAAAAAATCTGCTGTCCCATACATTTGAGTCGAGCCGGTATAGCAGTTTTGTATGAAACAGCTAATTGTTCGCGATACAGGCGAACAGGCGATAAGACCGCCTTATTTTGTGCCTCTTGTATTTTATTTCTGTATTTTACTGTTTATGTTTTTGGTGTAAAATAAAGTATATTTGATTGATTGATTGATTGTTATTTTGCGATTTCAAAGTTGGCTCCATAGTGAAAGTTGTTCAGTTTGATGGTCTGAAGCACCCCCTTAAGTATTACTAGGGTGTTTTGTTACACCCTGTATAGCTTACCAGTAAAATTGTATACAAATCTAATAAATAAATAATGTTCTAAAAGTTGAGAACATAATTATGATTTGATATAATTGAATCAATTCATAATTTCATTTGTTTTATTACGGACAAAGCGTAAGACTACACTATCATAGATTGCGTACATGAGAATCTGAAAAGATGCCCAGAGGGGAAACATATTGTTATTTTATCAGATAGCCAGGCTGCTCTGAAATCTGACGAAATAGAGTCGAAACTAACATTAGAATGTGCCCGAGCACTCAACCAGCTAGGACTGACAAACTCTGTCACCCTAGGCTGGGTGCCCGGACACTGCGGTATTGATGGGAATGAGGCTGCTGACGAGCTGGCACGAAGAGGGGCGGAAGAGGACGCTATAGGCCCCGAGCCTTATTGCGGCATCTCTCGCAAAACCTCTAGACGTGTGCTAAAGGAATGGGCTGTGAACCAAAGCCGCAGGCTCTGGTCGGATACACCAGGACTGAGGCATGCGAAAGAACTTGTGACCGGCTTTTCAAACAGACATACCTCGGATGCCATCAATTCAAACCGCAACGACTTAAGGGTCTTAGTACGAGCCTTAACAGGACACTGCAAGTTAAACAAACACCTACACAGAATGTGGCTTGTAGATTCACCCACTTGCAGATTCTGCTGTGAAGCAGAGGAAACGCCCATAAACCTCCTCTGCGAATGCGAAGTGCTCATTCACAGCAGAAGTCGCCATCTAGGTGGATACATAATAACACCTACTGACATTAGGGACCTTCCCTCCAAAAGCATAACACGATTCATGAAGTCCGTGGGCCTAGGAAATGACCTTTAGGTGAGGTGACAGTTACAATAGATCTATCCAGGTCGCAGTAGCTTTTTGGTCATCGACCAAGCCCTTATAACCAAATAAATAATAAATACGGACAAAGCGTGTGATGGATTTTAGTATGGTTAGTTGACGAAGTATCTTGCGGATCACTTAACAGTTTATTTAAGGGTTTTTTTATCGGGAACTCAAATATACCAAAACGCGGTAAGAACCCGTTAAAATGTTTATTTCTAGTTTATTTAAGGTTTTGATGAAGCATGTTGCTTATAACTATGATCTCATGATTGACAATGTGCTGACTGCTTTTCTCGTCTAGATAGGAACTATTGGTAATTGTAATATATTGATGGGTTTAATTTCTTAAATTATTATCATCAATTTGTCAAATCGTTATACTTCGACTTCTGATTAAGTTTTCATACGTAAATCTATACTTATAAAAGAATTCCGTGACTAACTGACTGACAGACAATGCACAGCCTAAGCCGCTGAAGATAGAAACATGAAATTTGGAATATATAAGGTCTAACAAAATTAGGTGAAACTATTTTAAGGGGATGATCAGACAACTTTCTCTATGGGACCAATATTGAAATCGCGAAAATAAAATCTGCTATCCCATACATTTAGGTCGAGTAGGTTTGTATGGAACAGTTGATTTTTTTTCGCGATTTCGATATTGGTCCCATGGAGAAAGTTGTTCAGCTTGATGGTCCGATCATCCCCTTAAAATAGTTTCACCTAATTTTGTTAGACCTTATACATTCTACGGATGCAGGGGTGACCTCTAAAGTGATAATCCATGCGGACGAAGTCACGGGTCAAAAGCTCGCTGTAGAATAAAAACAAAACCCGCACGATTCCGAAGCTTGACCTTCAGTGAACAGTATTGTACCGAGATGTGTTACTGCGACGTTTCTACTGTGAACTTGAAGCATTATCTCTAAACTTTATGAAGCACGAGCGTTAACCCGCGACTTCGTCCGCACAAATTATATACCAGATTTTAAGTCAGATCATAAGCTATCAAACAAAAAAAGTTTCATCAAAATCGGTTCAGTAGTTTTTGCGTGATACTCGTTCAAACAAACAAACAAACAAACACACAAACAAACAGACAGACAAAAAATCCAAAAATTAGTGAAATGGAATCAGGGACACCTAAAAACCATATCGTAACTTTTTTTTTGTTAATATCTTCAATGTACAGACAAACTTCCTGTTACAGTTTTATAATAGTATAGATTATGTAGTGTATGGAGCCTACGATACCTATCTATCCTGTATGTTACGCGTTTATGACCTAGGTGACTAAGTTATCTAGAATTCTATCATAATATACGTATATTTATCAACGTATCTCTTTATAAGTGTTGATTACAGTACAATACATACAGGGTGTAAGTGACAGCACAAATACTGAAACGATGAACTCGGATCATCAAACTGAACAACTTTCACTATGGAGCCTACCTTAGGAAACGCGAAAAAAATCAGCTATCCCATACATTTCAGTCGGGTAGGTACAGTTTTGTATGGGACAGCTGATTTTTTTCGCGTTTCCTGAGGTAGGGTCCATAGTGAAAGTTGTTCAGTTTGATGGTCTGAGTTCACTGTTTCAGTATTTGCTAGGCTGTCACTTACACCCTGTATAGGATCCTTCGTAATATGCTGACACTTTTTTAAGGGGATGAGCAGACCGTCAAACTGAACAACTTTCTCTATGGCACCAACATCGAAATCGCGAAAAAAAGAATCTGCTGTCCCACACATTTGGCTTGTTTAGGTGTGTAGTTTAGTACGGAACAGCTGTTTTTTTTTCGTGATTTCGATGATGGTCCCATTGAGAAAGTTGTTCAGTTTAACGGTCTGATCTTACCCTTAAAAAAGTGTCAGCATATTGAGAAGGACCCTATACATGTATACAGGGTGTAACAAAACACCCTAGTAATACTTAAGGGGGGTGGTTTAGACCATCAAACTGAACAACTTTCACTATGGAGGAGCCAACTTGGAAATCGCGAAAAACAATATAGCTTTTTTAACATTTAGTCCAGTTGGTACTGCAGTTTTGTAAACTCAATTTTTTTATAATATTGTATGGTGGTACGAAGCTCTCGGTGCGCGCGTCCCACTTGCACTTGGCCGGTTTTTTCTATAAGCGTTTCCGTATTTACCAAAAATGTCTTATACAAATGTTATTTAAATAGGAATTACACTATTTTATCTATGTATATATAACAACTGTCAGAAATACATGTGAACTTTGAAATGTCTAGCGACCATATTTCATGACGTCATGTCACCACTACGCCGCGCCGCGTAGAAGCGATCTACCGCTATGAGCCGTAGTCTAACCGCTACGTCGCTACGGATATGTGCTACGAACGTAGTGGAAATTGTATTTCTTATCTATCTTATCTTATACTATTATAAAACTGTAACAGAAGTGTGTCTGTACATCGAAGATATTAACAAAAAAAAGTTTAGGTAAACGATATGGTTTTTAGGTGACCCTGATTACATATCAGCAATTTTTGGATTTTATGTTTGTCTGTTTGTTTGTTTGTTTGATCGAACTTTGATTCCGTGCGGACAAAATGCCGTGTTAGAATTGAGTAGTAGGCTTTATGTAGTAAGCTCGATAAATTGAAAAACAAAAATGACTACAACGTAACATTCTAGTTTTTTGGAAATGTATAATTTTTTTGAAATAAACAAAAATACGATTGAGGGCAGCACTGGAGGCTCGGGAATTAATGAGCTAATATCTGACAAAAGTGCAAAAGCTACTATTGTAACAGCATAAGCATTTGCTCAGGGTTATACAGGATGTAAAATTAAATGCGTTACATTTCTCAGGAGGTTCCTAAATAACTTTCACTAAGGAACCAACATTTTAATCGCGTAAAAAAAATCATGTAAGTATCTCGTCACTTTTAATGATATTTTCATAAAAAAATTAATATTACAAATTACTTCGTAACTTCAGATGCGTACAAAATTAGACACTCTACTTTGACGCCAAATATTTAATTTAAACATCGTTTTGTACAAAATATAATAAAGCTGGAAGCAATATTCTCACACTACCTACCTTCAAAATATTTTATTTATGAGCCAAAAATGTCGCTCCTCTCTTTATATGACGAAAAGAAATTTTATAACAAGACTTTTTTCTTTATGAGGTTTATTTTTAGGGGTGTTGCTGAGTCGGTATGAAGTCGGTCGGTCGGCAATGCCTGTTTACCTATCAAAAACTCACGACCAAAATCCCTTTTGAAGTGGTCAACAACTTTTCTACAACAAACATCTATAATTATTTGAATATTTTTTCTATTCATTTAAAATCCTATTTTTACATATACTGAGTGTAAACTTAAATGCGTTACAAGATTAAGGGGGTGCTTCAGATCAGACCATCAAATTGAACAACATTTACAAGGGGACAAACTTTTAAATCGCGAAAAAAGTCAACAGTTTCATAGAAAATGTCAACAGCTTTTTAATAGGGATTTCATAGTTCTATAGTGAAAGTTGTTCAGTTTGATGGCCTCAAGCTTCCCTTTAACCTACTTAAAGTTTTAAGTGTATACCCTACAGGGTGTAAGAGTAGACAGTTGCATTATTTTAACGGGTGATTGTTCCCACGATACTAAACAACTCTCTCTAAGAACCCTATAGGAAATACGCAAAAATAATGTTTGGACTTTCCATACTAAATGCAACCAGATGATCGAACGTTCGTATGAAAAGTCGAAATATTTTTTTGCGAATTTCCTACATTGTTTCTTAGGAAAAGATGTCAAAGTTGTTCAGTATCATACATACAATCACTCCTTAAGGCCAGGCCACACAGAAGCGGTTTTGCGGGAAAGCGGGCGAGAGGTGAACCTGCGGGAAGCGAATATCTCCGGACCCGCTCGGTTTTCTGTGTGTTTTGTTGTGTATGGTGTGGTTGGTGCGCGCGGGTCCGGAGATATTCGCTTCCCGCAGGTCCGCCTCCGGCCCGCATTCCCGCAAAACCGCCTCTGTGTGGCCTGGCCTTTAAAGTAATGCAACTTGTATCCTAACACCTTGTATAATTTTTTCAAATAAAATGTTAATTTATGAATGAAAAAAAATCGATTAATTTAAAAAATATTTTTTTTAATGGATAATAATTATGTTTTCAAATTAAAATTAATGAAGGCTTAACCAGGCAATATCCTCTGAAAGATTTCACTTTTATAATTCGGTCCAGTTTATCTAGATTGAAGCCCGTTGAAGCAAATATAAAGGCTTTAATCTCAATATTCATTGAACCTGAAGTAATAGGATGGGGTAGCTAGTTATTCAACCTAAAAGAACTTTATTCTAACCTAAAATGATGAATTGCTAAAGTATTGTGAGCACATTGACTTACTATTATACATACATACATATTCTCACGCCTGTCTCCCACTGGGGTAGGCAGAGACAACGAAACGCCACCTGCTACGATCCTGACATACCTCTCTATTTTCCTCCACATTCATAAGTCCTTTCATGCATACTCGTCGGTTACGGGTAGATCTGACCTGGCCCTTTTTAAGCACGTCGCCAATTTGGTTCGTATATGTACGTCTAGGCCGTCCCCTTCCAACATTTCCACTTACGCTTGCCTTATAGATTGCCCTCGTCAATCTGCTCTCATCCATTCTTTCCACATGACCAAACCATCTCAACATACCTTTCTCTATTTTTGTCACTACATCCTCTTTCAAACCACAACGTTCTCTAATAAAACAATTTTTCAATTTGTCCATCACAGGGTTATATCAAAATGTTTAAACTAGTTTTGGTCATATTTGATACATACTGACAGGGTTATATCAAAATGTTTAACTAGTTTTAGTCATATTTGATACACACTGACAATTCTAGATTAACAGGTTACTTTTAATCTTTTTGGGTTCCGGGGAAGGGTGCCAAGGGAACCCTATTCATAAGCCTACAATCGGTGTCCGTACGTTCGTCTGTCCGTCCGTCCGTCTGTGTCCTACTGTATCTTTTGAACTATAATAGCAAGACGGTTGACATTTTTACAGGATATAAATAAATAATTAAAAACTTAAGGGATTCGTACAATATATTATACTTACAAGAAATTGTGATGTAAAGATTTGAGAAGTTTTTTTCATCGATTTTTTGTTTTTACTCCATCGTAAAAACGGTTAAACATACAAGCGTCAAACTTGTACAGATGTACCAGGCTTATATGTCTTACCGATGTACCTGCGCAGTTGAAAAATTTTAATAGCGCGCGAAATTATATTGACCAATCAGGATGCGGCACCTTCAATCCGTTTACGCTATTGGCTAATTTGTTTTCGCGCCCTTTTTGCTGCTATCCGACTTTGCACCCTTTGATTACTAAATGACTTCGGGTTTTGTCGGGGACTCGGGCCTGCTCTGCGCAAGCGAAGATTGACGAGCGGAATTATTTTCTTAGTCCTACTGTACTTGGTGTGATTATAATGCACAGGTACTCTAAAGTAAAACAAGAAATAATAAAAACCGGCCGAGGTTGTGTCGGGCACGCGCTCCCGATCCCGCGTACAACGATCCCGGAGAAAAATAAAAACTTTTTACGGTGGTACGGAACCCTCGTTGCGCCAATCCGACTCGCACTACGCCGGTTTTTTAAACACAGCCATCTTCGATTCCTCCCCTCATTACCCACACACTTAAATTCAGATAGTACAGTATAGTATACATACAACGTTTTAATGAATAAGCGCAAAACCTAGGCAAAACCTCATACATCCCAACTGATTTAACAACAAAGTAATTGCATTGGAACAATAATTTTATTAATTAAAATTTAATGTTATTTTAAGTTTTCTTCCAAAATGATTTGTTATTATTCCATCAATGAATGAAAGCGCTAGTGTGCTCATGGATACATGGATAAATTTTAATAAGCATCTTATTTTGGAAGTAAATATGGTGAGTGCCCGTGTGGTGGCTTGATATCGAATTCAGTAAATTTTTAATTATACAAACAAATTACTTAATAATTTGAAAAAAAATTAACCTATGTTGAAACCTTGATAAATCTTAACAGTTTTCTAGTTTTGCGTTTATTCATTAACACGTTGTATATTCAATAGATACCTACGACATAAAAGTGGAACATGCGGGATGGGTGAAGGCGCCAGCGCTAGTGTCAGTGGTCAGACGCAATCTGTATGCAAAACACCCTTTGAAACGTCCCTCATACGCGAGCATCCGCGTTATCTCGTTTTATTGTTTAAGCCACAAGCTTTTAGTTATGATTACTAAACTGATAAGTATGTTAGTAAGTCTGTTACAAACTTATTTGAACTAATTCTAATACCTTAGATTCTTAGATTCTTAGATTCTTTATTGTACACAAAAAAATAATAATGAAAAAAATTACAACAAGTCGTGATGTACAAAGGCGAGCTTAACTCTAAAAGAGTTTTCTTCCAGCAAACCGTTGAGTGAGAGGAAAACTAATATGTTTGGGTATAATAAGTGTGCACACAAATAAAAATCTACTTAATTAGGAGATAGTAAAATGAATACCAATAAAATAAGAAATAATATAAGATACACCTATACAAATAAATATAATTTATAAATATACTTAAATAATAATATCAAATATAATAATATGAACCTACATATATTATATACATACATATAACTACTACGACTTTATTTAGATAGGTAATGCTCCCTAACTCTCCTCTTAAAGATATCCAGCGAAGGACTAGCACAGATAGTATGCGGCAATGAATTCCATAACCTGGCCGCATGAAGAAAGAATTCCCATACAGACTAGAAGTGTGCAAGGGACACGCAAGCAGCGATGTGATTGATCTGCAAGGCTTACCGCGTGGTACGTTAGTGTTTGGATATTGTATTTTATTCTATACAGGGTGAAAATTTAAATGCTTTACAAACCGGGACGCATGGAGAGATCGGAGGGAGGCCTTTGCCCAACAATGGGACAGCGACGGCTGATATAATAATAATAATAATACTTTAGGCGGTGCTTCAGACCATCAATATCGAACTAAGAAAATGATCTGTTCCATACAAATAGCTATTGACGTGTTCAATTTTTTTTTTGTTAGTTGATTTCGATATTGGCCCTATAGTAAAAAGTTATTCAGTTTGATGGTGTGCAGCAGCCTCTTAATCTAAAGTATGTAATGCATTTCAGTTTACATGCTGCATATTCAAAACTGAGGTGGATAGTTAATTTAGTGTTTTTTGTTGCCAAATTCGCATGTTATGAAATAGTAGATTACACACCGAGGGCAGGAAAGTAAGAAAGGTCTCAGATCTCTAGCAATATCAACAAACATGTGATCTGAGGCTTGCTTATTTACTGCCCGAGGTTAGTATACTATTTTTCTCCTCGACGGAGGCGGAAAGCGGCAACTTCGTTTAGCGCAGAGGGACGAAGTAAAATATATTTTGAGTATGTCAACCTCGGGTAGTATACACTGAAAAAAAATGTTTTGTTAAATATAACCGAACTTTAGTGACTTCCAAACTGTTTTGTAGCACATAACCAAACGTTTGTATATAAATAGCAAAAAGTTATGCTATTTATAACCAAACGATTGTTTATGTGCTACAAAACAGTTTGGAAGTCACTAAAGTTCGGTTATATTTATCAAAACATTTTCTTCAGTGTAGTTGTGAGCATTACATCACTTATTACTAACACTAGAAACATAATCTGCATGTAAATGTTTCTCGTATTTGAAAATGTATCTACACATACGAGAAAAAACCCCTGGAACCACTGGAACCACTGGAACCCCGGTGTACGTTTCAGGATTGGGTTTAACAGGTTAAGTTTCAGGTTTACATTGTATTGTACATACTCGGGTTTGTCTTTGGCTTTCAGTTACTTACGAACTTTATTATAAAAAAATGTTAGTCACACGATTTCAAATATTACATGCTATAGCCATTTTGTGCTATTTCAAATCAAATTATACATACATCCATACATAAGCTCACGCCACTGCCCTATGGGGGTACGGAGAGACCACGGACCACAACTCTGCCTCTGGCTCTGACACACCTCTTTAGCCTTATTCACATTCATACATCTTTTCATGAACTTCCGTCTATTGAGGATGCTACGAACTTGTCCTTTTCTGAAAAGAGCATTATAGACTGGAAAATTAATAAGTCTCGGACGGGACTTGAACCCGCAATCTGCCAAACCGGGGCTTCGCTTTCGTCTAATTAAGCTACCGAGCCTACTACGTCAGAGAATTAAATTCTTCAACCCATGATTTCTTAAAGAACGTGTCGCCTGGCGTTCTTTTTCCATTGGACGAATAACACAAGGCTTTGCAGGCTTCTAAAATTAATTCAATAACCCTACCAACATCACAACTAAATCATCTCCAAAAGCATCGATTTCAACCACCCACTGTACTCCGCATGGACAACCACCGGCGTCGACAGTACAACATTGCAATGCAAAATTCCATTAGGGGCCTCGCAAACACGTAGGGCCACATATCTGCCGGACGGAGCCCGGATCCCGGACTCCCGGACCCCGGACCGGACCCAATCTGTATGAAAAGTGCCACCCCTGGCTTTAACGCGCTTTTAGGATACGCTTGAACACGTAAATCGATGATTGACGATTGAATGTTCGTACGATACTGAAGATCTGCTATTGAATAAGTTGAGAAATTAGTTAATGGCGTTTGGAGTTATATCTATACTTATAAAAGAGTTCCGTGACTGACTGACAGATAACGCACAGCCTAAACCGCTGAAGATAGAAACATGAAATTATGAATATACAGGGTTGGTTTTAAACTAAGTCTACCCATCAAACTGAACAACTTTTACTATGGGAGCAAACCGATAGGAGCAAAAAAAACAGCTGTTGCATACATTAGAGTCGAGTAGGCATCGCATTTTAGTATGGAACAGCTGATTTATTTTGTGCTCCAATCGGTTAGCTCCCATAGTAAAAGTTGTTCAGTTTGATGGGTAGACTCTTAGTTTAAAAGGATGCTAATGCTATCAATTTCACCCTGTATATTATCTAGAGGATGTAGGGGTGCACTAAGAAAGAATTTTTCGAAAATCTACCCCTAAAGGGGTAATCCACGAGGACGAAGTCGCGGGTCAAAAGCTCGTATCTACATTATATTGTCCTAAAAGATCCCCCTTGACAATGCACATTAGTATTATATAACGTCTAACAAAATTTGGTGAAACTATTTTAAGGGGATGATCAGACCATCAAACTGAACAACTTTCTCTATGGGACCAATATTGAAATCGCGAAAAAAAAATCTGCTGTCCCATACATTTAGGTCGAGTAGGTTTGTATGGAAGAGCTGATTTTTTTTCACGATTTCAATATCGGTCCCATAGAGAAAGTTGTTCAGTTTGATAGTCTGATCATCCCCTTAAAATAGTTTCACCTAATTTTGTTAGACCTTATATTACCATAAAGAAAGTTGTAATGATCAGAAAATCAAACAAATTGCTTTTTAAACATAATAAAATTAGTTGTTCCATACAAAGCGGCACATCTGAATAAATCCCATAGAGAAAATTGTGTAAATGTGTTTGCTATTTATAAACAACTGCTTCTTTATGGGCTACAAATAAAGTCCAAAAAGTTTAGTTACTATTAAACAAAAAAAAATCTATGTACATACATAAATTTGCAACGTTTCTTTGCTTAAAACTAGCTTAAACCGAAAAAAAATTAAAAACAAAAGCAGACTACATTCCGCTACATATGTTTCAGGAAAAGCGCAAAAAGCGCCAAGATACACAATCGTACCGTCCGTCCCGGGGGCTTGGAACTCATTTCCTCCCCCCCCCTCGCTCCCCGCTAGACCTCTCCCCCGGCTAGTGACCCGTCCCGTGTCAAAAGATAGATGGATTTGAAAGAAGACGGCACCTAAAGGCTATAGATGGATCTGAGAGACTTCACAAAACTGGTGATGTATTGTTTTGAGATTTCATATGCCAATATCTAGTTGTAGCAATGTTTCTGTTCACCCCGTATTTACTCTTGAAATTAGTCATGAGTAAGAATATAAGGAAAATTAGTATAAAGTAAGAATATACAGGGTGAAATTGATATCATTAGCATCCTCTTAAACTAAATCCATCAAACTGAACAACTTTTATTATAGGATTTTTTATCGGAGCAAAAAAAAATCTGCTGTCGCATACATTGAGTCGAGTAGGCATTGCAGTTTAGTATGGAACAGCTAATATTTTTTTGCTCCGATCGGTTTGCTCCCCATAGTAGAAGTGGTTCTCTCTTTGTTTAAGAGGATGCTAATGAAATCAATTTCACACAATATATATATTATTGGCAGATTTGTTGTTCCAAAAAAATTTTTTTATTCAATGCTTGCAGGACCTAAATGTATGCAAAAACGGTTTTTATTCCCATGATTTCAATGTTGACCAAATTGTGAAAGTTGTTCATGCAAATACTAACCAACTGGGGAAAAACGCACAAAGTGATATATCACCAGGTGTCCCCTGCGGGAATCGAACCCACGACCACAGCTCTTAACCATTAGACAACAGAGGTAGTCTAAAATACGACAGGAAAACAATACGATGCGCGAAATAATAAAACATTAACGAGAAACAAACTTCAGGGAAAATATCAGATGAAAGTTTCCATCGGACATTAAACGAATAGAAACAATTATGGGCCCGCTTCGAATTTAACTTTGCATATTAACAGAACTTTTACAATGAGTGAAGTTAACTAAGCTTCACCATTTGTATAACTGCGGTTAATAAAACTGAACCTTCTACATCGAAATGTTGGTACTTTATTGTTAGCACGTTTTTAGGGCCGGTGCACAACTGACGAAGCGAAAAGCAGAGCATTTTTCAATCCTGAACCATTATCAACTTTGCATGCATTGAAATAACATCGAATTCAATGTTATTTTCACAATGGAGGCAATGTAGAAAAACCGATTTGAGATGAGACGGTTTCGATACTGCAGTTTTGTATGAAACATCAGAATTTATTTTATTTTTGCACGATGTTGGCTGCATAGTAAACGTTGTTCAGTTTGATGGTCAAAACCACCCCTTTAAATATTACTAGGGTGTCTTGTTGCCCAGTACAGGGTCCTTCTTAAAGTACTGACGGTTTTTATGGGACCAACATCAAAAAGCAAAAAAAAATATCTGTTGTCCCATATAGAAAGATAGTTGTTCAGTTTTATGGTCTGATCATCCCCTGACAAAACCGTTAGCATAATGATAGCCCTCCGCAGACTGAAACGGTGAACTCAGACCATCAAACTGAACAACTTTCACTACGGAGCCAACGCAAAAGAAATTCATCTGTTGCATACAAAAATGCGGTACAAATGTATGGGGCAGCAGATTTTTTGATGGTCTGAGTTCACCGTTTCAGTCTGCGGAGGTCTGTCCCTTACACCTTGTACATTACCTGCTTAATGGCTAATGGCGTTGCTCCGTGGGAAGCCTAAAGACACGACCGACACAACCGCCTGCCAAAATACTTCCCAAGAGACTCCATCGTTAGCTTAGCTTCTGGCTCCTATTCTATCCCATACAATGAAACTAGACAACTAGGTTTTTTTTCCTACTATTTTGAACGGACAAACAGACAGTCTGACAAAAGATATTGACTGACGAACTGACGAGGTAGTCTCGATGAATATCGTACTAGTTGCTCGTTACTGACTTTTTGAAAAGGCTTTTGAAATAGCGAGTTACAAACTACAAGGTGTTGAAAAATTCACGCTGGCACAATAAGTATAGGTATGTAGGTATGTATGTAGTATCTATGACTGGGACTACAAAGCGAAATTGTTACGTACAATTGTTTTTCTATTTACCATTATATCAATATTGTGGGAATAATTCGATTAAATAAATTAAATATTAAGAAACAGAAATCGCTAAAAACTGACATAAACACCATGTCGATTTGATAAAGATTGAATCGGGTTGTTATACAATAAGACTTATAGCACCGACTCTACTTCAATGTATGAAACAGCAGATTTTTTTATTTTACTTCGATGTCGGCTCCATAGTGAAAGTTGTTCAGTTTGATGATCTTAACAACCCCTTTAAATATTACTAGATTGTTTTGTTACATTCTGTATATCTTGTAGGTCTGTACTCCATCTTAAGTAGTACAAACGCTTAGTCTATTTATAGTCTTACAACTTTTTGTTTTCAAATCATGTAACCCTTTTTCCAGGACTTGGTCTATTTACAAGTTTGTACTAAATAAAGAACCTTAGGTATTAGACCGACATTAAATAGATTTTCGCAATAAACCTGGAACGTAATAAATAAAACTACAAGCAACTCCTTTGTACGATACGCGACCTCTGTCACAAATAAAATTACACAATTTAACGTTAACAAAGAGCCTTATCTACAAATATGTAGCGAATAATACAAATAATACAATACGGCGAGGTTGAATACAAAACGCGGTAGAACACAATGTAGTGCAAAGGGAATAGAGGCGCTGCGGGCTCGATACAAGCAAAATTACTAGGGTTGTCAGTTGCGATTACGTTATATTAATCGATGCTTCAATGTCAAGTTTTTGACGTGACTATATAAAATGTTACTAGGTCTGCCAGTTGTTGTGTTGTGTTGTTGTACTTATTTTTACCTATTTGTTTTTTCTGCATGTAGGTAGGTAGGTAAATATATTAAACTGCAATGCCTACTCGCCTCAAATGATGAAACAGCAGATTTATTTTTTTACGATTTCAAGTTTACTCCCATAGTAAAAGTTGTTCATGTTGATGGTCTGAATTACCCTTGAAAATTAGGAAAGTGTTTAAAAATCAACCAGTATAGTCCTTTTTTTTGTTCGCTGAAGTATCAATGATTGATTAATAAGCATATCATCATGATCATCAATTAGCCGTGGACGTAGGCCTAAAATGGGGGGATTTGCCAAAATCGCCCCGCTTGACGGGCGGGTTGGCGATCGCAGGTGGATTGAATGTGTGTACTCAGGAGATGCTGCTGCCGATACTCCGGTAACCATATACTCACGATTAATTACCCAAGGGGGTAGTCAGATATATAGTGCTTGCTTGGGATCATTACAATGTATGTGCCTGTGAGCGTTATTTATTTATTTATTATGTAAATCATATCAACAGTTTACTATCAGTGCCGGTCGTTATTCTACAAGCAGAAATAGCTGGTTTATTCACAAATGTAAGTTAGTGGAAAGAGATCTTTAGAACAAAAGAATATTAGTTTCTGTTTTTCTTTTAATAAACTAATCTATTTCTGCTCGTTCAAACATAAATGTTTAGATTAGTTTTACTTATACAACAAATTCTCTTAAACATTATTTCTATTGCCAGTTCTAAAAGTTATTTTTTTGGAAAACAATTGAAACAGAGATTCTACTAACAAGCTCGTTCGCTTTCCTACCTTTAAAGTTAAGTTCAAATTCGTTTGAAACTATTACCTTTGCAACCCTAAAGTAGTAGTGATGTGTGATTTCGGATTCAGATATTATTTTTAAAACCTAATCTCGGATATGGATACTAAATTGTGATACAATTTCAAAAAGACTTATTTGGTGAGCTAAACCTATTTCTCGCAAGATTCAAGATGTGGCAATGACTAGCGTCATTTATACCACCAAAACTCTTCTGAATGCGTTTCCAGTTTTCATTTTATTTTGTCATTTTATAATTGACTTACTCAACAGTATTTGAAATCTGACAGTTTTAGAAAATTTTATTTGTTTTCTTTCGCGTTTTTTTACACTTATAATTCGGAATCTACTAAGATGCGCACGATGCCGAGTTGGCGGCAATATAGTGGATGTGTAGGTAAGTTGTCGATTGTTTTCATATCAATTACCTCCTTGTATAGTAGCTTATTGGTATTGAGGTAAAATTACACTCCGTACCCCTTCAGCCACGCCTCGCAAGATTGACTTGTCGTAACATCCCGAGTTTCACAACTACATAAGCTTTGCTTTGACAGATTAAGGACTTGTTCCACCGTTTTCTGATAAAGCTTCTGTTAGCAATCCGAGAGATAAAATATCTACTTGTTAAAAGTGGCAGATATTTATTTTCGGTTTCACCACTTATGTTCAAGATAAAATACTAGGTAGTTAAGTTCCTAATATTTTAGTTGCAAGATTGAAAGTGTCGGAGCGGCAACGTCGCTTTCGGTTGTGACGTGTTCCAATACAAGCAGTTGTAAAAAACTGATAATATCTTTTTTATTGAATTTATGGTACAATAGTTGTTAAAATATGAGAAAAACCAATCAATTTCGTTCAATTCATATCAGCTCTATGAAAGTTCACGTAAAAAGGTTCAAATATAATTTAAAACGCTTCCCGTTCATATTAAAAAGTAATCTTATATGACAGATAAATAGATAACAGCCCCTTGATCTGACTGTTAAGATAAAAGATACTTTACTTGGCAGATACCGTTAACAGGAAACCTGTGAAACGGAAAATACTATTTACAGGCCGGATATCTTCTTGTTAGGCTATCTCACACTTTATCAGGAAGTGGTGGAACAGGCCCTAAGTATTCAAATTGTCGGTGTAATATTATGCCAAATGCGATAGGTACCTACGCGGTACGAGATGAAATATGGAGCGATAAATAATTGAATTAGAAATAGAAATATTCTTTAATTAATTTATGTATCGCTCTATCATTGCTGCGAACGAATGGTATGTTTCTTTCGGATATCCACAAGTCTCGGTAAAACGTATCCGTAACGTTTCAAAACACCCCTAAAAGTAAAATGCGAGCATTCAATTAGTAGGAAAACCGTACAAAACTGGATTAGCTTGCATTACGCCTCCTCACGTATTCGCTTTGATGAAATGTTACTTTGAGCTCTGTTTCACAATGTATAGGTAGTTTGTTAAACAATTCCTGGTATATCTGCGTTTTATATTTCATTCCTGCAGGCCTAAACTTTACTTTGTGGTATGAATGTTTCTTGAGAGTAATAAGTACTCTATACTCCATTCCAAATAGCAGCGAAAGTTTAAGGTCATTTTGAATAACAAACAGAGCTTTGAAACAGTTACTCTTACTTATTTTAGAATAGCTTTAGTAATTGTCCGAGATATGTCGGATTGTATATCTTTCCGATAAATAAATTATATTTGCTAACCAGAATTAGCCAGAAAGCTAAATAGGAATCCGAAAATCTCTTCATTCTTATTTGGAATGATGTATAATAATTATAAGCGAATTATTTCAATATTACGATTTCTTTTTAAAAAATTTCAATAAGAAATTATGAACTTATAGCAACTTTAAAATTTCACACCATTTAGGTACCAAGATAATGAATGTTTTTACCCGACTGCGGTAAAAAGGAGTGTGATGTTGCACCTTATTGTTCTAGATGTAAGAAATGTTTTTTGCAGTTGTGCCATTATTCGAACAATACACATTTTTAATAAAAATTTAATTTTTTTTTCTCAAACCTTTACGTGACATTTTCTGGCGCCATATTAATTATTAATGTTACCTGAAACGGAAAAACAAACACATTTATAAACTTTGTTAACATTATCAATCAAAAAAAGAAAAGTAACGAATTAATTTCGCAAAGAGCTTAATTAGGTACCTAGTACCTTCCTACCTCAAACGTTAATCCTTATCCTAAAACCCGTTTAAGAAACCCTAAGGGTAACAAAACCCGTTACTAACAGTCATTTTAATTACAAATGAGAAATGAGACGTATATTCCCCCACAAAACATTTAAGCCAAATCAAACCCCCCAAAAAGCCGTCTAAAAAGACATCAGCGTATCATCAAGAATTTATGATTCACGAAAACTTACGAGCGGTCATAATTTTATTTGCCATTTATTTAATCTTTGGCGGATCCGGCTCGAGGGGGCCGGGGAGAGCGGAAACGCCCCGCGCACCGGAAATGAGCTTTCGATATCCGCCCTTCTCCCTCTACCCCTCGCCCACTTTGTCCAAATCAATTTTGCTTTACAACGCCTGCCGAAAAATGCATAGCAAATATTTGAGCGAACAATCTGCGCACGCTTAATTATTTGCTGTTATGTTTTTATTATAAGCCTGGGAGATTTTATTTATTTAGGGAGTGAGTGCTTCGTACTAATTTGATCCAAAAATAGTGTAATTGGTTTTTTTTGGGAATCGGTGTCAAGCCAGCACGATTCGCGACTAGACATGGAATAATTTAAGACTTGGCTTGGCACTGATTTCAACAAACCTAAATATAAATTATTTGCTACTTGGAAAATGTTTTATTAAATCAACCAAGTTGGTTGACTGAAGCAACATAAAACCCAATTGCACAAGAAATAAGATCACAAATCGTAAATTACCTGATGCTTTGACTTTAAACCGTAGAGAAATATATTTGAACCCATAAAAAGTAAATTTCATTCAAGAGATCTTAGATAAAAATAAAAAGGGGAAGATGCATCATTTTAAATCGCCATTACTCTATACTATAATATGGACTTTGTCAGAAATAAATAGATTTTATTTTATGTTATTTAATAAATTTATCCTATAATCCTCTTAGATTTTCCTTGCACTGCGCTCCATACAAACGAAGTGGCATCATAACCCAACCATAGCGAAAAAACCTAAATCTAATTTCGTACAACGCAAACACAAGCATGACACATTCCGTATCTTCCTTTTCAAGATTAATCTGAGACTAAGTAAATTTTTCTTAGAATATTTTATTTACGACGAAGCTAGTTAAATGCTTGAAATCTAGATTTATCTGGCAAGTCGACAAATAGCAGGGTGAATAGCAAAAAAGTCTACATCACTAGAAAGTTTAACTCGGTCTCTAAGTAGCCAGTTCCGAGAACGTAATGAAAGAACTAATTTCAGTTTTTTCACTTTTTTCTACCGCTTTTTTACATTTTCTGTTCGACTATTAATTTAAAAGTTGATTACTGTTCTAGCTTTTTCAGCTCTTACATGTTATTAAAACTGGCTATGTGCGACTCGGACTCGAGCACCGAGGGTCCCGTACTAATATGGTACGGGGACCAAAAATGGGTTCGGAGTCCTAAAAAAGAACAGCTTTGTTTGTAAAGGTTCGACATTAGAACTTATGAAGTTTCACATTAAAGTCCACATTTATTTACACATAAGTACATAGGTATATCACGACTCTATCCGTTCCAAGGTATAGCCAGAAAATTTTCTAAAACATAACCATCTTTCACACATGCATTTATTGCATATATTTCAGGGTTCTAGAGCGGAATTGACTCAGATATGCTCTAACAACCTCCTTTTATTAAAAACACTGCAAAATAATCCTTATCCTTTAGTCGCCTCCTCCGACATCCGCAAGAAGAAGTATTTCAAAAATAATCTCCAGAAAAGTTTTAAAAGGAGCGCGCCCCAACCTTGTTTGTTTCGCGAGAATTTTCTAACGGAGTAGATTGAATTTAAACTTGTTGAGGGAGTCCAGGCAAGTAGGAGTCACCGGAGTTACCCCGCAGTTACCCCGCAGTTACCCCGCAGTTACCCCGCAGCTACCCCGCCTCGCTGGGAGCTGGCTAAGCGAGCACTTACTGAGAGTTAAGGAGATTTCACACTGTGATTAGTGCCGCGCGATTACCGTTAGTAAATAGTCGCATTATTGCTCGGGGAATTAGTCGCGTTGCTAAAAATTTACATCATAAAGTATCCTTTATGTTTACTTTTTAAACGGTAAGACGTTGCAACGGTAAGACGTTTAAACGTTGCAACTAGGTAAGAGACCTATCACAAAAGAGATTTTTGAGGGTAGGCAATGTCGCAACTGCATTACTGCACCGCAATAACGTCACTACTGCACCGCCGCGATGTTGCGACTGGATCGCCACGATTTATTATTATTTATTATTATTATGTATCTCTGTAAAAGGTTTACTCACGGGCCGTAGCCCAGACCTTTGGAAGGCTTGCGTGGGGACACAGGTCCAACAGGTAGAGGCCCCTTTGAGACACTTTTATCTAAATGCGATGGGATGCACCAGCCATGGTCTATCTCTGAATGCATTATGCAAATGCACCAGAAGACATACCACGTTCAGTGCAGAGACTATTGTAGGACCGACAAAATAAAACTACTCGGGTTATGGGGGTTAACTTGGTGGGCCGGGAAATCTGGGTTATTGCGGAGAGACTCGGGACGCCTGCCGTAAAAAATGTCTCTAAGTTTGTCAAAAATGGAAGGTGGTGACTTGCCAACTCATTTGATGGGCCCCCCAAAATGGCCGCTCGCAAGGAGCGACAAGGCGGCAACATCTAGTGAGCGGCTAAGGTTGTAGAGAGGTGAGTCTGCGGGCGCCAGTTCCCGGTGCTAAGCGCACCAGTCAGCAGGTCCCAGCGTTATGACATTTTACACTTCCAACATGGAGCATAGGTTCCGCTCTTGCGACTCCTCTCCTGGCCGGCTGGTTAAGGCAAGACAGGAGGTGAGGGCCAAATCAATCCGGGCGGTCCGATGTGTCGCCAATCACCAACAGCTCGCCACACGCTGCCCTGCGGTCTTATTATTATTATTTATAAGCACAGGCATTGACTGAACGCCACGATTCCGCCGCGGAATACACTGATTGATCTTAGAAATATCTATGTCCCGGCGCCGGCGCGGCGATATCGGGACGATATCAACGCCTACGCTCAAAAATCGATTGTGTGTTGGCCCTAAGTCGGACCGGTCGGTAGAGGTAGTCAACTTAGGGATACAAATTATAATCAGCTTTTCCTTTATATAAAGATATTACAATAAGAGCCAATAGTAACAAAAAGTTGTAGCGTTCGGCGTTCCATAATAGGCGCGAATCGCGCGACCTAAAACACTATCCTACAATCCCTTTAAAAAAAAACTATATTGTATAAAAACTAGTCTATTTTCAGCTCGCAGGCGATGCACGACTTTCTAGGTACTTCGCTACTTATACCAGAGTTCTTTCTATTTAGCAAGTCCTGCGAATCAGGCTATATTTCTACTTATCACGTATTAATAAGGATCATGTTAGGTGTCTTTGGATCGAACTTTAAAGTCGAAAGCCCACGGCGCGGCATCTCGAACGATTTCGTAACGATATGGGATAGACTTTTACTTGTCTATTGTTTCTGAACGTGTTTCTTATCTATTTATTATTTCGGACTCGCGATGGTCTGTGCAAGATGACTGGAAGGGATTGGATGCAAGAAGCATAGGGCCAAGCCAAGTACTTTTACTTGTCTATTGTTTCTGAACGTGTTTCTTATCTATTTATTATTTCGGACTCGCGATGGTCTGTGCAAGATGACTGGAAGGGATTGGATGCAAGAAGCATAGGGCCAAGCCAAGTGGAGTGTATTGAGAAAGGCCTTGAACGAGCAGTGGATCTACCGGATATGCGATAACAATGATTAAACATTGATAGAGAAGTTGTAGCGTTCCTAACTGCAATAGAAATGTATCCAGGAAGACTTTATGTAGACATCAGCCAGCGCGATAGAGGTGGCAAGATATACGAAGCAGTTTGAGGATGATTTTACGATTCCAAGCGAAAATAAGATGTGTAGTAAAGCTTAAAGCTTAGATTTTATATAAAGTATAATGACAAGTTAAATATGAGTACAAATTCTAAATTAATCAAAAGATGAACTTAACCCAAAGAATACTAAAACTTTGAGTGACTACTGAGCAGATAAAAGCACGAATTATTTAAGGTATTCTTCTTTAAAGACTTATATTAGTCAAAACTCAATTCTAAACATAAAAGCTACACTTCCACAGTTTAGAGATTCAAGTCAACAATGATAAAACCTTTTGTTGATATGCAGATGCCGGTTTATTAAACAACTGATGACTAAGCACGAGCCATTGCTACAAAGCCGCATCCAGAGCCAGATATTATTATCCAAAGTGACACTTGACAGTTGCCATTACTTTTGATATTTGCGAGCAATTGAGTGGAAATCTCCCTAATGTGTTCCGAGCTTGCTCTTGAGCCGCCTACCGAATATATTGGGCCATGACATTAGCGGACCTTTTGATTGATCAATCGCTGTTGCTAAAGGTTGAAAAAAATTCAGGGAAGAATTGTCCTGCAATTAAAGAAGAAGAAAAAGTTGATCTGCAAGAACGAAGTTTTACAGATTTTGTATTATCAAGAGAATTTGTAGGACTGGCAGACTAGTGATTTATTATTAAGTTGGTTGAGGCCAGAATACCACGTATGGGGTTTTAAGAACTTTATGTACCATTTGAATTTGTTCGTGTTGAACTACCACTAGCTTTATGATGAATAAAAACATCGAAAGGAAACCTATATAATTACACTACAATTTCGAAGCGTTTATTGTGTCCACTGTCCATTAAAAGGACGGACTCAATACTAATCAAAACTATCATACTGGACAGAGTTTGAGCACTACTAGTGATATGTGGAAATGCTATAAGTATTTAAAATAAATAAATAACGCTCACATGCACATACATTGTAATGATCCCAAGCAAGCACTATAGACTTTTAATATTTTTATATGTTTGTGCCGTTGTTGTATGGAAACCATACAACAACGTTACAAACATATAAAGATAAACAACCATGGACCGAACCGATCCTGGTTTGGCAGTCCGGCGTGGTAACCATTACACCAACCGGGTCGTCGTCGGGTTTATTTAGGATATCTCTGACTCTAAGACTGACTCTCTCTCTCTATGGAAACCATACAACAACGGCACAAACATATAAAGATAAACAACCATAGACCGAACCGACCCTGGTTTGGCAGTCCGGCGTGGTAACCATTACACCAACCGGGTCGTCGTCGGGTTTATTTAGGATATCTCTGACTCTAAGACTGACTCTCTCTCTCTCTCTCTCTCTCTCTCTCTTTCTCTCTTTCTCCATCACGGAATATAATCGTGAGTATAATGCGTTTATGCTATGGTATATGCGTGTTTACGTAAATCCCGCAAATTCAGGAGCTCCACCGACACCGGTCGTGTTTTCCATCCCCCCGGGCGTATGCGAGAAGTTTTATCATACATATGTCAATCATAATAATGGCATAACGCCGATAGAAATTGGAAATGGTAAAGCTTCCTGTACTTTGTTTGCGACTGAGAGTAAATTCACATTTTGTTTGTCCTGAAATTTTACGAAGGAATAGAATATCAGAAGTTCTGGGAAACGGATTTTTGAACGGCTTATATAGATTTTGTCTGCCAATTGGATTTTACGTTCAGATTACCCATACTATATGTAAGGTGTTACAAAAACACTAATAAAAAATTTAAAGGGGTGGTTTAGACCATTAAACAGAACAACTTTCACTATGGGACCAATATCAAAATCGTGATAAAATCAGATGTTCCACAGCTGATGGACAGCAGTTTATTTTCGCGATTTCAATTTTGGTCTCATAGTGAAAGTTGTTCAGTTTGGCGGTTTAAACAACCTCCTTCAAAGTTTCAAATCTTTATTTTTAATTTTGTAACACCTTGTAGACACAGTAAGCATGGTAGATTACAATAGAAGATGGTATCTCGACTACAGCGACTGCAGCATATAATTATTGAAGTTCATAAGGGTGTGCGCAAAACACAGATGCACAAACTTCCTTACCCTTCCCTAATCTAATGGAACGAGAGACCATTACGATTGAAGAACCATCGACTCTAATTGAACCAAACAAACATCAATCAATAAAATGTTACAGATTTATTCATATCACCAGGCAGGCATTCAGTTGGTAACCTTTCAACGTCCAAAAGATTACCAGTAACACGGAAACAAAACTAAAACAAAACTTATAATGTTCAAAGTACGAAATCACGATACACTCCAGTTGCAAAACGGTTCCCGAAGGATATTGAAATGTGTTGGTTTATAAAGCTACCTTGGGGACACATTATGGTGATTAAGTTACATTGTCGATGCGTTTAGGGACCTAATAACAAAGTTTATGTATCTATACAGTTGTGAAATTCGAAGGTCGCGTCAGGCCAATTGGGTTGAACGTGCAGGATGAGGGGGTGGACTATTATATCTCAGTCCAGAATGTATTATGACTTTATTTATTATGAATATAATATATTATGGCGACTGTCTGTCATTTTGGCAACTCGTCAATTTTTGATTTGTTGATTTCAGAAAGAAAGAAAGAAGAAAGAAAATACTTTTATTTGCAAACACCACAAAACACACTGACTTAATAATACATAAAAACTAAACTAACACACAATTTAAAAAATTACATAATTAAGAGCAGTGTGTGCCGCTGCAGCAAACAAGGATACGACTCAGCATTATGCTGGGCTCAACGAGCTCAGCGCTGATTTTCAGTCGCACCCCAGAAGTGCCATTTCTGAAACTCACACCCCCAAAGTTATGATCAAATGATGCATAAAATATGACATTTTCACTGCTAATTTGGACGTGTGACCCCCAAAAATATCACTCCATGAGAAAAACGCAACGCAAAATTTAAATAAATAGATAATATAATAAATGTTACATATACATTTTTGTGATAGGTACAAATGTTTTCTTTAACTACTTTATGTGTATGTTTATGTGTTTGAGGTTTTGAATAGAGGAAAATGACTTTACAACTGACTTTTCGACTAAAACTGCTACACGAGCTTGGCTTGTTTCGCTAAAATATGAATCTTGTAGTGAGTCTTGACGACTGATTTGGAAAGAGGTACTCTCAGTGGTGAGGGGAGGTTATGCCAATATTTTGTTGCTTGGTATTATTGAAAACTTCCCTCAAACGCCCTTGTCTTATGAAATGGAGTTAGCTTAATAAAGCAATTGGCTCTTCTAGAGTTATATCTCCGATGAAAATTTGACCATTCCAGTTTATCCAGTCATTTCAGCACCGAATTCTACGAGAAAGTTAGCTTTATACAAGACTGCGGCTGCCGGTATACCCCTACAAGCACAGCGCGCGGCAACACATGAATTACGCACGCACGTACAATTTGGTAGAGAAACATATCGCTGCGCAGGTAGGTGTAACTGGCCGCCAGCTTGTATGAAGCTGTTTTTTCTGGCAGGATATCTATTCTGTGGTTTCAGGATGGAATGGCTAGATGGTAGCTAGACCTACAATATGTCGGTCTCGCAGGATATCTATTCTGTGGTTTCAGGATGGAATGGCTAGATGGTAGCTAGACCTACAATATGTAGGTAGTGGCGGCCCTCACCACTTGTAGCAGACAGACACAATATCACGGTTCGAAGTTCAAGTAACTTAACGTAACCTTCGTTACTCGTAGGTTTCCTCAAGATGTTTTTTTTCACGGAAAAGCCGGATGTGTTTGGTACATAAATATAAATAAAAATAAGTAGCTATTCATAAGAATACCCATTTGTTTCAATATAGGTACACATGAGGAGGTTACATTTAGAAGTTCGGAGCGTAATGCGGCTACGGTGCAAAGCCATCCATTTCGGTTTATCAAGCCGCACCGCGCCGCTGGCATTATTTTCATGAATATTTGCCGATTAAAATGTTGTGTCACAATTTTATTACAAATTGACGTTAAGTATTCGTAAAAATTTTAAATCGAAAATTTTTTTTAATAGCACGATAAGCCATGCTATAATATTTAACGTTGAACATTATGGAATGATTCGTAGTCTTTATCGCTTACTTATCACAAAATAATAGCATGCAAACATATAGGTAGGTAAGTACATCATAGAGAGAGAAAGAATATCGTCCATTCTGTCTATTTGTTTGTACGTTTGGCTTAAAAAAGATATTTTTTTTAGTCTCTTTCCATACAAAGAGTGAGATGAAAAAAAAAATTGTATCCTACTTTATCGAGTAAGGTGCTGTTGGATAGGTCTCGTAAAACGGAACAAATCACCCGTAGAATTTTTGAATTTATATCCTGAAGTAAAAGATTTTTTGAATTGAATAAACAAAGGTTAAGAAAGCCTATCATGGGCACGTCCAGCACGCCTTTAGCAGGTTTTTATAAAAGCCAGTTACTAATAGGTAGGTCACTAAATCTAATAAAATTTTAACAAGATTTTTTCCCAATAAACAGGTTGTATTCTACACTAGTTTATATCCGAGCAGGGACAGTAATGTTATCGCGAGGCCCCTGATCGCTCTCCAGAGAAACATTCGTCGAGGCCTCGTTAAAACTCCCGCCTATTTATTAAGGCCAAGTTAATAGTTATCTACGGCTTTATCTTGTAAGGTAGTGTACAATGTGTTCACAAATGTACAGCTGACGACCAGGGTCGGATTCACCATTGCAGCGTAGGCCCTACCAATTCAAGACCCGAAGGAAAATATTCCTTCGCATGCAGATTCGCGATTGCAGTAAAAAGGAAGTACAGTACAGTGTTCGTGACCTAAATTGGACACTTGGGACTAATGTCGTCCGCTTTCTATGAGCTACAGAGCATTAATGCACAAAATATATCCTAGAAGGACGGCTCCACGCAACGAACGAAACAGGGGCATATTTAGAAGCGCAAGCACACACGAAATGAATAGGTAGATAAGTACGTGCGTGTCTATGTGTGTGTGTGCGCCTGTTTCAGTCGTTTGTATGAAGCCTCTGGGATATTTTATGATCAAACCATCGAGACCAGAATAAAGGAGTATGTGAACAAAGATCGTAGTGATTATTGCCTACAAGCTCTGTAATCAGGACGTTTCAAGGCGGGGGCCACAATAATTATTTGCCAAGGGACCTATATGGGTCTTAATTCGGTCCTGCAGGGAACTCTGTAATGGACTTTAGTACAAAATCTTATTTACTATCTGCAAAGAAAAACGTTTAAGAACTGAAACAAGACTCTGAGACATTTAAAAATAGCAGCTAAACTAAAGATTGTAGAGTTCAAAAGAGATAAGCAGTAAGTAAATTAAGTACCATTTACCACTTACAAGTCGTGCACATAATTAGAACCTAAGTTTTTAAGTTCCTTTTTCCCCGCGTTTTTTTGCGGATACTTTTAAAACATGGAAAAAGTTCGTAATCATAGGAAAATTCATAGATTAATACCTATAATAGTCTTCGTCACAATACTATGTATAGGGTCCAACTTAATATGCTGACACTTTTTTTAGAGGATGATCAGACCGCCAAACTGAACAACTTTCTCTATGGGACCAACGTCAAAATCGCGAAAAAAAGTCAGCTGTCCCATACAACTGCAAACCTACTCGAGCCAAATGTATGGGACAGCTGATTTTTTTTTTGCGATTTCGATGTTGGTCCCATAGAGAAAGTTGTTCAGTTTGATGGTCTGATCATCCCACTAAAAAGTTTCTGCATATTAAGAAGGACTCTGTATGTATGTACATTTTTGTGTACTTACAAGTTGTAATAGCATTAATAAGAATTCAGTTGCAATAGTTTCATTATGAAACCACAGCGAATTTCATTCAATGTTATTTGCCTAAAACCTAGTTTTAATACTGTAACATAGAAAACAAAATTTAAAACAAATCAAATATGTATTAGACTTAACCAGCTGCTGCCAAGTAGCAGGATACTTGTTTTTAATATTTACTATCCTCTTAACTTTACGGCCCGACGCGACGCTGGAGGACTAAAAGACATTAAGGTGGGCACAGACCGGGTGGAACGCGTCGTAAACGCAACAGTTACGCTCGACGCTCGCCAATAAATCGTCGCCTTTGCCACAACATCGCCTATCGGGACAACCCTAAATCGTTCTCTAATTTATGCCTTTTATTACCAACAAGCGTTAACCCGCGACTTCGTCCGCACAAATTATATACCAGATTTTAAGTCAGATCATAAGCTATCAAACAAAAAAGTTTCATCAAAATCGGTTCAGTAGTTTTTGCGTGATACTCGTTCAAACAAACAAACAGACAGACAAAAAATCCAAAAATTTGTGATATGCAATCAGGGACACCTAAAAACCATATCGTAACTTTTTTTTGTTAATATCTTCAATGTACAGACACACTTCTGTTACAGTTTTATAATAGTTTAGATATATATATATATATATATAGATAATATGTAATGTATTTTCGAAGACTTTGGACTGGAGTACAGAAGAACAAACTGAATCCTATGCCCACTCCTCAGTTTGGTACAAAAATGTCCCTGTCTCTACCATGGGGAATACCAGGGCTTTTAAGGGGATGATGACACCATCAAATAGAACAACTTTCTATAGAACGACATCAAAATCGCGGAGAAAATATTAGCTGCCCCATACAAACCTATATTCGACACAAATGTGGATAGCAAATTGCAACTGTTTAACAACCTAACCCTAACAACCTGTCTAAAGCTTTCGATATGTAGGGATATTTTAATCATGTGACTCTGTCACACCCAATGAATAATACAATCAGCAACAATGTATACAATTATGTTCCACGTCGAAGTACTAAAGTGTGTACATCTTTTCGTTGCTCACCGTACAACCCTTGTGGTCAAAATATAACTCCAAAGATTACGCTACGGTGTAAAAAGCTGCCGTTATCCGACGACTCAGCCTATCTTTACAGCTCCTTTACTCGTGTAAAAAGTAACGGTTGCATGTGCACTTACACTTATCTGCCATTGGCTGGTCGCCAATAAGATAGACGTTTATTCGACACCGATAGAACCCCAACTGTTGTGGCAATTGTCATTGGCCACGTTTACGCCGAATTTAAATGGTATCTGAAACTGTTTTGCCAATGTTTGCTCTTAAATGGCTTTGGTTCTAGTGTTTACTGATATTACAGCGTTATTCGCTTTGTGGAATTATCTTGAATTTAGACGACCTATTGAGGTGTATCTAGTTAGTTTTACTGTTAATACAGGCATCTTTAATATATATGGAGGTAGTAGCAAATGACCAATTCCGACAAATTCTGGAATTAAAACGGTCATGAATTTATGTATGTTAACCGTTCGCGCAAGATTATACATAAATTCACAAGCATAATCTGGACGATCTTAAAACTCAGAAACATTGGTGCAACTACTTTTTAAGCTGGCATTTGACGCAAGATTCACCTTTGAAGAAATAAAATGAAATAAAATCTTTATTTGCAAAGAATAGGTACATTTAAGATCTTATGAGATAATATACTATAGGTATATGATTATTTAGTTTCATCTATTCTTCTACAAGATGTTACAAAAGTGAAAATAAAAATTTTAATCTTTTAAGGGGGTTGTTTAGATCATCAAACTGAACAACTTTCACTTTGGGACCAACATCGAAATCGCGAAGAAAAAATCAGCTGTCCCATACATTTAGCTTGAGTAGATTTGTAGTTTAGTATGGAACATCAGATTTTTTTTCACGATTTCGATAGTGGTTCTATAGTGAAAGTTGTTCAGTTTAATGGTCTTTGTATTTTTGTAACACCCTTTATGCAAAACATGCAAATACTAAATACACGTGATACTGAATTTAAGTAATTTTAGGGTAGCCTTTTGCCCACAAGAACATATCAAAAGAAACCTTATTCCTTAGTCACCTCGTGCGACACCCACAGAAATAGCCCATGCTAAGTCAAAACTACACAACCTTGAGTCCTTCAAATTGTCAATAAAAACCAGTAGGTAGATGCAAAAGTCAGCAATGACAAACAGATTTTTAGGTACAAAGAATTTTCTTATTTCCTTTAACAATCAGAACAGTAAAAAGATCTTTTCTCTCAACCAGAAAGAGTGGTAAGACGAGAAAGCATTTAAATTAAATTGCAATCCAAAGCAACTAAGCACCTTGCATCGCTAAAGACATTTAATCTTAACAGGATTAAACTGACTCCGTACTAATGAAACGGAGGTTCTTTCGACGCTGCGCTGTAAAAATAAACTCTTTGTACCAACAAACTTCACTTTACACATTTTTACTTATTTATTTTTTTATTAGGCACATAAAACAGATAACAGTTATAAAAACATCAAATATAGACAGATTAAAAGGTAAAGAAAGCCATAATCCTAAGCATATATATAGATAAACAATTAGCATCGTGTGCGTGTCTCTATACATACTAAAAAGAAAAAGAAAACAAGATAATAATTTATGACGAAATAAGGCTGTTTTATATATTTTGGCTAGAGTATAGTACGCATTATAGTTTTTATGGAACAATAGATTTTTTATTTAAACACTCGCTTAAAAATACAGGGTGTAAGTGACAGCCTAGCAAATACTGAAACGGTGAACTCAGACCATCAACCTGAACAACTTTCGTTACTTACACCCTGTATAAGTTTGCCAGATATACAAAGTTTAAACTTAAATGCGTTACGTACATTACAGGATTCTGCAGACCATCAAACTGAACAACTTTCACTATGGGACCAATATTAGAAGCGCAAAAAATAAATAAGATGTCCTATGCGTCGAGTCAACATTGACATTTTTTATAGGACAGCTGAATTTTTTTTTGTGATTTCAATGTTAGTTTAGTTCAGTTTGATGGTTCGAAGCAAGCAAGTATGTAACGCATTTAAGTTTACACCCTGTATATTTAATAAGCCAGAAATGGATGATAAGTTTGTGTGTTATAAACTACATGTCGACTCTAACAAAGTCGCAGGCTAAACCCGGTCTTGTATAATTACTTCCCTTCTCTGGTTGGAAACATGAACGTTGGAAAGTAAAAATGATGCGGTGACGGGTGAAGAGGGTAGGGAGGGGGGGGGGGGGGGGGAATTTGTCGCGAAGGCGCACTCGTGATTAATTACAGTGGTAATCCACGTCGGCCTGACGATCTTCCATTCATTTATACTATACTACTTGGAATTTAAGCGTTATTTTGCGTTTGCTTATAATACCCCCTGAAACGTAGTTGTAATTATTGCATCGTTCTCTTTTGCAATGCCGGACGCATTGATCAAGAAAAACGGAAAAAATATGGATTTTCTGTTACATTCACCCCCCTGATTCTATAGCAAACTGAATCATCAAAATCTATAAATGTCTTGGAGGTTCGCATTGCGTATAAATATATTAACGTTGTTCGATGTTTGATATAAAAGAAAGCTGATGCAGTTTGCATACTATCACATATATGTCTTAGCCATTAAACGGTGTTGGTATTCAATTGTGGCGAGTTTTCTGTCTAAAAATTGAATTATAACCAGCCTAGTCAATAAAGCTCTATCCTCGGCCTTCCTCATCTAGTACCTTTCCGCTACTTATCTGCGGCAATTCGGACATGAATCTATGCACGATTATCATGCAACGGGTTCGTTTAGATCTTTTTGGTCCTTTAGGATTTGTGACAAAGGGGATAAAGGTTTCTTTTTGAGGCGAAAGGCTAGCCACCGATCAACTTTGGATAAATTTCATCATCATCATCATCTCAGCCGATGGACGTCCACTGCTGGACTGAGGACATAGGCCTTCCCCAAGGACCGCCATAACGACCGGTCCTGCACGGATATACTTACCTATCTTAATATCCCAAAACCTAAAAGGGTGACCTTAGATACAAATCAATACAAATCTTAAAAGCTAATTTGTACTTGTAGAGCGAGGCTTATCAGCCCAAAAGGTAATACAGTCGTCAGTATACGAGGGTGAGTGTATTCACATTGTTATTTACCAACATCTCTCTAAAACACGAGCGCAATTCAAACTTACCACTGGGATAGACAAAAGTGCTCTCCGAGTGGTCGTTAGTCTAATCCAAAGACTAAACCCCGCAAATCAAACCATTCTCCCTCTTACGACTTGGTAATAAGAGTTTTGTCAGGGGACTTTTAGGTGTACATGTTCTAGTTAGCTACGTGCCTGCAGTCCCGGGTTCGATTCCCGTGACTTGTTACTCTTGGAGTGCTTCCAGGTAGGGTTAGAACGTTGTTATTTGTTTTAATGGGGGTAGGTTGAGAGTTGGATAGTTATTAGTTTTTTGGCTGTTAGTGTTTTGTTTGGGACAGTATTTTTCCTTGTTTTTTTTTAGTTCTGAAAAAAGTTCGTTATACGCCTGCCACATACATACGATAACGATTTCGTATATGACTTTGCAGCCTCTGAAATTGCGTTCGGAATTACGGAGCCATCAAATCCTAGAGAAAATCACAATTCTGATTCGGAATTCCGTGTGTGTGTGGCAGGCGTAAATGAAAGCACATAACTCATGATAAATTGACAAGAACTCCTATGAACATACGCTAGTTTAATCTAAACTATTATAAAACTGTGACAGGAAGTTTGTCTGTACATTGAAGATATTAACAAAAAAAAGATACGATATGGTTTTTAGGTATCCCTGATTCCATATCAGCAATTTTTGGATTTCTTGTCTGTCTGTTTGTTTGTATGTTTGTTTGTTTGAACGAGCATCACGCAAAAACTACTGAACCGATTTTGATGAAACTTTATTTGTTTGATAGCTTATTATTTGACTTAAAATCTGGTATATAATTTGTGCGGACAAAGTCGCGGGTTAACGCTCGTAATATATAAGTCTATGCCTATGAATTAACTGTTTTTTGTTTCATACATTATAATGGGCGTTGCGTGGACTAATATCATTATACCCTCCTCGAAGGTAAACCTTTTCCCTACCTGCAGTAGTACGTATAAATACTCACAGGACGTATATACTAGTAGGACGTAGGACGTATACAACGTGTTAATGAATAAGCGCAAAAACCTCATACACCCCGACTGATTTATAACAAAATAAAAAGATTGAAACTATAATTTAATTATTTTGATAGTTTTATTAAGTTTTAAGTTATTCGCATTTTAAGTTTTGAGGAAAAATTATCTGTTATCATTTCAGCAATGAATGAAAGCGCTAACGTGGTCATGGATACATTTTAAGAATCTCGTTTTGTTAGTAAGTAGGGTAAGTGTGACCGTGCGGTGGGTTGAGATCGGGTTCAAAAATTTAAAATTTTACACACAAATTTTTTTATATTTTGAAAAAAATTACCTGTGTTGAAACCATGATATTTCGATTCTGCTCTCGATCCTAAACAAACTACTTTCTAGTTTTGCGTTAATTCATTAACACGTTGTATATCCGGTAATGATGGTAAGTTTAAAGACAACTTTGTAGCGATCGATTGAAACTAACTCTAAAATTTCTGTTAAAAGTTTCTGTTACTTTATCAGTGACATACGTCCCACTGCTGGGCGTCATAAATGTGAGAGAGATTAGGCCACAAGCCAATAACTTTATTATAAAATCTCGGTCTTGCGAATAAATTGACACTTAAGTAAACTATAACTGACAAATAAGTAAGTAAGTATAGAGAATTAAATTATTACCATACAGTCAAATACATAAACGGCCGTAGGCTTTAGGGTGATCAGAAACATCGCTACAACTAACTATTCAATGAAGATCAATTGGTTAATTCATAATACAGCTTTAAATTAATAATAATAAATATCTTGGACATTGTCACACAAATTATCTAGTCACATTTAAAATACCTGGACTTGTATTATGATGACTAGACAACGATATAGAATACATATATAGATACAAACATCCATGACTCGGGTACAAATATTCATATTCATCATATAAATATTTGTCCCTTACGGGATTCGAACCCGCGACTCTCGGCACAGCAGGCAGGTTCACTACAGACTGTGCTAACGGGCCGTCAAAAACAAAATTAATAATTAATTAATTTAATTAATTATTTTATTAAATAGAATTCAATTAATTTATAAATAAATAAAACAGTAAATCGGTCAGCACATGCGTCGTCAAAAACAAAAACAGTCATAAATCAGCAACATGCTTCGTCAAAGCAATGAAATACAAGCTCAGTCAAATAACCCGCCCCTGGACGATCCCGGCGCAAAGGAGCCCATTATGCTAGCAGCGTTGCCACGTTGAATTGCTATGGCTAGCCTTTGCACCAGAAACGACCCGGAACGGGGGTCACAATTTCGCTCCCTCAGTCGACGGCCAACCTCCGCAACGAAGGTCAATTTAATTAATAATTAATTAATTTAATTTGTTAAAATTAATGATATTATAATTGAAAACAAATAATTAAATGTAGCAATTATTTCCAATGAGAAGTCAGTAATGAGATCTTCCGACAATAAGCAGCTTATATTAAATACGTAATAATTATTAACAATTAATTAGCAAGCCCGTTGTTCTGTAGTTTCATTGAGTACTTAGATATCCTACATAGAGAAGCAGCTTCACCCAAGTTCGCGGTCGAAGTACTCCACTGGGAGAATATTCAGAGCGTTTGAATGCACTGATTTATTTGGCCAAACATTGTCATCTTGTTTGTAAGAAAAGGCATACAATTTTATAACGCTACTGTTATAAACGTCCAGGAGCTTTATAATAGCGCTTTAAAATTGAACTTTACGCCCTTTTTGCCTAACGCCTTTTCTTTTAAACGAGATGAAAATTTTCGGCCCCACTCATTGACTATGGACAAGATTGACGAAAAAAGTTTGCGAGACTAAACTATACACAAACCTACGTACGTATAACCAACCTACACATAATCCAACCTATAAACCAACTAAAAACATCAATTTCCATCCCACAACCAAAAGAGCACCAAAACGTAAAAAGAAAACCAATTACGCGAAAGTGCGTGCTCTTAGTCGGCCGATCAAACGAAGACTGTAGCGTAATTAGTTCTCTTTTTAAGTTTTGGTGCTCTTTTGGTTCGGACACTCTTGAGCGCGGACGAAGTCCATGGCCCCACAACAATGCGCAGCGATTCTGCACTCGCTCTTGTGCGTAACGTTCAAACAACGCAGCGTATGTCGTATCCCGTATAATGACTATTGTGTGACTTTTGTGTTTCTAATTTCCCGTATAATTATAATGACTATTGTTTATTTCAAAATAAAGATTGAAAAATTTTAGTATCAGATAGGACTGTGCTTTCGTCCAAAATTATATTACTGGTACTGTACTAAAATGTGTATGTCCTAAACAACAAAATTTTAATCTTTATATTGAATTGAAACAGTAGGTACAACATGGCTATGACACAATGTTTGAGTTGTTCGAAAATTTACCACTGTATTAGTATTTAAACCATAAACTAATTATACCTTACGGAATAGAGGAACTGACAGCTGAGAGTGCGAGATGGCACCACTGTGTAATAGAAAGAGATACATGACGCGAGGCAATATAACCGTTTTTGAGGATCTCATCGCAGGGTAAAAATTCAGTTTCTGTGAATAATTGCGAATCTAATGTGAAATCGTTAGGAAATCGTAGATAATTTTGTGAAATATACTAACACTATTTCATTAAATGATCCACGATTTCACGTTCGACTCCGTATTATAGACAGTGCTCGAATTTTTGGCTGCCGATAATCTCCTGAAAACCTCCAAAAACGGTTTCATTGGACAACTCATGTCAGTTCTAACTATATATAACTTTATGATTTAAACATTGTCTAACATAACATTTAGTGAACCTAACAAGATTGTCCCCTTATTTGCTCCAAAAACTAATGAATATACAAAATATATAATAGGTCTATAATAAAGGTCTACCATGTTATTACTATCCTAAACCTAACCTTTTAACCTATCCCACGCCTTTAATTAATTCACGTCGAAGCGTCGGTCGCCGCCACAAAGTTAAGCCAATACAAGACTTGCTCGGTACAGTTACGGCGTATCGAAGGGACGTAAAGGTCACATACAAATTAGGCGTAACAACTAAAATATTGAGACTAAAGTATGTGAGTGTGACAGAGTTTGTGTTTAACTTTTGAAAAGTTTAATGATATTAAAATAACTTAATTGGTTTTTGATTAAATAGTCAATAGGTACGTTTTGATGGAAGATTGTATAATTATAAGAGTATCAAAAACGTTGTTAAAACAACCAAACAGTTTTTTAAAGTAAACGTTGAATTTTATCGTATTTAGGGTTTTAGAATGGTGTTTAAGGTTTTAATAAAAATATAAAATAAGTTTATCACCAGGCACGGGTCAGCAAATAACTAATGGAATTACCAAGAAGAGATTGGCGCTTTCCACGGTCCTTAGAGCGTACATTACACCGTTGAGAATTTACTATAACACTACGGGGTGAAATTGATATCATTAGCATCCTTTTAAACTAAGAGTACCCATCAAACTGAACAACGTTTACTATGGGAGCAAACCAATCGGAGCAAAAAAAAATCTGCTGTTGAATACATTTGTGTCGCGTAGGCATTGCATTTTAGTATGGAACAGCAGATTTTTTTGTTGCTCCGATCGGTATGCTACCATAGTGAAAGTTGTTCAGTTTGATGGGTAGACTCTTAGTTTAAAAAGATGCTAATGATATCAATTTCACCCTGTATAAGGACTTTATATGGCAGGTTAAAATTATAATTAATTTTAAAGCGTCGCAGCCTTTAGTATGTTTCCGTCATGTTATTAGTATGCAAGGACGTAGAATTTTTAGTGTAGGTTGTACCTCTATTATCTTACATTGCCAATTTACCAGCTATGCGATGGCTATGCGTCGTGTTATTAATCTGCCTTCATTTCTCCCGTCCAAGACCCTAGGGAGAAAGAAGTGGCTGAAAATCAGCGATGCGCGGGTTCATAGCACAAGCTGAGCCTCGACCTTTTATCTCACATAGGTTCTACGTCATGTCATGATTAAAATGTAAGAAAAACTGTTATACTAATTATATGGTAGACAAATGGTTTTTTCTGATATTTTTTTATTTACCACGTTTTTCCCCTTGGCTCTATGACATCTGGAAAGTGAATAGCTAGCGCATTCGCCCAGAAAATGCATTTTTACTTTTCTTTTGAAAAGTCGAGTGAATTATAATCAGTTCGTAAAACTGAGTTGCACAGACACGCAGTTTTATAGGGTCCTACTTAAACTACTGCTGATCCATACAAAACTGAAATCCAACTGAAACCAAATATATGGGACAGCAGATTTGTTTTTCTCGATTTTCGAAAGTTGTTCAGTATGATGGTCTGATCATCCTCTGAAAAAACCGTCAGCATATTACGTTGGACCTTGTTTGCAAAGGGTTGGGGAGTTGACTGCATAAAATCTATTTCAGTTTTATCTTCTCAGTAAAAAATGCGTTTGAAAATCATGCTAAACTTACATTTTCAGTAATTCTTTAGCATGAATACTATCTATATCTATACTATTATAAAACTGTAACAGGAAGTTTGTCTGTACATTGAAGATATAAACAAAAAAAAGTTACGATATGGTTTTTAGGTGTCCCTGATTCCATTTCACCAATTTTTGGATTTTTTGTCTGTCTGTTTGTTTGTGTGTTTGTTTGTTTGTTTGTTTCTTTGAACGAGTATCACGCAAAAACTACTGAACCGATTTTGATGAAACTTTTTTTGTTTGATGATCTGACTTAAAATCTGGTATATAATTTGTGCGGACGAAGTCGCGGGTTAACACTCGTTTTTAATAAAAGTATCGAAACGACGACGAAAAACAATGACGTCACTATTCATGATTTAAGTACAACTTTTCATACAAAGAGTTGCTGATTTGACTAGTTGGAAACTCGCGGATTGTACATCCCTTAATTTCGAGGTCCCTATCCAGCATTGATGACGACAAAAATTTCGTAATAATGTTACGTGACGGTGTAACGTGGACTACAGTGTCCAATCCTTTAGATAACTGAACATTAATTAAGATTACTCGGCCGGGACCTAAATTTAGTTCAACAAATTGCTTCTACAACCTTGAAACTGAAATTTACTTTCTCGTTCCCCCATGTTTTGATTAAATATCGTAATCAGTGCTCTTTTAATTGATTTACATTTTAATCGTAAACATTTATAAACTTTCTTTACGTATGAGTTAGATTGAAACAAACATTTATAATAAACGAGCGCTAACCCGCGACTTTGTCCGCACAAATTATATACTAGATTTTAAGTCAGATCATAAGCTATCAAACAAAAAAGTTTCATCAAAATCGGTTCAGTAGTTTTTGCGTGATGCTCGTTCAAACAAACCAACAAACACACAAACAAACAGACAGATAAAAAAACCAAAAATTGGTGATATGGAATCAGGGATACCTAAAAACCTCCTGTTACAGTTTTATAATAGTTTAGATTAGATAAGACCTGGATGCGATTGGCACGGGACAGAGAAGGATGGCAAAATGGGGAGGAAACTTATGCTAGCAGAGGGTGGATACGGGTTGACTATGGTGATGATGATGATGATGAATCTCATAGATAGACCAACAGAAGCTACAAGGCTTGTAACCAAGCGCTCGTTGGTCTACAGCAGGGGTCGCTCGGGGTTCGTTTTAAGAAATAAAATGACCACCGCGGTCCGCAACACATTTTATAAAAAAAAAATTTATTAAACATATGTAAATTATTTATCAATGAGCAAAATGAAATTTTTTGTTTCGGACTCTCTGTCTGAATCTAGGACGAGTCTGAATTCTTTCTCGCTTGTTAGCTCTTTACTTCGCCAGGCCGTTTTCGAATTGACGTCAACAAAGATAATGCAGGGTGTATATTTTTATTAAATTACGTACTCTGTAGTGCAAGTTGCTGTCTTCTCGCGGTCCGCCATTTGGCGACCCCTGGTCTATAGGGTGTTTAGGGTAAACATTGCATTGCTTTAAGGGGTGTTTGTACCCACGATACTGATAAACTTTCCCTAAGAAACCTAAAGGAAATTCGTAGTATTATGCGCACGTCTATAAGGTCTAACAAAATTGGCTGAAACTGTTTAACACGTTCCGGGACAGTGACCGCCTATAGCCGTGATAACAATAAAAGTTCTATTGTGTCTCGTTCATTGTCCCGGAACGTGTTAATATATACATTTGAGTCTTGTTATGATTTGTAGTTTTGTATGGGACAGCTGATTTTTTTTTCGCGATTTCGGTATTGGTCCTATAGAGAAAGTTGTGCAGTTTGATGGTCTGATCATCCCCTTGAAATAGTTTCAGCTAATTTTGTTAGACCTTATATTATAATGTGGTGCCGCTTTGCAGTAAAAATTTTTAAAAACTACTAAGAATTTCAACAGTTTCAATATTTTAAGCTCGTTTATATTGTAAGTAAGTGTTGTACTTACGTTTTTGTAGGTTAATCTGGAAAATATTTTTTGCGATTTTGTATTAGACCTGACCCGGCGTCCATTTGCGGTAAGTTAATGGTTATCCATCAATGTTGGACACTCTAAGATCAAAATGTTTTCAACTAGTGATTGACAACCCTAACCCAAAGTATAAAACAAGCCATATACCACCCCAGCATGTGGCAGTTCTCACACCGTATGCAATTTGCGTCGTTTTAAAATCCGCCTAATAGGCCATTAACTCAAACGAACCTAGTATTTAACAACTTGAAACAGCTTTTGATTATAATTTCAAAATGTATAAAATTAGCGAACTCGTAGCATCTATCGCTGTACTGCGAACCCCTACGGGGTTTCCCTTAGGGGTTCGGGGAAATCCCTTTTTAGTGGATTCTGCATCGTAAGTAAAAAAGGTTTTTTATCAGTTAAATGTTCAGAGATGGATAGTCAAGATAAATGCAAACTGAATTACTTTGAGCAAAATGTTTAGATGATATCGACATAAATTCGACAGTGGAACCGAAATCATTCTTTTATATATTTATTTTAACACTTTATTGTACACACGGAAATACAGATGAATACGGCATAATAGACAAGAACAAAGGGCGAGCTTATCTCTGAAGAGATATCTTCCAGCAGACCCGTGACAGAGAGGAAGTTTACAAAGTGAGGCAGACAATGCATGTACCTACACACTTCAAAGGATTTTTTTTTAATGGAATCGGTAAAATTTTTACACTTTGATCACAACCACCAACGTCTCCAAATTTAGCCAATAGTCTTAAAATTTCCATTTAGGTAACTCTAAATCCACATTTTGTCCTACAAAACAGAAAACATTAAAGACAGAGGAGATAAAGCAAGAAAATAACCTGTCAGTGATACGATAACGCAATTTTCAGGATACAAATTCTTCAGGGTGTCAAAAACTCGGTCAGTCAAGTCAGCTTCCTCGATAAAACATAGATACAATATTTTACCGTACCCCCACCTGTCCAAAATGTAATTTTTCCTTCAAGCAAAAGCTCATTTATCACTCAAATTACATCAACCGCTAGCCAACTGAGTCCGAAAATATTCAACACAAAAATTGTTGCTTCTAAAAAAAGGAGACATAAATCAAAAACGCAATTAAATTATGCAAAAATGGGCGGTTAAACACGATAGAAAAATTGCTATCGGAACTATTCCGTACGAAATACGATCTTTTATATGGCTTTTATATGGTCCTGGTATATCGCGTGCTGGCACTTAATAAATACATTAATGCTGAATAATGTTACATGCATTTTTCTCTTTTTTTTTGAGTTGATCAAAGGTTGGCGGAGGTAAGTAAACCATGCGGGGACATGTAACGCGATTTTGCCATCAATCGTTGCAACATTCTCGGAATGAATTAGAATTGTTGTGAATTACATGTGTAGCCTTTAGGGAAATATTTCTAACACACGGAGTGCTTAGAAAGACAGTTACAGCAGAGGAGAGTGTGATTTCTCTATGGTTACAGCCATTGAACACCATAATCAACAGTATCCTACTTCCTACTATCCTATTCTACTAATATTATAATCGCGAAAGTTTGTAAGTATGTATGGATGTTTGTTACTCTTTTAATGAAATTTTACAATAATATAGCTTATACATCAGAATAACACATAGGCTACAATTTATAAAGATATTGTGTGAATTGTCCAGACGAAGCGCAGACAAAGTCGCGGGCACCAGCTAGTTAACCATATAATTTATAATACAGGGTGTAAACATAAATGCATTACATACTTTAGAAGTGTGAGGTATCTGAAGTCAGAGAGGGGCAGGGACTGGCCGCAGTACTACTAAATACTAGTGTCAATCGTGCTTATGCCTACAAAAACCCTGCAAAAGAACAATCAGGGAAACCGTTAGGAAACCTCACTATAATTTACGATGGTTTAAGTAAATTAAATGCTGAAAAAGAGCATAAAAAGCATAGCGTGACATTTCTTTATCCGCAAGCTCGTTGTAAGTAAATGAAAAGCAATAAAAAGCGCAGTAATTTACTTATCCCCGTTGAATAGAGACTAAAGACAAGCTGCCATTGAGTTGCGACCGAGACGTCCAAATGAACGGTATCATAAAGAACCTTAATTTAAGGATTCCGTAACTCGTGGTAGAATGGAACGAAAACTATATAGGATCTACGAGCTTATGTAAATTAAACGATCAAACTAAAATTCACATTAGTCAATTGAAAAGAGCGTTTTCGAGGGTGAGGCAGAGGGCCATATGCCTACCACGAAACCAGTGTGGATGGGTGTTTCCGGAGCACACAGATAAAGCTTTATACAATAGCGCTACAATAGGTACACAAGGCGCAATCTTCTCACGGATTCTCACCGATTAAAAATGAACAACAAATGTTACAAAATGCTCCGAAATGTTACAACATGAGTGCAATAAATGATATCTATTTCTATCCCCGCTACCCAATCCGCTGAGTAGCCCCAGCATCATCCTATGCCGCTGTCCACACCCATTCTGGGTCGTAATAAAATTCATTCAATGGCTTAGACCTTTCGTGGTCCCTCCAAGAAAGTCTGCAGTAATAAGCATTAGCTGCTTCCTGAGCAATGCTTTTGTTGCCTATTCGAGAAAAAAAACGCCGTGGTCTATGCGTGATGGATAACCTTCCATCGACGAGTTCACATACATGTCTCGGCCAGTGGACAATCTATGCTATGGGCAAGCGCATCACTTGATCATTTTGTATCCTTAAAAGCTTTATCTCTGTGGGGCAATATACTCATTATGTTTAAAGACAGCAGATTTCTCTCTTCAACAATACAGAGCCCTCATCGTACATTTAGATCTTACTTGCCCACTTTTTCATAAATCCCAGTTTTACAGCAAGTTTTACGAGTTTATTTGTCGAGGCAGCATAGAGACGCCGCGCTTAAGTGATTAAAATCTTGTCGACTGCGCTGAGACAAAGCGGGCGTAATGTTCGAATGAATTTAAATGGGAGGAGCGGGACAAAAGAGCGGAATGCACCGGCGCGGCGTGTCATCTTGTACCGAGAGGGCTTGCAGTGTCTACCGAGCTTAGCGTAGGGCCACCAAATAAATGCTCGTGATATTTGAATGTTAGGCAAAGCATATGCTCACGACTATATTCCCAAAGAAGTCATCGCTACCGGGGTTCAGGCCCCCTAGAATGGGTTCTCTTCGATCTAGATTTCGCTACCTAGAAAAGATCCTTTTTTCGCGCTTTTCAAAGAACCACGGTTGCCGCGACACTTAGTATGAAAAACAACCAAATCGCGAGCGAGTAAAGAACTTTTATGATAAAGGGGCATAAGCTTTGTCCACCATGCGCGCCCAATGCAGACTTGTCAGAAATTCGTCTGCAATCTATGCAGGTTTCCTCACGACGTTTTCTTCACCGTTTGAGAGAGCAGTCGGAATTTTACGTACATAAGATATAAAACTCATTGGTACCTACATGGAATGATTAGACAATCAAACTGAACTTTAGCTATGGAACCAACTTTGAAAACACGAAAAAAGCAGCCCCATTTGGTTCGAGTCAGCTTTTAAATTTTTAATGGAACATCAAATCGTTTAAAATTTCAGACTTCTAAATCTCATCGTACCGCATCAAATTACCGAAAGTAATTTAAAATATTTCTGTCAGCTGGCAACCCTATTCCCCCGAGTGGCAGGCACGGTACCATTTAAACACGCGACTCTGCGACCTTTTCAACGTCGTTGGAAGGAAATGCCAACCCCTTGCTAGTTGCACCTCTATACTGACATTATGATTTATACATGGCTGTGACTAACTTTCAGATACTATTTACAGAGACACTCACATAAACATACAACCGTGTTCACTTTCGACATCGTCAGAATGTTTCAAGCCCTTAACTAGCTAACCAACTGCCTCCGTGGTCTAATGGTTAGGTAAGAGCATTGGGCTCTCGACACGGAGGTAGTGGGTTCGATTCCCACGGGGGACACCTAGTGATATGTCACTTTGTGCGTTTTTCCCCAGTTGGTTAGGACATTGCAGGCTGAATCACCCCTGATTGTCTGAAAAGAAAGATGATTCCGTGCTTCGGATGGCACGTTAACCCGTTGGCCCCGGCTACTATCTCTGGTGGTAGTAGTCGTTACATAAAAACCACGTCAGAGGCCGTAAAAACTCTGACACCAGCGCTTGCCCACACGATAAGAAGAACTAGCTAGCAACTCAGCGTGCACGATAAGGACGGTTCATCTTTCACCAATCTTCAGTTAAGTTTGGATTGGAAAAATGTATCAAAGAGCGCCCCAAGAACTGTGGCAACCATTGGGGTAGCTCCGGTTTTGTTCCAGAGGGGGACAGCCGGCAATTACGATGCAGTTCTGTACCGAACATCATTGTACTAATACTAGCTTTCGATTCCATTTCCACTGAAAATACTATCTCTCCTTCTTTTGTCAAAATTAAGAACCAATGAGTAATGTAATAATAGATAATAAGAGATGATTTGAGGTTTCTAGGATGGGCAGTGCCCCCTAACTACGCCCATGGTGACCATTAGACTTATTTCTTACTAGCAACCCGCCCTAGCTTCACCCGGGTGAGATCTACAGGGTGAAATTGATATCATTAGCATCCTTTTAAACTAAGAGTCTACCCATCAAACTGAACAACTTTTGTTGCAAATATGGGTGCAAACCGATCGGAGCAAAAAAAATCAGCTGTTGAATACATTTGAGTCGAGTAGGAGGCATTGCAGATTGCAGTTTAGTATGGAACAGCATACTAAACTGCAATCTGCAGTCGAGTAGGAATCTTAGTCTCTTTGTTTAAAAGGATGGCAATTATATCAATTTCACCCTGTATAATACAGGGTGTAACATTAAATGGGACACTTACTTAAAGACTTTACATCAAACTGAACAGCTTTTACTATGGGACCAACACTGAAATCGTGAAAAAAATCTTGCTGTCCCGTACAAAACTGCAAACATAACTCGACTGAAAGGTATGTGACAGCAGTTTTTTTTTCCGCGATTTTGATATTGGTCCCATAGATAAAGTTCTAAGGGGTGCTTCAGACCATCAAACTGAACAACTTTATCTAAGAGACCAATATCAAAATCTTACACGTATCGTGGAACACTTATGTTCCATTTAATTTTACACCCTGTATAAGTACATATTATACACATAAACCATCCCGAAGAAATTCTCTAAATATCCTAACAGTGAATACCTTATCAAAAACCGTTGCGTGGTTTAGAAAAAAGTAAGCGGAGAATCAGAAATGATGAGGGCAGATTTGGATAGCGCCTTTGTTTTATACTATTTAGAGACTCACTTAAATGCAACAACTGCATGCTAAAATCTCGATAATAGCTACAATATTTCAGACCACCCTAAAAGTGAAAAAACGTCGTGAGTTTACACACGTGTGTTAACAGAGTAGAAATATAAAATATAATAATATCAGAGATGGTATTCGCAGGCAGACAATGAGAGCACCGGGACAAGAGCTGCGATGTCGGAGGGTGGGCCCAATTAGCTCTGTGTTATATAATACGTCCATAGCACGAGCTTGCTGCATTGTGACGGACGACAGCGGATGAAACCCATACAATATTACGGTTTTATACCGTAGCTATACATCTATAGTGTGAACCGCGTGGCACAAAGACTAGAGACTACAATGTTTTCAAGCACGCAGATAAAGAATGGGATCAAAGGATCGGCAGAAATAAACTACTGTCTAGCTTACTTCAAATAGTGTTTTTTTAGATATAGAAACCTAGATGCCTGTGTCACACACTCGATCTTTAATGCGGTCGTTACCTGTGATCCCGGTGGGTCGTCCCATTACCGGGTCCATGGGTAATTTTAATCACCCGTTGTTCCCTGGCATTACGTATTGTTCCCTGGACTTCTGTCTGTCCAATGCAGTAGTATCTGCGAGAGGAGGCCTGGTGTGGTGTGGTTCTATAAGAATAATGCATACGAATACGTACGATAATTCATATACAAATTAGGATGTATATGGAATTCATAAACAGCACTACACAACCTATTTAAACGATCGCATTTCCTTTCAAGATGACCAGAAACTTTCCAACAATTTACAGCTTGACTGTCAATGTCAACTGTGCTTCTTTTCGTAAACTTAGCTAAATAACAATTTGTTTTAACATGTATGATTGATAGACAGTTTTATAACTGTGAGGAATCAGTCCCTCAATAAACTACAAGTCTTTTTACAACTGCATCCTCAACAATATTGCTGATAGATGCATTGCAGCATCAGTACGAAAGTAATTCCACTCGACAATCTTAGTTTGCGCAGAGCAGACCCAAGTCCCAGACCAAACTCGAAGTTATTAAGATATCAAAGGGTGCAAAGTCGGATAGCAGCAAAAAGGGTGCGAAAACAATTACCCAATAGCGGCAAGGGATTGAAGGTGGCAGATCCTGAATGGTCAATATAATTTCGCGCGCGCGCGCTGATAAAGTTTGTCAACTGTGCAGGTATATCAGTAAGACTTATAAACCTGGTACCTACTGTACTTACTGTACGTGATTTGCGTACGTAAGTGTATGTGGAAATCGTTGAGCAAATCCACCATCTAAACTATTATAAAACTGTTACGATATGGTTTTTTGGTGTCCCTGATTCCATATCACCAATTTTTGGATTTTTTGTCTGTCTCTTTGTTTGTGTGTTTGTTTGAACGAGCATCACGCAAAAACTACTGAACAGATTTTGATAAAACTTTTTGGTTTGATAGCTTATGATCTGACTTAAAATCTGGTATCTAATTTGTGCGGGTTAACTCTAGTAGCTCATAAAAGCATGTAACTTGTACCACGACCCAAGTCACCAGAGGCGCTCGCACGCCATAGCCACTACACCGCTAATGATTTGCATAGCCTGTGTCACGCACTCGAGCAATCATCTTGAATATCTATCTATCCCAAGTATGAATGTGGATTAATTATTTATCAATAGGGGTCGAGGGTGTTGGGAGTTTTAGTTGGGTTAGGTTTGATAGTACGGATCAGTTTGTAGTGGAATTTAAAAGAAATTCCCAAGGTATTTAACTGTTTTTAATTTTCCTAGATGTCAGCGAGAATGCGGAATACAAAGTGGTACTCATGTAAGGTCACAATTGACTTTGCTATTTTTGAAGCGCTGATCAAAGGATTTACTTATCAGACGCACAACACCCCTTCTTTTTGCGTCTGGATGACAATCTTTTAGGGTCCTTTGGCCTTGGCAGAATTTAGCAATAAAAAGCTTTCTATGATATTTAAGATGCATTGGAAGGAACTATTTCTTTTGCGCATTGTATCGTAATTTTCTATGAAATACTTTAAAAAAATTATGATTTTCTTAAATTTGAGTAAAGTTCCGTTTTAAACATTTAAGCCTGATCATTATGAGTTTAAATATGTCTTTTACAAGCATTGAACAATTATGTATAGAACAGACGACGCGAACAAAATCTGTGCACCACGATCAGCAGTGCGGGGCGCGCACTGGGAGCGTCGCGGTGCAGCACACGCCCGGCACATGCTAAGTAAGGTTGAGCCAATTAGCTTAAACGAGTGTTACAACAATTTTTGTCTGGGTATCGCCTCTAATAGATAGGTACCTCAAAAGATTACAAGTTGGCCTATTCGTCAGAAGCTTTTTAGCTATTACTAGTCTAAACTATTATAAAACTGTAACAGGAAGTTTGTCTGTACATTGAAGATATTAACAAAAAAAAAGTTACGATATGGTTTTTAGGTATCCCTGATTCCATATCACCAATTTTTGATTATTTTGTCTGTGTTTGTTTGTGTGTTTGTTTGTTTGAACGAGCATCACGCAAAAACTACTGAACCGATATAGATGAATCTTTTTTTTGTTTGGTAGCTTATTATCCGACTTAAAATCTGGTATATAATTTGTGCGGACAAAGTCGCGGGTTAACGCTCGTTCATTACAAAGATGGTTCTCACTAAATAAACAATAATAGTCCTTCACCCTGTACAAAAAGAAGATACTTTTCTATTACCCGAATCCGACGTGTAGGCATCACATAACAGATAGGAAATTTCGGCTAATTCGGCTTCGGTATCCGTTCGCGACAATTAAGTCACGGATATCCGGAGAGTAGATGTATCCGGTGCTGCTAATGCTGATATTTCGGATATTCACATTATCAGAGAGTATTTCAGAGTGGTCCTTTAATTAGGGTAGTTTCGGACTATAATTATTATTTTGCCGTGTTCTACCTTAGAATCAGATCATGCCATTTCCCGGTAGAATTGGGGCAGTCGACAGGGTGTTAGAGTAAACAGTTGCATTAATGGTCATGCTAAGAGCACAGGAGGTATGCCCGATTGCTACAGGGTGTTAGGGTAGACAGTTACATTACTTTAAGTGGTTGTACACACGATACAAGTTTACCAAAGGAACAAAGGAAAATAAACAAACAAAAAATTAGACTTTTCATACAAACGTTCGATCAGCTGATTGCATTTAGTAAGCCCAAATTTTTCTTTGCAAAGTTTCTTATGGAAAGTTGTTCAGTTTACCGTAACATTCTGTATACTTCAATTTTTTATTATACGAGCGTTAACCCGCGACTTCGTTCTCACAAATTATATACCAGATTTTAAGTCAGATCATAAGATATCAAACAAAAAAGTTTCATCAAAATCGGTTCAGTAGTTTTTGCGTGATACTCGTTCAAACAAACAAACAAACACCCAAACAAACACACAAACAAACAGACAGACAAAAAATCCAAAAATTGGTGAAATGGAATCAGGGACACCTAAAAACCATATCGTAACTTTTTTTTTGTTAATATCTTCAATGTACAGACAAACTTCCTTTTACAGTTTTATAATAGTATAGATTCACACGAGTTGTAGATCTGAGTGAAGTATTTTCTTTGACGAAGCCTGTTGTGGATGTGGGTGATGTATATACCTATGACGAAGCCTGTTGTGGATATGAGTGATGTATTTTGTTTAATAAATAATTTTTAGTTAGAAATGTACTTCATCTTAACTATTATAAAACTGTAGCAGAAAGTTTGTCTGTACATTGAAGATATTAACAAAAAAAAGTTACGATATGGATTTTAGGTATCCCTGATGCCATATCACCAATTTTTGGATTTTTTGTCTGCCTGTTTGTTTGTCTGTGTGTTTGTTTGGGTGTTTGTTTGTTTGAACGAGCATCACGCAAAAACTACTGAACCGATTTTGATGAAACTTTTTTTGTTTGATAGTTTATTATCTGACTTAAAATCTGGTATATAATTTGTGCGGACAAAGTCGCGGGTTAACGCTCGTATCAAATAAAGCTTTGTCAATGATTATCACACGAACAGTTGACAGTAATTTATTGCAAACTAGATACGATTCAGTATAAGTATGAATACTGCGTACTACGCATAAAACCACGTATATATTCCATATGCAGCCGACCGCATAAAGCTTATGCTACCTTGAGTAACACAAGAAAGCATTCAACATAACGTAGTAATAACTATCTTCTCTCGCGCAATGCAATATGATCACTGTCTCAGTGTCTTTAAGGTTGTTAATTGATTCATGGTTGAAAGCACACCCTATAGGTGGGTATGAAGCAGGGTGTACAATTAATTGCGGCATTCATTACGTCATCTTAGTATAAGTATGGGATAAGTTAAAGGAAAAAAAGAAGGAACAGTTGATTCAAAGAATGGTTCTGAGCTTTTTTATTGATTTTTCACTAAACTTAAATTCACAATTCGATGTCAACGTAGACGTAACTTATGAATGGATATATTTATAACTATCAATGACATTCTATATGGGACTCACCACGTCATACAATAACAGAACCAAAAAAATGGCACATGTCTCTAATGTCACCTTTGTATGCACCAGTTATAGTTAAGTCAAAGCTGGTCGCCAAATAACGAATGATAATGATGGAGTCCAGAGTAACTGACGTAGCCCAAAGAATTGCGAAATTAAAGTGGCAGTGGGCGGGGCATATTGCTCGTAGAACCGATGGCCGATGGGGCCGAAAAGTTCTCGAGTGGCGACCGCGTACCGGTAAGCGCAGCGTGGGTAGGCCCCGCACACGGTGGACCGACGACCTTGTGAAGGCTGCGGGAACCCGTTGGATGAGGGCAGCGCAGGACCGGTCGTTATGGCGATCCTTGGAGGAGGCCTATGTCCAGCAGTGGACGTCCATCGGCTGAGATGATGATGAATGATGGAGTCGCGTTGTAGGTCTGCTTCTTCTTCCTATCGTGTGGGCAGAGCCCTGGTTTCAGAGTTTTTGCTATTGGGTAGTCACTTCGCTCGTCGATTGTAGGTTGCCCCCTCCCGGGCCTACAACGAAGCTTCAGTGGTGGCTCAAGATAGTGTTCTTTTCGAAAAACAATTCATGAAGTCACCAAAATACATAAACTGCTACAACGTCAAGCACTCTTGCTAAATAAACTAGACATTGGCAAAATCATCGCAACCAAGATGGCAGCCATTTTTTTAAATAGAATAGAATAGAATACTGACTGTGACTGGAAGTGGAGAGGAGATGCCTTATGTTAATATTTAAGATCATTGTTATAATTACTATCGACCTACCTACTTTCGACAAATAAATGATTGATTGATTGAATACGTATATTCAATTTCAGGGAGGGATGAGGGCAGCGCAGGACCGGTCGTTATGGCGATCCTTGGGGGAGGCCTATGTCCAGCAGTGGACGTCCATCGGCTGATATGATGATGATTCAATTTCAGGGGTATGCTGTAATTTTCATACACGACATACAAACAAAAGGGATTTAAATATGTATTTTTTATAGATGAAGCTATGAGCGAGTAATTTTATAATGAACTAAAAATACGTGAGTGATTTTGTAAGATAATCGCGGATTTATATTTCGGCAACCAATTCTGACGTAACTTATTATTCAATTCGACGTATTTCAAATTATAATATCCGCTCTTCGCTCATGGCTGGCACAATACTAACCGAATCCTAACCCCGTATCATCAAACATAAGTAAACCATTAGCAATGTTTTACAGCCATAACTCCCGTCTAATGGAGTCGCGATGTCTCACTCATCATAACATGATAATGTACGACGTGACATATTCACTGTCGTTGTTTTATGAAAATAAACATTTAGTCCAGTCATTTTACAGTTTGAGCCACGACTAATTAATAATTGACATTTTTTTCGGTATAATATTGAAGAGCCAATTTGAGCCTAGAAATGTATCAAAATTAAAAAAAAATCGCTTCAGCAACGGCCCCAAATTTTAAATTTAGCTATTATTTCGTTCTAAAAAACTTGATCGTAAATTTTTTTTTGCTCATATTTAAGGCTTTACCATTATACATAATTACTACAAACATGGTGAGGACATTTTTGTCTACTTAGAAGGTTTTGATCAATACATTCTTATTTTCTAATAAATGCCTATTTTTTTTAAATTTCAATGCCTATTTTATTGCTCAAAAATAATTTATATTGAAAAATCTAAGTCAAATGAGTGCATTGGTATTAATATTATTAATTTTAGAGCCTTCTGGGACTCACAATTTTGATTTCTATGTTGCGTAGAGAATTTTTTTTAAATATGTTTTAAGAAAGTCTTTTTGTCACAGCACCTCTCCTAACAAAACTCCGTAAAATGACTGGGCTAAAAAAAATACACAATGTTCTAAAAATCTGTCATTTTAGTCGGGGAAATCTACGGATTTTTGTATGGAATAGGTTGCATTAATTGCACTTTAGGTGATAATTTGGAATATAGTATATAGTCGACACATACCTGAAAAATGTCACTAAATGGTACCGGTCAGTTTAAAAGTCCAATTAATAATTACTCCATACCCCGCCTAACAAAACTCCGTAAAATAACTGGGCTAATTTTCTTTTAAAAAACACGGACAGGCTCACTTCTTGTCGTATACAATCTAAATCGTTATCGTATCGTAAATCGTAAATGCGTACATACTTCAGGGAGTGCTTCAGACTATAAAGCTCAATAACTTTTAGTATGGGACCAACATTGAAATCGTGAAAATAAAAATTGCTATCAAATTATATATTTCTGGACCGATTTAGATAAATCAAAACACTCTAGTAATATTTAAAAGGGTGGTTTAAACCATATTAGACGAGAAAAAAATCTGCTGTCCCACACGTTTGAGTCGAGTCCGTACGTTGCAGTTTTGTATGAAACAGTCGTAATTTTTTCGAGATTTGGAAGTTCGCTCCATGGAAGTTATTCAATTTGATGGTCTAAACCAATGAGTTTTTATACCCATAAAGTCATCATGTCATACAATAACAAAGCCTAAACATGGCACATGGTCTCTAATGTGACCTTTGTATGCATCTGTTATGCCCAGCTGTCATACATTGCCGCTGACATTCCAGTCTTTACAAATCTTTCAAATGTATTCGGTTACAAAGCAGTGATGTAAAACAACTGGGCATAACTTAGTGGTCCCGTTAATAGCGCATAGATGCGAAGTCCTCCTTGTATAGAATGTCATTGGTCTAAACATTAAATATTGCTAGCATATTTTGTTACACCCTGTGTACTGTAACTCGCTACGATGACGTGACGGGAGCCAATGCGGACGAAGTCACGAGCAAGGCAAATCATGTATATTTAATCACTCGAAATTCAAAGTACCTAATATGTACTCGTGAAACCGAATTTGTTAAGTACATACGGCGTGATCAAACACCCAACCATCCCGAGCCCAAACACTCTAGAGATGAGGCCCACGCACACACCCACCAACCACCCACCCACTCGTCTCAGTAAAGAATACGTTCAATTTTGATACATCACGCGGCCGACCGCAATCACATTTGGAAAGGAGCCTCAATTCTACTTCTACAATGGGTGGACACGTTGATGTTTACCTTTCATACTTCGCATCCAGTTCGAGAGACGCTGTAGATCTGTTAACTCAAATCAAAATTTGTTTTCAAAATAAAGTCACATATACAGGATCCTTTTTAATGCTGACACTTTTTTAAAGAGATGATCAGACCATCATACTGAACTACTTTCTCTATGGGACCAACATCGAAATCGCGAAAAAAAATCAGCTCTTCCATACAAAACTGCAAACCTACTCGAGCCAAATTTATGGGACAGCTGATACTTTTTCCCATTTGCGATGTTGGTCCCGTAGAGAAAGTTGTTCAGTTTGATGGTCTGATCATCCCCTGCATAGGTAGCTTTCTGACGTAATTTTTTGACTCTATCACCGCATCTGAAGGTATTCCGTTAGAATTGAATAGAATATAATTTATTTGCTTTGAAACAGGCAAATATTACAAAAGATTGTATAAAAATATGAAATAAGCTGTAGCGATGCGACGTGTTGTAGAGAAGATGCAAACAAAATAATATACTAAGTACAATTACAAATTGAATTACATAGCGAAACATTATAAAAAAAAAAATCACTTTATTGCCACACAAAATACAAAAAAAGAAAAGGTACAGAAACAATACACAGATTAATCAAATAGAAAAATCAAATATATATAAAAACACACATTGTGGCAATGGGTCAAGACGAGACCTTTTGGTCATTCAGATAACCATCGAGTTAATACTAAGCTTGTCATTATAAGTTAAAGGAAATTTAAGACTGATATTGCACCCCACAACACAAGAGTTATGTCATCGTGGGCCCTTGCCATCTCTAAGTAGTCAAACAGTGTCTGTTCAGATAAGACACCGACACTCGTGGCTGTATTAGTCAATTCGGGGGCGACAAGTTCTGCCGGATTTGCGGCACTTGTGCTGTGCATCAGTTGGTGCAGTGCAGGAGCATGTCATTAACAACGTATTCTGGAATATTAATTTAATTTTATGGCATCGGATGAAAAGGTCAAAAAAATTGTATTTAGGTACTTTTTGATCACAAATGCATAAGCCATTGTAAAATGTTCAGCACAAATTTTTTCCTCATATTATTGGTACTTTTTATTTTATTTTTTTTAAGCATAATGTTTTGATTGTCATAACTACACTGACCTGCAAAACTAAGTACTACACTTTTAATATTTCAATTTTTTCTGAACTATTTAAATTAGAGATTTAAAATAAAAAACTTTTTATAGCAAATGTTATCAGCTTTCTTTGTAACTATTCTTTGAAAATTAAACTCTTTTTCGAATCCTTTTTATTTCGAAAGTATATATTGTGTACTGAAAAAGTTATTGCAATTTTAAAAGTGTGATACTTAGTTTTGCAGGCCAGTGTATTTTGTTCCTAATGTTTGTTTGCATTTCTAATATCCCACACAATATACTCGTTAAAATATCAACGAGTCAAATTTATGGATGACCTAAATTGTACCCTAACGCAAGACTTGAAGAAGCAAAAAAATAATGGTCCATAGCTTCCCCTGGAAAAAGGCCTTAATAAAGTAATTCTGTGGAACATCTAAACACCCGCAAAATAACATTGTCGTCGTGTCCATTTCAAAGCAAACCCATGTTCTTTTGGAGCCTTTGTCGGTCGTGCATTATTGAACTACATTTTCGTTGAGAACTGTCAGTTTTCGGAAAAGCACTTTTACGGAAGAGGGTAAGTAAATATAAGATTTAGGGTTTCATACTAAATTGGTATAGGATTTGGACAAAAAGTCACGTGCGACTTTTTAAATGTTTGTAGAGGCTTGTAGAACTTGTAGCTGGGCTAGCATACCACGCACGACAAAACGAGAAAATCGTCATGCTTTCGCATACACCAAGAAAAAAAGACAAAGGCAAATCTCGGTTTTTGTCGTTTTCTCGGCGGTGACATGCTAGGCCTACAGGAGTAAGTTTTCTTGATAAAACGCTTATAGCGTTATCCAATCAATTGTATCAAATAATTCATTATTTGTTGGTTACGTTTACCATACGGTTTGTATAAATATACAGGGTGTATGATCATTGATCACTGCTTATCATGTTTACTAAGTTATATCAATTCTTCATATAGGTAACCTCTTCTACACTTCAACTGTGAAGTGTAGAAGAGTGTGGAGTGTGTGTACTGACACACACAAGACAAATTAACACAAAACTGAAAATCGTCTTAAGGTGGTTGCAGAGGGGTCAATTTTATACTAAACTTTGACGCACAATACGCGTAGACGGTATTAATATGAATAATTCTGTATATTCGGAAAAATAGTTTAGAAAATCTAGATGCCGCGTCTCAAATAACATTTGCAATTTATAAAATAATTACGAAGATATAAAGCTTTTAATATTTTGTATGAAAAATTTGAAAGCCTTATATCTTCGTAATTATATTATAAATTGTAAATGTTATTTGGTACGCGGCAACTAGATTTTCTAAACTATTTTTCCATATATAAAATATTACTTTTATTAATTACGTCTACAAGACGCAGATTGATTATTTCCTCGTAAAGAGGAACAAAATTAATTGCGTCAAAGACTGTAAAGTGCTACCAGGGGAGGACCTAGTCTCACAGCATAGACTGCTAATCATGGAAGTCAAACTTACTGTCCAGGATAAGAAAAACAGAGAACGGCCCCCGCCCAAAACAAGATGGCACATGTTAGATAAGAATGAGTATGCTAGTAAATTCAGGGAAAGAGTGATAGATAGAATGATAGAAATGAATATGGATGAATTAACTGTTAATGACTGTTGGAGTGAGATGGCATGTTGTATCCGAATGGTAGCAAAGGATGTTTTAGGAGAAACGAAAGGCAAAGGTATGATAGATAAGGATACGTGGTGGTGGAATGCGGAAGTACAGAATATTCTGAAAGAGAAAAAGTTTGCTTTTAAAGAATGGCAAAATACATCGGATAGTGATACGAGTGGGAAAGAGTCGAAGAAAACAATATATAATAAATGTAAGAAGAAAGCAAAAAAAGCGGTAGCCATCGCTAGAGCTGAAGCCCAGGACAAGTTATACGAGTCTCTGGATAGTCCTCAGGGGCAAAAGAAGCTCTATAGGATGGCAAAAGCTAGAGAGAAGAGTGCAAGAGACGTGTCCCACATAAAGTGTATAAAAGATGATGCAGGAAAAGTGATGACAAATGATGATGACATAAAAGTACGTTGGAAAGGATATTTTGAAAAGTTAATGAACGAGGAGAATGCTTGGAGTGGTCAGTTAGAGTATTTACCAGTGAACGTGGGGTTGGTAAGAGAAATTAGTATGGAAGAGGTAAAAAAGGCTGTACGAAGTATGAAAAATGGAAAGGCCGTGGGACCGGATGGAATACCAGTTGAGGTTTGGAAGGTTTTGAGTGCGGATGGATATAAGTGGTTAGCTTTATTCTTCAATAAGTTGTTGCATAAAGAAGTAATCCCCGACGAATGGTGCAACAGTTTACTGGTGCCCATCTATAAAAATAAGGGTGACGTACAGAACTGCAACAATTATAGGGGAATAAAGTTAATGTCACATAGTATGAAAGTATGGGAAAAAGTGGTAGAGAAACGACTGAGAGAGGAGAGTGAGATAACGCAAAACCAGTTCGGTTTTATGCCTGGTCGGGGTACAACGGACGCTATTTTTTCACTACGCCAACTTTGTGAATTATACAGGCGTGCTCAAAAGAACTTGCACATGGTGTTCGTTGACCTCGAGAAGGCATACGATCGTGTACCCCGGGAGGTCTTGTGGTGGGCTCTCAAAAAGAAAGATGTGCCTGGAAAATACCTTGAGTTGATTCGTGCAATGTACAGCCGATCCAGCA